>CM066570.1:26300000-26900000 GCA_033816785.1 Picus viridis | reverse complement strand
CTCTGGCATCTTGTTTATTAGTATATTTTGTAGGCAGTTGCTTCCTGTAGTAACTCCCTTCCTGAGCTCTGCTGTTTAAGGCTTTAAACAGCTCCCAGGTTTCTGAAAGTTCTCCCCTTTTGCTTTCCACCACACACCTACTACATCTGGACAAGCTGGAGAAGTGTGCCCAGGTGAACCTTATGAAGTTCAACAAGAACAAGTGCTGGCACAATCCTCACTATCAATACAGACTGGGGGACGAGGTGATAGGAAGCAGCACTGTGGGAAAGAACTTGGGGGTGCTGATGGATGAGAAGCTGGACATGAGTAGGCAGTGTGAGCTTGCAGCCCAGAAGGCAAATCACATCCTGGGCTTCATCAAAAGATGCATTACCAGCAGATCCAGAGAGGTGATTCTGCCACTTGACTCCACGCTAGTGAGACCTCACGTGGAGTACTGTGTGCAGGTCTGGAGCCCTCAACACAGGAAGGACATGGACCTGATGGAGCTGGTCCAGAGGAGCCTCTTGAAAACTATCAGGGTGTTGGAGCACCTCTGCTATGAAGACAGGCTGAGGGAGCTGGGGTTGCTCAGCCTGGAGAGGAGGAGACTCTTGGGAGACCTAAGAGCAACCTTCCAGTACCTGAAGGGAGCCTACAGGAAGGATGGGGAGAGACTGTTTGCAATGGCCTGCAGCAACAGGATGAGGTGTAATGGCTTAAAACTACAAAAGAGTAGATTTACACTGGATATCAGGAAGAAGTTCTTCACTATGAGGGTGGTGGAACACTGGAACAGGTTGCCCAGGGAGGTGGTTGAGGTCTCTTCCCTGGACATATTCAGGGTAAGACTTGACAAGGCCCTGGGCAGCCTGATCTAGTTGGTGATGTCCCTGATGACTGTGGGGAGGTTGGACTGGATGACATTTGGAGGTCCCTTCCAGCTTGGACCATTCTACGCATCTATGATCTTTTTATTATACAGTGTATTGTTTAGGTCAGCAGTTTCTTAAGGTTTTACACATCCTGTATCAGTCCTTTGTACTCAGCACAGTATAATCTTCCATCAGATTCCTAACTGTTGGAAAATGCACTTCAGATGTGGTGATTAATTTTGCATAAAGAAAAGACATGATCTAATGTAACAAGCTGAAAGGATCTGGTGAAGAATAATTTCAGATGTCTGCATATATTGAAGGGTTCAGAAAAAATGTACTTCAGTCAATTAATGTGCATGTAAATTTTCAAGACTGGCTTCTAAAAATGTGACTACTCAATACATTATATTCTCTCAACTCAATTCAGGTGCAGTTCTATTTCAGGTAGCAATAAAAGGAAGGTGAACTCTTAATAGAGGTAAAGAGAACAGAGGAAACAGTGTCCTCACAGTGGTGCAGTTTTGACCACGGCAAGAAGAGAAGAATTGGCCTACTTCTTGCTATATTAAAATCTGATGTTGTATTGAGAATTTGACATGGGTTGAGTTGAATCTGCTGCTGATACTCAACACCATGCTGCCCTCATGCCAGCTTCAAAATGAAAGTGCTGGCTGGAGTAAAGTGTCATGGTGCTTGTGATTCAGATTGTTAACATGAGAGGCTTCCTGTTCTGCTTGCAGCTTCTGGTTTCCAGTTTTGGGGTGTTGGTCTTTTTTTCCTCTGTGCTGGCTGCTGCGTGCTTAGATGGGGGAACTGTTTTATTGCTAACTTCTGCTGCTGCTTGAGCTTTTGCTAGGGTAATTGTATAGCATACAATCTCAATAAAATGCTTATCTCAGCTCAGAGGTTTCTTTTTTTTTTTTGGTGGTAGTTTCACAGAATCACACAGAATCAATAAGATTGGAAAATACCTCAGAGATCATCAAGTCCAAGCTATTATCTAACACCTCATGACTAACTAAACCACAGCTTCAAGTGCCACGTGCAATCCTTTTTCTCTCCTGTCTGTGTGGGGTGAGGGGGTTTCTTGTTACATCAGTCTGTGTTAACCCAGGACAGATAGATGGATTCATCAGCAGTTTGAGCAACTCTCATGTAAGATGCTGGGACTGGGATTCAGTTGCATTAACACAGACATCTATTGCTAGTTGAGATCTTCAAGGGGTGCTCCTGCTTGCCTCCTTCTACCAGAAGGATGTAAGTTCCCTCTGGGTCTTGGGTTATACCTGCCAACAGATATGGATGTCTCAGACACCTGGGGGCACCCAGAATAGCACTGAGTTTCTGTTCTCACTCAGCTGAAACCCATTTATAACACTTTCAGTATTGTAATTTGACATTATTTTTATACATTTACAAAGCTATTGATTTTCCCTGGATTGTTCAATATAGGCATTTAGTCTATTGCTTCATATCTGGAAACTGTTACTTGTGCCTTGTAACTGATCTCTGAAGTCATTAAATTTACTGTAAACCAGAAGTGGCATGCAACTTTGAGGTGTGTTGAGTATGGCAATAATTAATCTTTCAGGACTTTAAAACTGGTATTACACAGAATTGCCAGGGTTGGAAAGGACCCCAAGGACCATCTAGTTCCAACTCCCCTGCCATGGGCAGGGACACTCTCCATTAGATCAGGTTATGGTAATAATTATCCATTCAGGACTCCAAAACTACACAAAGTGTCATTGGTGGTTTGTTATATGATTCCTGGTTTGTCAGCTATCTTCCTAATATTCCTCATAACTTAACTTACATATAGATTTTTTTTAAAGAGCATAAGAAATAAATAGACTAATATTCAGGTTCCACTGTGTTTGCTGTTTTGGAAACATGAATCACAGAGCCACAGAATGTTAGGGGTTGGAAGGGACTTCAAAAGGTCATCCAGTCCAACATCCCTGCTAGGGCAGGAGCACCTAGAGTAGGTCACACAGGAACACATGCTAGTGGGTTTTGGATAGCTCCAGAGAGGGAGACTCCACAACCCCCCTGGGCAGCCTGTTCCAGTTTTCCATCACCCTCACCTCATGCTTCCATGGAACTTCCTATGTCTCATCTTCCACCCATTCCCCTTGCCATTGGGCATTACTTGGAAGAGTTTGACTCCATCCTCTTGGCACTCATCCTTTGCATATTTATGAACATGAATGAGGTCACTCCTCAGCCTCCTCTTCTCCAAGCTACAGAGCCCTCAGCTCCCTCAGTCTTTCCTCATAAGGAAGATGTTCCACTCCCCTAATAATTTCTGTGGCTCTGTGCTGGACTCTCTCAAGCAGTTCTCTGAAGTCTTTCTCGAACTGAGGGGCCCAGAACTCAACACACTATTCCAGATGAGGCCCACCAAGACAGAATAGAGGGGGACGAGAACCTTTTTGACCTACTAACCACAGCCCTTTTAATCCACCCCAGGATGCCACTGACCTTGGCCACAAGATCACATTGCTGGCTCATGGTCAACCTTCCATCCACTAGGACCCCCAGGTCCTTTTCTCCTTCACTCCTCTTCACCAGGTCAGTCCCCAGCTTATACTGATCCACGGGGTTGTTCTTTCCCATGTGCAAGACTCTACACTTCCCCTTGTTGAATTTCATTCAATTTCTCCCTGCCCAACTCTCCAGCCTAAGTCTTGCTGAATGACATCACAGGACAAATCATAAAAATATCCAGTACTGTGCCATGGTTTAGTCTTGAGGTCTGTGGTGAGGTCTTTTCCAACCTTGGTGATTCTGTGAAAACTAAAAGAACCAATATAAAATTCGAAGAACTAACACAAAATGCAAAGAACCAACACAAAATTCAAAGAACCAATACAAAATTAAAAGAGCCAATAGAAAATTAAAAGAACGTCAGAGTGGCTGGAGAGCGGCCAGGCTGAGAGGGACCTGGGGGTGCTGGTTGATGGGAAGCTGAACATGAGCCAGCAGTGTGCCCAGGCAGCCAAGAGGGCCAACCGCATCCTGGCCTGCATTAGGAATAGTATGGCCAGCAGGAGCAGGGAGGTCATTGCGCCCCTGTACTCTGCTTTGGTTAGGCCGCACCTTGAGTACTGTGTCCAGTTCTGGGCCCCTCAGTTTAAGAAGGACATTGAGACACTTGAACGTGTCCAGAGAAGGGCAACAAGGCTGGTGAGAGGCCTTGAGCACAAGACCTATGAGGAGAGGCTGAGGGAGCTGGGGCTGTTTAGCCTGGAGAAGAGGAGGCTCAGGGGCGACCTCATTGCTCTCTACAACTACCTGAAGGGTGGTTGTAGCCAGGAAGGGGTTGGCCTCTTCTCCCTAGCAACCAGCACCAGAACAAGGGGACACAGTCTCAAGCTGCACCAGGGGAAGTTTAGGCTCGAGGTGAGGAGAAAGTTCTTCACCGAGAGAGTGATTCGTCATTGGAATGGGCTGCCCGGGAGGTGGTTGAGTCTCCATCCCTGGAGGCGTTCAGGAGGGGACTGGATGTGGCACTTGGTGCCATGGTCTAGTTGTTAGGTTGTGGTTACAGGTTGGACTCGATGATCTTCAAGGTCTCTTCCAACCTTGGTAATTCTATTCTATTCTATTCTATTCTAAAATTAGAAGTGTGCATTTGACACCACTTTCAGCTGGCTTAAGCTAAATCCTGCCTTTTTGCACATTTCTTTTTTCATTAATGAAATTAGAGCGCCTTATCTTTTGTAGGAAATGAACTGGGGGAAGAATTGCTAACACAGTAAAATTAAAATTCCCTTTTGAGGACTTTGAGCTCAGACAGTATGGAGATGGGCAGCAGCGTAAAAAAATCTTAAGAGAAAGTTGAACAAATGTTCAAATATTCCCCTAGCACACATTTACAATATTTGCAGCCAGTCATCCGCTCCCTACCAAATGCTGTGCTTTGGAAACCAAGCAACAGGGGCTATGGTAGAGAGGCTAATTAATCATACATGAGTCTTGTACTAGAGAATTTTTTATTAGCCCTCTGAGACCACAGTAACAGCTCCACCTTATGCACATAATGAGAATGTGAAATATCTACTGATTTGGTTTTTAACTGATTGGGGTTTTTATTTGTCCTGCATTCAGCTAGTTTAGGGTTAAGCTTTCAGTTTGGGTTTTGTCTGTTGTGATTTTTGCCTTTTTTTTTTCCCCCTTCAAAAGAAGCTGGGAGGGTCACAGCCAGAGCTGCCAGCTGAAACAGACATTGAGGTATTCAATACCATGCTGATGCTGCGCCCACTATAAGGGAAGGGTTGGTGTAAGAGACTAAATCTTGTCTCTCGTGATGTGAATCCACAAAGATAAAATCACCTTTCCCCTTGCTCAGACAATAGCTTCCAAGGGAGGGGATGGTGAGCAGAGGCCACTGGATAAGGACACTCTGGAATGTGCATAGTCAAGATCACCTCTACCCATCAGCTACCCCAGAAAGGGAGGATGGTGAGAAGGACAACGGATTCACCACCTGGACGCATACCTAATAAAAGCCCTGTTACTAAAAAACTGTATAAAAGACCTGAGCAATGCCTGCTCAGGAGAAGAAAAATGGAGAAGAAAATGCAAGGAGAGAAAAGGACAGACACAGGAGAAAAGACACCACCAGCCTGGAAGCAGCAGACCAGGAGGAGCCCTCTCTCCGTGTCCTAAGTTCCACCTGCTGCAATTCACGGATCTGAAGAGACTGCTTGGAGAAGGACTTGGACTTGGACTTTGGGATCTCTTCCTCCTCTCCTCCAGTGGAGAACAGCACAGCCAACAAGGATGATATCTCCTCCATGCCAAAGCGGCAGCACCCTTCCTCCACAGACCCAAATCATCTTGGGGGGTGGGGCGATGTGGTAATATAATTCCTTTCCTCTTCTCTCTCCCTGTTCTCCCTCTCTCTCTCTATTTTTCCCCTCTCTCTCTCCCTTCTTCTGTTCCACTGACTTTATTCTCTTAATAAATAGCCTTGAGGGTTGTTGATATTTTGGCATCATTTGTGCCTCTAATTTCATAACAGAGGAATGTTGAAAAGAACTGAGGCTCTTTCCTTCTCCAGACAGAGACAGTTTGCCAGGGCAAACACAGGTGCTTAGAGTATGTGACTGTGATGTGGAGGTGGTGGGGCAGGATCAGGTGGCCTGGCTGGGCCATCATGGTCAGTGCTGCCTCCTCTCTATATATACTGTTTCATCAATATTGTTCTCCCTGATTGTTCTTAGTTCTTTGTGCACTGCTCTATTAAATTCTCCTTATCTCAACTCGCAGCTTTTGCTTTTTTCTCCCCTTTCTCCATATCCCACAGGGGAGCAGTGGTGGTGGGACAGTTGTAAGAGTGGCTGTCTGGGGATCAGCTGCCAGCTGGGTCTGAACCACTATAGTAATTTTTGGCACCCAATGAGTGGCCTGAGGTGTTGAGATAATGAAAAATCCAACCAAAACCTGTTCAAATAACTTTGCCATATGCTTATTCTTCATTAGCTAAACACTGCATATTCACAGTGTTGGTCCATTTGCTCACATGGCTGTGTTATGTAAATCCTTATGTGTTCTCTTTGCTCCCTGTGGTGATGTTTATCACCATGGGGAAAACAGATCAGAGCTATAATTTTGCTGTATTGGGTATGCTTATACCACCAAGGCACTAGGTTCAGCTGGTATTTGCTTGTGGTGGTGGTATTTGTCAGTAATTTAACCCTGTCTCACCCAGTCTCACCCTGTCTTTTGAGGATTTTGGATGTTCTCAGGACGTCCAAGCCAGCATGTTCATATTGCTTTGTCTCCTGATTGTGTCCCAGGTCTTGCCTAGAGTTACACAAAGTTATTATAAGAGTATCACCCAGAGCTCTCTCTTGAAGCTGGACAGTTATGAGTGCCAAGGTGTATGGGAAAGTATGGGCAAGTTTCAAGGATAGTGGTCACTTTCAATGTCTTGGAATTTAACTCCCAAACCAATGCAAAATCCTGAAAAACTAGTCAAGTATTTGGGAAAAAAAAAACAACACATGTTGTCAGCCTGGCAATTCCTGAGAGACACAAGTTACTCATGAAGTTCAACAAGATCAAATGCAAGGTTCTGCACCTGGGCCAGAACAAATCTCACTATCAATACAGACTGGGGAATGAGGTGATAGGAAGTAGCCCTGTGGGGTTGGGGACTTGGGGGTGATGATGGATGAGAAGCTAGACCTGAGCAGGCAGTGTGAGCTTGCAGCCCAGAAGGTCAATGGCATCCTGGGCTGCATCAAAAGAAGTGTTGCCAGAAGGTCCAGAGAGGTGATTCTGCTACTTTGCTCTGGTGAGACCTCATTTGGAGGGCTGCGTACAAGTCTGGAGCCCTCAATATAGGAAGGACATGGACTGACAGGCACTGCAGCTACTCAATCCCCAACAGCAGGTCCTGCAGCTGCACCAGAGAACCAACCTGGACCCATATCAGTGCCTGTACACAGAGGAAAAAACCCAACCAACCGAAAAACTTAACCCTAGCATAATCAAACCCAGGGAAATACCATAGGAAAGACACAGTCTGACCTCCTCAGAGGCTGTTTCTAGATGCAGTGGCTAAAACTAAAAATACTCTCAACAGCTGTAATTTTGTTAGACAATATAATTTTAACTTCTTTCTTGTAAATTATGTACCATGCACATACACCATATTTTATTAATTAATTACAGAAACATGAAAATATTGATAGAGGTAAGGGAGTAATTCTGATATTTCCCCTTAATGGCCTCGGACAGCAGTTTGTTAGGCTAGCACATGCAGACTGCTTTGTCCTGTGTTCCTAACATCTGTTTTATGAAATGATTATTTTTCAGAAGAGGTTATACATGCACTTGTCTAGACCTACTAAGAATTCTGTACTGTCTGGCACAGGTTTTGTGTCCTTGAGGAGCTGAGGTGCATGAGTATCTGAAGCATATGACCATTTGAAATCTGTGGTTAGGTAATTTGGGTATAAGAGGAGAGCAAAGTACACAGATCCTGCTGCAAGAGGAATTTATATGACAGTGAACAGGTTACAGAAGGAAATCAGCTTTGAATCTTTGCTCTGTTGAGAAGATTTCAGTTGCTTCAAGAAATAACTTATTTCAGATACAGTTAGTGAGTAAATGTTTCACTATCTGAGCCAGTACAGCTTAATGCTAGTCCATATTCTAATTGTTAGGAAGGAACAGTTTACACTGTGCTAGGTGGTGCTGTGTCCTTTCTAAGGCACATCTACTACTATTTCTTCTCTTTTGGGAGTGAAAACAAGACCTTAACAATTAGGCTAGAGGAGTGAGTCTTCAAATGATGAAAAAACAGAGAATGAGTCAGGAAAATGTGAGCAAAAAGGTGATTGGGAAGTTACTTCCACATTTTAGCTGCCCTTTGCTTGCTGACTTTGTTGATTTGTTCTATACCTGTTAAAGCATTTTTTATTGTAATTTTTTTTTTTTTCCCCAAATGTAATTTGAGCTGGAAAGTCTACAGCACAGTGTCAATGGGAGGGTATTTCTGGGAAGGTTAAGTTAATTTACATGGAAAAACGTTTCCCCTTATAATGCAAATCAGAGAGAACACAGCAGAAAAAAAAATTGCTCCTGTTATATACTAATTACAAATGAGCTTTAGTGGAAAATTTATATGCTCATTTGAAAATGATCTCTGGTGGGTTTTTTGTGTGTGGTTTTTTTTTTTTTTTTTTTTTTTTTCCTTGGAGTGATGAATGGTAATTAGAATAAAAGGTGTTCCTGCATTGGGGCCAAATGCACTATTGAGGCTGTACTGCACAAGCCCCACGGTTTCAGTATTGTGTGTAACCACTAAGCATCAACTCGTATTTTCCAGTTAGGGGTGACTAATGTTCTTTCATGTGTGGCAAAAATATAATCAGTCATTTAACTCTGCTGCAAGGGCAGGGACAGAAGCTACCACTGGAGTTATAATTGTTTATCGTGCTTTTCTTTTTTTAAACCTGTGTCCTAGTTTGGAGCGGGACAGATTGCTCTATTACTCCAAAAGGGGCAAAAGGACAACGCTCACACAAACGGATTAGATCGTTATGGAACGTTTAACTGGAAAAGCAATTCCAAATACAGAATACAGAATTAATCAGGTTGGAAAAGACCTTCAAGATCATCAAGTCCAACCTATCACCCAACACCATCTAATCAAATAAACCACGGCACTAAGTGCCTCATCCAGTCTCTTTTTAAATATCTCCAGTGATGGTGACTCCACCACTTCCCTGGGCAGCACATTCCAATGGCCAATTACTCTTTCTGTGAAGAATTTCTTCCTAACATCCAGCCTAAACCTCCCCTGTCACAGCTTGAGACTGTGTCCTCTTGTTCTGGTACAGGTTGCCTGGGAGAACAGATCAACCCCCTCCTGGCTATAAACACCTTTCAGGTAGTTGTAGATGGCAATAAGGTCTCCCCTGAGCCTCCTCTACTCCAGGATAAACAACTCCAGCTCCCTCAGCCTTCCTCACAGGGCTGTGCTCCAGAGCCCTCAACAGCTTTGTTGCACTTCTCTGGACACATTCCAGCATCTCAACATCTTTCCTAAACTGAGGGGCCCAGACTGGACACAGTCCTCAAGATATGGCCTAACCAGCGCTGAGTACAGGGCAGAATGACATCCCTGCTCCTGCTGGCCACACTATTTCTGATCCAGGCCAGAATGCCATTGGCTTTATTGGCCACCTGTGCACACTGCAGGCTCATGTTCAGCCTACCATCAACCAGTACCCCCAGGTCCCTCTCTGCCTGGTCGCTCTCCAGCCACTCTGACCCCAGCCTGTAGCGCTGCATGGGGTTTTTGTGGCCAATGTGTAGAACCCGGCACCTAGATGTGTTAAATCTCATGCCATTAGACTCTGCCCTTCTATTCAGCCTGTCAAGGTTCCTCTGCAGAGCCCACCAACACTCTAACAGATGGACACCTGATCCCAACATGATGTCATCTGCAAATTTACTGATGATATACTAATATACTGATATACATTCATATACTAAAAAACTACAAATCATAGGGGTGAGCATAGCAAAGCATATAAAGTTCAAAGAAATTCCCAGTCTAAACCAACACATAGGTTCCTTTACACCAGATCAAAACCCCAACAGTCCCCTTTTCCCCACCTGGGGTTTGCCAAAAACCCCAGGGCTCTTTCTTCCCCCTGTTGCTGGGCTGGTTTCAAGCTGGCCAGGCCTGAACTGCCCCTTCCTGCTTTTTAGTGTGGCATTAGACCTAAATAGGCCAAGATTGCCCAGGGAATAAAAGTAATGTGTATATATATATATATGTTTGAAGTTCATAGCTACATCCACCACATGAATGTGGTGCTCAGTAACCCCCCTTATACATGGAATTTTTTCCATGCTTAGATCTGTAGCCAGGTGGGGTTTGGTCTCTTCTCTCAGGCAACGAGCAATAGAACAAGAGGACAGAGTCTCAAGCTGTGCCAGAGGAAGTTTAGGCTGGAGGTGAGGAGAAAGTTCTTCACAGAAACTGTTGTTGGCCACTGGAATGTGCTGCCCAGGGAGGTGGTAGAGTCACCATCCCTGGAAGTGTTCAAAATAGATTGGATGTGGTACTTGAAGCCATGGTTTAGTTGTCATGAGGTGTTAGGTATTAAGTAATAAGTTGGACTTGATGATCTCTGGGGTCTTTTCCAACCTGGTTGATTCTATGATTCTATTCAATGATTCTATGATCTTATTTGTGACCTTCTGTCTCACCTCTTTTCTAGTTCCTGCATGAACGTGACTCTTTATGGACTGAGCTGCTGCAATTTCCCCATGATAAATCTCTATCTGTATTAACCTGAACATATACTTAGCTAGATTGAAACCCTTCCTTCTTTACCCCTAGTGTTGGCAATATTTCTTGAATTAGAATCCTCAGCAGACATAATTATGCAGCCTATAATAATTTATTTATAGCTTTGGAAGCCCCATCCCTGGATGTTTTTATGGCCAGGCTAGAGGTGGCTCTGGACAACCTGATCTAGTGGAAGGTGTCCCTGCCCATGGCAGGGGATTTGAACTAGATGATCCTTGACATCCCTTCCAACCCTAACAATTTTGTGTAAGTGAACAGAAAAATACTAAATGAATGCTTAATATCATGTGTGACCAAGGCCACTGATTTAAACTGAGACATATTCATTCAGGAGGCAGCAAAACTCTTGTGAGCTGGATATTGTGCTGCTCCTGGATTTCCCTTCCCTTCCCTTCCCTTCCCTTCCCTTCCCTTCCCTTCCCTTCCCTTCCCTTCCCTTCCTTCCCTTCCCTTCCCTTCCCTTCCCTTCCCTTCCCTTCCCTTCCCTTCCCTTCCCTTCCCTTCCCTTCCCTTCCTTCCCTTCCCTTCCCTTCCCTTCCCTTCCCTTCCCTTCCCTTCCTTCCTTTCCTTCCCTTCCCTTCCCTTCCCTTCCCTTCCCTTCCCTTCCCTTCCCTTCCCTTCCCTTCCCTTCCCTTCCCTTCCCTTCCCTTCCCTTCCCTTCCCTTCCCTTCCCTTCCCTTCCCTTCCCTTCCTTCCCTTCCTTCCCTTCCTTCCTTCCCTTCCCTTCCCTCCCTTCCCTTCCCTTCCCTTCCCTTCCCTTCCCTTCCTTCCCTTCCCTTCCTTCCCTTCCCTTCCCTTCCCTTCCCTTCCCTTCCCTTCCCTTCCCTTCCTTCCCTTCCCTTCCCTTCCCTTCCCTTCCCTTCCCTTCCCTCTTCTTTATTTTCTTTTATTTTTCCTCCCTTCCTTCCTTTCTTTTCCTTCCTTCTTTCCTTCTTTTCCCTTCCTTCCTTCTCCCTTTCCCATCCTTCCTTCTCCCTTTCCCTTCTCTTCCCCCTTCCCTCCTCTTCCCCCTTTCCTCCTCTTCCCCCTTTCCTCCCTTCCCTGCTCCCTCCTTTTTTTTCCATTTTTTTCCTTTTTTTCCATTTTTTTCCTTTTTTTTTTTCTTTCTTTGCTATTCATATGGTGGTTCTTGACCATCTGAAGATTAAAGGCTGGAGCTTCCTCAGGTGAGTAGCAGGTTCCTTCTCACCTTACTTTCACATGAAGAATAGTGTTTGTAAACAAGACAAGATTGATAACTTAGGGATTAGTATTGGTAACAAAAGATCTAAGGAATAACTAGAGTGAAGAAAAGCAGTAGCTTCATTTGTGGTTTATAAATGAACCCTCCAAAGCCTGATGTTTGGAAATCCAGTTGAAAATTAATATTTCATCCAAAAACCTACAGCAGATGGTGCTTGGCCAGTACTGCTTTTTGGAGCATTTCAGTGTGCCGGTAGCTGGCAGTGTTTCTTGCCGAGTGTCCTCTTCTGATTCAATAAGCTGTAATCCTCTTTTTAATGTTTGGACAAATCATTTACCAAAGTTATGCAGGAGGCTGTGATTAAATGTGCAGTTCTACACTGCTCCAAGAATCCCTAAAATACCTGGCTGAAGCTAGGCTGTGATACACAGCAGAAGCTGCAGGGAACAGAAGTGTATTTCCCAGTCGTTGTGACATGAACTAAATTAGCACTCTGAAGCCAAACACCTTTGCTGGCTGTAGTCTGATACCCGCTGATGCCAGGAGTTGCAATTACTCTACTAAAATAAGCAAAAATGATCATTGTCACTGACAATCTGCTCTGAGACAGCAGCTTTTGCTAAAAAAAGGCTTGATACCATGGTAGCATGTGCTAATGTCACAAGATGATATGCACAGTTTCTCTGGAGGCTTCAAGCAGATAGCAGACACCTAGAATGTCTTTCCTGTGCCACATCTGAAGGAAGCCACTTCCTTGCTTTCCTTTTATAAAGGACTGCTTCTTCTTGGTGGCTTTGTGTCATACTTTACGTTACTTGGCTCTGTGGCAGTTTGGATACACAGCTGTTTGCCAAGCCTTTCACTTTAATTGTGCACAATTTGTTTTAGTCCAGAAAACCAGAAGGTTCAGCTCTTTTGAAGTGGTGGTGTTGATAAAACACTGGAAGAGTGTTTTACCTCACTGCAAAGATCCTCAGAAACATGCTGTTCTTATATTCAGTTAAACAGTTCAGGTTTTGGATGGTATGTGCACTTAAAAATAAATATAATTGGAATACCAGGGAAACTGGTGACATTTTTGGAGACTTTTGGAGACCATGAATGCATTCTAGCTCTGTAATAATAATTGCAGTTTTGTCAGGAAACAGACTAACAGTAGACCCAGAGAGGCGATTCTGCCACTTTGCTCTGGTGAAACCTCAGCTGGAGTACTGTGTACAGGTCTGGAGCCCTCAGTATAGGAAGGACATGGACCTGATGGAGAGGGTCCAGAGGAGGGCCATGAAAATGATCAGGGGTTGCAGCACCTCTGCTATGGGGACAGGCTGAGGGGGCTGGGGTTGTTCAGCCTGGAGAAGAGGAGGCTCTGGGGAGGCCTGATAGCAGCCTTCCAGTACCTGAAGGGGGCCTACGAGAAGGATGGAGAGCGACTGCTTACACAAAGGGTGGTTGAACACTGGAACAGGTTTCCCAGGGAGGTGGTTGAGGCCTCTTCCCTGGAGATATTCAAAGTGAGGCTTGATGAGTCCCTGGACAGCCTGCTCTAGTTGGGGATGTCCCTGATGACAGTGGGGAGGTCAGACTAAATGGCCTTTGGAGGTCCCTTCCAGCCTGGACCATTCTATGATTCTATGATAATAGTGGTACTTAATGTTTATTTATCAGCATGCTTCCTACTGCAGCATGCCAGGATGAAAAGCCCATGTACACTGCACCAGATGTGCATAACTGTGTACAGAGCTGTGAAGAACTGTTCAAGACAGGCTGCAGCACTGTATTTTTCTTCATCCCTTACAACATGCTCGAGCAGCTTGCCTTCAAGGCACTGTGTAGCACAACTTGAAGACAGATGAATTTATGTTGCCCTCAGTCTGATATACCTGTGTGGCTCTGTTTATGTCTCCTTGAGTTCCTCAGCTTTCCCCATGTTGGATGCTGCTGCCTTACCTGCAGGGTCCTCTGATGGCTGCTTCCTCATGAGGACATCCCTTTCTCATACTGTTCGTGGGGTTTCTAAATGATGCAAATATTGACTGTCAGCCAGTCAGAAGCCTGGGGAGACCTGAAAGCAGCCTTCAGGAAAAGTTTGTAGACAGGGCTGGAGGCAGGTTTGGGAGCAGGGGCCGTACCTGTAGAGGTTTAAGCTAGTCTGCCTTAGTGCTCTTATGCCACTTTACTATGAAGGTAGTGGAACACTGGAGGGGGTTGCCCAGGGAGGTGGTTGAGGATGCTTCCCTGGACATATTCAAGGTGAGGCTCCACCAGGTCCTAGACAGCCTGGTCTAGTTGAGGATGTCCCTGCTGACTGCAGGGAGGTCTGAGAGATGACCTTTGGAGGTCTCTTCCAGCCTGGACCATTCTATGATTCTTGCTTGCCCCTGGTGAAAGCCTGCACCTTTTGGATAACAGCTTTATCTCAGTGTCTGGGCAGAGGGGTGGATATGCTTTGTGTGGTAGCTTGTTTGTAATCTTCTTCCACTCATACTGTTGTATAACCACATTAAGCCATGCTGACATCAAACACTTTCGATGCAATGTAATTTGAAAAGATGGCAGACATAATTCTGGACATAAAAATGAGATTTTTATGCATGGAATGCATATGGAATGCATAAAAATGCATTTCTATCACCAACAATATCTGAGAACCTGGCTTAGGAAGCTACTGTGTCACAGCCACAGAAGATGTGTGTTTGCAGTGAATTTTGTATTAATTTTCATAGGAAACATGATGAGATGGAAATGAAAGCTAGAGTTGCCAGCCAGTTTCCAGAGGCATTGCATTTTGTTGCCCTTCAGGAAACATGTGAGAGGGAAGCATTTTCAAGGAGCTTACAGTATATCACTTCCCACTCATTTTAATGATTTTTAAAACATGCAAGCATTTAACTGGGTGATTGTTTCAACACTTTTCAACAATTTCTGCTTCTGTATTGGAAGAATTCAGTGGAATCAGGGACATACTGGCTGCCTCAAGCCTAGTGAATCTATTTCCTTCTTGCTCTGTGCTAGGAGGCTTAAACTAGCAGAAAGTGATAGTGCATTGCCCTCCTGAGCTCCTTAAGGTTTCACGGTTGTAAAGGCAAAGTGACTTACAGCTCCTTTGCAGCCTTTATGCATATAAAATTTGAAATGCTCAAGTGCTAAACTGGCTGATGTCTAGGGCAGCTCTCCTCTACAAGCAGTTTAAGCAGTTGAACACAGTCAGATGTCCCTGCTGAGGACAAAGTGCTTGCAAAGCTTTTGTGACTGGCAAATTTCCTACGCTTCGGTCTAGCTTTGGCTGGTGACGTCCTGTAGCCTGGCATAGCAGCAAAGACACTGTGGCTTCACCAAAAGAGGAAAAAACTACTAGTTTTAAGGCTATTCTTTAATTATTTTTTTTTTAGAGGTCACATCTGTAGATATCAACTATCTAGATATGAATAAGTTTAGCAAAATAGCTTTCCTCTGTGAGCAGGGGTCAGGGCTAAAAGTGCCAGGTTGCTTGTGAAACATATGGTAATATTGAACTTCCTGTGACTTGAAAAACACGTTTTAAACAGCTGGAGCTGTGGAATAAATTCTTCTTCTCAGTCACCTCAATATATAGTCAC
Source organism: Picus viridis (assembly GCA_033816785.1). Taxonomy (NCBI): domain Eukaryota; kingdom Metazoa; phylum Chordata; class Aves; order Piciformes; family Picidae; genus Picus; species Picus viridis. The sequence goes on along the minus strand of CM066570.1, from coordinate 26,884,517 downwards.
TCAGGAATTTCTCTGTGGCAGTAGCTTAGTTGCCAGTGGCGCAGAAGGAGGAAGATGGACTTTCTGAGTAGCAGAATAAATATTGAGCCAGAGATCTGAAAGTCAGTGATATTATTTCTAAGCTGAGTTGCCATCAACTTCATCATTGAGAGGGGAAAAAATGTTGGGCAGATGCAGCCTACATAACAACTCTTTTCTTCCCTGTTCATGGAAGAGAGAGAATCCAGGTCACTCTTTGCGATGATAGTGGCAATGGAGCATCAAGAGAAGGCCAGGTTTGGGCTTTTCTTGAATTTTCTTTGTGTGTGCGTTTTTTGCTTGTTTGTTTGTGTTTATTTTTTGTTGTTTCTTGTTTTGTTACTTTTTATTCAGATTGGATGTTAGGACGAAGTTCTTCACCATGAGGGTGGTGAGACACTGGAACTGCCAAGCGAGGTGGCAGAAGCCTCATCCCTGGAGGTTTTAAGGCCAGGCTGGAGGTGGCTCTGAGCAACCTACTGTAGTGTGAGGTGTCCCTGCCCATGGCAGGGGGTTTGGAACTAGATGATGCTCAAAGTCCCTTCCAACCCTAACAATTCTATGATTCTATGGTTTTTTTTCTTAATTAGGTAATAAGTGGAAGATTCTCAGTGCACATGGGTTAAAGACCTGTTGAATAATGAAAGTTAGATTTGTGTAGGTAGTTCTCTAACAATGCTCATAAACCTGCCCAAATTTCTCCAAAAAGCTAACATGAGATTCAGGAAGAAATACCCAGAAACAGCAACAAATATTTGTTTCCAAGCAAGCACTGGTGCAGTGGAAGCAGGAGCTGCCTCTTACAGTGTTGTTTGCTGAATTATCAAACAAGATGAACCTTTTACAACCTTCAGACATAAAATGGTGCACTGTATGGTTTACTTTATTCTTTATTGATATTCTCTCATTTTTCCTGTTCAGGATCAGCTATGAACTAATTTTGAGGTCTGAGTGTGTACCATGAAGTTCCCTTTAGCCTCACAGAGGCATGATTCTGGATAGCCAGAACACTCAGAAGATGGTTGCTGAATCTCTTGTATTCTTCTCCATTATTGGTGGCATTTGCATGACATGTGTGTGCCGTCTAAAACTGGGATATCTCAGCAGCACTGGAGTACATATCTGCTAGCACTTGATGCAGTGAGTTCATACCATTTAAAGTCATTGCTCCCGTACATTTAGATGTAAAGGTTTATATGTGCTGATCCCTCTTCCATACACTGCAGACAGTGGACTCATAGGTTGGACTTGGTGATCTCTGAGGTTTTTTTCCAACCTGGTTGATTTGTTGATTCTATGACTTGAACTTGGGACTAGTCCATCTTTTGATGTGAATGAGGGCTTTCCCCTCTGTAACAGACTGTTTGGGATGTGGTGGTTTTTGCCTTCTTCTCTCCTGATGGGTTGTTAGAATAGAAGAAATCAGTTCCACAGGCAGCATTCAACAGATGCTTCTTTATGAGCTCTGTTTGCCAGATAAAGCTGGAATTGCAGTGAGTGTAACCATGAGATGTGTCCCCTACCTTCTTGACCCTTGCCCCTCAAAAGACCCCATAAGTAACTTTACACAGTTCCAGGTACTCCATGAGTTTCTTTTCAGGGTAATCTTGCTATAAATCCTTCCTTTTCAGCCACAAATTTGTACTTGCCCTTGGTGATACCTTCCAGGATCATCAGGTAGTGGCTTGGTGGGTGCAGTCCTTGAGACTTACTTTATTGTCTGCTGACCATTGCAGACTGCATGGGTGTCTAATTTTGCCATTTTCTGTCTTTGCCTCTCATATTGAATGGCTGTTCACCAGCTAGAGATCTTTACAAACCAGACAGCCTTATATTCTGCATCTCCTTGCAGAAAAATGCCAAGAGAGAGAAAAAAAAAAAGAAGCAAGCACCCAACCTCTGTTACTTCTATAACGTGACAGGCAAAGCCAGGACTTCAATATCACTGATGATGTGGAGTTTTGAAATGTGTTGCCAAAGTTATCTTCCACTCTGCCCCTTAATGCATTTAATGAGGTACTGAAATTCTGCTGTAATCCAAGCAACTAACAGATCATCCCTTTGTATGCCAATTTTTTTTTTTTTTTTAGGATGAACTCCTAGAAAGGAGATAAAAATCTAACCTTCACCAGCAGAAAGAAACCTAATGTGAATTAAAATTTGCTAATATCTCTATGACAGCTTTGGGATTGCTCTCTGGATGATTTATCTTTAAACAAATTCTAAAGCTGTCTTCATTTAGATAAAGCTTAGCTATGATCATTTCTACCTGCCTGATGGGAGTCACCAATATCTTTTGTCCTTGTTAGCAGTATATAAGGGAGTGGAACAGGACTTGCCACTGTCTTGATGGGATGAACATTATTTTCTTAGTTTATTTATACTGAAGTCTCAAACACAGGAGGTCGCCCTCACAATCATGGTCCCTGTGAGAAAATCTCTGCAGAGACTTTTTTTCCTATTCCACTAAACCCTGCCTCATTAAGAACAGTTGTTACTTAACATGCTCTTAATTAACAACATTTTCCAAGGTCCCCTACTTTGCCAAAGTTGCACTGAAAGGGTTAAGTTTTGTTTATCAACAAATTAAAAACGCCCAACACTTTTACTTATTAGGGTGATAAAGCTTTGTTATCAGGGTATTTTCCAGGCAATCTCATTTTCCATCCTCATTTAGTGAGGATAAAAAGTGTTAAAACCTTAAAAGTAATTTCAATAAGAAAAGGCAGCTGAGATTTAAGTGAAATTGGTCCTAGTAAAGACAACAATGAAGTATTGTGTTTTGCCAAGTTTCCAAGCTACTTGCATGGTGTCCAAGGAAGAAATGAAAATGGGTTGAAGTGAGAGAAATGTAGAATGAAAATGAATTATGTGGACTTTGGCCAGAGAGCTTGAAATAAAATCTGGAGAGAGATTCCACACATTTGGAAGTAGCAGTTAATGCATTGAGTCAAAGTACTCAAAAGATGAGTTGAGATTAACAGAATGCAGACTAAACAGAGCTGCTGTAAAACATCGTCCTGTTGTGAAAACACACAGCTCTAGTGGATATATGTCCTTTATCCTCTCTTTACATGCTGTCATCCTCTTGTGCCTGCTCCCCTACCCTTGGTTGGGAATGCCTCTCACATAATCTTAGGGGCTGGAAGGGACCTCAAAAGATCATCCAGTCCAATTCACCTGCCAGACAGGATCACTTAGGAATGCGTCTAGGCAGGTTTTGAATATCTCCAGAGAAGGAGACTCCACAACATAGAACAGAATAGAATTAACCAGGTTGGAAAAGACCTTTGAGATCATTGAGTCCAACCTATCATCCAACACTATCTAATCATCTAAACCATGGCACCAAGCACCCCACCCAGTCTCTTTCTAAACACCTCCAGTGATGGTGACTCTACCACCTCCCTACTGGGCAGCCTGTTCCAGTGTTCTGTCACCCTCACAGGGAAAAATGTTTTCCTCACGTTTCCATGGAACTTCCTATGCCTCAGCTTCCACCCATTGCCCCTTGTCTTCTCACTGGGCATCACCAAGGAGAGCCTGGCTCCATCTTCTTGGCCCTCACCCTTTACATCTTTAGAAAAATGAATGAGGTCACCCTCAGGCTCCTCATCTACAAGTTAAAGAGCCCCAGCTTACTCAGTCTCTCCTCATAAGGAAGATGTTCCACTCCCTTAGTCATTTTTGTGGCCCTGTACTGGACTCTCTCAAGCAGCTCCCTTCTTCTCCTCCTTCCCTTCCTCTGCATTCTTGCAATTTGCCCAGGTCTCCTACAATTGTTCCTTACCTTCTCTGCAGCCTTCCCTGTTCTCTTGTCACCAGCTGAGCAAGACCTCCAGGATGTGAGTGCTTTCAGCTTGCAATTGTTCTGCTCAGCTGGTCAGTGGGTATATTTTGAGGTGCCACCACGTCAAAGAAAGCAAAAAAATATTGAATTCGAAGGGCAAAATTTATGTTAGATGAGGCTCTAATTTGTGCTACTCTTCTCAATTTCACTGTTATTGCTTATGACAATATTTCTTTTGGGACTGTACTCCTCTGGCAGATTTGTTGAAATTGGCTACTGTCTTCAGTAGCTATGGGAAGAACAATACTGAGAGGTTTATAGAGTTAAAAGGTCAGGCAGATGTTATTTTCACCTCTGTGAGAAGCTTAACTAAAACCTTAAAACTATTTTAAAGAAAATTCAATATTCAACATATGACTGACTGATTTTTTATATCTTGAGGATGGAGATATTGCAAAGCCTTGAGTGTTCTGGAAACATAGCTAGAAACAAAGTTTTCCTTCTCCCGTCTGTGCCAGTAGAAAAGAAGATTTAATGTGTGGGTTCCCAGCTGAGCAGGCAAAAACCTTCATGACAGAGTAAAGTCCGTTAGAGTAGGCAAATCATAGCTGTAACACAGTACACAGCAGCTGCCCTGCAGCAGACAGCCTGGCTGAAGATACTGGCAAAAGAGAAGAGGGAAAGGAGGAAGCATTTACGCAGAGCAAAGTGCAGGTTATAGTAGTATAAGGTAGGGTAACACTGTCAGCTTATTGAGCAATTTTCTAATGAACACACAAAGTACAACCACCTTACTATGGTCGGAGTCTCTTCCATGCCTTTCCCTTATTTTCCTATTAGAATAGAATAGAATAGAATAGAATAGAATAGAATAGAATAGAATAGAATAGAATAGAATAGAATAGAATAGAATAACCAAGGTTGGAAGAGACCTTGAAGATCATCGAGTCCAACCTGTAACCATAACCTCACAACTAGACCATGGCACCAAGTGCCACATCCAGTCCCCTCCTGAACGCCTCCAGGGACGGAGACTCAACCACCTCCCCAGGCAGCCCATTCCAATGACGAATCACTCTCTCGGTGAAGAACTTCCTCCTCACCTCCAGCCTAAACTTCCCCTGTTGCAGCTTGAGACTGTGTCCCCTTGTTCTGGTGCTGGTTGCTAGGGAGAAGAGGCCAACCCCTTCCTGGCTACAACCACCCTTCAGGTAGTTGTAGAGAGCAATGAGGTCGCCCCTGAGCCTCCTCTTCTCCAGGCTAAACAGCCCCAGCTCCCTCAGCCTCTCCTCATAGGGCTTGTGCTCAAGGCCTCTCACCAGCCTTGTTGCCCTTCTCTGGACACGTTCAAGTGTCTCAATGTCCTTCTTAAACTGAGGGGCCCATATTACTTTCAATTCCATAAAGATTCCAGCACTTACCAAGAGAAATTTGGCTATAAACCATCACCCTTTTCTAGCTTCCTACCAGTCTAAAGTTGGAATGTCACCAAGCCTAAATGGGACACCTATACTCATGTGGTACTTCATGTACTCTTATTTATCCTCAGAGCAGTGTAGTAAGCCTTGATATTTATTTTCCAGTCTCTCCCAGCAGACCAGAGCATGCAGCTTTTATTACCCATCATCCAGTGGGCTCTCCTATCCTGGAAAGAAAGCATAATGGTCTTGAATAAAGGGATAAAAAATTGTTGGATGACAGCTAGCAATTTCTCTAGCATCAATGTGTATAAATATCTGAGAGGTGGGTGTCAAGTGAAGGGGGCCAAGCACTTTTTGGTGATGCACAGTAATGAGACAAGAAACAATGGATTCCAGTTTGAACATAAAAGATTTCACCTCAACATGAGGAAAAACTTCTTTACAGTGAGGATGATGGAGCCCTGGAACAGGCTGCCCAGAGAGGTTATGGAGTCTCCTTCTGTGGAGATTTTCCAAACCCACCTGGATGCATTCCTGTGTGGGCTACCCTGGGTGATCCTGCTTTGGCAGGGAAGTTGGACTCAATGATCTCTTGAGGTCCCTTCCAACCTCTAATATACTGTGATACTACTTGATAGGGCTGTGCAGCAGAGTGAGAGGCTTTATGGCAGCTCTGTTTTGCAGTAAGCAATACTGCAGAGCAGTGGAAAAGGGAGTGAGCTCAGACTCTATCACTCATATATTATGTTGCAGTGCTGTGTTAAAGATGCCCAAGCTGGCTTTGAGAAACTGGTAGGTGCACTTAGCACAGTGCAGAGATGCTGCCTTGGGTCACATCGTCTGCGTTACCAGATCAGTGCAGCCTTCCAGCTTGCTGAGAGGAAGAGGTTTTACCTCCCCACAGAGACACCGATACAGATCTGGTTTGAGAGCATATGTGGATATTTCTGAGGAAAACCTGTGTTTATCTGGCAGCAGGCTTGAGGTCTGCTTGATTGCTTGGGAATCTGGCTCTCAGATAGGACTTCTCATCTTGCTCAAGTCTCATTAGGGGACACAGAGTATTCTATTCTAAGTGATGAGAATGGGAGGGTGGTGGGACCACCCAACACGAGCTCAGATAGGGGCAGTCTGCTGTGATGTTTTGGCTCTGAAACCAAGCTGAGGTTGAGAAGGGGTAGAGATTTCTCAGGTCCTAAAATGTCTCCCTGGGAGGGAAACCTGTGACATAGCTAATATATAAAAGGTAGATTTGCAGAAGGAATGTGTCTCTGGATCAAAGTGGGACACTGGACAAATGAAGCTCTCTACGAATTGAAGCTACAGCAGCTTCTTCTGTCCTTGCAACAAGAAATTGCAGAGAGGAAGCAGCCTAAGGTTTCTGATTTCTAACTATGTTCCCACAAAAGATGGGAGGAGTGTCCAGCAGAAGTGGATGAAAATTTGCTTGCTCTACTAAAGGCCTCAAACAGAGTACTTTATCCAGGTGAAACTGCAAACCACTTTGTGAAGCTGAGAAGAAATACATTTCAAGTGAAGTTCTGCCTCTCTTGCTGGACTTTGCTCTTACTGCCATATAAAAAGAACTCATACCTGTAGGATGAAAAAAGGGGATAAAACTTAGAGGGAAAAAGAATAATGAATCAATAATGTGAAACCAGAAACTACGGCCATGGTGTTTTCTTCAGTGTTAGTATTTCTCTGGTAGGAGCTGAAAGTTCAGGCTATGGACAGCAGCATAAGATTTGCTATCTTATTTTTGAATGGTAGAATTTAATCTTGACTCTACACTGAGATGTCTTTGCCTTTAGCTTAATAATAAAAGGCACACATTTCCTGCTTCTTTCAAAATCCAGAGTTCTTCCAATTACAATTATCCCTCAGTCTGTGGCTCGGACATGCCTCTGAGTGGAGTTACTGAACCACAAACAGACCTCAAAGAAAAGTTTAAAGAAATGTTGACATCAACCAAAAAATGAACTGCAAAAATACTTAAAAAAATATATAAATACCTCTTCATCCATAGAATTGTCAGGGTTGGAAGGGACCTCAAGGATCATCCAGTTCCAACCCCCTGCTGTGGACAGGGACACCTCACACTAGGTCAGGTTGCTCAGAGCCACATCCAGCCTGGCCTTGAAAAACCTCTGTTCCTCATGATACTTTCATATTAAAGTATATTTCCTTGCACTTTGGCATATTCTGTTGATTTTTGGATTTTTTTTTGAGGAAAAAAACCCCAAACCCTGCCTATTGCAGAAATAATTGTGCTGTACAAACAATGAACATCTCCTCGGTGTAGGTTTTGCTGCATCTCTTATTAATGCAACTCTGTGTATGTGATACAGAGATGAATTACCTTGTCATTTTTTCCCCTCAGTAATTGTTGAAAGAACTTGCTCAGATTCCTTTATTTATAGCTATTGTGTACACCCCTAATGGCACAGAGATATAGCCTGTGTGGGAAAAGCAGGATTTTTAACAGCTTATTTTGATTTTTCCAATGTGCTCTGATTAGTCTGTAGGCATACAGCTTGAATCTGAGTGTGGAGAGCCTAATTGATCAGATGCAGTGCACAGGACCTGCATCGTGCAGGAAAGGGCTGCTTGGTGGTTGTGGTGGGTGAAATTACCCCCGAATGTAAAAGTGCCAGACCAGCTCTGCTGGAAAGCAAATTAAGCTATATTTACAAGCAGACTGAAATCTAGAAATACAGAGTGCAATGAATCTGTACAAAATACACAATATTTATATATATTTACAATTTAGAAACAACACAAGAACTCCCCCGGACAAACCCAGGGGGTTACCAACAGCTTCCCCCTCCCTGCTCCCTTCCCCCAACCTAGAAAAGGTAAAAAAGAGAGAGAGAGAAGAGCAGAGAGTAGGCTGTTAGTACTTAGCCACAACAAAGAGATGCAGCCAAGGTCAGCAAAGCCAGCAGAAGCACGAGCTAATACCTGCTAGAGTGAGGAAACCAAAAAGAGAGAGGTAGTTTATACAACTAACTTTGTTAGTAATTCAGACCAATGGGATTATTTAGACCTTATGATGATTTCCCATTTTATATCCAATGCTAATTTATTTACATTCTATCACTTTTCTAGTCAAGATCCATGAAAAGTTTCCTAGACACAGCCTGGAGAAGAGGAGGCTCAGGGAGACTTTACTGCTCTTTACAACTACCTGAAGGGAGGTTGTAGCCAGGTGGGGATCCCAGGCAACCAGCAACAGAACAGGAGGACACAGTCTCAAGCTGTGCCAGGGAGGTTTAGGCTGAATGTTAGGAAGAAATTCTTCACAGAAAGAGAGACTGGCCATTGGAATGGGCTGCACAGGGAGGTGTTGGAGTCACCATCCCTGGAAGTGTTTAAGAAGAGACTGGATGAGGCACTTGGTGCCATGGTTTAGTTGATTAGATGGTGTTGGGTGATAGGTTGGACTGATCTCTGAGGTCTTTTCCAACCTGGTTTATTCTGTATTCTGTAAAACTACCACATTGATCTAGAGAATATTTGCACAGCAAATGCATAAGGGTGATAAATGACAGATGCATTGGATTTTCTGCACGTTTTCTGCAGATATTCTCAGTGTATGTGTGCAGAACAAGTCAGGTTTACTTTGTTCACTGAGATGAACTGTGCAAATCCCACCTGTAATTTATAGTTTACAGTTGGGTGCCCCTGCAAGAATATGATTCTTCCATTTATTCTCTGCGTGTATTTTGACATGTATTTATTGCAGCTGTCTAATGAAGTGCAAAACTCTTTGCTTTGCAATCATAGAATGGTCTGGGCTGGAAGGGACCTCCAAATGTCATCCAGTCCAGCCTCCCCACAGTCAGCAGGGACATCGCCAACTAGATCAGGCTGCCCAGGGCCTCATCAAGTCTTACCCTGAATATCTCCAGGGAAGGGGCCTCAACCACCTCCCTGGGCAACCTGTTCCAGTGTTCCACCACCCTCATAGTGAAGGACTTCTTCCTGATATCCAATCTAAATCTGCCCTTCTCTAGTTTGAAGCCATTGTCTCTTGTCCTGTCACTGCAGGCCTTTGTAAACAGTCTCTCTGCAGCCTTCCTGTAGGACCCTTTCAGGGTTTCAGATAATGAGTATTTGAAATAACAGTTTCATCATTGTTTTTTTTCTCTTAGTGTCTTAACAGTGTCTTTAAAGTCTTTTAAAGATCTTGACAAGCAAGAGTCAAAGTTTGTTCCTGTAGTGACTTCTCTGCTGATAGAGAGATTCAATTCCTGGTAAAGGGGCTCTGTAAGTAAGAAATAGCTTAAAGACACAGTTTGCATTGACAATATAAATGTTTCTGCCATTATCAATTATTATGGCCAGAGACTGGGATTTCTTAAGTAACTGTGTCTAGCTCTCCTCTCCTTAAGAAAAGCAATGACTAATTTTCAATTGTTACTAAGTTCAGAAACTGTTAAGCTGAAAAATAAAGGCAGCTATGAGGAATCAGTTTTGGCATTAGGAAAACCTAGCAAAAATGAAAGACTTCATAAAAAAGTAGAAAATAAGCTTGTTGAGATAATTTATGATTCGGTGCGACCAGGCACTTCCGAAATCTGATAATAACCATTTTCTTAATAGCCTTCTAGGTTTTTCACTTCACATATTTTGAAGTCCTCCCCTGACCACCCCAGCCCCCAGTGTCCCAAGTATGAAATGTTTAGGCTTGTGAAGAAGTTTTACATTCTCCAAGTAGTCATTGTAGTATGCCATTCATTTGCCAATAATCGCTTATCTTTCTGTCCTGCTCTAGGGTGCATCTGAGAACACCAGCTGGCTGAATATTATTCTCCTTCCATCATCTCCTCAATTTAAGAAGGACATTGAGACACTTGAATGTGTCCAGAGAAGGGCATTGAGGCTGGTGAGAGGTCAGGAGCAGAAGCCCTATAAGGAGAGGCTGAGGGAGCTGGGGTTGCTCAGGCTGGAGAAAAGGAGGCTCAGGGGAGACCTTATTGCTCTCTACAACTACCTGAAAGAAGGCTGTAGACAGGTGAGGGTTGATCTCTCCTGCCAGGCAACCAGTACCAGAACAAGAGGACACAGTCTCAAGCTGCACCAGTGGAAGTTTAGGCTCGAGATGAGGAGAAAGTTCTTCTCAGAAAGAGTAATTGGCCATTGGAATGTGCTGCCCACGGAGGTGGTGGAGTCACTGTCCCTGGAAGTGTCCAAAAAACGATTTGGCATAGCATTTGAAGCCATGGTTTAGTTGTCATGAGTTGTTAGGCATTAAGTAATAGGTTGGACTTGATGATCTCTGAGGTCTTTTCCAACCTGGTTGATTCTATGATCTTTATTTATAGACAAATAAAAGAAGCCTATAGGAAGAACCAATGGTGCCCCTTGGGATAGCATGACCCTTCTGCTTTCAGTCCCATGCTTCCTGTTATGAAATTTTAATTACTTCATTACAGTTCCTTCTTCAGTAGTATCCTTCCCAAATATTCTCACTGTCCAGACTGAAGAACAGGCACTTCCTTCCACCCCAAATTTTCCTTGCTCTTTTGATAATAAGCTGGAAATCCAATAGCACTATTTCACTTTTAATCTCAGTGAAGTGCCTCCATTGCGTAAAGACAATAAACCATTGTGCTGGTAGTTTGAGCAGTCATTTGTCATCCATGGAGCAATTAAGCAGAGAAAAAGTTGTCAGAATGGACCACTTTTAGCTAATAGTGCCAAGACTCTGCTTTGAAGCAGACAAAAGCAGACACTATCCACAGATAAGCCCAGCTAATGGGTATGTGTCAAAAATGACGTTTCTGAAGCAAAATCTCAGGTACTTAACATGTTCCTGTTTCCTCCCTCAGACATCTGCTTAAGGTGATGAATGAGAAACTGCTCCTCTTCTATATAATTATTGTCTGAAACAATATTTGCTGATAGCTGACTATCCTTAATATTGATCACTTGGAAAGGTCGGAATGACTCCTTGGTATTTTATTAGCTTTATAAATAGAAATGGTAACGGCAAAACCTGAAAGGCAGCAGTGAGGAGGCACCATACAATTAAAAGGGTGAAAATAGGAAAGGTAGTGAAGGCATTTCAAGATGAAGTACCTGTACAGAATAACAAGAAAAGTTTCTAGGTGTATGTGTACACATAAATAAAAGAAGCGTTGTGAGGAGCGAGACAGAAAGACAAGAGAAATCAAAACATGTCACCAGGATTAAGCAAGAAAAGGTCACATTTTCACTTAGATTTAGAAAGTAAATATCTCAGATAGTGACATGCATAAGGTAGAGGCAAAATGTGCATCAGTTGGCACATGAAGTAGAATCATGCAGAAATTCTGAGCTATGTGAAGTGCCATACCTATGAAAGTTAAAAGGTGAGGATTTCAGTCAGCAGTAGCATTTTATAAGCAGCATTCAAAGCACGAGAGAATACTTCTTAAATGCCATGAATGGCATAGGCCAAATCTTCTTGGTTCATGTTTTGTTCTATTCTGATATAGAACCATAGAATTTTTAGGGTTGGAAGGGACCTCAAGGATCATCTAGTTCCAACTCTAGTTCCTCCTCTGGACCCGCCCCATCAGGTCCATGTCCTTCCTAATATTGAGGGTTCCAGACCTGGATGCAAGGACCTGGTCCTAGTAATGAGCTAGGATATAAGCTAAATATTCAGCAGTGAGGTGAAGGGAAGAGATGAAGGTTCTAGAAAGAATATTTTTTTCCTCTGCTCAACATCAGGACATTCTTCCATTTTTCACTCTAAAGCCCTGCAGTTTGGATTGCTCTTGGACCTTTTGATGAATTGAGACTCTCAGATGGCATGGTCATCAAGGAATGCCATCTTCTAGCATCAGGCTAGGTACTTATCCATGACCCTCTCAAAAAATTATTTTACCATTGCTATTATCTAAGCCTCCTTATCAGATCACAGTAAAGCCATCTGCTCTAATGGCTAACCCTGAAGGCCAAGAAGATGCTACAAGTCATAGAAACCACAGCTGCTTTTTCACTTAATTGTATTAGCTATAAAATACTGTCTCAGTGCTTTCCCAGTGGATTGAGCTTCTTATTGTTTTCTGGAAAAATTTCAAGACAGTCACTTCAGCCCATGAAAAGCTGGATTGGTGTTCAATAGCTAAAAGACTGTCACTGATGAAATGATAATGAAAATAATGCTCCCAATTTCAGCACCAGGTGGTTGCAGCAGATTCTTATAATTGAAAAGCCCATGACTGTGCTTGATTCAACCTTTCTATAAACATTTGGCAGACATAGGAATTTGTTGGAGGGCATAATGAAAGGTTTCCCTTTTTCAAATGTTTGTGTTGTAGAGCAACTTACTTAAATCATAGAATGGTCTGGGCCAGAAGGGACCTCCAAAGGTCATGTAGACTGATCTCCCTGCAGTCAGCAGGGACATCCTCAGCTAGATCAGGTTGCCCACAGCCCTGTGGAGCCTCACCTTGAATATCTCCAGGGAAGGGGCCCAAGTAAATTGAAGAATCTCTATGAATCTCAAGGCAGGATATTATCTCAATATATTTTGTTCAGTCTGTTTTGTTCAATTTTGCTATGTATTTATTAATATCTGAGGGCTGGGTATCAGGAAGGAAGGGACAGCCTCTGCTCACTTGTGCCCTGGGATAGGACAAAGGGCAATGGATGTGAACTACAGCACAGGAAGTTCCACCTCAGTGTGAGGAGGAACTTCTTTACTGTAAGGTTCACAGAACACTGGAACAGGCTCCCCAGAGAGGTTGTGGAGTCTCCTTCTCTGGAGACTTTCAAGCCCTGTCTGGATGTGTTCCTGTGTGACCTGTGCTAGATTCTATGGTCCTGCTCTAGCAGAAGGGGTGGACTTGAGGATCTCCAGAGGTCCCTTCTAATCCTGGACATCCTGTGATTTTCTGTTTGTCCTCATGTCAGGTGGTTTGTTGAAGCACAGTTAGATGTGATCTACTGCATTTCCCTCCTCTAGAAAAATCAGTTATCCTACCATTGAAGTTGTAATGTTAGTCTGGCAAAACCTGACACCCTGAATTCTATTTCTTTTATGATTTATCTCCATGTCTGTAATTTATTCTCATATCACTTGTCACCTCCTACTTCCTTAGCTTTTACTGTCTCTTACTTTTGCAGTTTATAAAGCAGTTTGCTCATTTTCTTTGTCTCTTTCCCACCCTCCATCCCCCTCCCTTTTTTTCCCTGCACCTATTTCTGAAGTGCTAAGGTGATGGTCAGAGTTTAAGTCTGACTTTGAACTTTTCACAATAGACTGCAAGAGTGAGTATCATCACTAAGGAAGGAAAGGAAAAGAGGAGCTCTGCAAGTGTGACAGTATCAGCTGAAGCACAAGTTCATAGCGCTGCTATTCAGTGCTGAACTGGAAATGTCATATTTGAGAACTATTTGCTCTTGCTGGGTGTGTCCATATTTAAGTGGTGCTAAAAGATCTGATCTACTGCCCAAGGCAAGCTACATGCCCTGCAATTCTGGATGAGAGGTGTAGGGGGTCTTTAGGACCTGTTGGGGACCCAAATTGCATGTGTCACTTTTTGCACAGATAGTTACACTGTTGGTGTGCTGTGGGCTCCTGGGATTTAGGGTCTCATAAAAATGCTACTTCATTCTGATTTTGAGAAGTATAGGTCTGAAAAATCTCCAGTAAGACATATCCAGCTGAGTCACTCCTGGAATGCATGCTGCTTGTTGAGTTTGACTTCATTCCAAGGTCTGGTTATGCTTCCTTTGAAGTCCATGAGAGCTTCTCCCTTCATACTGCAGTGGAAGAAGGATCTGAGCTATAAATATGTGCCATGAGATTAGAGGCAAAATTTGAGTCCTTGGGCACCTGGAGAGATCAAATGCAGCCATATGAAACAGTGTTGACTTCTGAGTATGAGAGGCTGTTTCATTCTTGCTTTGCACTTCTAACAGCCACCAGGAGAAAAGAAACTAACTGCAAAACGCTATACAATACAAACCTACTCTCTAGAATATAAATCTACTTAGAGCAGTGGAGCTGCTCTTGATTTACTTGTGTGAAGGAGAATTACATCAATCTTGAAAATCATTCAGTTGAGAAAATAATTATGGGCTTTCTTCCCCCACCATCAGCCTCCATCTTCCCAAAGCAGCTCCTGCTTCTTCTACAGCATCCTCCGCCCTGCCTAAACAGCTCCTGCTCCCACACCAGTTTTGCACCCATCCCAGAGCCCAGGGAAAGACCCTGAACCAGCCAAGATACCACACAAAGGAGCTCAGCCCCAGCCAGCACCTGTGGATGATATTGGGTTGGCAATGAATCATTTCCCTAACAACCGGGGGCCACCAGGCCCCCGGCCTTTGTTGTCACCACCACCATCACCCAGTGTGCACCATGAGCACTCACCAGTGATGAGAGGAGGATCCCTCAGCCCAGATGGGCTCAGCTTAGGGCTTCTGCCTTTCCCGGGGAGGATTAAAAAGGGGAGTGGGTAGGAAGGGCAAAGTGGCCACACCTGGGGTGGGAGGAGACTCCAACAGAATTTCAACCCCGCCCCTGCCACAGGCACAGACACTTTTGATTAGCCCAGGTTGCTGAAGGACTCGTGCAACCTGTCCTTGAACACCTCCGAGGAGAGGACATTGTGACCTTCCTGACCAGCCTGTCCTGGTGTCTCAACCATCCTTGCTGTGGGGAATTTCTCCTTAGTAGTGTCTAGTCTGAATCTGCTCTCCCCAAGCATCAGTCAATTCCCTCTCACCCTATCACTACAGACAGAACAACAGGGAATGGACTCAAGCTGCAACTGGGTAGGTTTGGACTAGACTTTGGGAGGGGATTTTTCACAGTGGGAGTGGTCAGGCATTGGAATGTGCTGCCCAGAGAGATGGTTGAGTCACCAACCCTGGATGTGTTTAAAGGTCATTTGGGTGTGGTGCTTGGGAATACGGTTTAGGGGTGAATTTTGTAGAGTAGGATTGTCAGTTTGACTTGGTGATCTTGAGAGTCTTTTCCAACCTGAATGTTTCTGTGATTGATTCTCACTGCTTTTTAAATTCCATTCTGGATAACTGCATTGTAGAAGTGAGGTCCAAATGATTTCCAGCAAGGGAGTGTTAACTAAGAAATACAGGCATCCAATCCATGTAGTGAAAACTAAAGCAAATTAATGAAAACCAACACATAAAAAATTGATTAAAAGGTGTCATTAGTGTTCAGGCTTTCAGTCAAAAGAAATAATTAAATGAAATTGTGTAACTAACAAGAAACACAGTCTTTAACATTTGCTCTTGCTGAGAGCAGAGAACAAAATAATCTCCACTGAGATTTTCAGGCAGCATTATTCTTAGTAGTAAAAACCTGCTTCATGGAGCAGCAAGAGCTGTAAACAGTATTTGTCTTTTAAAGCTGCATATTAAATGCAGACATAAACATCTGTAAACAAGACATCCTCATAGAGCATAAATACTGTGGTTCCCTGTACAGAGTCTCACTAATCAGAAATGTGCCATCTGACTGAAGACTCCAGTATTTCTGTCTTGTAATTTATTTACATCCCAAATCCCTCACATTTCTAGGACTCACATAAACTTAACTGGTTTTATTGCCTTCATCAAGCAGTGGTAGTGAGACAGCAAATAGGCAGTTTCTGGAAAATAAGTGTGTCTGGAATGACTGGATAATCCCTGTTGATTTCTCAGGCCAGATACTGCTGGCAACAGATCTACTGTATCAATAGATAGAAAAATTGAACACTATTAGAAGAAGGATGAAATGAGGAAACTTTACAATGTTCTGTTACATGTCGTAGAAACACAGAATGTTAGGGGCTGGAAGGGACCTCAAAAGATCATGCATTCCAACCCCCTGCCAGAGCAGGAGCACCTGTATCAGGTCACACAGGAATGCATCCAGGCAGGTTTCGAATATCTCCAGAGAAGGAGACTCCACAATCCCCCTGGGCAGCCTGTTCCAGTGTTCTGTCACCCTCACAGTGAAAGAAAAAAAAAAAAAATTCCTCAGGTTTCCATGGAACTTCCTATGCCTCAAGTTCCACCCAGTGCCCTTTGTCCTGGCATTGGGCATCACTGAGCAGAGACTGGCTCCATCCTTTTGGCACTCATCCTTCACATCTTTACAAACATGAAAAGGTCACCCTTCAGGCTCTTCTTCTCCAAGCTAAAGAGCCCTCAGCTCCCTCAATCTCTCCTCATAAGGGAGATGTTCCACTCCCTTAACCATTTTTGTGACTCTGTTATGCTTATATTACAAAAAAATGGCCATTCATTTATTTCCCTTTTAATAGTCTTATCATATTGTCTTAAGTTTCACAAGAAAAAGATTTCCTGTTGCCTGCTCTGAAGAAAATGTGATATTCTTGGTTTGATATAAAATGTATGCCTATTTTATTTTCTGCATATGAGAATTAACTGATGTGGGCATTGTAATACTGAGTTAGACATAAATTGAATATGTGAAAGATATTTAAAATTCTGATTCTGACATCTTGATTCCAGTGCTCTTTTGGCAAGACTTGCAGGTATCTGGGAGCTTCTGGGGAATTGTGTTTGTTTTGTCTCTTTTGAATATTACCTTGCAAGTTTATTTTGCTTGAAAACTGTCTCTTGTTCAGTGTTTGGACAACATCAGTCTGAGTTGCCTTCTGGTTATGTGGAAAACAGAATACAGAATTAACCAGGTCGGAAAAGACCTTTGAGATCATTGAGTCCAACCTATCACCCAATACCATCTAATCAACTAAACCATGGCACCAAGTGCCACATCCAGCCTCTTAAACACCCTTCAGATAGTTGTAGATGGCAATAAGTTCCCCCTGAGACTTCTCTTCTCCAGGCTAAACAGCCCCAGCTCCCTCAGCCTCTCCTCATGGGGCTTGTGCTCCAGACCTCTCACCAGGATTGTTGCCCTTCTGTGGACACGTTGCAGCATCGCAACATCTTTCTTAAACTGAGGGCCCCAGAACTGGACACAGTCCTCAAGGTGTGGCCTAACCAGTGCTGAGTCCAGAGGCAGAATGACTTCCCTGCTCCTGCTGGCCGCACTGGCATCCAGGCCAGGATGCCATTGGCCTTCTTGGCCACCTGTGCACACTGCTGGCTCATGTTCAGCCTACTGTCAACCAGTACCCCCAGTACAAAGACTATGACATCAGAACTCAACTTTTGAAACTTTCAACTCTTGAAAGAAAATTTTAATTAGACATCCTGTTGTGGAGATGAGACATGGATGACATTTGTGGACATGGGAATCAAAAAGAGGGATAAAAGAGGGATAAAAGTAATTTCACAAATGGAAAATAATTATTAGAAAATGATGCCATTCTTCCTTCTCTTCCCTAAAACCTAAACTTCCCCCAAACCTAAACTAATTTATCCATATCTCAACCCAAATATATTTATTCTTCTACAAAGGACAATCTAAATTCATTTTCTCCTGGAAAAAGAATGAGAAGTATTTGGTTGGGGTTAAAGATATCCTATTCTGTCTTGGATGCTGCCTTTGGAAACCTTTTGAAGCAGAAGGCACAGGCAGCAATTTCAGCAACCAACACAAAGCAGAAGTCTCTCAGCACTGGAGGCCACTGTTTTGTTGCTGCTGCTGCTCTTTTTATTTTACATTATCAAGACTCAAGGCATCAAAGCCCTAAGGAAAAGTACATGTGCTTTGTTAAAGGTGATTGCTGATACTTTGATCTGACAGCAGAGTTGTTTTTATTGTCCCCAAAATACAAAATGATAGTGAGTATAGCAATGTGCTGCCTCTTTGAAAGTCTTATTTTCCACACTTATCATCCCTCTGATTTGATTGAACTGTAATTCCTACAGCATATATCAATCAGAGAGAAATGATCAGATTTAGAATAAATTAAGAACATCTAAAGTTCTCACTCAGGAGTGTGTCTTTCCTTTCACTCCGGGTGACTCCTTGACAATGTTTATGTACTTAAGGGCATGGCTCTCTTACATCTGTAGATTAAAAGAAAAGTTGGAAAAGCAAAAGGAAAAATTATTGAATATATCAACTCAGAATCATTAGGCCTGGCCAATACAGCTGCACTGGTTAGGTCAGAGATCTGAGCTTGGCAATCCATAGATGCTCTGAGAGGTGTCTGTCCTTACATCCTTTGAAGAAAGGGAGAGTTTCAGGCAGTTTTGTTGGTACTGCCTGGTTTCTGGAGGCAGCAAAATGCTCGTTTTGCCCTTTCTGCTTTGCCTGCTGGCTTTCCTCAGCACAGCTACTTCTTCCATTACAGGAAACTGACTAGTCTTGGAAGTTAACAGTTTCTGTCTTGATTCCCTAATTCTGCCTCTCTTTCATCTTTTGCTTTCCTTCTTTCCACCTACCACTTGCACTTTCTCTAAAATATTATTACTGTGAGATACAAAGATGATAATATTTACCTGTAATCAGGTATAGTTAATGACAGGTATTTGCTGATTCCCAGAGCAAGAGATACAGGAAAGCAGTCTCTGGGATTGTTTTTTTTTTAAGAGTTCTTTTGGAGTCAAGGCTATGACATCCTTGTAGAGTTGATTTTATTTTGCTGTTAGTCTTATTTACTCTCCTGACTAACCTGTACTCAGAGACAGAACCACTGAGACAACCTGATGTTATTTGTGTAGATCTATGCCTAAAGAAATTTCAAATACACACACAGAATATAATGTCATAAGTGTATTGAGTGCCTTGAAATGAAAATACACCACCAAGACTTTAATAAGGAATGGTGATTCAAAGAAAAGGGAAATGTGGGCTCAGGCAAGAGAGTGGCTTATGGAAAAGGGAATTCTGAGGTAGATTCTTTCGGTAGAATGCCCAACACTGAAAGGATGAAATAATAGGGAAGGACTTCAAAGGGACCTCGACAGAGATGTCATGAAGTTCCAAGAAGGGTAACACCAAGGTTTTCCCCTGAGGAGGAATAACCCCAAGCACCTGTACAGGCCGGGTGCTACCTAGCTGGAAAGTAGATTTGGGGTAAAAATACTTGGAGATATTAGTGGATACCAGGTCGAACAGAAGCCACCAATGTGGCCTTGCAGCAAAGACAGCCAACAGCTCCTTGAAGTGCATTATGCAGAGAGGTGCCCATAGGTTGAAAGAGGTGCACCTTTCCTTTTTGCTCACTCCTGGTGAGACATAGAGTGTTGGGTCCAGATCTGGACTCCTAAGTGAGTCTAGTGAAGCATCATGAGGGTGATAAAAGGAATCCCCATCCCTGGAGATTTTTAAGGACATGATGGATGTGGCTCTGAGCAACCTGACATAGTGCAAGGGGTCCCTGCCCATGACAGGGGAGTTGGAACTGGATGATCCTCGAGGTCCCTTCCAACCCTAACATTTCTATGATTCTATGACTGGACCATTTATCTGACATATGAGGAGAGACTGAGAGAGCTGGGACTGTTCTTCCTCTGGACAGAAAGCTTGTTAGTCTATGCCTACTGTAGCAAAGAGTTGCTGCAGAAAAAGGAGGTCAGAAAATACAAACAATGGTTACTAATTTCCCTGTGTTTCCAACATTTGGGGTTCTGGTGTTCTGCTTCAAACTAGATTTGATCTACTTTGAACATGAGATTGATTCCTTCATCCAAATTGCTCTACCAGGCATACACATAAACCTGTTGAGAAAATCAGTTATTGGATAAACTGCTTTTGTGCCCTTTCAGGGTTTTGATTAGACATTGCCCCCGAAACAGATCACCCTGTTTAATTGCTTCAAAAAAGGGAAGAGTTTTACACTAGTTTTGCACTAGAACTGTTCCCTCAACCAAATCACTGCTCAGTAAGTGGTGACAAATTAGGGAGATCCTTTGCCATGGGAGCTGCCCAGGGGTGTTGCGGAGTCTCCTTCTCTGGAGATATTCAAAACGCACCTGGATGCGTTCCTATGTGATCTACTCTGGGTGCTGCTGCTCTGGCAGGGAGGTTGGACTGGATAATCTTTCAAAGTCTCTTCCAACCCCTAACATTCTGTGATTCTGTGATTTTGTGATGGTGTTACTGCTCAGGACCCACAAATGATACAGAGTCACAGCTTCTCAATCTCAAAGGGGAGCAAGTGGGAAATGGTGTTATGAAAGCAACACAATTTACCTTCTATGAGGAGAAAAGAGAGGTTGATTTCTAATCCCATTATGACACTGGGGTGTATATAATCTGAGTAAGGACACAGGACTGTGTTAGGATTTAGCCTTTTCCTGGTAGTATAGTGGACTTACGCAGACACTATATGGCTTCCTTTCCTCTTTGCAATTATGTGCTATAAAGACAGTAGTTAAAAACCCCACCAAACCACTAAGTAAAAATATCATCCAGCTGCTCGGGAGACAACACTAAACTCATTGTTGGTAATGGGTCCCAGCAGCAGCAGTGTCCTAAGCAGTACTGAGTGTCACTGCCACTCTCCAGCTGTGAATTCTGTCTTTTTCCTGAGGTAGAATAAAAGCATTGCAATGACCTCAGAGGCATTAGAAGCTGCCTGTGTTTCCATTTGGTGGAAAATATACCCCAATTTGGAAATAAATGTGGTAGAAACCTCTCAAATGTTTCCAGAGAGAAAAGATGAAATTTTGGGTTGAGAAAGAAAATAAACAGAATTGTGATGAGAATTAGAGAAATGTTGTGAAGCATCATCATAGAACAGGCTGCCCAGGGGTGTTGTGGAGTTTCCTTCTCTGGAGATATTGAAAAAACCTCCTGGATGTGTTCCTGTGTGACATACTCTAGGTGCTGCTGCTCTGACAGGAGGATTGGACTGAATGATCACAGGATAACAGGATGTCAGGGGTTGGAAGGGACCCAAAGAGATCATGGAGTCCAACCCCCCTGCCAGAGCAGGACCACACAATCTAGCTCAGGTCACACAGGAATGCATCCAGAGGGGCTTGAAAGTCTACAGAGAAGGAGACTCCACAACCTCTCTGGGCAGACTGCTCCAGAGCTCTGTGACTCTTACAGTAAAGAAGTTCCCCGCCATGTTGAGGTGGAACCTCCTGTGCTGCAGTTTACATCCATTGCTCCTTGTCCTATCACAGGGAGCAAGTGAGAAGAGCCTGTCCCTTCCCTCCTGACCCCCAGCCCTCAGATATTTATAAACATTTGTTAAATCCCCTCTTAGTCTTCTCTTTTCCAGACTAAAAATCCCCTCTTAGTCTTCTCTTTTCCAGACTAAAGAGCCCCAGGTTCCTCAGCCTCTCCTCATGAGGCCGTGCTCCAGTCCCCTAATCCTCCTTGTAGCCCTCTGCTGGACCCTCTCCAGCAGATTCCCGTCCCTCTCAAACTGAGGAGCCCAGAACTGAGTGCAGTACTCAAGATGAGGTCTCACCAGGGCAGACTAGAGGGGAGGAGAACCTCCCTGGATCTGCTGGACACACTCCTCTCAATGCACCCCAGGATCCCATTGGCCTTCTTGGCCACCAGGGCACATTGCTGTCCTGTGGATAACTTGCTATCCACCAGGACCCCCAGGTCCCTCTCCAAGGGGCTGCTCTCCAGCAGATCACCTTCAAGGTCCCTTCCAACCCCTAACATTCTGTGATCCCGTGACCAACAGTTGCCAAGACTAATATTTATGAAGAGGAGAACCATGATAAATGTCAACACAAACTTAGAGCCCGCAGAACTTTTTCCACAATGCTGTGAACACCTGGCAATGAATCATGTTAACAAATACCCCCAAAAGGCATTGAAATGCAGGTAGATAGAAATAAGATACTACTACCACTGAATATATCCTTTTAAAATCACAGAATCACCAAGGTTGGAAGAGACCTCAAAGATCATCAAGTTCAACCTGTCACCACAGCCCTCATGACTAAACCATGGCACCAAGTGCTACTGAGCACTTGCATTTTGTCATTTCTGTCTTTACATCCTGATGAAGATTAAGGAATTAGTGGTAGCATCGCTTAGCAAGTGAGAATAAGGCAGGGAAATCCATTGGTATCCATTTGAACAGGCCAAACATTTAATTAAATCTTTCCAGAAGCCTGAGCAGACTCTAACCAGAATCTTCATAAGATATTTGATAAAAAGTATCATTGTATTTTCTCAGCTGTTAAACTTGACCCCAGGTTACTCACTAAATGTTAAACAGAACTTTTATAAGCTGCCTGTTGGACTTTTACAGTGATCCCTAAGATCCATTAGCCTCCACACAGAGAGAACCAGTAAAAAATGATATAATCTCAGCCTTTAAAGTGGCATGAAATACAGTTATCTAGCAACAGAGGGATGCTTTGTGGCACTAACTACTGATACTTTCATACAGTTCTTCACAGGCTTTGCCAGATTTTGTGAAAAGCATCACTTTGGGGGATTTTCTGCTGTTACTTCAGCATATTAAAATTCAAATTTAAAAATGGCTAGCATTCAAGGATATTTGAGGGGCAGCAAAAGGAGAGAGAGAGAAAGCCTATAAAAATGAAACAAAACAAGAAACCCTAGGAGAGCAGATATATTTGGTTTATAGAGCTAACTGGCCCCAGGACAGCTGTCCTTATGTTCTCGTAAAAACACAGCAGGATGGAGAACAGTAGGTGTAATAACATCACTTGTTTATCTCCACAAGCAAAACACATCCACAACTGCAGGACTCATTGACTCTATCCATAGTTCCTGTTGTGGCTGTTTTTAAAGACACCCTCAAGACCAAGCTTAGATCTGCTATGGCTGTGGGTCAAGGTGCAGGATGAAATGTACCCCAGGGAGCATTTTGCTGCAATTGCCTGGTAGGTTATCAAGCTGCCACAGACAGATGCACAAGGCTTCCCACCGCTACCCCAGGTGCTGAAGCCCTTGTGTGGATAGAGGCAGATGGAAGGGAGAGTGAGCAGCCCCACTAGCTGCTTCTGGGACTGTCTTTATCAGGGAGGAAAGGTTCACAATTATGGCAGCTATTTGATTCTAATAGCAGTCTCCTGAGCTGGAGTGGAGAGCAGGCTACACATAGCTATACACAGCTAGAAAATGTACATGGCTCATCCTGCAATAATCTCTTGCCTTGGCACTTCCACAAAAGAAGAAAATTTTCTAATAGTGGTTGGAGAAAAAATGAGGAGATTTTGTGTTCTCACTCTGGGTCTGTGTCCCAAAATGCTGCTGCCCTACAATGGATTGTTTCCTCCCCAAGGTGGCTATGACACATGGCTCTAACCAGCCCTCACCCAACGTGCAGAGGACTCCTCTTTTCTTACGGTCCAGCAGCGTGGGAGGGAGAGGACATTGTCCTTCAGCTGGCTCACACCACAGCTGTAATTCAAGTGCCTGATCACTGAGCTGGTCTTTAAACCACTGTGGCAGGGAGGCATTTGTCCTGTTTTTCTCCAGCTCATATCAGGAACCACTACTGGCTCCCAAGCAAAGAGAGGATGGCCCGCAGCAGAGTCCCTGCCCTTATGAATCAGTGTTACATGCTCCAAAGCTCAAACATAAAAAAGGCTCTTAAAAAAAATGTTATGCTCAACAAGTTCCTGCAGCTTTTAGTAGCAAAACCTTGTGTATGTGAAATCCCTGACAGAGGCACTGAAATCACAGATGGGGAAACCTGAGAAATGAAAAGTAGAAACAAGTGAATACTTGACTGCATATGTTGACTACCTAGACAAGATTACACAGTTAAAGATGGGCTCTTGGATCACAGAATCACAGTTGTTCTTATTGAATGCTTTGTTTCCTCCCTCCCACCCTTTCTCCCACCCTTCCTTCCTCCCACCCTTCCTTCCTCCCTCCCTCCCTCCCTCCCTTCCTTCTTCCCTCCCTCCCTCGCTTCCTTCCTCCCTTTTTCTTTTGAATTGGAGCAGTTAAAATATGTACTCATCTAATGTTTCCCATTTTGTCAAAATTCCTCCAAGGATCTCTTTCTCCTTGTGGTAAAAGACATTTTGTTAGCTTGGAATGCCGTAAGGCTTTGCTGGCATCTCTTCACCTCCTGTTTCCTTCCTCTCCAATCCTGGTAGTAGTAAACTTCCCTTGTTTTCTCTCACAACCACTGGCAATATTGTGCACATTTCAGCTGTGAAGTCTAAAGTTCATTCTTGCCGGAGTACATCCAAGGCACTCCTCAATCTGTGCAGACACTAGCAGACTCTGCTGTCATTGCTGTTGTGGCTTCAGGGGCACAGATGCACCTGTTAGTTAGCTGTGAACTTTGCTATGTGCTGAAGGAGTCAGGTAGCTGGGAAAAGGCAGTGTTGGTAGGCAATTAGTGTGGTCTGGACTCAGGCTCCTTAGGCACCCCACATGAAAAGAAAGATTTTACACCACAGTGTGATTCAGAGAAATGTGCTCTTGTGGCCAAGAAGGCCAATGCCATTCTGGGGTAGATTAGAAAGGGTGTGATCAGCAGGTCAAGGTAGAGTTCTCCTCTCCCTCTACTCTGCACTGGTGAGGCTGCATCTGAAATGCTGTGTCCAGTTCTGGGCCCCTCAGTTCAGGAAAGACAGTGAGCTACTTGAAAGAGTGCAGCACAGAGCCACGAGGATGATTAAGGGAGTGGAACATCCTCCGTACGAGGAGAGACTGAGGGAGCTGAGGCTCTTTAGCTTGGAGAAGAGGAGACAGAGAGGTGACCTCATCAATGTTTATTAGTATGTAAATAGTGAGTCCCAAGAGGATGGAGCCAGGCTCTTCTTGGTGGTGCCCAAAGAAAGCACAAGGAGCAATGGTGGAAGTTGAGGCATAGGAAGTTTCACATAAACATGACGAAATTTTTTTTCACTGCAGGGGTGACAGAGCACTGGAACAGGCTGCCCAGGGGGGTTATGGAGTCTCCCTCTCTGGAGATATTCAAAGCATACCTGGATGTGATCTGTTGTAGGTGATCCTGCTCTGGCAGTGGGGTTGGTCTGGAAGAACTTTCAAGGTCCCTTCCAATCCCTGAAATTCTGTGATTCTGTGATTATCTTCCCTAAGCCTTGCAATTGCTTCTGCTTCTCCATTGACAGTAATTATCACTAACTGAAGCCCCTTTCTAACTTAACCATTGCTCTCTTAGGGAGTGGGAAGGCTGATGATACAGTAGAACTGGAAAGCAGAGTAAGGGGGAGAAAAGAAGAGTTGTTGATAACATACCAGTGTTATTATGGAGGTGTGCATTAGCTACCACAAGTCACTAATGGCACAAAGCAGTAACAGCAAAAAGATCTTGTAGATAGATTTTCAGATTTTTTTCATCATACATCTTTATAAGCTACTCATTTCCTGAACAGTAGAAAAGAGTAGCACTGGAAAAGCTGCAGAAAAGCAAAATATCCTTTTGTTAGCTGGATTGTGTTTTTCCCTGAAGCTTTCTGTATTCTTTTAGTGTCACTGAGCAATGGCTGCTGAACTGTCAGTGAAAAGTGCTTATTGCTATCCTGTATATGTCACTGTCCTGCTGCCAGTGGCATGTATGCTCATCAGTCAAACAGAACTACCCACCACATTTGATTTACTGTCACTGAATCAAATCTGTTTGTGAGTTTCCATAACATAAAACATTTGGCTAGAGATTAATTCCCTGATTTGCATCTTGCTCCTCAGAGCTATATCATTATTTTCCTTGATGGATTCATTTTGAAGTCATGGAAGATGCAACTTGATTTTTACTCTGTATTCAAGGTGGGGCCTCACTCTTTGCTACCTGACCTTTATATTAACTCTTCCTCTTGTCAGTCTCAGAGGCATTACTCATATATGTGTCTGCTAGTGGAAGATTACATGATTTTAGCTCAGTGGGGGCAGTATAAATAAACTTTCAGAACACCTGAAGAATGTATCACAAACACCATGCTTCTGATGTTGGCATTGCTGTCTTTTCTCAAGCTTGTGGCTGTGAAGCTGCTAGAGAATAAAACTGTGCGTGTTCACTGATAGCTATTTCAATTTATATTCTAGGATGAATATCCACCTGGATAAATGCTTACAAAATAGGTCACTTGCAAGATGTGTTAAATCTCATGTCACTGGACTGTGCCCATCTGTCCAGCCTGTCAAGGTCCCTCTGCAGATCTCTCCTGCCCCCAGCTTGGTGTCATCTGCAAATTTACTGGTGATGGACTCCATCCCCTTGTCCAGA
Organism: Picus viridis; assembly: GCA_033816785.1. NCBI lineage: Eukaryota > Metazoa > Chordata > Aves > Piciformes > Picidae > Picus > Picus viridis. The sequence continues at coordinate 26,858,241 of CM066570.1, read as the reverse complement.
TCATCAATAAAGATATTGAACAGGATCCCTGTCCCTCTTGAATCTTGTTAAATTAAAAGTATTTTGGACTGTGCTTACTGGAATTTTCCAGACATAAGGAAAATACTTATTTTTTAAAACAAGTTTATAATCTAATCCTCTTTTATCACTCATAACCTATTCCTGCCTGGGATGATTGCCAAAGCAACGATTCACAACTTTTCAATACACTCAGGTTAACACTGGATTAAATTCCATTTGGTCAAACCAGCTTTCTTGCACAAGCTATCAAAATCATTTAACTGGGTTTCTTTCACCAAAGATCCTACAAGGGCTGCTGATTTTTCTCTGTTTCACAACACTGTGAGCTGGATATTCTGCATATTTTGCATTAATATGAGTTTTATCACAGTGTGAGTATTGTTGGTGACATGGACAGTGGCGTTGAGTGCACCCTCAGTAGGTTTGCTGACAACACCAAGCTGTGTGGTGCAGCGGACATGTTGGAGGGAAGGGATACCATCCAGGGGGACCTGGACAGGCTGGAGAGGTGGGCGCATGACAACCTCATGAGGTGTTAGGAAGAAGTTCTACACGGAGAGAGTGATTTGCCATTGGAATCGGCTACCCGTGGAGGTGGTGGAGTCACCTTCACTGGAGGTGTTCAGGAGAAGACTTGATGGGGTGCTTGGCTGTATGGTCTAGTTGTTGGGTGGGTTGGATTGTTTGATGGGTTGGACGCGATGATCTTGAAGGTCTCTTCCAACCTGGTGTGTATTGTATTGTATTGTATTGTATTATGACCAAATGCAAGGTCCTGCATCTGGGTTGGGGCAATCCCAAGCACTGATATAGGCTGGGCAGCGACTGGCTTAAGAGCAGCCCTGAAGAAAAGGACGTGGGGGTGCTGGTGGATAAGAAGCTCAACGTGAGCAACCAGTGTGCACTCACAGAGTGTCTGGAGAACTATGCAGCTAATAGCCACATCTAGTAAACTGGAAAGCTTTCCCAAGCTCCTTGTCTGTGCTAACCAGGCATTTAATTGTCCACATTTGAGTAATTGCTGCCATCAAGGATAGCAAAGACATCCTAATGAACCTGCACATATGACACAGGACCTCCTGGGGACCCCTGCTCTTCTGGTGGGCATGCTGGGGAGGCAGTATGGCTCAGTGGCACCAGGTGCTTCCCTGCAGGCAATTGACTTCAGTCCCACATCTCTGCTGGCCTTTAAGGAAGCTAATTTACTCATGCAAAATGTATGCATAAATTTAGACAACTAAAATGTATGTGTCCAGTTTAGAGGGTAGGAGAGCTCTGCAGAGCTCTTGGGCAGATGGGCAGAGCCCAGGGGCATGAGATTTAAGACATCTGTGTGCTGGGTTCTACACACTGGCCACAGCAACCCCATGCAGCGCTACAGGCTGGGGTTGGAGTGGCTGAGAGCAGCCAGGCAGAAAGGGACCTGGGGGTACTAGGTGATAGTAGGCTGAAGATGAGCCAGCAGTGTGCACAGGTGGCAAAGAAGGCCAATGGCATCCTGGCCTGGATCAGAAATAGTGTGGCTAGCAGGAGCAGGGAAGTCATTGTGCCCCTGTACTCAGCACTGGTTAGGCCACACCTTGAGGACTGTGTCCAGTTCTGGGCCCCACAGTTCAAGAAGGATGTTGAGTTGCTGGAACATGTCCAGAGAAGGGCAACAAGGCTGGGGAGGGGTTTGGAGCACAAGCCTTGTGAGGAGCAGCTGAGGGAGCTGGGGTTGCTTAGGCTGGGGAACAGGAGGCTCAGGGGAGACTTCATTGCTCTCTACAAATACCTGAAGGGAGGTTGTATCCAGGTAGGGGTTGGTCGCTTCTCCCAGGCAAACAGCACCAGAACAAGAGGACACAGTCTCAAGCTGTGCCAGGGGAGGTTTAGGCTGGATGTTAGGAAGAAATTCTTCACAGAAAGAGGGATTTGCCATTGGAATGTGCTGCCCAAGGAGGTGGTGGAGTCACCTTTACTGGAACTATTTAGGAAGAGACTGGGTGAGGCACTTAGTGTCATGGTTGAGTTAGTTAGATGGTGTTGGGTGATGGGTTGGACTTGATGATCTCAAAGATCTTTTCCAACCTGCTTAATTCTGTATTCTGTATTCTGAAGTGTAATCCAGGCATTAGCAAGGAAAGCTAAAGTTTGGTCTCAAGGATTTCTGTGCACCTATGCCTAGGAATGAGGGATGTTTTTGAAAGAGAGAGCTTCCTAGCTCTCTTTTGAGACATCACTGTCTGCTGGTGTCTATTGCCAAGATTGTTGAGATATTTTTCTGTGTGAGGAAAAAGGAATTCTCACAATAGTAATGAGTAATTCTTTAGTAGAAAGAGATGGAGCCCAAGCCTACATCTTTTGGGTTTTTTTTTACATGCATTTTTCCCCCCTCACAGCAGTGCATTTTTCAACAGTAGTGAAATGAGTTCTGTAGCCACAGGTGCCCTAACCAGCTACTGCCTGCTATAATAGCTCACTCCAGATTAATATAGTGCAGCTAGATTCCATGCTGGTTGGTACACAGATGCTGTCACTGAAAAGCAGCTATTGGACAATGTGATTAATGAAGGCAGAGTCCCTTTATCGAGGCAGACTTTGCCTCATTTGCTCTGAGTTCAAAGCAGGTGAAAGCTCTTCTATGACTGTGTTTAGCGGTGTGTTTTGAACGCAGTGTTGTTAATCACTTTCATGTTTTCATCTGCAAGGTTAATTAAACACCTTGTGAAATAAGATGAAAGCTTGTAGCCCATCTTTCTTTCAAATGAGAAGAGGCATGTTTGGAGTTTATCTCCAGCTGAGGACAGTTTAACTCAAAATTCTGTTCACTTACCATGCTTCAATAAATTTCTCCCCCAAAATTCCATTGTCATTAAGTCATTAATGTTGTGTTGTTTTTTTTTCCCCCCAGAGTAATAGCCACAGGGTCTTTTTTTTTTTTTTTTTTTTTGAGATGTGCATTGGAGGATGCTTGGGGTTGGACTGCATGATCTTCCGAGGTCCCTTCCAGCCCCTGAAATTCTGTGATTCTGTGATTCTTTTGGTAATCTTTGAACAGTGCATAGTGATAAATAGAATTTTCCTTGCCTTCTTCTGCTACGAGGATAGGCTAAGGGAGCTGAGATTGTTTAGCCTGGAGAAGAGAAGATTCCGGGGGGACCTTAGATCTGCCTCCCAATACCTGAAGTGATCCTACAGAAAGGCTTGAGAGGGACTTTTTATATGCATGTCTAGTGACAGGACAAGGGGGAATGGTTTGAAGCTGAAGGAGCATAGGTTTAGACTGGATTTTAGGAAGAAATTCTTCACTACAAGGATGGCAAGACTCTGGAATGATTGTCCAGGGAGGTTGTGGATGCCCTCTCCCTGGAGATGTTCAAGGCCAGGTTGGATGGGGCCTTGAGTAACCTGGTCTGGTTGAGAGGTGTCCCTGCTCATGGCAGAGAGCTGGATTAGATGATCTTTAAGGTGTTTTCCAGCCTAGGCCATTCTATGATTCCTGCTATGATTCCTGCTCTCTTTGCAATTGTAGAGGGTTTCCTTTTTATGAACTTGGCTGCTGATGAAATTAGTTAGGATGCTAACTGAGGCAAATTCAGAAGCTGACAGGAATAGGCACAATCTGTAATAGCTTAAACCAAGATTGAGACAGCACCAATAAATGCTAGATTTTCAGAGGCAATGCACCACATTGGTGCATATGGAGAGGGGAAGGAAAGAAAACTAGACTTCAGGTAACATTGTGGAAAGATTTGAATTTAACCCAAACATGAACATATCAATGAAACATAAAGATTTCAGAGAAATCACTAATTAAAAATAGTAACAATTACACATCAAAACCCTATTTATTTAAATCAGATGCTGGCCTACAAAAAACTATATTTAGGGCTGTCCATTTTTTTCTTTTGTGGCCAATTTTTGGCAGGGCTTCTGAGGCAGCTTGGTGACAGAATACACTTTTCAATGCAGTGTGCCGCCGTGGCTGGAGAGGAATTGTGTCTCTCATGACAGAACAGAGCACACAATCGCTTTTGATCTCCCTCTCACATAACTGAAATGTGATGTAAAACAACCTTGTGTGAGCTTGTGTTGCTGTGCCAATCACATGCCTGAGATGAGCAGGGATGTGCTGGACAGTTTCATGGCAGAAGAAAAAGTGCTTGTGAAATTCAATTAACTTTGTAGAGTACAAAGGGAAACCCCACCTGGAGTACTATGTCCAGTTCTGGAGCCCCTATTACAGGAAGGATCTGGAGGTACTGTAATGGGTCCAGAGAAGGGCCATGAGGATGATCAGAGGGCTGGAACTCCTCTCCTATGAGGACAGGCTGAGGGAGTTGGGACTGTTCAGTCTGGAGAGGAGAAGGCTCCAAGGAGACCTAATTGTGGCCTTGCAGTATCTGAAGGGAGCCTATGGCAAAGCTGGTGAGGGACTTTTTAGGGTGTCAGGTAGTGATAGGACCTGGGGGAATGGAATGAAACTAGAAATAGGTAGATTCAGACGGGGTGTTAGAAAGTTCTTCCCCATGAGGGTGGCGAGACACTGGGACAGGTTGCTAATGGAGGTGGTAGAAACCTCATCCCTGGAGGTTTTTAAGGCCAGGCTGGATGTGTCTCTGAGCAACCTGATCTAGTGTGAGGTGTCTCTGCCGATGTGGTTTGTCAAGCATGATTTGCCCTTGGTGAAACCGTGCTGATTGTACCCAATCATCTCTCTGTTATTCATCTGCTTCAGCAGTGCCTCTGGGAGGATCTGCTCCATGATCTTACCGGGCACAGAGGTGAGGCTGACTGGCCTATAGTTCCATATTTTCGTCTCAGCTGGAGTCATCAAGCTGTCTGTCTACACAATGGAAGCAGATACATGTATGCCATAGAGAACTCACCTCCTCCAAAATGCCAATGTGTCTGTGATCTCCCATTATAGTCCCAGATGTCGACACAGTGCAAAGATATTCTGAAGAAGAAAAGGAATTTGTGAGTCTTCCTTTTTATAGGAGTCTCACAAAAGCATGTCAGTGGAAACCAAGAAACAGAGACTTCATTGGCAGGCTGCCATGTTGACAAACTGTCACTGAGTCTTCGTAGAAGGCAATCCTCTGTGGTGTGCGTTGTCCTCTGTATCTGTGCTTGCAAGGAAAAGCAATTTACAGCAATGTGAATCTTCTGCACTTTGAATTTCAAAGCTTTTTTAATGTCATAGCTTTTAAGTGTTTCCAAAGTAGTCCTTGATGTGCTGTGTTGTAGGTTAAGGAACTGTCCTAACACAGAGATAATTCCTCCAAAGTACCAGAGAGTACAAGCGGCTGAACGGTCAGTCCCAGTGGTCTCCTCCCAGGCAACCACTGGCAGAACAAGAGGACACAGTCTCAAGCTGCACTAGGGGAAGTTTAGGCTTGAGGTGAGGAGAAAGTTCTTTACAGAAGGAGTAATTTGCCATTGGAATGTGCTGCCCAGGGAGGTGGTGGAGTCCCCGTCTCTGGAGGTGCTCAAAAAAGGATTGGATGTGGCACTTGAAGCCATGGTTTAGTTGTCATGAGGTATTAGGTATTAGGTAATAGGTTGGACTTGATGACCTCTGAGGTCTTTTCCAACCTGGTTGATTCTATTATTCCATGATTCTATGATTCTATGAGGAGCAGGACATTGTAAATTATTATTCCATCCCATATCTTGCATCTCCCTATATAAGCAGAAGTCCAATGGCATCCTGGGCTGCATCAAAAGAAGCATGGCCAGCAGGTCAAGAGAGGTGATTCTGCCATTCTGCTCTGCTCTGTGGAGTGCTCACATGGAGTACTGTGTCCAGCTATGGGACCCCCAACACAAGAGGGATGTAGACCTGTTGGAGCAGGTCCAGAGAAGGACCACAGAGATGATTAGCAGGCTGGATCACCCTTCCTCTGAAGACAAGCTGAAAGAATTTGGGCTGGTGTTGTGAAGGCAAAACCTGTGAGTTTATTACCAATGCAATCAAATTACAGATTGGAACACCAGTTGGTAGAATTGGTGAAAACAATGTAAACTGTTATGTCATTGAGTGATGTGATTCTGTCTCTGCAGCTATATCACCCCTGAGTTCCCCTGTGATTGGCAGATTCAGAGAAATGAGTACTTTGAAGAATCTGGAACACAGCTATAAATCCTTATGAATTCATGTCACATATGCCACTTTTTAAAGTGTTGTGATATTGTTTGTACAGTTACATGAGAAAATAACCACAAGACTGGTCAGTGTACTTGTCTGGGAGCATGTAGTTTCATTTCATGTAATACCATTCGGTGGCTTTCACAGAAAAATCACAGAAAATCATCCAGTCCAACCTTCAGCCCAGCACTGAAGGGTCAACACTAAACCATGTTCCCGAGCACCAAGTGCACATCTTGCTTGAACACCTCCAGGGATGGTGATTCCTCTACTGCCCTGGGCAGACCATTCCAGTGTTTGACAACCCTCTCTGTGGAGAGGGTTCCTAGCCTGAACCTCCCTGGAGGTCACTGGAAGCTGCTTTCTGGGAAAGGCCCATCTTGGAACCTCTTAAAATTGACTGATTTGCAGTAGATAAAAAGTCTTTGGAATAGATAAATAAGCTCTCAACTCTGGAATTTGAGGAAAATATACTAGGATTCATAGTTTCATTAGGAGTCTGTGTCTGGGGTAGCAACTTAAGCTTTTGAACAGCCAGTTGCAACCTGTATAGGGAGGCTGAACCTGATGATCTCTTGAGGTCCCTTCCAACCTCTAATACACTGTGATACTGTGATAGAATATCCTAGAGATCTTCCTGCAGCTGCAAAGAGATTTCCCCCCACCCCCATGTAAAAATATTGTGGTCGTAAATGTTTCAAGAGCATGTCTGTTTGCAGGCAAAACACATACTGAGGGATTGATAGCACAAGCCATCTACTCAAAGTGCTTGTGTTTGCCTGCCATTCCTTTAGTGCTGACATAATAGAAGATAACTGAGTTCAGCACAATTTGGAGAGCAATGAACTGGCAGAAAGGCATCTTGCCTGATGAAGCCCAGGCTACTACGTGCATTTCAACCAAATGTTTTCCATTCCACATGCGAAAGCATCTGACAAGCAGGTCTGCTTCACCTTCAGTTTTCTCTCATGTGTTTGTTGCTGCTCGTCAGCAGAAAGAGTTGAAGATTCTTTTTAATCCTGTAGACATTAATCTGGTTTCTTCTGATTGTATCAAGTTATCAAAGCAAAGCAAATTGTGTCTGCCAGAATGTGAAAGGAATGATGGATTCTCACCTGCTGAGAGTGCACTCTGTCAGTGTCCATGTCACCAACAAAGATATTAAACAAGACTGGTCCCAGTACTGATCCCTGTGGGACTCCAATTGTCACTGGCCTCCACTTGGACATGGACCCATTGACAGCCACTCTTTGGGTGCACCCATCAAGCCAGTTCTTTATCCACTGAATGGTCCACCCATGAAACCCATACTGCACCAGCTTGGTGACCAGGATGTTGTGTGGGACAATGTCACAGTCCTGAATGTACTCAAGGTCCTGCTCCACTGAACAAAGCAAACACCAGGCAGTGAAATGTTTTCTCAGTGAAATTCCAAGCATTGTGCAAGACAACTATTCCTATTTATTTCTTTTTCAGGGAGTACTCCTTGTTCCCTGAACAACACTGCTGACTTTCTGTGCTGCCTGTGGCTGCTTTCCATGCATGCTGCAGTGCTTAAACAGTGCTTAGTAATTTGTTTCTTATCCATTTCCTGATACAGCTTTTCTGCATACCACTTTCAAGGCTGCACCCCATTTTGCATGTGTCAGAATTCCTGGGTGATGTTTTCCATTATTTCACAGAATCACAGAATGGTCTGGGTTGGAAAGGACCACCAAAGGTCATCTAGTCCAACCCCCTCTGCTGTAAGCAGGGGCAGCCTCTACTAGATCAGACTGCCCAGAGCTCTGTGAAGCCTCATCTTGAATATCTCCAGGGATGGGGCCCCAGCAACCTGTTCCAGTGTTCTACCACCCTCATAGTAACAAACCTATTCCTAACATTCAATCTAAATCTGCCCTTCTCTAGTTTGAAGTTGTTTCCCCTCGTCCACCTTAGGGTGTCAGGTAATGGTAGGACTAGGGGGAATGGAAAAAAAAGTAGAAATGGGTATATTCATATTGGATGTTTGGAAGAAGTTCTTCCCTATGAGGGTGGTGAGACACTGGACAGGTTGCTCAGGGAGGTAGTAGGAGCCTCATCCCTGGAGGCCTCTGTAAACAGTCCCTCTCCATTTCATCTCTCTTTTTCCACGGAGGGACTGGATGGTTTCTCACAAACATTCTGAATGAAAGGGAACCATTAGATCTGCTGTCTTCAGTAGGGTTCTGCATACAGGAGGGGAAGAAGAATGGAAAATGTTGGACTAGATTCAGATAACTGTCCAAATAATATCATGCTAAGATGTATATTCATTTAAGAAGAGCAGTTATTGGGACTACTGGCCCATGTAAATACTCTGTATTAGTCAGCAGATGGCATTAATTGTACATTAAGTATTCCACCAATACTACCACAAGTACTTTAAAATAGACAGCATATGGTTTCCTCAAAGAGACACATTATGTCCTCATTTGCAGTTGAGTGTTAATTGTGAACTCTTTAGTGATAACTGGAAAAGGTAATTTTTCATCCCCATTTACTTTCAGCAACAGCTTTAACAGAGTCTGCTGTTGTGCAACACGTAAATAAGACCCATGGTAGCAAAAGAGGTTTCAGGGTGTACAAGCTAATAGGAGGTCAGGCATTGGGTTTTGGCAGGAAACTTGACAGCACTTCTGAAACATTTTGGATAAGACTAATTGAGAGGTTCCAGCAAAGTGTCAAAAGGGGAAAATACCTCTTTCCTCCCCTCACCATGATTTAAAAAAGCTCACTTAAAATGTATATGAAGTATATTTTTGCATTTTTATTGTTAAACACAAAGCCAAACTGAAATGGTGGTGGCATGCCCCAACCTCATTGAAGTGCTGATGATCTGCACAGACTGCCTTTTCAGTATCTCTGTGGAGGAGCCTGGCCCTTCCACACCACCCTGGTGCACGCACTGTTCTCTGGCGTGCTTTGCACCTGTCCTCGTGCCCATCTGTCTAGATGGCAGAATGCCTGCTCATGAGGTGCTGGAGCATTTTCAGCAGGGCATAAGTGCCCATTAAAGATGGCTTTGCAGCTAGAAGTGGAGAGTGTTGAAATTTTCCTTTACAGGGGAGATGTCCTAGTGGAAAACAAAGATAAAAGGCTCCAATTCTTGTGATCAGAGTTACTGGTATTATTTGGAGACACGAATGGAAGAATTTGCAATGCTGGAAATCTGCAAAAGCCTCAACTATTTCCACTGATTTAATGAATGAATTTATGATACTCTCTAGTTTCACTTTTTAAAATAGGTCTTTGAACACAGAAATAATTTTGTAGGCCATCACAGAATCACAGAAACATGCAGATTGAAAAAGACCCTCAGGATCACCAAGTCCAACCAATAAGCCCAGTCTGCAAAGTTCAGCCCTAAACTATATCCCCAAGCACCACATCCAAACAACCTTTAAACACATCCAGGGTTGGTGACTCCACCACCTCCCTGGGCTGCACATTCCAATACCTGATCACTCTTGCAGGGAAATTTTTTTCCTGATGTTCAGTCTGAACCTACCCAGTCATAGCTTGAGGATATTGTTCTATCAATAATTACCTGTGAGAAGAGACCTGCACCAACCTCTCCACAGTGTCCTTTCAGGTAGTTGTAGAGAGCAGTGAGGTCTCCCCTCAGCTTCTTTTCCAAACTAACTATCCCCAGCTCCTTCAGTTGCTCTTAATGAAATTTATTCTCCAGGCCCTTCCCTGCCCTCCTCTGCACTGTCTCCAGCACCTCCACATCTGTCTTGTGTTGAGGTGCCCAAAACTGGACACCATACTCAAGGTGTGGCCTCCCTAGAGCTAAATACAAGGGGACAATCACCTTCCTACTCCTGCTGGACACAGTATTTCTGATACAAGCCAGAATGCCATTGGCTTTCTTGGCCACCTGGACACACTGCTGGCTCATATTCAGTTGCCTGTCGATTAGAACCCCCAGGTGATAGTTTAATATAGTAACACAAACCATTGAGCACAGACAGAGAAGTATATATCTATATATTTATATACACACTTGATTTATGGCCCCTTTTCTCATGCACTGCTATTTCCATTATGTAAAAATCAAATTTTAAGTAGGCATAAGCAAGTTGAAGTTGTTCTGCAAAGCCTGCAGACTGCATGTGCTTTCAACCCATCCATGAAATTCTGCCATTGTGGTTAACTTCTAACAAGCACTAAGAGAAATGCACTCATATAAAGTATGAGAACATATCTGCCAACAGCTTTCCCCTATCCTCCTTTTTCTTTTTCCTAGTGCCATTTGTGAGCTTCCTTAGACAGAATTATACGTACACCTGCTTAACAGAGGATAAACTCAGCTGCTTTTTCATATAATAGATGCCACATGGAAGTCTCAAGTACAATAGGATTTAGTTATCACATACTGTAATCCACTATTAGGCAGCTCAGTGTAACAATAAGGAGATAAAGAAGTGTCCTAACAGCAGAATGCCATTAAACATGCCAGTAACCTGTATCCACAGAGGTGTCGTTACAGCATCTAGATGCCAAATACCCATGGTTCTGCAAGTGTAGGTTCTGGCAGTACAGGTTGGGGACAGACCTGTTAGAGAGCAGTGAAGGAGAAAAGCACCTGGGGGTCCTAGTGGGTGAAATGTTGACAGTGAGCCAGCAATGTGCTCTTGTGGCCAAGGCGGCCAGTGCCATTCTGGGATATACAAGAAGGGTTGTGGTTACTAGTAGGTTGAAAAAGGTTCTCCTCACTCTCTACTCTGCCCTGGTGAGGCTACATCTGGAATATTGTGTCCAGTTCTGGGCCCCTCAGTTCAAGAAGGGCCTCAGGGAACTGCTTGAAAGAGTCCAGAGCAGAGACACAAAGGTGATTAGGGGATGGAACATCTCCTTTATGAAGAGTGATTGAGGGAGCTGAGGGTTCTTTAGCTTGGAGAAGAGGAGCCTGAAGGGTGACCTCATTCATGTTTATAAATATGTAAAGGGTGAGTGCCAAGAGGATGGAGCCAGGTCCTGCTGGGTGATGCCCAATGACAGGACAAGGGGCAATGGTGGAAGTTGAGGCATAGGAATTTCATGGAAACATCAGGAAACATATTTTCTCTGTGATGGTGACAGAACACTGGAACAGGCTGCCCAGGGGGGTTGTGGAGTCTCTTTCTCTGGAGATCTCTGTGTGATCTAGTACAGGTGATCCAGCTGATCCTGCTCTGGCAGGGAGGTTGAACTAGATGATCTTTTGAGGTCCCTTACAGCGCTTAACGTTCTGTGATTTTCTGAAGATGTTTTTAGCTGGCTGTGTATTTGGGAATCAAGCTTGACAAGTTTGTATGGCACACATGTGGATACTTTGGTAACCTCTTTTCCTCAGTGCAATAAGACCATGGTATTGCAGAGGGGAGCTTCTTCTTGCCCACCTTTCTCCACCCTGGTAATGGAGGAAAGAGGTGAAAGGAGCTTACATGGGCATGGAGGAGCACACATGAGAATTGCCATATTAGTGATTTCTTCACTGGGAAAACGTTTTCTTTGAATATTGGGCATTTGGGCAAAAGTGTCATCAAGCCACTTCCTGCTTTGTTTTAAAGAATGTCACTTCTTCAAGAGATAGCTCAGTTAATGGCTCTGTGCTTGTCCTGTATTTCCAAAGTATTTTTCCCAGTATCCATGATAGGCTTTTAATTTATAACAACAGAAAATATTTCCTGCACCAAGGGAAATACAGACAAATTCCAACAGGTATGCATCTAAAAAGGGACTTCTTAACCTGGAATAAGGAAGATCAGAGCTTTTACCATGATCTGGGCTATTTTTCTGAACAAAAATGGGGGAATTTTTAGCTGTGTGTACATGTTATCTAGGAGATCATATCCCGGGCTGCATCAAGAGAAGCATAGCCAGCAGGTTGAGGGAGGTGATTCTCCCCCTCTACTCCACTCTGGTGAGACCCCACCTGGAGTACTGTGTCCAGTTTTGGAACCCCTATTACAGGAAGGATCTGGAGGTGCTGGAACTTGTCCAGAGGAGGGCCATGAGGATGATCAGAGGGCTGGAGCTCCTCTGCTATAAGGACAGACAGAGAATTTGGGCCGTTCAGTCTGATGAGGAGAATGCTCTCAGGAGACCTTAGAGCAGCCTTCCAGTATCTTAAGGAGTCTACAAGGAAGCTGGTGAGGGACTTTTTAGGATGTCATGTAGTGATAGGACTAGGGGGAATGGATCCAAGCTAGAGGAGGGTAGATTCATGGATGTTAGGAAGTTCTTCACCATGAGGGTGGTGAGACACTGGAACAGGTTGCCCAGGGAGGTGGTAGAAGCCTCATCCCTGGAGTATTTTAAGGCCAGGCTGGATGTGGCTCTGAGCAACCTGATCTAGTGTGAGGTGTCTCTTCCTGTGGTGGGGGATTGGAACTGGATGATCCTTGAAGTCCCTTCCAACCCTAACAGTTCTATGTTTCTATATACTCCCCATGATATTGACATATCTGCAGATTTCCTCCAGGTGAGGAGACACAGAATATCTCAGGTCACTGACTAGAATGCATTTCAGACCTGTGTAGTGAACCATGAACATTCAGTCAGTGTGATCACTGGTTGTTGATGCCCCCTGTCATATACGATAATTATGATGGTGGTTACTACGACCAGCTGGAAAATGCCATCCAAGTTAGGGGGAAGCATTTTGTCCAGGGCTAATGCCACTGCGAGTTTATTTACTGAGCCAGGCTAGTTCCTTCTTTATTGTCATTTTACATTTCAAATTATTATCTCTGGAGGTTGATTCCTCCCACACAGGGCATAAGGTGAGATGTGGCTTTATGGTCTGTAATTACTGGGGATAGGATATGGAGCAAATAAAGCCAGAAGCATAAACGACTGTCAGTTGAAACAGGGGGAAATGCTGCCTCTCAAATCAGTTTTAGGCTCTGCAGGTTCCAAGAACATAAGTTATGACAAAAAGAGTAAAGGGCCATCTGGTCCAATTTGTCTGCCTGCTTGTACTGTTCTGAATCCCAGCTCTGAGTTTATACTCAACATTCTTTGTTTTCCTTTCCTTCCACAGACACTGTTTGATATTCATCTCAGAGTGCACAACCATTTGCTTTTACCACTTTCCTAGGTGATTCTGAAATTCTATGTGTGACCTTAGTGCCACATTCTCTTCTATGTTCTGACTGTGTTTCGTTTTTTGTTCCTATTTTTAAGCTAACATTCTGCAAAGCTTTCAGCATATTATTGCTGTAAAGTACCTTAATACACATCATTTCTCAGTCTGTCCTAAGCTTTTGCAAGCTTCTGTGACAATCTTTCTGCCTGATCTAGTTTTTTGTAGCTATAATTCAAAGGCCTTTTGTGAAAAAAATACATTTTATTTGGTGATATTATTTTTATTTCAGTTAGCTGTTACTATATTACAGAAATCAGTACTGTGACCTATATTGAGAAAGACCACTGTGGAAATGGATCTGGATGTGCTGGAGTGTGTCCAGAAAAGGGCCACAATGATGACTAGAGGGCTGGAGCCCTTCTGCTATGAGGACAGATTGAGAGAGTTGGGGCTGTTCAAACTGGAGAAGAGAAGGCTCCGAGGAGACCTAATTGTGGCCTTCCAGTATCTGAAGGGGGCCTACAAGAAAGCTGGGCAAGGACTTTTTATGGTGTCAGGGAGTGATAGAACTAGGGGGAATGGAACAAAAGTAGAAATGGGTAGGTTCAGATTGGATGTTAGGAAGAAGTTGTTCCCCATGAGGGTGGTGAGACACTGGCACAGATTGCCCAGGGAGGTGGTGGAAGCCTCATCCCTGGAGGTTTTTAAGGCCAGGCTGGATGTGTCTCTAAGCAACTTGATGCAGTGTGAGGTGTCCCTGCCCATGGCAGGGGGTTGGAACTAGATGATGCTTGAAGTCCCTTCCAACCCTAACAATTCTATGATTCTAATATCTCAATATTTCTAGATAACAAGTCTACAACTACATGTGATCTCCATGACACTCACATTCCTCTCATTAACTGGACACAAAATCCATTATTTCTGGTAATGTAATACAAATGCCTGAACTCAGAACTTCTGAATTTCTGAAGCAGTTAAATTCCAAGAAAACATCTTTGAAGGTAATCAGACTACAAACAGATGGATGTTATGGGAATTTTCCCATTGATATTAACACAAGGCAAGGGGATAGATGATTCCTCTCCTTTGAAATCAGTGTTGCTGGCATGGGTTTCAGATGCTGTGCATGAAAACTCTCCCAAGGCTGAATTTCTGAGGTGAGGGCCTGCCTGTTGTAATGCTTTGTATCTACCCCTGCTTTGCAGGGTCTCAGCTGAAAGGGTTACATGAAGATCAGGCTTTGGTGGAGAAATCAAGTAGCAGGAGTGTCAGTGGTGTCATTCTGGTGATTGGTCTGGAAGACCAGTCAGCATTAGAGCAATCATAACTCAGGTTAGATGTGATTAACTTCTGAAATGCACTGGGAAGAGTGATTATTTTTCTTACTTTTGCTAGTGTTGAGCAAAAGATATTTAAGATATGTGGACAGGCACATTTATCCAAGCAATGAAAAAGGGACAGGAGGCAGTGAGCAGCAGAAACATTCCAAATTTCCCGGGCTGAGTTTTAAATAGTGTTCTTCAATATCTGTGTAAACTAAAGTTTTGCAGAACACAAAATTCCTTAGAGGACTGAAGAAACTCTGATTGGCTTGGTAGATAAGACACTATGTAGAAAACCATAACACCAGGCTTCTTTCCATCTTCACTAGCAATTGAGTTATACAGTGAACCCATTTCCTCCTCTAGGCCTCAATTTGAGGAAGAAGAATCTGTACCACTTTTTCTGTCCCTGTTGTCTTGTGTTTTTTTTTAATCTCTGACACCTGACCACACTAGAAGTAGTCTCCTGAGTGAAGCTGCTGTTTAAGTGCTGCCAGGATTTTGTCCTACCCAAGGGAAGACATCTACAGCATTTGTTAATGAAATCCTCAAATGAACTGCTGTGATTTTAAATTGCTATGAACTGGGAGTGAGAGCCATGTCACACGTGTTTAAGGCAGTTAACTACTGCAGTGCACAAAAAGTACTGTGGGTGGTGTGCCCTGGTGAAGTTTGTGCAGCAGGGGTGAGCTGCCTGTTCCCTGGGGTTTGTTTTGGTGGTTGGAAAGAGACTGTGCTGAGTCCAATCAATTTTCTCTACAAGAAAGGATAATAAAGCTGGAAATCATCTCCCTGAGTCACAAACATCCAGGACAGAAAAAATCCAAATTTGCTCTGATTTGATTTGGTTTACTTCTCCAGTAATAGAGTCTTTAGATGCAAAAGTTGTTGTTAATTTGTTGTTGTATTATTATTATTATTATTATTATTATTATTATTATTATTATTATTATATTATTATTATTATGTAAAAGCAAAACAACTTTGCAAAAATTAAGATTTTTCAAGAGAGAGCATGGGCAGTTTGGCAGTTTTACCCCTTGTTGGAGCAGTGAGGCTCTCTGCAGTCAACTCACTGAACTTTCCCTGAAAGAAAACAACATCATCATTAGAATCATCAGGAAGATCAACGCTGGAATACACCGATTTAACTCGTAACAAAAAAAGTAAGTTGAGTATAATTTGTTACTTAGAGGCTTCCGCATACAGAAGGAGCTGAAGTGATTGCTTCAGTGAAAATTCTCCATGACAATAATCCAATTACTGATGCCTGTGATCTGCTATGAAAGAAAAATGCTCTTGATGGCAGCAGAATTCTAATCTCAGGCATGTAATCTGTGCCAGCACTGCAATTAAGTGTTTTGTACCACATCCTATATGTGGGAAGCTGAACAAGCTTCTGCAAACTAAGTCTCAGCTGTGAAAGCTCTTGGATTTCTTTTTGGTTAATTTATTATTATTTATTAAAAAAAGCCCAACACTGAGAGCTAAAAAATAGCTGAGATGGATTAAGTCACATCACAATCCTATTACTTGGATGATGGTGAAGAGGCTTTTATTGAAACTTTTTTTTTTTTTGGCCTGTCATTTGGAACACTCTCACATAAGAATTTCTTCTGAGCAACCTCAGTGAAATAAATGGAATGATTCATCATCAAACATTTGTTTCTGCTTTTGTTTATGTGGGGAAACTAGATAGGAGAAGAGTAACTTTCACATGAATTTGTCTGAACATGGTGATGTCCTGCATCTGGACTGGGGCAATCCTGAGCACCGATATAGGCTGGGCAGCAACTGGCTTGAGAGCAGCCCTGAAGAAAAGGACTTGGGGGTCCTGGTGGGTGAGGAGATCAACATGAGCCAGCAGTGTGCACTTGCAGTCCAGAGAGCCAATCACATCCTGGGCTGCATCAAGAGAAGCATAGCCAGCAGGTCAAGGGACGTGATTCTCCCCTCTACTCTGCTCTGGTGAGACTCCACCCGGACCACTGTGTCCAGTTCTGGAGTTCCTATTACAGGAAGGATCTGGATGTGCTGGAGCGTGCCCAGAGAAGGGCCATGAGGATGAGTAGAGGGCTGGAGCACCTCTCTTATGAGGACAGACTGAGAGAGTTGGGGTTGTTCAGTCTGGAGAAGAGAAGGCTCCAAGGAGACCTAATTGTGGCATTCCAGTATCTGAAGGGGCCTACAAGAAAGCTGGGGAGGGACTTTTTATGGTGTCAGGTAGTGATAGGACTAGGAGAAATGGAACAAAACTAGAATGGGTATATCCATATTGGATGTTAAGAAGAAGTTCTTCTCCATGAGGGTGGTGAGAAACTGGAACAGGTTGGCCAGGGAGGTGGTGGAAGCCTCATCCCTGGAGGTTTTTAAGGCCAGGCTGGATGTGGCTCTGTGCAACGTGATGTAGTGTGAGGTGTCCCTTCTCATGGTGGGAGTGTTGGAACTAGATGACGTTTGAAGTCCCTTCCAACCCTAACAATTTTATGATTCTATGTTTTCCTTTCTCCCCTCTTTTCTTATTTTTGTATATTTACTTTTTTTTTTTCCCTGCTGTTGGATTAAGAACTAATTCCATGTCAGGTTAAGGAGGGAGAAAGATGGTGTAAATAATTAAAATTAAATGGCAGTAAAGAAGCCAGATCCAGTATGAAAACAAAATATCATTAACATTTTCAGAAACATTTGTCAGAAAAAAATACCAGTAAGAACAAAAAGAAGTTAGTGCATGATGGTTCATTTTAAAGCTGTCTGGGCAGAACAGAACTTTATTCATAGAACAGGTGTTTAGGAGTAAACTTGAGGAGCCAAAAGTCAATGGCAGCTTAAAATGAAACTTCATCATTTAACTCACTCTCCATTCTCAGGCATCCTGCAGTTCCTAATGTATTACTCCCTATAATACACAGCTGTGAGGCTGGACAATGCTCACCACTGCTCTACAAATAAGTGATTGAAACCAAGCACTTGTAATGTCTGGGTTTCATCAGCTGATGTCAGAGAAAAATAATTACAACTCCAGAATTGTCTTGCAGAGAATAAAAATGGATATAATTCAAATAACATTTCCAGTAAACCAAAAAAGACCTTGGCATAAATAAGTAATAGATAACTACAATCTGAAAAAATGGAATTAGAATAGAACAGAATGGAATTAGAATAGAATAGAATAGAATAGAAAAGAATAGAATAGAATAGAATAGAATAGACCAGGTTGAAAGAGACCTTCAAGATCATTGCATCTAACCCATCATCCAACACCACCTAATCAACTAAACCATGCAACCAAGCACCCTATCAAGTGTCCTCCTAAACACCTCCAATGATGTTGACTCCACCACCTCCCCAGGCAGCCCATTCCAATGGCCAACCACTCTCTCTGTGAAGAATTTCTTCCTAACATCCAGTCTTGAGACTGTGTCCTCTAAATTCACTAGGCCTAGGCAAGCCTGGAGGTATCAAACATTCTACACCATTCTTGCTGAAATGACACAGACATCCTACATTAATTGTTAGCCAAAATCTCCCTGTCTGAAAGAAAATATTTGCATGGCCTTTGTACACAGGGGAGTTTTGGGAAGGTTTTTGCATGAAAAGAGAGCCAGCAGAAGGGCTATGGAAAGCACTAATGGAGTCTGAGAACATAGTTGGTGCACAGGGCCCCCTTCACAGGTATTGACATTTACATTCACCTGAATGTCATCTCCATTGATGCTTTTTTTTAGTTTTCATTTTTAATCTCCCAAGTAACTATGAGCAAGAAACCCCAAACTGTTCCCTTTTGGAGGACTTCAGGGATAAGCCTGCTATAGTTATGTTTTACACATGACAGCACTGTGCTTCTACTATGGTACTCTGATAAGCAAAGAGAGCTGCTGCTGGGATTACTAGTGTGCCCTAATTAATCCACACACACACAAAAAAGCTGTGAATCCAAGTGATGTTCCTTGGGTAGTGGGTAGTTGAATGTTTTCCAGTGAGGACTTCAACATTTGTTGTTTTCACAGATTCACAGTATTATCAAGGCTGGAAAGAACCTCTGAGGTAATCAAGTCCAGCGTATGACCTAACACCACCACATCAGCTAAACTATGTGCCATATCCAATCTTTTCTTAAAGACCACCAGTGATGGTAACTCCACCACCTCCCTGGGCAGTCCATGCCAGTGCCTAATCAGCCTTGCTGTGAGGAAGTGCTTCCTAATACCTAACCTAAACCTCCCCGGTGCAGCTTCATACCATGCGCTCTTGTCCTTTCACTGGTTGCCTGGGAGAAGAGCCTGACCCCACCTGACTACAACTTCCTTTTAAGTGATTGTAGAGAGTGATAAAGTCCCCTCTAAGACTCCTCTTCTCCAGGCTGAACACCCCCAGCTCCCTCAGCCACTCCTCATAGGACTTTCCCTCCAGCCCCCTCACCAGTCTCATTGCTCTCTTCTGGACCCTCTCCAGCACCTCAATATCCTTCCTGAAGTGAGGGGCCCAGAACTGCTCACAGTACTCGAGGTGAGGCCTCACCAGTGCTGAGTACAGGGGCAGAATTCCAACCCTTACATCTTTTGTGCTACAGAAAACATCCCACCCCCAACTGCACCCCATTTATTTTATTTTATTTTATTTTTTCCTTTCCAAAGATGCATTGTAGTAGATTCCCTCAGGACTGTTTGAAACATAAGGCTGTGATAGAAAAGAAGCTTTGTTAAAAATTCAGAAGAACTCTGCAGGGAAGAAGAAAACTGTGTAACTCATGTGTGAATCAGGAATTGACTAGCAGTGCTGCTGACCATGGCAATTTGACATTTAGATTATGGACATACACGTTGTCTTAGGTCTAGGTCATGTCCCTGACTCTGGCACAGTCTATGATGAATTCAAATAAGCTCCCAAGTCAAAAGGAATTGGGTTAGGTTAAGCAGCTAGCTCTTGCAAAGCTTGCTTATTTGAAGTAAGATAACATGGAGAGATAAAACTCCAGATGGAGATTGGAGGTAAGGGAGTCTTGGATAGACCCTGTGCCTTGGGTTAATGGAGCAAGACAAGCTCTGAAACTACTCTTAAAGCAGTTAAATAAGTCTCCACAGAGGATTGGATTGGACAGAAATATAGAATGTATCGGAAGATTAAATGGAATGTGACATTAACAACTCCAAACTACAGTGTAAAACATATGAAATACACAAATCCATATTCTGGGCTTATCACAGAACCCCATCAGGCCAAAGTCTTCTCCAAAACCTCCACCAAAACCAGACCAAAATCCCAGTGCTAGGGAGCTGGGGTTGTTTAGCCTGGAGAAGAGGAGGCTCAGGGAGACCTTATTGCTCTCTACAACTACCTGAAAGGAGGTTGTAGCCAGGTGGGGGTTGATCTCTTCTCCCAGGCAACCAACAACAGAACAAGAGGACACAGTCTCAAGCTGCACCAGGGGAAGTTTAGGTTGGAGGTGGGGAAAAAGTTCTTCAGAGAAAGAGTAATTGGCCATTGGAATGTGCTGCCCAGGGAGGTGGTGGAGTCACCCTCCCTGGAGATGTTCAAAAAGGGATTGGACATGGCACTTGAAGCCATGGTTTAGTTGTCATGAGGTGTTAGGTATTAGGTAATAGGTTGGACTTGATGATCTCTGAGGTCTTTTCCAACCTGGCTGATTCTATGATTCTATGATTCTGTGCTCTTTTTCCTCTGGGCTGGGCTTAGCCATAAATCCCAGTGCTCTTTCTTCCCCCACATTGCTAGGCTAGTTCAGGCTGGTGAGGCCTGAACTGGGATCCCTTCCCCCTGCTTGCTTCCTCCCTGAGGCCCATCAAGGCCACACTACGCTGCCATGCCTAAGCCGTGATTGCACAGTAAAAGTACCAGGAGATGAAAACATGCATCCCTGCGAGAAGAGATGGAAGAAAAGGAAGAGCTGGCCTGGATGCCTGCTTAAATAGAGTAAGATAGAAGAATTATGGGATGTTATAAACAAAAATTTGTCATATCCTGGATCCACCCCTGGGACTCTCTTCTATTCCCTGGAGGATCCTTCTCTATGGTTAGACAGAGTGTCTAAACCCATGACACCCTGTTTTCACCTCTTCTGTGGTTTCTTCCTGGAGAAGAGGAGGCTCAGGGGAGACCTTATTGCTCTCTACAACTACCTGAAGGGAGGTTGCAGCCAAGTGGTGGTTGGCCTCTTCTCCCAGGCAACCAGCAAGAGGACAAAGTCTCAAACTACAGTGGGGGAAGTTTAGGCTTTCTTCACAGTAAGAGAGATTGCCCATTGGAATGGGCTGCCCAGGGAGGTGGTGGGGTCAACGTCCCTGGAGGTGTTTGAGAAAAGACTGGAGAGGCACTTAGTGCCATGGTCTAGTTGGGTGATTGGCTGGACTTGATGATCTTGGAGGTCTCCTCCAACCTTGTTGGTTCTGTGATTCTGCCCCACATGTCATCACCTCTCACTCCATCAATAGCACTAGAAATACAGGGGTTGCTAGATTCTGCTACAGTCAAAGGCTTACTGCTATATGTCTGTTGCTGCCATTTGTGTATCCATGCCGTCAGGCATGTGGGCAGCAAATGTCATTGTCAAAGTGACAACAATGTGTGTCTGGCCTTTGGTGGAGGGCATACTTTGTTCACCCAGCATGACTGTCTATTTCTATACCCTTCTAGAGTTGTCCCTTTTTGAAACACAGTTAATTTGCATACAGTTTTTCCAGAAACATTATGTCCTCTTGCCTGGGCAAACAGATTTTGTTTTCATTTCTGTCTCTTATTTAATTTTGTTTTTTTCCCCCCAAAACTGGCATATGCAGTTCAGCTTCCCCACATAGCATGATTTCCTTTCACACTGAGGCAGGATTAAAAATTACTATGTAGGAAGCTTTTTCTGTCCCAAATCTGTGTGTGAATATCCAAATGAGATTAGCAATCTCTTCCTGTCCCACTTCACCCGGATTTTACCCTGTCTGAACTTTTGGTGTCATCAAAATGTTCTGTCCTCACATATCCTCTTTTTATTGTCATTTTGTATTGATATCACATCTCACCTCTTGAATGGGGCTTTCTAAATCATCACCAAATAATAAAGGGCTTTAATAATACATTGTACAAGAACTCAGACATTTTGTCATTGAAATGTCTAGTCAACCAAATCCTCTGAGTTCTGTCTGGTTTCAGCTAAGCCATCAACAAACACCTCTTAGGCACTTCTGCCTTTCATTTCCCTCTGCTAGGTCAGCAGTCTTTATGGTGTTGTGTGTCCTCACAATTAATTGCACTGCATTGCTGAAAATTTAAGATGTGAATGCAATTGTACCATTTCAGAGTGCTAGCAGAGTGCTGGCTGCTACATTGCTTGAAGAGGGTCAGGAGATCCTGCATCTCTGTGTGTTCCTACCCTAGCTAAGCTTGTACCAATTTTGTGGGAGAATCAACCTGAAATGCACTTTGAGAGCTCTTAGAGATACAAGTTGCAGTATCCTGAAAACACTTGTGGCACCCAAGGATGTTACCAAGACCAAGATCCTCTTTCTCTGCCTGGGATAGAAGGCCTTTTGAATATCCTGTTGGGTTCTATAATCCAGATCACCCCATGAGGGCAGCCCTTATGCTTGAGTGAGTGTAAAGAATCGGAGCTTCCACATAGCTTTACTCTTTCAGCTTCAGCACTGCCACAGTCTGGCCTCTTATTGCAGTCCCCCAAAAATGTAAGATGTAAACTCCTCCTGTGGAGTATTTTACCCCATGGAGTACAGATTTCTCTGTTTGGCTTTCCTGTTACTAGCATTGCTCTACTCCAAACTGCTCACATCAGAGCTCTCCAAAAGCTGACATTTCTGCCTGTCATAAACCCATTTGTATCTGTCTTCCAAATCTTGCATGAGAAAGCTTAAAATTATTTTCTTCCTTTAATCTCTGCTTCAAATATTTATAAGAAACTGGTTTGGTTTTTTTTTTCATCTTGTCTTATCTTTGAACAGCTAACTGCTGTTTGCAGTACTTCTTTCCTCTTCCTCTGACACCCTACTTCTTCTAACTCTATTTCTAGCTACACACTGTGTATTCCTCACTAGCAAACTGTAGCTTCTCCTCATGAAAATCCCTCCAACTAAGCCACTCTATCCAGGAGGCATGTGCTATTTTAAGAACTCTGCAGTGTCACCTTATGGATTCCTCTCATGCTTGCAACATAGCTTTACAGTTTTAGTTTCCATTGGGAAAACACAGCTTCTGCTTTGCAGATGGAGTAGTGAGGGGTTGTATAGAGTGGGGCTGCTACTGACCCTGGATTTTATACCATGTGTGCAGTACAGGCATCTCAGTGACTCACCCAGTGTGTCTTTGTGGACAGTGGAGAAAATACACATTCTACACCTTCACATACAATCTACCTAGGCTACTTTAGAATTTCATGTTTAAGATCATAGGATCACAGGATGTTAGGGGTTGGAGCAGACCTTCGAAGATCATCGAATCCAACTCCCCTGCCAGAGCAGGACCATAGAATCTAGAACAGGTCACACAGGAACACATCCAGATGGGTCTTGAAAGTCTCCAGAGAAGGAGACTCCACAACCTCTCTGGGGATCCTGTTCCAGTGCTCTGTGACCCTCACAATGAAGAAATTCCTCCTCATGTTCAGGTGGAACCTCCTGTGCTGTAGTTCATATCCATTGCCCCTTGTCCTATCACAGGGTGCAAGTGAGCAGAGGCTGTCCCCTCCCTCTTGACACTCAGCCTCAGATATTTACAGACATTTATTAAATCCCCTCTCAGTCTTCTCTTCTCCAGACTAAAAAGCCCCAGGGCTCTCAGCCTCTCCTCACCAGGCAGTGCTCCAGTTCCTTGATCATCCTGGTAACTCTCCTTTGGACTCTCTCCAGCAGATGCCTATCTCTCTTGAACTGGGGAACCCAAAACTGCATGGAATATTCCTGGTGAGGTAAAGGATGAGGAAAATGATAGTTTTTAACTGTTAGTCCTATCCATTAATCATAACTGGAACCTCAGGTGACTGCCTTAGGTATAGATATTGGAGGTTGCTTGCAAATATAAAGCACTTTCAGAGCAAGGGAGTCAGCCTATCTGCCAGGAGTAAGACCTAAAGAAGCGAGTAGGCAGTTTCTGCTGAGACCTTGATACAACACAAGAACCTTTCAGAGACGTGAAAACTGAGAGAGATTCCCAGAAAATCTTTTTATCTCTCTGCAACATGGAGAGTGAGCTGTGGGTATTGGATAATAGTTGACTGAACGTGAGTTAGCAGAGTACACAGGTGGTCAAGGAAGACAATGGCATCCTGGCTTGGATTAGAGACACGGTGGCCAGTAGCAACTGGGAGGCGATCATCACCCCATGCTCAGCACTGCTGAAGCCACGTCTTGAGTGTTGTGCTCACTGCAGGAATGACATTGAGGTGCTGGAGCATGTCCAGGGAAGGGCAATGAGGCTGGAGAAGGGCCTGGAGCACCTCGGCTGTGAGGAGCATCTGAGGGAGCTGGGGGTGTTCAGTCTGGAGAAGGGGAGGTTGAAGCAAGACCTCATTGCTCTCTACAATTACCTGAAGGGAAGTTGGTGTGAGGAGGGCCCAGTCTCTTCTTAATGACATGACAGGACCAGAGGAAATGGTTCCAAGCTGCACCAGGGGAGGTTCAGGCTGGATGTTAGGAAATATTTCTTCATTGAAAGGGTTGTCAGACATTGGAATGGTCTGCCCAGGGCAGTGGTGGAGTCACCATCCCTGGGGGTATTAAGCAGTGTGTGGAGCTAGTGCTTAGGGACATGGATTATAAAGTTTTGACCCTTCAGTGCTGAGTTTAAGGTTGGACTGGATGGTCTTTGAGGTCTCTTCCAACCAGATATATCCTGTGATTCTGTGATTCTGTGATTCTGTGATTCTGTGAGCAGACTCATCATAAGGAATATGCTTAAATAATTTTCTGTGAATATTTGTTCTGCCTGTTACGTGACTTTCAAGGGGTTAAACAGGTAAACAAGATCAACAATAATGGCAAGCTGAATAATATGGATATGGTTGGAAAGGATTTATTAGATTTGGGGTTTGGAGCCCAAAGCAGTTCATTGTGGAGCCCTTTAGCCAACAGAAGAGAGATCTGATTCTGGGTGAATGATTATGTACACCACAACAGGGAACTATAAATAAACTTTATTCACAGCTAACAGTTTCAGAGAGATGTTTATGGTACAAAGGTCTGGCCCAATTAATGCAGTCTACTGACTTTATATAGAGAGGATTTAGCAAGGGCTGTGATTAAGCTCCCATGTATATGTTGCTTGAATGCTTCCTCTGCATCACAAGAAAAAAGACATAGGTGAACTTTGTCAATAGAAGAGGACAAATATTTTTAAACAAGTTCTACAGTGCCTGCTGAGATGTGTACAGGAGAAACAGGAGCACTGGAGTTAGTTGTTGTCACAGCCCAATTACATTTTAAATTACTGTGAGTGCAGATTCATTCTTTGTTTTGCAGAACGTTTTATATACTTCTGTTGCTGCATAGAAATACAATAAAAATTAAGGTGTTGACTGCCAAGGGATATATTGTGATGTCTATACCAGGAAGAGGATGAAGATGCATATCCACCACTTTAAAGACAAGTTCTTTACAATGAGGGTAATGGAGCACTGGAACAGGTTGCCCAGGGAGGTGGTTGGGACCCCATCCCTGGAGATATTCAAGGTGAGGCTTGAGAGGGCTCTGGGCAACCTGATCTAGTTGAGGATACCCCTACCTACTGCAGAGGGGGTTGGACTAGATGACCTTTGGAGATATGGGTTGGCAGGGACCTCTGAAGATCATTGAGTCCAACCCCTGCTAGAGCAGGACCACAGAATCTAGCACAGGTCACACAAAAATGCATCCAGATGGGTCTTGAAACTCCCCAGAGAAGGAGAGTCCATAAACCTTTCTGGGGAGCCTGTTTGAGTGCTCTGTGACCCTTACAGTAAAGAAGTTCCTCATGTTGAGGTGGAAACACCAGTGCTGTAGCAATTAATCCTTGTTTTCCTCCATTTTACCGTATCTAAAAATAATTCAGTTTGTGGCTTTTTTTTTCCCCATCACATGTTTTGTCAGAATATATTTTGCCTTGTGTCAGAACAATATTTATTATGAACTTTAAAGGAAAATATGTTCCCAATACAACAATAACATGAAATAGATGACAGAGTAATTTAGGTTGAGAGGGAAGTCTAGTGCAGCTCCCCAGCCAAAACTTGACTGAGTTTTAAGTATGTCCAAGGGTTTAGTTTACAACAGCAGTCTGGTTACCTGTCCCAATGTTGTACCACCCTTACCTTGAGGACCTTTATGGCTTTTTCTTTTGCTTAATTTCTGCATGTCACAATTTGTGCCCATTGCCTCTTTTTCTTTTTCTGTGCACTGTCCTAGTGCCTAACTTTATATTCTTTAGAACCTTCTTTTAGTTTCTCACTTATGCTACTCTTTTCCAGAGTGAAAAAAAGTGTTTTCTCACCTCTTCTTGTACTCCACATACCTCCAAACCCCTGACCAGTGGACAGCCACTGGACTCACTCCAGTATGTTAGGAGGAAGTTCTTCACCGTGAGGGTGGTGAGACACTGGAATATGTTGCCCAGGGAGGTGGTAGAAGCCTCATTCCTGGAGGTTTTTAAGGCCAGGCTGGATGTGTCTCTGAGCAACCTGATGTAGTGTGAGGTGTCCCCTGCCCAAGGCAGGGGGATTAGAACTAGATGATCCTTGAGGTCCCTTCCAACCCTGACAATTCTATGATTCTATGTTCATGTCTCACTTAAACTGAGGAGCCCAGCACTGGACCTAGCACTCCAGATCTGTCTCTCCAGGATTAAGATGAGGGGCCTATCACTTCCCTTGACTCACGAGCTACAATTTTGACAGTTGAAGCCAGGATGTAGGTCACTTTCTTTGCAAATCAGGGCATATTGTTGACTCATATTCAGCTTGATATCCACTGGGACATCCAAATCTTTTTCTGCAAATCTACTTCCCAGATAGTCACCCACAAGTCTCTGCCAATTAGTTGGGTTAGTCCTCCAAGGTTCAGGGCTTGACATTTCCCGTGGTTATGCTTGGTAAGTTTCCTGTCAATTCATTTCACCAGCCTGCCAAAGTCTTTCTCAAGAGCAAACTTATTCTTGGTTTGGTATCAGCCACAATCCCCCAGTTTGCTACTACCAATAAACTTTCTCAAGATGCATTACATCTCATTCTGGTCATTAATAACAAAAAAATAGTGTATGATTTTCTAGATTTACAGTATGATTCTCCCTTCTTAGCCTTACTGGAAATTGGTCACAGCTTGGCCATTGATCAACTGATTACAGCATTTTCAGCTTTGCAATAAGGATACTTTGAGGAAGTTGCCCTTGATCTCACCTATTCTGTTCCACTTTACCTTCAGAACTGAATCCCATAGGAATCTGCCAGTCTGGTATCTCAGGCTAACATATACTGTCCTGAAGCCAGGATTGTGGTTCAGTGGTAAGTGTCAGAGCTTTTAAAAATAAGTTTAATTCTCTCTTACAGTGTGTTTTTACGATTTGACCCAATCCACTTGTGTCAAAGATGCATTATTATCCTGACTAACAGAGGAGATGACCTTGAAAGACTAAAATCTCTGGGCTTGAAGGTGTTAAGACACCTACATCAATTTAAATGAAAGTTGGAATATTCTTTCACAGATAAATGGATATAGCACTAAAATGCCTTGCATTTAGACAGTGTATTATGCTAATGTATGCTTGGATCAAAGCAGAGTGTCAGCAAAAATTCCACATCCAGGGAAATGAACCAAATTCACAAACCTGAGGGTGAGCACACACCATTGTGATGCATAGGTAGGAAGGAATAAACCAATCCAGTTTTAATCTGGAGGAGAGCAAACAGTAATTACTGGCAAAAGCTGTCTCCTCTAACAGCTGGCAGGATGTACCTACAAGATGAGTGATGGGAACATCTTAAATTGCCTGTCAGTTTCTTTTGATTGTACAAAGTCATTGCTGGTAGCTATTAATGGAAAGCTAAACAGATCAGCTTAGATCATTGGCACATTTGTATGACTACACAACTTCAAAGATCTTTCTGGCAGAAAGGGACATGGGGGTTCTAATTGACAAGAAAATGAATATGAGCCAGTAGTGTGTCCAGGTGGACAAGAAAGCCAGTGGCATCCTGACTGGGATTAGAAATGTTGTGTTCAGCAGGAGTAGGGAAGTACTTGGCTCTGGTGAGGCCATACCTTGATTATTGTGTCCAGTTTTGGGCACCTCAATACAGGAGATGTGGAGGTGCTGGAGTGAGTACAGAGGAAAGCAAGAAAGCTGGGGAAGGGCCTAGAGAATAAATCTTATGAGGAGCAACTGAAGGAGCTGGGGATGGTTAGTTTGAAAAAGAGGAAGCTGAGGGAAGACTTCATCACCCAAAAAGTAGTTGTGGAGAGGTTGGTGCTGGTCTCTTCTCACAGGCAATTAGTGATAGAACAAGAGGGAATGGCCTCAAGCTAGGACTGGGTAGGTTTAGACTGGACATTAGGAAACATCTTTTCCCTATGAGAGTGGTCAGGCATTGGAATGTGCTGCCCAGGGAGGTGGTGGAGTCACCAACCCTGGCTGTGATTACAGGTGGGTTGGTTGTGGTGCTTGGTGATATGGTTCCAGGGTGAACCCTGTAGAGCAGGGTTATTGGTTGTACTTGGTGATCTTGAGGGTCTTTTCCAACCTGAATGAATGTTTCTGTGGTTTCTGTAATCTAAGATAAAGAGTCTAATATGAATTTTGTTCCTCTTCCCAAAATCAGATTTGCTAGTACAGAAATTAAAACATATATATACCTTTTCTGTTTTCAGTTCAAAACCACTAAGTGCTGGCAGACAAGCAGATTCAAGAAACCTTTGTTCCTCTGTTCTCCAGAAAGGCAGCTGACTGCTTTGCTTGTGCTATGTTAATGAAGCACATTGCTCTGCAAAGCCACACAATATTTTTAACTAGAGGGTCTGCAAAGTAGTAGAAGAGCTTCTTGGCTATGTGTGTTGCCTGCTGAAGGAACTCCAAAACTTGCAGTTGGGAAGCCAAGAGACATCTGTGAAGACAGTGAGAATCACAGAATCACACAGAATCACAGAATCACCAAGGTTGGAAGACACCTCAAAGATCATCAAGTCCAACCTGTCCACAGACCTCATGACTAAACCATGGCATCAAGTGCCATGTCCAGTCCCCTCTTGAACACCTCCAGGGATGGCGATTCCACCACCTCCCTGGGCAGCACATTCCAATGGCTAACGACTCTCTCAGTGAAGAACTTTCTTCTCACCTCGAGCCTAAACTTCCCCTGGCACAGCTTGAGGCTGTGTCCCCTTGTTCTGGTGCTGGTTGCCTGGGAGAAAAGACCAACCCCTCCTGGCTAAAAGCTCCCTTCAGGTAGTTGCAGAGAGCAATAAGGTCTCCCCTGAGCCTCCTCTTCTCCAGGCTAAACAATCCCAGCTTCCTCAGCCTCTCCTTGTAGGGCTTGTGCTCAAGGCCTCTCACCAGCCTCATTGCCCTTCTCTGGACACGTTCAAGAGTCTCAATGTCCTTCTTAAATTGAGGGGCCCAGAACTGGACACAGTACTCAAGGTGTGGCCTAAACAGTGCTGAGTACAGGGGCACAATGACTTCCCTGCACATGCTGGCCACACTATTCTTGATGCAAGCCAGGATGCCATTGGCCTTCTTGGCCACCTGGGCATACTGCTGGCTCAAGTTCAGCCAGCTGTCAATCAGCACCCTCAGGTCCCTTTCTGTTTGGCAGCTCTCCAGCTACTCCAACCCCAGCCTGTAGCGCTGCATGGGGTTATTGTGGCCAAAGAGCAGCACCCGGCACTTGGATTTGTTACATGTCATCTTGTTGGACTCTGCTCTTCTGTCCAGTCGGTCGAGGTCCCTCTGCAGAGCCCTTCTGCCCTCTAACAGATCAACACCTGCCCCCTCATCCTGATCATCAGTGAAGATATTAAAGAGGATGGGGCCCAGGACTGATCCTTGGGGG
Source organism: Picus viridis (assembly GCA_033816785.1). Lineage (NCBI taxonomy): Eukaryota > Metazoa > Chordata > Aves > Piciformes > Picidae > Picus > Picus viridis. The sequence goes on along the minus strand of CM066570.1, from coordinate 26,828,638 downwards.
ACACCACTAGTGATTGGCTGCCAGCTGGATGTGGCACCGTTCACCACCATTCTCTGGGCTCAGCCCTCCAGCCAGTTCCTAACCCAGCACAGAGTGAATACGTTTATATTTACTGTGTGAACAACATGAGATTTATTATGCCTCTACTATTGTTTATAGGTTAATTTACATGAGTTGTGAGGAAAATCATGTTAGGAAAATGAAGCGTCCTCAATGAGCAATCTTATCAGGTGAAGTTCTGACACACACATAATTCAGCACTGATCCATACTTCAGCTCAGATCTCTCATACCTTCTTTCTTAACCTTTTGAAGTCTTTCTGCATAAGATAGAAACATTTTTATTAGATAATTTTCACTCTTTCTCTTGTCAGAAGCTTTGAACTCTAAGGAAATTTATTTATCTTTGTTATCTTAGACTAACTTTACAGTTCCCCTAGACCTTTGCTCTGTGCACTTTTACATATTCTTAATTGAATGGCATAATGTGTCACATGCTCTAATGAAGAGTATAAAATTTAGGACATCCAAATTTCTGCTGAGTCCTTATTAAGAATGAGAGATGAGATTTTATGGCCTTTTTTTTGGCCAGCGTTCAACATCTACCGAGAAGGTAGCAGAGATGCTGAGCAATTTATTATCCAATTTTATTATGCCTTGTTTATCTACCTTTCTTCCTGAATGGATGGCTTTGTATGTGCCCTTCTGATCTATGCTGTTGAAGAAGACACTTATGGTATACATGATATCCCATTTTAATTGTATACAGCTTTAAATTATACAGCTAAAATTATACAGCTTTAAACTAATCCTTGCCTCCAGTACAAAGAGATACTTTAGGAATATCATTTACAATATTTCAATTTATTAGTTCAGAAGAAACTGGAAGATTACATTTGATGATGTAAGTCAACATTATATAATGTAGTCTAAAGTAGAATCATAGAATCACTAAGGCTGGAAGTGACATTTAGGATCATCATGTCCAACCATAACCCAACTACCATGACCACTAAACCGTATCCTGAAGTGTCACACCTACAGCTTCTTGAACACCTCCAGGGATGGTGACTCTACCACCTCCCTAGGCAGCCTGTTCCAACCCCTCACCACTCTCTCACTAAACCTTTTCCTAGTGTCCAATCTAAATCTCTCCTGGTGCAAATTAAACCCATTTCCTCTCATCCTATCACTGGTTACTTGGGAAAAGACACCAACACCAGCCTCACTCCAACCTCCTTTCAGGAACTTGTAGAGAGCAATAAAATCTCCCTTTAGCCTTCTCTTCTCCAGACTAAACAACCCCAGCTCCCTCAGCCACTCATTGTATGACACCCTCAAATGCCTTACCAGCCTCATTGCTCTTCTCTGGACACTCTCCAGCACCTCAATGTCTTTCCTATCCTGTGGTGTCCAGAACAGAACATAGTACTCAAGCTGTGACCTCATCAGGGCTGAGAGTAGAGGGACACCATCACTTTCCAGGTTCTTCTGGACACACTGATTTTGATACCGGCCAGGATGCTGTTGGCTTTCTCGTCCACCTGGGCACTCTTCTGGCTCATGTTCAACTGGCTGTCCACTAGCACCCCCAGATCTTTTGCCACTGGGCTGCTTTCCAGCCACTCTTCCCTAAGCCAAGTACTTGCATATAAGAATCTTCTTACTCTATTAATAAGTGTCCTTAAAAACGATGTGTTTGAAAGACAGGTAGGTCAGAAGGGTGCTCAAAAGGCTACTGTCTTTTTCTAGGGAATCTTAAGATTGCCTTTGGAACTGTTCAAAATATTTTTGTGTTTCTAGAAGTAACTCAGGATAGTGGGGGAAGGTATTATTATAACTTCTACTAATAACCTAGTGCAGCTTAATTCCCAAACCATCAAAGGGTAATCACATCAAGAATGACATCGCATTAAAACGAGACCCGTTAGGGAGATAGGTGGTGATTTTGTGCCTGATTTAATTTGTTTACATGTTTTGCTAGCAAATGGTAATCAATGTTGTCAGATGTGTAAATATATTGTTAGATGTTGCTGGGAACGATCTAGAAAGCAGAGTAATGGATGACAAATCACCACCTTGTCGCGGTGTTAACTTGGAAGAGTGAAAATAATTAACTCTGCCGACGTTGCAGTGTGGTGTACACACAGCTGTGCAGAAAATGGATTTTAAAACTGCCTGAAAGCTCTGGTCATTAGTTTGCAAAGAATGTCATAAATCCTCAGCTCTCTAACAGGAAGGGCCACTGGAGTCTCGTGGCAGTTTTAGGCTGATGCCTAGGAAATTTTCCACAGATTGAGTAGAAAGTGGTAGAATGTAAATGAATTACCATTGGATGTAAAGGGAAAAGAATGATGAGGTCTAAATAATGCCATTGGTTTGATAACTAACATAAAGTTAGTTGTAGAGACTAACCTTCTGTCTTTTTCATCTTCTTTGCTCTATCAGATAATAGCTGGTGGCTTTTACTTGGCTGTTGCTGACCTTGGCTGCATCCTTCTTGTGGCTGAGTACTAACAAACTACTCTCTGCTCTTCTCTTTCTCTTTTCCTTTGTACAGAGCAGGGGGAAGGGAGTCAAGAGGGGAAAGCTGTTGGTAACCCCTTGGTTTTGTCCAGGAGGGGGTCCTTTTGTTGGTTATAAATTGTAAATACATGTAAATATTGTATATTTTTAACATATTCATAGCATTTCATATTTCTAGATTTTGCTTTGCTTGTAAATATTGCTTCATTTTCCTTCCATCTGAGCTGGTCTGGCAATTTTTTATGTGTGTGTGGGTAGTGTCAACCCACCATGAGGCTCTTCCAAGCTGAATACCCAAAGACCTACCTTTGCAAAGCAACTAAATACTTAAAACATTTACTCTCTATTTCTCCTCCATTATCATATGCCTAATGCTTTGCCACCTTAATGGAAGTGCCCTCACAGCAGCGATGTGCAGAAAAGATGTGGTTTTGCATCACAATCAGCAGAGGAACCTCAGACCCTGCAGGCCACCAGGGTTGCCTAGGCTCAGCAGAGTGACTCAGCCTCTGTGGCTGAAATGCTGCTGACAGCTGAGTGAGGCAGTTTTGTGCTAGCTCAGGTGTCTTCTCATTTTCATGCTGTGACCTCTGTGTCTCTAGTGTGAAGTCAAATAGCCTGAGAGATGCATATTTTTGACAGAGGAGTGCATATAAGCATTTCAAGGTGCAAAAAAATTGACTACATCTCTCTTTCTCTCTCTGTTAGTTTAGATCTGAGAAACCACACATTTTTCCTTTCCATTTTCTGCTGCTATTCAGATTTTGTGTGCTACTTTTTGTAAGAGCTCCCAAAGGTTAATTCCTCAATTATAAGTGGGAATTGATGAGACAAAATGTACAATGACTATCTTGCAGATATTGTCTAATCATTCTCCCTGTATACTGAAAATTTTCACCTCTGTTCCATGAGTTTTCTTAGAGTTGCAGCACTGGGCAGAGGTGGAAAAGGTTATTCTGCCTAGACAGTGGCAATAAGAAAATGAGAATGAGAATTTCCTCCTACTAATGACAGTTAAAAACCCCCAGACTTTTCACAATGTTCACAGAATCACAGAAACATTCAGGTCGGAATAGGCCCTCAGGATCACCAAGTCCAACCAATAACCCTACTCTACAAGGTTCACCCCTAAACCATAGCCTTAAGAACCACATCCAAACCACCTTTAAACACATCCAGGGTTGGTGACTCCACCACCTCCCTGGGCGGCACATTCCAATGCCTGACCACTCTTGCAGGGAAAAAGTTTTTCCTAATGTCCAGTCTAAACCTACCCAGTCCTAGCTTGAGGCCATTCCCTCTTGTTCTATCACTAATTACCTGTGAGAAGTGACCAGCAGCAGCCTCTCCACAACCTCCTTTTGGGTAGTTGTAGAGAGCAATCAGGTCTCCCCTCAGCCTCCTCTTTTCCATACTAACCATCCCCAGCTCCTTCAGTTGCTCTTCATAACATTTATTCTCCAGGCCCTTCCCCAGCTTCCTTGCCCTCCTCGGCACTGGCTCCAGTACCTCACTTTCATGTCCTTTAAGATTCATCAAACTGATAATTAACAGAATGATGCATAGGGGATATATTTTATATTTTATTTTATATTTTATTTAATTTTTTTCTTTTTTGGTACAGACTTTAGTTCAGTTTTCCCTCTGAACAATTCTAGTGTGCTGGAGGTTGAGCACTTTTGACCCACAGGTATGTCTTCAAGCAATGGTTTTATGCCATTAGAATAGACTAGACTAGACTAGACTAGACTAGACTAGACTAGACTAGAATAGAATAGAATAGGATAAACCAGGTTGGAAGAGACCTTCAAGAACATCACATCCAACCTATCATCCAACACCAACTAAACCATGCAACCAAGCACCCCATCCAGTCTCCTCCTAAACACCTCCAATGATGGTGACTCCACCACCTCCCTGAACAATACATTCCAATGGGCAATCACTCTTTATGTGTAGAATTTCCTCCTAACATCGAGTCTGAACCTCCCCTGGCGCAGATTGAGACTGTGTCCTCTTGTTCTGTTGCTGGCTGCCTGGGAGAAGAGACCAACCTCCACCTGTCTACAACCTCCCTTCAGGTAGTTGCAGAGAGCAATAAGGTTTCCCTTGAGCCTCCTCTTCTCCAAGCTAAACAACCCCAGCTCCCTCAGCCTCTCCTCATAGGGCTTGTGCTCCAAAGCCCTCACCAACTTTGTTGCCCTTCTCTGGATATATTCCATTGCATCAGTGTCTAAATTCAGTAGCCTGATGCCTTGACTCCCTGTAATTGTCTGTGTGAACCAGACATATGTAAATCTGCAGTTTACATTAGTCCAATGTGGGAAGGTGGATACAATTTCTACTTCCCTAAAATAATCTCTTTTCTTATAAGGTTGTTATTTTGTGTAAGGCTGGTAGCTTTGTTTGTTGTATTTTTTTCCATGTAGACATGGAGAAAAAACACAACCAAACAATGCAGCTTAAAAAGCTTAGTTTTATTGTCTTTAACATTTCATTCTCTGGTGAAAAACAATTAGAGTGTAGTATCTAGAGAGACTGCTGTGATGTCAAAACTCTTATTTCACAGGATCACAGGATGTTAGTGGCTGGAAGGGACCTCCACTGATCATTGAGTCCAACCCCCACTGCCAGAGTAGGACCATAGAATCTAGTGCAGGTCACAAAGGAACACATCCAGGCAGGTCTTGAAAGTCTCCAGAGAGGAAGACTCCATAACCTCTCTAGGCAGCCTGATCCTTTGTTGAGAATTTCAGAAAGCAGACTCAGTTTATCTTGGGTGTTGCAAGCAAGGCTAATAAATGTAAGAAACCAGTACTAAACAGAAGAGGATTTTTTTAGTTCATGTACTTCAGCTTTTTGAATTACTAATTCCCAATCATAGATTCTATGTGTTGGAAAATTACTTACAAATTTATGATATTTATTCACAGAAGCAGTAGTGAAGCCCTTTGCAACTCCTGTGACTCTCCTGAAATTATGACTTATAAGAGATGAATTAGCCATCAGACAAGACAAGATAGAATGCTCTTCCAACAAGATCTGAAAAAGGGTAAGGTATTGCTTAAAGATGAAAACTGAGGACATCTGGTTCAAATGAAAGGCAGAAACTTCTCAAGTACTTCTAAGTTGCATACAGGTGAACAGTAAGTGCCTCTCAATCATATCTCTTCTCTACTCTGACTTCTCTTCAGCCAGTTTTCCCCACTTGCTCAGGCTGCTGAGAGGTCAGGTGGTAGTGGACAAGCTCCATGAAGCCTAGGAGCTGGCTTTGTCCTGTTCCTGGTTCACATTAGCTAGGTGACAGTCTTCAGCTCACAATAAACAACCTACCTAAGTCCTCAGTGTGCCCAGTTTTGGCTTTATACATTTAATGTTTCTGTCAGTCTGCTTTAGTGAGGCTGACACTGGCGTTGGTAAGCTGACCACACATCACAGATGCCCTCACAGATGTCCTCAGGCTGGTGCTGGTCTTTTCTCACAGGTAATTAGAACAAAAGCATTTTTTTCCCTGCAAGAGTGGTCAGGCATTGGAATGTGCTGCCCTGAAAGGTGGTTGAGTCACCAACCCTGGATGTGCTTAAAGGTAGTTTGAATGTGGTACTTGGGGATATGGTTTAAGGGTAAACCTTGTAGAGTAGGATTATTGGTTGGACTTGATGATCCTGAGGGTCTTTCCCAACCTGAATATTTATGTGATTCTGTGATTTCTCTGATTTTCTCATTCTGCTTCTTTTGCTTTTCCCTTTTCCACACCTCCTGTTTCCTCCTGTATTCACTCAGCTCAGAAACTCTATTAAACTACTTGTCATCTTGGCTACCAACATAACAAAATCCTAGTTGTTTTTTTTGGGTACAACTGAATGGTTAGCTTTCAAAGGCAGACTGAAAGTTAAAATCAAGGCAATGGCATCCTCCTCTTGCCTCACAATATACAGCATTGCTAATGTGGCTTAAGTGCCATTATAATGCCAACTTAACTGTTTTGCTGATGGGACCCTAAGTTTTCTTTAATTGTTTACATTTGCTTTCTGTGTCTTTTGGTTGCTTTTCCAGCTAAATTTTTGCACAATGCTTTTCCTTATTGGCATTTACCTGTGAGTTTTGGTAGGTGCCCTCTGTTTTGATTGGAAAATGGAAAAAAGATGAGATTTTGGTCAAAAGAGAGTCAAATCTCAAGTTCAATATATTCATCTTTTTCTGTCTCTATGATCTTTGTCCTATCTCCCTGTGTATGCTGGATAAAAAGGAAAATACAGTAAGGATTGCAAGGATTTGCTGCTAAAAAAATGACAAATCAAAGTTTCTTAGTAATAATATATAGCTACTGAGTTAGGAGAAAAGAAAACAAAACAAAACTAAAACAATGTTAGGAAAAGAAGGAGGTAAACTACTATGTGAATGTCCACTTAGCATACAGGAAGATCCTTAACCTATTAATCCATACAGGAGAGCTTCCCAGCTTATGGCAGAGTACTGCAGGACGCTGCTTCCTCAAGAGACTCTCATGGTACAAGGTATAAACTAATCCCTGAGATGAAACTTTGCTCTTTTAAACACACATTTAAATTCATGTTCTAACCACCAAGGTTGACCACACGGTGGCAAAAAAAAGCAATCAAAGGAAGCACAACACCTGTCAAAGTAGTTACTAAGTCTATAACAGGCTGAGTAATTCTACCTATAATGTTTTTGCATGTAGCTCAGCTAGATGCAAGGCAGGGCTTATGTAAGGATGTATTTAATCATTAAGACTATTTTTTTCAAGATAAATCTGTGAGAAAAACAATACAGGAATAGGCATTTTTGCTTTATTTGCTGATGAGACAGGTTTGTAATAAAGAACTGACTTATGCATAGGTAAGACACCATCTCCTGGGCTGCATCAAGAGAAGTGTAGCCAGGAGGCTGAGGGAGGTGATTCTCCCCCTCTACTCCATTCATGTGAGACCCCACCTGGAGGACTCTGTCCAGTTCTGGAGCCCCTACTGCAAGAAAGATCTGGAGGTGCTGCAATGTGTTGAGATAAAGGCCATGAGGATGATCAGAGGGCTGGAGCTGCTCTCCTATGAGGACAGAGTGAGAGAGTTGTGGCTGTTCAGTCTGGAGAAGAGAAGGCTCTGAGGAGACTAAGGGGCTACTAGGAAGCTGGTGAGGGACTTTTTAGGGTGTCAGCTAGTGATAGGACTAGGGGGAATGGAGCAAAACTAGAAAAGGGTAGATTCATGTTGGATATTAGGAAGAAGTTCTTCCACATGAGAGTAGTGAGACACTGGAACAGGTTGCCCAGGGAGGTGGTAGAAGCCTCAACCCTGGAAGTTTTTAAAGCCAGGCTGGATATGACTCTGTGCAACCTGATGTATTGTGAGGTGTCCCTGCCCATGGCAGGGATGTTGGAACTGGGTGATCCTTGAGGTGCCTTCCAATCCTGACAATTCTGTGATTGTATGATGCTAAGTATTAAGAATGCATGCTATGGTTGTATGGAAAACACTATTTGCATATGGAGCAATCACATATGGGCAAAAAAAGCTGTGTTTACATCAACATATTTACAACCCTAAGACAGGTTCATAGTAACAAGATGCAGGGTTTCACTCAGTTGTCAGAGGTGTGATTGCATATTTTTTTTTCATCATAAATTATTCTGGTTTTCAGCCTGTACTGAAATATACACATCATTGCTTTGTACTTGTGTTGAAGAGTCGACCTACTTTTTAATCCTGCTCTTTGTTACAGTCACATGCATTGAAAGAATTCAACTGTGACCTTTTATCATTAAGAATGCTGCTGCTGCTTGTGATCTGGACTACTTATAGGACTTAGAAATACATTAATTTCTTATTAGTTACAATGTACTGATTAAACCTATTCAACAGTAAGCCAAAGAAGCTGTCAAAATGAGCTTTATGAAACAAACACAACCTGAGCTATTAATTTTGCTCCTTTCTGATTTGGTCCTATAAACCCTTCTCTAAGTTGGAAATGAAGGAAAAGTTTTATTTAATCTTATCTGATGGTGCAATCAGGGTAATGAAATGCCTGCAGCATTGTAAAGCTGGTTAACCCATGGTTTAGTTGATTAGTTAGGGCTGGGTGATCGGTTGGACTTGATGATCTTGGAGGTCTCTTCCAACCTGATTGATTCTGAAAACAGACAAACAAACAAACAAAACCCCCAATATAAACTGTGCCTAAGAATACTGTAAGATTTTTATTTGTGTCTATCTCTCTCTCTCCCTCTCTCTCATCTCTATCTCTCTGTCTCTATCTACCTCTATCTGTATGAAATGCCTCATAAAAATCCTAAATTTGTGGTATGAAGAAGTTTCAAACTTGTATGGGAGTATATCTAACAAATACAATGATGTGTTTGATCCTCTAACTTACAAAATCCAACCACATTCATTAGAGATTCCTTCCCATAGTCACTTCCAGGAATTTACTAAACTTGGACTGAAAATTCAGGGTTTTTTTTTTTCCTTCTCAGGTTTTAATGATGCAAAGTGATCACACAGTGTCAGTCCTCAAATCCAGCATGCATTTCCTTTAAGAACTTCCCTAATTTGAAGATTTTTCAAGAGCTTTCTGCAAGATACATCATCAAATACTTCACTGAAAATTCTCACAGTGGGTATGTACCACAGTTCCTTTGAAAAAATAACTTTCCTCATAACCTTACCTTTTCTCTTTTAAGCACATATCACAACACAATAGAATCATAGATTCATAGAATTGTCTGGGTTGGAAGGGACCTCCAAGGGTCATCCAGCCCCACTCCCTCTGCAGTTAACAGGAACATCCTCAACTAGATCAGGCAGCCCAGGGCCCTGTCAAGCCTCACTTTGAATATCTTCAGGGATGGACCTCCAACCACCTCCCTGGGCAACCTGTTCCAGTGTTCCACCATCCTCATAGTAAAGAACCTGTTCCTAACATCCAATCTAAATCTGCTCTTCTCTAGTTTGAAGCCATTGCCCTTCATCCTTTCACCACAGACCTTTGTAAACCGTCTCTCTCCATCCTTCTTGTAGGCCCCCTCAGGTACTGGAAGATCACAATTAGGTCTCCTTGGAACCTTCTCTTCTCCAGGCTGAACAACCCAGCTCCCTCAGCCTGTCATTGTAGCAGAGGTGCTCCAATTCCCTGATCATTTTCGTAGCCCTCCTCTGGACCTGCTCCATCAGGTCCATGTCCTTCCTATATTGAAATCTCCAGACCCAGACCTAGTACTCCACTTTGGGTTTCACCAGAGTAGAGTAAATTGTGTGACCTCAGAGCAGCACTGATTCAGGAACCCTGTGCATCTTTGCAGAGCAGGCAGCACATGAACAATAAGGAAACAATTCAGTTTAATGCAATTATGAAAAAAAAACCCCAAACAACTGTATACAGCACATCTTCTGTGAGTAAGTGAACACTTAACTACCTTATGTGCCTATTTTCATTTACCAGACTGCACAGTAGTAAAACTCAGTTCAGATTATGGTTCCAAAGATGGACTGTGAACAGCTTCTCCATTATCCCTGGTAGCACTGCTCATATGATTTGATCAAGGCTGAATCAGGGATTTGAGGTCTATTGTCTGGCTTCTCTTCACTGCATGTTGTTCAGACAGCATAGTGAGGGAATGGGTTCATAAAACAGTTTGAGAACGCATTTGGTTCTGACTATAAGAGCCATTCCTTTCAAGTGATTGGCTCTGTGGTAGTGCTGCTATGCTTGCCATGTGCCATTAAATTTTGTACTTTTTTACATTTGTGTGCTGAAATGATCCAGTTCATTATTATATGGGTAGCATTAAACATTACCAAATTTGCACTGAGACTGTTTGCTTAATTTAAACATTCATAGGCAGGCAGGTATATAGCTCAATGGTCTACTTTGGGCTTAAGGAAAAGACCACATCTAAGTGCTTTATTGGCATTGGGTCTTAAGATGTGATAATTCCAGAAGGCTGTTCAGATATTTAAAACATTCTTAGAATACACATTTTACATTTTCTCCCAACCTGGAAAACTTTATCTTTGATATTCAATTTCCACATTGTTATTTCATATGTACTGAGTGTTTTGCTTGTTTTGTTGGCAACTGACTTGCAATGGTCATGGTAATGGTGAGTTGTCGGCTGGACTTTATGGTCTTAGATGTCTTTTCCTACCTTAATGATTCTATGATTGTAAAATATCTCTATCTTGAGGAACTGGCTGGAGGGCCATGCCCAGAGAGTGGTGGTGAATTGTGCCACAACCAGATGGCAGTCAGTCACTAGTGGTGTCCCTCAGGGATCGGTTCTGGGCCCCATTTTGTTCAATATCTTTATTGATGATCTGGATGAGGGGATTGAGTCAGTCGTCAGTAAGTTTGCAGATGACACCAAGCTGGGGGCAGGTGTGGATCTGGTAGAAGGTAGACGGGCTCTGCAGAGGGACTTTGACAGGCTGGACAGAGGGGCAGAGTCTAACATGATGGCATTTAACAAGTCTAAGTGCCAGGTGCTGCACTTTGGCCACAACAACCCCATGCAGAGCTACAGGCTGGGGTTAGAGTGGCTGGAGAGCAGCCAGGCAGAAAGGGACCTGGGGATACTGATTGACAGCTGGCTGAACTTGAGCCAGCAGTGTGCACAGGTGGCCAAGAAGGCAAATGGCATCCTGGCTTGCATCAGCAATAGTGTGGCCAGCAGGAGCAGGGAAGTCATTGTGCCCCTGTACTCAGCACTGTTTAGGCCACACCTTGAGGACTGTGTCCAGTTCTGGGCTCCTCAATCGAAGAAGGACATTGAGACTCTTGAGTGTGCCCAGAGAAGGGCAATGAGGCTGGTGAGAGGCCTCGAGCACAAGCCCTGTGAGGAAAGGCTGAGGGAGCTGGGGTTGTTTAACCTGGAGAAGTGGAGGCTCAGAGGAGACCTTATTGCTGGTTGTAGCCAGGTTGGTCTCTTCTCCAAGGCAACCAGCACCAGAACAAGAGGACACAGTCTCAAGCTGCATGAAGGGAAGTTTAGGCTCGAGGTGAGGAGAAAGTTCTTCACAGAAAGTTGTTGGCCATTTAAATGTGCTGCCCAGGGGGGTGATGGAGTCACCATCCCTGGAGGTGTTGAAGAGGGGATTGGATGTGGCACTTGGTGCCATGGTCTAGTAGGCATGAGGTCTTGGGTGATAGGTTGGACTTGGTGATCTTTGACATCTTTTCCAACCTTCTTGATCCTATGATTCTATCTCTGTCTCTATCTCTATCTGTATATATCTATATCTATATCTATATCTATATCTATATCTATATCTATATCTATATCTATATCTATATCTATATCTATATCTATATCTATATCTATATCTATATCTATATCTATATCTATATCTATATCTATATTTATCTATATCTATACCTCTATCTCTAATTTCTTTACAAGAATCTCCTCTAAAAAAACACTTACTTACTAAAAGTCATCCTACATTTTCCAGGCATTTCAAAGAATCAGAAAACTAGTCCACAAATCTTTTCATTTAAGACTGTAAGATTGCTTTGCAGCAATATTGGAGAGAGGTGTACCAATTTGAGGTTCCAGGGCTAATCCCTCTGGACAGAATGTATATTACGCTGCTCCCCCCACTTCTTCCCCCTGTAGGGAAAAGCTAGACAGAGGAAGGTGAAAGGAGTAAATAAGAACACTTGCACTGAATTGGAGATTAATAAAAGTGATATTAACAAAAGTACAAGGTATTAAGGGAAAAGGCGTATATATATATGTATATATTTATATATGTATATATAGACATAGATGTAGATATATAGATACAGATATAGATTATATACACAACACCTGATTTGCTGGATGGAAGTGGACTAGGTCTCACCACACAGCCCACAGCTCCCAGCCAGCAAGAAGCCTCCTGCCCAGCCAGTAAAGGTCAAAGCAAGAGCCAAGGCAGAGCTCCTGGAAGTCCTGCCTCTTAAATAGAGGACATATGAGAATGGGAAGGGAATAACATGGTACATAATCCAGTGCCACCCCCTGGACACTATTACTTTAGAATGACTAAATAAATTTTTTCTATCTATCTATCTATCTATCTATCTATCTATCTATCTATCTATCTATCTATCTATTTATCTATCTATCTATCTACCTCTCTATATATCTAAGATATAGAGAGAGTGGTTGCCCATTGGAATGGGCTGCCTGGGGAGGTGGTGGAGTCGCCATCATTGGAGGTGTTTAAGGAGACTTGACAGGGTGCTTGGTGCCATGGCTTAGTTAATTAGATGGTGTTGGATGATGGGTTGGACTCAATGATCTTGAAGGTCTCTTCCAACCTGGTCTGGTCTGGTCTATTCTATTCTATTCTATTCTATTCTATTCTATTCTATTCTATTCTATTCTATTCTATTCTATTCCTCTATCTAGCTATCTATGTATCTATCTGTCATCTATCTATAATATACTAGAATAAAGATATATATTCTAATGATTATTTAGTAAACATATATATACTTGCTAAATATAACATATATTTGCTAAATATTATATATATTTTTTTAATATATATATATATATATATATATAAAATATATTTACTAGATATATTATATGGAATCATGGAATTGTTAGGATTGGAAAGGACCTCAAGGATCATCTAGTTCCAAGCCCCCTGCCATGGGCAGGGATGCCTCACACTAGATCATGTTGCCCAGAGCCACATCCAGCCTGGCCTTAAAAACCTCAAGGGATGAGGCTTCTACTACCTCCCTGGACAACCTGTTCCAGTATAGCATATGATATATACATACATATATATATATGTGTGTGTATATATATATATATATATATATAAATATTCCAGAATAAAGATATATATTCTAATGTTTGGTCAGTTGTTGAAATTCAGCTGCTATAGCGAGCAACAGTGAGAAAGGTTTCCTGTTGTCCCAGTTTGTAAGCAAACAGAATATTATTTACTAGTGTGTTTATAACTAAGTGTATCTTATGCCCCTAATGTTTAAAAAATGCTTCTAGCAGCTGCTCAGAATTGTAATACAAAGTGATCATAAAATTCCTCCTTCGACTCCAGCTAATAAGTTAGTTTTCTTAGTTCATTATGGCAGCATCAATAACATCATAAAATTGCCATTAAAAACATATTTTTGACTCCAGGGAAGTATGCTCAGATAAACTGTTAAGGAGTGGTAGTAGAAGTTTTGCATACCAAATCTTTTTGCATGATAGATATTTTTCCCACTTGTTTATTTTTGTTTTTGCATGCTCTAAGCACAGGACATGCAGAGGAGGAAAATGAGGTCCCCTCACCTTGTGGAGAGCTTGGGAAAGGGAAAAAGAAATTAATCTTGGTGAATTATAATTAAATATTTTTTTCTTTCTTTTGTATGGTTTTTCTTAATCTCTTTTCCTGTTAACAGAACAGCTTCAGGAGAATACATGGTTGCATTTTCTTGTTGTTTAAAAACCACTTTCAGAATTCCATTTGGAAATAATTAATACAGAATACAGAATTAACCAGGTTGGAAAAGACCTCCGATATCATTGAGTCCAACCTACCACCCATCACCATCTAAACAACTACACCATGGCACCAGTCTTATTTTAAACACTTCCAGTGATGGTAACTCCACCACCTCCCTGGGTAGAAAAAGAGCTGTTTCCCTTATCTACAAAGAAAGAAATCACAGAGGATCTGCACACAGCCCTATTTTACACCAGCACTGTAATTTTCTGCATTTTGATTGAAATTCTTTAAGGCCTGATGCTAGTCCTGGGATGGATCCTGGTACTGCATACATGCAATTTTATTTTGAATGGTAGGTGTGTCTTACAGGTGTTATGGGTTTGATTAAATGGGTAAAGAAAAATCTTGTCTCTCATTTAGCACAACTGCATGAGTTGATTTCTGGCATCCATTTACCCCCTGATTATTTTAGCTAGGCCAATTGCACAATAAAACAAATCACAACAGAAATGAGATAAATAGGCAAAACTTGGGGATTTCTGTGGAAAAGTACTGTGTGGAGCAAAAAGGTTAATAGGGATTTGCTTTGATTTCAATTAATGCTACAAAGCCTAAAACCAGGTCAGAACCCTGGGAAACATACCCTGTCTTTTCTGGGGGAATTAATGTAAGCAAATAAAAAGCTTTAGCAAAGATCCCACAAACTAATCTCTAAACCACGTGCTTACTGCTCTCTTCAAAAAGCCAAAGATGACTATTATTAATGTAGTCTTCCTCACTTTGCCTGTCCCAAGCCAGATGAGATAAATCACACAGTGTAAATCATAGAATCATAGAATGGTCTGGGGTGGAAGGGACCTCCAAAGGTCACCTAGTCCAGCCCCTGCTGCAGTAAGCAGGGAGAACCTCAACCAGTTTAGATAGCCCATAGAATAGAATAGAATAGAATAGAATAGAATAGAATAGAATAGAATAGAATAGAATAGAATAGAATAGAATAGAATTAACCATGTTGGAAAAGACCTTCAAGATCATCAAGTCCAACCTATCACCCAACACCATCGAATGAACTAAACCATGACACCTAGTGCCTCATCCATTCTCTTTTTAAACACTTCCAGAGCTGGTGACTCCACCACCTCCCTGAGCAGCACATTCCAATGGCAAATCAATCTTTCTGTGAAGAACTTCTTCCTAACATCCAGCCCAAACCTCCCCTGGTGCAGCTTGAGACTGTGTCCTCTTGTTCTGGAGCTGGTTGCCTGGGAGAAGAGACCAACCCCACCTGGCTACAACCTCCCTTCAGGGATCTCAACCACCTCTATGGGCAACCCTTTTCCATGTTCCCCCACCCTCATGGTAGAGGACTTATTCCTAAATTCTATTCTATTGTAAATGAACAACACTTCATCGAATTGGTTATGTGCTGTGGAGCAGGCATAGCTGTTTCTGTGCTGTTGATCTCCAGGTGAGAGGGGATGTCTCAGGACACACACTGGCAAGGGTGGTCATTGCTGATGTACCCTGAATGTGGTGAATGGATCGGCACAAGGACATGCACAAGCATCCCAACATCCTGGCTTACATATGACCTCAGATAAATCTTGCATTTACAATAGAGGAAAAGTCACAGAAACACATCCAGATCCTCTCTACTGTATCTGAAGTTCTCGTGCTGTGCAGAAAAACAACCTGTGCCTATAGCTTGGTGTTTTCCCATTGCCCTGTAACACCATTACCTGTTCATTTTGTACCACATTGGCTGGTCTCAAGTGGGTGTAGTCATCAAATTCATGGGGGATCCTGCTAAGGTTCCCTCAGCTTGATTGTCCATAAAGCTGGAGTAGCCTTAGTCTTAGTGTTTCTCTTATATATATGAATTTGGAAAAAGGGATAATGGCCTATACAAAAAGAGGGAAGATTCTGACTAGACATAAAGAAGACATGTTTTGTGATGGAGATAGTGAAACATAGGAACAGGTTTTCCAGAGAGATGATAGATGCCCCATCCCTGGAAACATTCAAGGAGAGGTTAGATAAAGCTCTGAGCAAACTGGTGTAATTGAAGGTATCCCTAGTTACTGCAGGGGCTTTGGACTAGACAACCTTTCAAAATCCTTTCCAGCTCAAACCATTCTAATCATGGGGTCTGTGGTGACAGGTTGGACTTGATGATCGTTGAGGTCTCTTCCAACCTTGGTGATGCTGTGATTCTATGAACTCTCGTAAAAGTGAGGTTCTTTTCACATGCTCATTTTCCAGAATGGAGAAACCAGACATATAGCTTGCAAGTACCTGCTTTGCAGATAAACAGCAGCATTATTTTAGTCCTTATTGGAAAGTTACTTGTGAAAAAACAGTGTTGCCTTTCTGCTCTTTCCTGAAGCAGCTTTGCTAACAGAGTACATCAACACATACCCAGAGCAGGCATTTTAATAATCCATTCCTCTATGCAGCAGCAGTTTGAGGCATAAGCAGCACTCAGACTATCACAATTATTTCAGGTCTGCATACCTGCCTTCTCTCTCACCCCTTCCCAACCAGAATGATGCAGAAAAAGTAGAACTGAATAAAATGCTGACGGGAAAGCTCAATTTCATTAACTGTTTCAGAACTATGAGGAAAGATGAAGTACAATTCAAATGCCACATTGTGGTTCTGACCTAAATATTTTTTTTTTTATCAGTGGCTATTAAATAATTTGGAGCAAATAACTCAAATGTTTTCCCATTTCTTTGGCTTTTACCTCATAGTATATGCTATATTTAACTTTGACTCCAGATTTAGAGCTGTAGTAATGACTCTGGAAGAGTTCATCATCCTTGTCATTACCATAAGGCAATTTCACACTTTCCTGACTGTAAGAGATGTAATACTTGGAAGTCTTAATTGACCAAATCATTAGTAAGAAAGAGAGTATAAAGGGAACGTGAAGTATAGCTCTGTTCATGAGTTTGACTTGGAAATGTAGGAATGGCCATTACACAACAGATATTCAGAGAGAACAAAACTGAAGTGCTTTCCCATTTCAATAAACTACTTTAAACTCTTCAAAGACTGCTTAAATTAAGCAATAAATACACCAGTGTTCTCTTGAAGATTACACATACACCAGGGAAGCTGGTTGGGTTAGACACCAACATTAATTTGAAGACAAGAATTCTTTCTCTCATCCAAATGCTTGCTTAAAGAAAGTGGCTGTGAATACCGAATAGAAGTTTTGGGGTTTTTTTCAGGCATCAGGAAATTATTACAGTTACTCTCTCTATAAAAATCCCACTCCTCTTCCCAGACTCGTCAACAATGGTGGCATCCATCAATGCTCTTGATGCGAGCAGAAGCTGAAGATGTGTGGCCTTTAAGAGGGCCACAGAATTGAGACCTCCAGGAGACAGTGTCCAGGAGGTGTACTGGAAGGTGTAATCTTTGTATTTCATAGAATGGTCCAGGCTGGAAGGGACCTCCAAAGGTCATCTAGTCCAATGTCCCTGCAGTCAGCAGGGACATCACCAACCAGATCAGGCTGCCCAAGGCCTCATCAAATCTTACCTTGAATATCTCCAGGGAAGGGACCTCCACCACCCTCATAGTGAAGAACTTCCTGATAAAATCTGCTCTTCTCCAGTTTGAAGCCATTGCCTCTTGTCCTATCACCATAGGCCTTTCTAAACAGTCTCTTCCCATCCTTCATGCAGCTCCCCTTCAGGTACTGGAAGGCTGCAACTAGGTCTCCCCAGAGCCTCCTCTTCTCCAGTCTGAACAACCCCAGCTCCCTCAGCTCCTATTGTCAGAGACCTCATTGTGGCCTTTCAGTATGTGAAGGGGGCTACAAGAAAGCTGGTGAGGGACTTTTCAGGGTGTCAGGTAGTAATAGGACTAGGGGGAGTGGATCCAGGCTAGAGGAGGGGAGATTTAGATTAGACATTAGATTTAGATTAGATGAATAAATTCTTCACCATTAGGTTGGTGAGACACTGGAACAGGTTGCCCAGGAAAGTGGTAGAAGCCTCATCCCTGGAGGTTTTTAAGGCCAGGCTGGATGTGGCTCTGAGCAACCTGATTTAGTGGAAGGTGTCTCTGCCCATGGCAGAGAGGATGGAACTAGATGAGCGTTGTGGTCCCTTCCAACCATGGCAATTCTATGATTCTGTGATCTCAGAGGACAAAGGATTGGGATAGGAAAAGAGATGCTTAGCAGTTTGGATCCATTCCTGTTGAATCTGACCAGTCTCTTTCTCATTGCTACTGTAACAATGTAAAATAGTCATTTTTCATTCTATTTAAAAGCAAACACACATCTCAATCATTATCCTTCTCACAATAATCTTCAACTCCCTCACTTGGTGAAGACAATAAATGTGAAGAGCCCAACAATGATGTTAACTTCTTCCTAGCAACAAGGTAGGAAATAAGAGCTATTCTTCCATTTATGTGTAGTATCAGAAATTTGGCTGCATGAAGATGAAGAGAAAGAAAAGAAACAGAGCAGCCTGGCAAAACCAGCCCCTGATTCTTCTCTTAAAACATGCGTTTGAATACTTCTGATTCTTGATCAATTGCAAAGATCTACACGGTGAAGCAAATGAATGGTCTTAGTGACAACAATGCTTAGGGAAAAGTAGCCCCTTTTATATTATTTTATGGGTAATCCACAGTGTGTTCCTTTATTAAAATGTCTAAAACTACCTAGACTTTGGAGCAAAAAAAAAAAAAAGAGAAAGTGGAAAAATTAATATCAAAGAGCTTGAATAAAATTTGCATTTTACCTTTGCAAATCACTTTGAATCACAATGATTTGCATTATTCCCTGCCCTCCCTCCCTGAAGTGTAAAATAATCCTTCCAAACTTAAAAATGTGTCTCCCATAACTTTAAATGACATTTAATACCACCTCCTCTTGTCATAACAAGCTGGGTTCATACACCAGTGGGGACGACGTGGTAATTTTGACTGGAACAGTGGAATTATGATGGATTATTTTTAACTTTGGTTCCAGCTCTTCTGACTTCATTCTGAGTTGTTTGATTGAACTGATGGGAAAATTAAAAGCAAAACTTGGCTGAAGCAACTGACTTTAACGGAAAACTAGTCATGGAAGCTGATAAAACTCTTTTACAGGCCCTGTTAAAAGTATAAATGCCTCAGTCCAGGCATGTTCAGACTCAGCTCTGGTTCATTGTAGGGATAAAAGCGTGAGCTGAAGTAAGGTGTGAGATATTAACACTGACTTAGAAAGTTACTGTAAAAGCGGGTGGATTAGATGACCTTTGGAGGTCCTTTCCAACCCAGACCATTCTATGATTCTATAAAGCTTCTGAAGTTTTGATGTAGCTGGAGGTAAGGGAGCAGTGTTGAGCTTAAAATCAGTTATATAGTTTATCTTCTTGTTACTGGGAGGTCATACTCACAAAAATATATATAATACAACACAAAAATGTATTTCACAGAACACTTTTCATGCCTAGTGCTACTGTGGAAGATGCAAAATGTGGAAGAGTATGAAAATGGAGAAGAAATAGATAAAATAATTTACATAATGAAAGAATTTACATAAGGAAAAGAAATAGAATCAGTGCACTGGATGATGAACACAGGAAATATAACACTGAGACAAGAATATATGCTGAAGTAGCATGGATTTATTCATATCCACTCTTTACAGGCTCACAGGCTCACAGGATGTTAGGGGTTGGAAGGGACCTCAGGAGATCATGGAGTCCAGCCCCTGTGCCAGATCAGGACCATATAATCTAGTTTAGGTCACTTTAAGATGTGTGAAGTTCATTTCACAGCTAAAACTGCTAAATTTGCTACAGAAAACAAATGCTAATGCAGAGGTGTGACAAAGGTGGTTATTTAAAGCAATAAAGTAATTATTCAATCTTTTTTGCATGAGTAGTTTACAACACAATGAAGAGATCTGGGGCTTTTCAGTCTGGAGAAGAAAAGATTGAGAGGGGATTTAATAAATGTTCGTAAATATCTGAGGGCTGGGTGTCAGGAAAGAGGGGACAGGCTCTGCTCACTTGTGCCTGTGATAGGACAAGAGGCAATGGATGTACACTGCAGCACAGGAAGCTCCACCTCAACATGAGGAGGAAAATCCTTTACTGTAAGGGTCACAGAGCACTGGAAGAGGCTGCCCAGAGAGGTTATGGAGTCTCCTTTTCTGGAGGCTTCCAAGCCCTGTCTGGATGCATTCCTATGTGACCTGTGCTGGATACTATGCTCCTGCTCTGGCAGGGGAGTTGGATTCAATGATCTCCAGAGGTCCCTTCCAACCCCTAACATTCTGTGACCCTGTGGTCCTGTGAAGATCTGTATTTGTACAGATAATGAATGCATCTGATCTTTTTTTACTATGGTGTCTATTTTGTCACTGTCAGCCTGAGGCACCTCCCACTGCACCACTGACACGCTTATTTCAAAAGATCTCTTCATAACATCTAAACCCTCTCTGAAGGAAATAGCCCTATGTTTCCCTCGTGGAGAATCCTGAAATGCTGTGGTGTTAAAACTGGCTCTCTCACTTTCCTCTTATTATTATAGAACTGTGATGATAAATGTAATGAATGAGAAAAGCAAAATAATAGAAAAATAATCAGAAGAAGAAAAAAGGGAAGCATGATGTCTTCTGGGGTCAGAAGTTCTGCCCTTCAAGGTTGAGTCAAGAAGTAAAATGTATCCATGTGTTGCTAGCCATTTAAACCAGTCCATCTGAAGCTTAAATATAATCAGGCAAATAAAATTGTTTATGGTTAATTATTCTGTTTTTATTGGCTTCTCTGGTTGGAGATTAGTGAGAG
The DNA here is from genome assembly GCA_033816785.1 of Picus viridis. NCBI lineage: Eukaryota > Metazoa > Chordata > Aves > Piciformes > Picidae > Picus > Picus viridis. Next base: position 26,807,842 of record CM066570.1, on the reverse strand, counting down.
AAAAACCTCTCTGAGTTGGTTTAATATAATTACTTGCTGGAACAGAGTTTCAGGGTCTAAAGATTGGAAGATTAACACAAGTAATTTAACTGTCGTAATTAGTTTTGGGTTACAGTCTGCCTCCTCTACAAAGAAACTGGAAGTGGTTTTGCTTCATATTCCAGACCATCTTAATGTGAATTTTAGTAGCTTTTTAAAACAGGATGGCTATGAGATTCAAATATACCTATGATCCTGCACAGCTGTCAGCGCTTTCACATCTCTTTAACATATAGACTACATCTTCTGTTAAGTCAACATTTCATCCTTCCCTTGCTCTTGAGAGTTATTGTAGAGACAAGGGCAGAGGAAAGGTTACATCTAAACTGTAAATACAAAACTGATAAGAAAAAAAAAATTGAAAATATGTCATTATAAAAACTACTTTCCACTTACTCTGATAAAATAAAATATCCCCCAACTTGTGCTGCTTATTCAGAAGGAAAGTATAAGGCATTCTAGGATATGATTCATGCTGCATTGATGTAGATACCAAGAAACTGTCAGATGAATCCCAAACTAGAATTATGTATTCCTTAGTTATTAACTGACTTATTTTCTGCTAGGCATCCAAAGCTTTTCCCTCACATTGCCTATTCTTACCTTGCTCATACAGGTAAGTCAATGTAATATATTAGCTAGAACTGTCTCTGAGATCTTAGAGTGACATGCAGAAGCCCTTCTGAAGGTTTTCCAAGATAAATGTAAAAAAAAATAATTTAATTTAAAGAATCTCAGGTTCCCAGAATGGCTGGGAGAGCAAGGCACCCCTGGATAGCATCTAGTCCAGCAGGTTCAGTGAGAGCAGACTGCTTAGGGCCATGTCCACTTGTGTTTTAAATATTTTCATGGATAGAGGCTCCACAACCTCCCTAGGCAGCCTGTTCTAATGTTTGATCACTCACACTAAGAAAGTTCTTTCTTACCTTTACCTGGTATCTTCTGTATTTTGGTTTATGCCTTCAATGTCATCCTATCACTGGCCACCCCTGAGAAGTGTCTGGCTCTGCCTTCTTTACTTTCCGACTCCATCAGGGTTTTATACACATGGATAAGATCAGCCCTCTCCAGATTGATCAGATCTAACTCTCTTCATGTGACAGATTCAGTTCCTCAACCGTCTGCATGGCCCTGCACTTGATGTCCTCTAGTATGTATATGTTTCTCTCATATGTAGAAGTCCAGTGATAGACTGAACATTCCAGAGGTGTCTCACCAGTGCTTAGCAGGAGAGAAGGGCCATCTACCTTGACCTGCTGGCAACACTTTACCTAATGCAGTCCAGAGAACCAATGACCTTCTTTGCCACAAGGGCACATTGACAGCTGTTGTCAAACAGGTGTCCACCAGGATCTCCAAGTTGTTTTCTGCCAAAATTCTTTGCAGCCATCTGGACTCCAGGCTATACTGGTGCCTGTGTTTGTTTATGATCAAAGGCAAAGGAGATAGTCAGTACTATATAGGCATTTATGCATCTTTGTCACCAAGTTTCCTGACCCATTTGGCAGAAGGCTCACATTTTCCCTGGCAAGCCTTTTGCTGCTGAAGTACCTGCTGAAATCCTTGTTACTCATCACATCCTTCACCAGTTTTGACTCCACATAGGCTTGGCCTAACCATTTTTCTGAAGCCTCAGACAGTGCCTCTATGCTCCTCCTGGGTCACCCATCTCAGCTTTTGCCTCTTGCACTCTTCTCCTCTGTGTGTGAGCTTTGCCAGGAGCTCCTTGTTCATCAGTGCAGAGCTCCTGCCACTCTTGCTTGACTCACTGGAATACACCCTTGCTGGAAAGTGACACATTTCAATCTTAATTGCACAATTGAGATACCTACATATTTTTTTCTACCTTGGTGGCTCAGGCCTTAGAATTATTGCGTTTCCTTTAATTGTGACCTTAATTTTACTCGTGCATTGTTCCATTCCTAATTAGCTAAACGAAATTGTAGTACTTTAGCTTGGTAATTAGCCTTCTTAAATGAATATTTGCTTGCTCATCTGTTTTAATAAAATCAATGAAGGATATACTGATTTGGGTTGCTCTAACAAATTATAATATGGTTCAAGAATTATGAGGGCAGGGTGAGCCTCAAAAATGTAGATTCCAAACCACTCAGATAATTTTTGTAAATGAATATTTAAATATTTTTTGACTATTACTCTCAGACCAGGCTGTGTGAGGTAACATCTCCCTGAATTTACTGCAGCAGTAATGGCTCAGGCCAGAAGCTGCCACAGAATGGTAGTGAAGGTGATCTATGGTATGACAAAGCACTTTGCTCTCTATTCTTTGTGTATGTTAGGCAGAATCATTTGTTTCCAGGTGGGTTTTGAATGTCTCCAGAGAAGGAGACTCCACAAGTTCTCTGGGCAGCCTGTTCCAAGGTTTTGTCACCCTCACAGTGAAAAAGTTTTTCTTTATATTCACATGGAACCTTCTGTGCTCCAGCTTGCACCCACTGCCCCATGTCCTATCATGGGGCATCTCTGAGAAGAGCCTGGCTCTGTCCATCTGACACTGGCCTTCACATCTTTATAAACATTTAAGAGGTCACCTCTCAGTCTCCTCTTCTCCAAGTTAAAGAGGTTCAGCTCCCTCAGCCTTTCCTCGTGAGGGAGATATTCCACTCCCTTCATCATGTTTGTGGCTCTGCACTGGACTCTCTCAAGCAGTTCCCTGAGGTCCTTCTGTAACTGAGGCGCCTGGAACTGGACACAATATTCCTAATGTATCCTCACCAGGGCAGAAAGGGAGGAGAACCTCTCTTGACCTACTATCCACTCCCCTTTTAATACACTCCAGGATAAATAAAATCATAAAAGTCAAATAATAAAAGCTCAGAATATATTCTGAGAGGAAACAAATGGAAAAAGAATTGAGGTAACAAATCACCTTCATGCACAAGCATCTCACCAGTCCTTTCAGGAAACAGTAAAACACCGAAACTGCTGCAACTGAGGTTAGGACATTAATCTGGCATAAAGCCCAGGTTCTGGACCTTGACATTTATCTGTATAGCTTATTGCAGATCTAATTGTGCACAGTTTTAATGAATAGAGCTTTGGTTGTTTGAATATAGAAAGAATTTCAGTAAAAGGCAGGGAATATTTTAATCATAAATGAGCCTTAACAAGACATTTGAGCAGCTGCATTGAAATGGCTCTAAGAGCCATTTTTCTGGTGCTGAATTGATGGGTGACATTTAGTTTGCATAGTGGGTAATATAAAAGGTAAAGTAATTTTGAAGTGTAATTGTTAATAAAGAGAATAAATAATGTAGTATAAATATGTTAACAAGCTAGTCTAGTGATATTTGATATAGGCACACTTAAATGCAATTAATAATCAGATATTCACGTTTAATGATGTTACTGTTTAATGGCATTTCGCTGCTAGATGCCTGAAAATTATGTCTCTAAATGATGTTACCAACTGTAATCACTTCTGTGCCATCAATTCCTATTTGAAATTGCTCATGATGGTTAAAAAAAGGGAAAAAAAGGCACACATAAAATACTTGCATAATCAAAAGCTATATTAATGTGAGGCTACCTCTGAGGGAGATGTTTTGCATATATAGATGAGTTGGGTGTTGGTGTGCAGATTAGTAACTTAGAATCATAGAATTGTAGGATTGTTAGGGTTGGAAGGGACCTCAAGGATTATCTAGTTCCAACCCCCTGCATCACACTAGATCAGGCTGCTCAGAGCCACATCCAGCCTGGTCTTAAAAACCTCCAGGGATGAGGTTTCCACCACCTCCCTGGGCAACTTGTTCCAGTGTCTTACCACCTTCATGGGGAAGAACTTCTTCCTGACATCCAATCTGGATCTACCCATTTCTATTTTTGCTCCATTCTCCCTAGTCTTGTCACTTCCTGACACCCTAAAAAGTCCCTCCCCAGCTTTCTTGTAGGCCCCCTTCAGATACTGGAAAGCCACAATAAGGTCTGCTCAGAGTCTTCTCTTCTCCAGACTTGGTAGCTTCCAGCAGGGGATTTAATTTTTTTCTTAGAATGGCTAATTTTAAAGCTAATCATATAATGTCAGAATTTTCTGAGAGGAATGCCAAAGGAAAAAGGATTTATATAATCAGTTATTTAGCTGAAAAACCCTTAAACCTGTGAAAGTACTCAGTGAGTAAGAATGAACCAGAAGCCAATACAGCGAATTATTCGTCATGTGCATGGAGCCATTTTAATTGAGTTAATGGCTAAATATAAATAAGAATAAACCAAAACAAAACCCACAAAAAGCCCAACCCAAACCAACCAAACAAAAAGAACCAACTTTTTTTCCCCCAAACCACTGTACAGATTCCATATCACTAGAAAAAATGTTCCTGAGTACCTTTGTTCTGGAAGCAAAATTTCCTCTGGATAAAGCTTTGGACAGATGCTCTCCTTTTGCATTTTATTGTGACAGTGGAAGCGACACAGGTAGTGCTAGGAGACTCCTTGCCTTGTCATCTTAGTCATTTCAACAATGGTTTGTCAGTCAAAATGCATCAGACTAGCTCAAAACAGTTCAAACAGGGGATCTTTGCTACCTAGAGCAGTCTGAAGACAAGAGCAGTGTCAGATGCATAGCTCTGAAGAGTCATGCATCAGGAATGGACAAGGATTAAGTCAGGGAGTCCCCTGAGGAGGAGTTTTCTTCTTTTCCATCATCACTGCTGAGTCCAGAAGTTAACATGTGTCTGTATTTCAGTCATTCAATATGGCCTTTGAGGGGTGGGATGGGGTGGATCTGCTCCAGGTACAACAGAATTCCACCTTGGAAAAATCCTAGTAGAAGAGTGATTCAACCTTCACCACTTGCACATAATGGGCAGGCTGAAAATGAATAAGAGGCATTCAGAGAGGGAAAGAGTGCAGTAACTGTGTAGCACTGATGCCAAGTGGTCTAAATAGGAGGAAGGTCAAGTAGTTTTCAAGTATGCCTCTTGCCCTCTGTCTGCTTCCTTCTACTTTCTTTCACTTTCAGGGACTACTGATGCTAAAGGTCAGAAACTCCTGTTGTACCAACCTGTAGTATTTTAGTGCAGAATGAATTACCTGTGCTCTGGAAACAGAGATCCTTAAGATTCTGCTTTGCCTGCTCTTATTTGTAGTTGCCTTTCCATGGAGTTCAGAGTCCTTGAATTGCTTGCCTTTGAGAATTAAGATCCTGCATGTGACATTCTGGCTTTTGTACAGAATTCTTTCACTGTGGAGTGCTTTTATGGGGCCAGCACAGAACAAATACATGATGTATCCTGAGCTATTAAATGTATTATAAGAGAAGCTTAGAAACATAAGTTGTGTTTAAAAGAAGAAGGTTACTTCACCTGTGTCCTTAAGAATCATTTAGCCAGGTGAGAAGCACAATGACAGTCATTTAGTCTTATTTAATGCTGCCCTGGTTTAAGAACAATAAAATTCCAAAGAAATTACAAAAGAGAGACAGGGACCTGCTGGAGAGACTCCAACGGAGAGCCACAAGGTTGATTAGGGGACTTGAGCATCTTCCTGATGAAGAGAGATTGAGAAACCTGGGGCTGTTTAGTCTTTAGAAGGCTGAGAGGGCATCTCATCAATGTGTGTGAATATCTGAGGGGTGGGTGTCAAGTTGGGTGGGGGGCAATCTCTTTTCAGTGATGCACAGTAATAAGACAAGGAACAACAGGTACACACTTGAACATAGAAGATTTCACCTCAATATGAGGAGAAACTTCTTTACAGTAAGGGTGATGGAGCACAGGAACAGGCTGCCCCAGGGAAATTGTGGAGTCTCCTTCTGCAGAGATATTCAAAACTGCCTGGATGCATTCCTGTGTGGACTACCCTGGGTAATCCTGCTTTGGCAGGGGGGTTGGACTCACTGATCTCTGGAGGTCCCTCTAATGTTCTGTGATTCTCTACTCTGGTAGACTAAGTACAAATGTGAATCTTCCTCTGCTATTTTTATGGCTTTCTGACACATGAGTCAAATGCAGCTGTAATGTGTCAGTATCATTTAAACTGTTATTGTATTTACCAACCCTGTATCATCAATATCATGGAAGAAGGCAGACAAAGACTAATTCCCAAACAATACTATGCCACATTGTTGTAAGCACAAGTGTAGGTTAAGTAGCTAATATGAAGCAGCCTGTAGCTGTGTATGTGTATTGTAAACTCATTGAAACCAATGGGAAGGAACTCAATGATTTCAAGGTTCCTGGAGGAGGGAATAGCATCTATAGAAGTCCTGAAGTCTGACTTACTCTTACTAAAGGCTAGAGAGTGCATTAGAAGATTTTATACAGTTCCTAAACCTTCCTTTGCTTTGCTTGATTTCGATTGCACTTTGACTTTAGAAGCTTTAATCTCATTTAAAAGTAAGATTTTCTAATATCACTCTCTTTTAGCTCTGTAGTTGGTGTTTTAGCAATGCCAATTTTCTCCCTCACAGCCTTTTGTCTTTCTTTTCACATTAATGCTTAGGTTTTAATGGTAATAAGGAAGTGGCTTATGAATCTCTTACTTCAGATAATGTGACTTTTATAAGGCTGATTTCATCTGAGAATCCTTGAGTCACAGACGTGTTGGGTTGGGAAAGGATCTCAGGAGTTTCCTAGTCCAACTGTCTGCTCAATATTGATCAGCTCAGGGTTTTCCACAGTTGTAGAAATTTGTAGGCATAATTTCTACTGCTTTATGACTCTCTTTGGAATGGCTTCACCTTCAAGTTCTTCCCTTATAAATCTATCCCATAGCTCTTTTGGGGAAAATGATAGGAGGTTATTAAAATGGTGAAATTAAGGCAACTAAGATATTTGTGATAGTAGGAAGAAAACTTAAGTAGGTTAAAGGCTAAATTAAAACAACAACAACAAAATCTGTACCTATTGGTGCTTCACTGATTCCCCATTTTCTCTGTCTTGCATTTTATTTCCCACCTAACAGTAACTTTCTTTACTGTGTCTCTACCAGCAAAGCTTTTATTAATTCTTCATATTTTATTGAAAGTACCCTCAAGATTTCTTCCCATTCACATTTAAAATAGAGGAACATATTAAAATCTAGTTCCATGTTGCTCCCTAAAATCCACTTGCCTCAGGATATTTTTAGATCACTGAAGACAAATACTGCTTTAATTGTTGGGTTTTTTGTGTGTTTTAATGACTATCACACAAATCACTTCCTTGGTATTCTTCTTCTTGTCTTTGCGTCGATCTGTTCTTTTGCTGCTGTTGTTGTTGGTTTAATTTTGAATGAGAAGCTCGTTTTTTTGGCTAGGGGTTTTCCCTTTAAATATTGGCCATTACGGAAAATAAAGATCTGATCCATGACTTGGTTCTCTGAAGTTCAGGTAGATAGTGTAGAAACATTCAGAAGAGTTAATGGGATGTACAAGTGTGAAAATGAACTTTTAAAACCGAAATAAGAGGATTCATAAATCTAGTCCATGACAGTAACAGTGCCTAAAGGTTTCATTTCTTTATATATGTTGCATCCAGAAAAATAATGCCTTGGCCTTACATTTAAATATTAGAGTTTTTTTACTACCAATAAGCTTCAGTGTGAAACTTTAGCTTACTCATAAGAAGAATTCCTTAAGATTATCTTTAGAGTTACAGGGAAATGTTATTTGGAAGAAGCAGAGGATGGCACTGTTGGACTACAATTATGAGGCAACACAACCTGCAGATCTCGAATCACAACATTGCACAACCTTGCAGAAATTGTATCAGATAGATGTCTTACCAGAAGCCCAAGCAGGGAAAATGTTTATACTGGGGTGTTGATCATCAAAATAAGGCTTGAAGTGTAGCAGTCAGATAAGAAAAACAGCTGTTCTTGAATAGAATATGGTTGTAAAGTGGAGTAATCGAGAAAAGGTAGGTGAAGAAAACCCCAAACCATCATCATGTATTTGGGGAAATAAATCAGTAGTATAAATGTGAAAGGCCTTTCTGGCGCTGAGTCCTTCGCTGTGAAGCACCTAAGGTTCTGAGCATCTGCAAAGATATTGGCTCTCTAATGTTGGAGTTACAGTATCCAGAGGTTGTTCAGATGGATTCTCCCACTAAGTCTGTAATTCAAGTAAGAGCAGAGGGTAGACATGCAAACACATTAACCTCTTTATTAAAAGTGAACCTTCTTCTCAGAGATGTGACCATTCTGTATTTGTAGAGGATGTTGCTAGCCTGTCCTCCAGATTCCACAGGAAAATTCTTATCACAGAATCACAGAATGCCAGGGGCTGGAAGGGACTTTGAAAGATCTAGTCCAACCTCCCTGCCAGAGCAGGACCACCTATACCAGATCACACAACTGAACATTTCTAACAGAAATGTTAATGTGTTTAAAAGTGCTGTGCAAGATACCATGAGGTATGCAAGCTTCCAAATTTTGCTCTCCCTGTGTCCTCAACGCAATGAGTATTTTTTTGTTTCTCTGTCATCCTGTCTAAGCTTAGGGGTGCATTAACAGGAGAGTGTCCAACAGATCAAGGGAGGTTCTCCTCCCTCTCTACTCTACCTCACCTGGAACACTGCATCCAGTTCTAGGCTCCACAGTTCTTGAGGGACAAGGATCTGCTGGAGAGAGTCCAAAGGAGAGATACTAGGATGATTGAGAGACTGGAACACTGCCTTATGAGGACAGGCTGAGAGACCTGGGGCTTTTTAGTCTGGAGAAGACTGAGAGGGGATTTAATAAATGTTTATAAATATCTGAGGGCTGGGGGTCAAGAGGGCAGGGACAGGCTCTGCTCACTTGCACCCTGTGATAGGACAAGGGGCAGTGGATACAAACTACAGCACAGGAGGTTCCATCTCAACATGAGTAGGAATTTCTTCACTGTGAGGGTCACAGAGCACTGGAACAGGCTTCTCCTTCTCTGGAGACTTTCAAGACCTGCTCCTGTTCTGGCAGGGGGTTGGACTTGATGATCTTTGAAGGTCCCTTTCAACCCCTAACATCCTGTGATTGTGTATGTATATATGTATATGTGTATATATATATATATATATATATGTGTGTGTGTGTGTGTGTCTGTGTCTGTGTGTATTTATTACCTCTTATATGTAGACTACTTTTGTAAATATTGTTATCATTTAACTTCCAAATTCTGTGCAAGTGTTGTTATTTAGTCCTTTGGGTTAAGTCCCACATTCTGTCAGGTGCAAAGCCAGCACATCTCAGTCATTCCCACTTTTGTTAAGCCCTTGTGAATGGTGAGATTTGTAGTTTGCCCTGAAAGATGTTTCATCAGCAGTTGTGGGTTTTTTTGTCTTTCCACGATGACTGTTGTGATTCAAGCTTTGAGGACTGTGGTTATTTTGCAAATGTATATGATTTTACCTTTCAGGAGAATTTTACTTTTACAGAAGAAGACCTCCTGAAAGAAGGGTTTAATGTTTAGGGATCTTTTTAAAATTCTCCTTGGCTTTAATGTTCAAAAATTAATTTACACTGGCTTAAGTTCTCTATAGTCACATGAGGACACAGTCTCAAGATGCACTAGGGGAGGTTTAGGCTGGATATTAGGAAGAAATTCTTCATAGAGAGAGTGATTGCTCATTGGAATGGGCTGCCTGGGGAGGTGGTGGAGTCACCATCACTGGAGGTGTTTAGGAGGAGACTTGGTGGTGCACTTGGTGCCATGGTTTAGTTGATTGGATGGTGTTGGATGATGGGTTGGACTCAATGATCTTGAAGGTCTCTTCCAACCTATTCTATTCTATTCTATTCTATTCTATTCTATTCTATTCTATTCTATTCTATTCTATTCTATTCTATTCTATGCTTTTCTTTCTTTCTTTCTTTCTTTCTTTCTTTCTTTCTTTCTTTCTTTCTTTCTTTCTTTCTTTCTTTCTTTCTTTCTTTCTTTCTTTCTTTCTTTCTTTCTTTCTTTCTTTCTTTCTTTCCTTTCTTTCTTTCTTTCCTTTCTTTCTTTCTTTCCTTTCTTTCTTTCTTTCCTTTCTTTCTTTCCTTTCTTTCTTTCCTTTCTTTCTTTCTTTCCTTTCTTCCTGTCCTGTCTTGCCCTATCCTATGATTTATTGCCTGAAGAGATCTCAGAGATACCTTGCAAATAACTATTTGTATGGCTTTTATATTGGTGTTACCCTGGTGACATCTCTGGTTTCTCATGATTTTAACTTTAGGAAAATCCTTGGAGCACAAGAACTGTAAAATCCACAACATTTAAGCATAAAACCAAACATAAAATTGTTGAAGCAAATGCAAACTGGTCGAGCAGCTGAGCCACAACAGTAAGAACATTCTGGGTTTTCATGTGCAGTTTCAGTTTTCAGACTTCCTAATTCTGTTCATCTATCCAGAAAAATCCTAGCATAAAAATGAAATATTTTCTAGGGCTGTGACATGTGGAAATTGTTGGTTGTAAAAGGCTGTGGAAACAGATAAGTAGTTTGATAGAGGAGTAGACAGATTATTGGACTCTCTATCAATAAATCGCTACTAAATGGGCTGAGCAGGGATGAAGCTTTAGCATCCCTAATACAAGAGCTGCAGAGAAGGTGGCACCCCAGTACTGGCCAGGTTAGAGGACTTTTGTTAACCAGAATCTCCTCTGTCATTGTGTTAGGCAGGAACTTAGGCTTAAATGGATGCTTGGTGAGACACAGGAGGATATTTATTATGTACTTACAGACTGACTGCATGGCAAAATTGGATTTTCATAAGAATAGTTGTTTAGTGTATATACTAATTTTACCATTCAGAGTTTGTGTTGCCCTTTAATGAAGCTGTAAAAACAGGAAGGATCTGGACGTGCTGGACCATATCCAGAGAAGGGTCACAAAGATTATCAGAGGGCTGGAGCTCCTCTCCTGTGAAGACAGATTGAGAGAGTTGGCACTGTTCAGTCTGGAGAAGAGGAGGGTCTGAGGAGACTTTATTGTGGCCTTCCAGTATCTGAAGGGAGTTTACAAGAAAACTGGGGAGGGACATTTTAGGGTATCAGGTAATGATAGGACTAGGGGGAATGGAACAAAAATAGAAATGGATAGATTCAGATTGGATGTTAGGAAGAAGTTCTTTCCCATGAGGGTGGTGAGATACTGGAACAGGTTGCCCAGGGAGGTGGTGGAAGCCTCATCCCTTGAAGTTTTCAAGGCCAGGCTGGATGTGGCTCTGAGCAACCTGATCTAATGTGAGGTGTCCCTGCCCACGGCAGGGGTTGGAACTAAGTGATCCTTGAGGTCCCCTCCAACCCTAACAATTCTATGATTCTTTATTGTGCCCAGATTTTTCCTTTGAGAATATTCAGCATACTGTTAAACAATCATTTGACAGTAACAAAATACATCAGACATTTTTGCTTGAAAAATATCTTCCTTGGTTTAGTTTTTGATGTTCAGTTGTGTGACGTGAAGCCTTTGTCTCAATGCATACTAGACACAGTAAGACAACTTGGTGCAGTTGCTTATTTATTTGTAGGTCCTAAAGTTGCTTCTTTGGGTGAAATGAGTGAGCACAAGATATTTTTTTGGGGGGCTTTTTTTAGAGCGTATCAGGGGAAAAAAAAATCTATTTTTTTCAGACTGTTTGTATCAATTTGTGAATCATTCCAGTCATTGCTTTTCTAGATTGCCAATTTTAAGGTTGGGAATGTTATGTCAGTAATCTGAAATTAGATGCTCTTGAAATAGCATCCTACAGTCAACACACTTTCTGATAATGGAAGAAAGTTCTGGGAGACATATTAAGCTAAAAGAGATGGAGTTTTAATTTATGGGATTGAGTGAGTTCTTTTGTATTTGAAAATTTAAAGCATAGAAGGTGAAAAGTTCAATGCCCCAAATGAAATATTCAGGGTGAAATCCTATTTTTACTCTGGCCAGTGACAAAGCTTTTGTTAATGTCTGAGGGATTCTCCTGTTACATGCACTGTATGTACAGGACACATAGAATAGAATAGAATAGAATAGAATAGAATAGAATAGAATAGAATAGAATAGAATAGAATAGAATAGAATAGAATAGAATAGACCAGGTTGGAAGAGACCTTCAAGATCACCGTGTCCAACCTATCATCCAACACTACCTAATCAACTAAACCATGCAACCAAGCACCCTATCAAGTCTCCTCCTGAACACCTCCAGTGATGGTGACTCTACCACCTCCTCAGGCAGCCCATTCCAATGGGCAATCACTCTGTGTAGAGCTTCCTCCTAACCTCCAGCCTAAACCTCCCCTTGTGCAGCTTGAGACTGTGTCCTCTTGTTCTGGTGCTTGTTGCCTGGGAGAAGAGACCAACCTCTGCCTGTCCACAACCTCCTTTAAGGTAGTTGTAGAGAGCAATAAGGTCACCCTTGAGTCTCCTCTTCTCCATACTTGCATTACTATAAAGTGCAAGGTCCTGCATCTGGGCCGGGCAATCCCAAGCACTGATATAGGATGGGCAGGGACTGGCTCGAGAACAACCCTGAAGAAAAGGACTTGGGAGTGCTCGTGGATGAGAAGCTCAATAGGAGCCAGCAGTGTACACTTGCAGCCCAGAAAGCAAATCACATCCTGGGCTGCATCAAGAGAAGCATAGCCAGCAGTTTGAGGGAGGTGACTCTCCCCCTCTACTCTGCTCTGGTGAGACCTGACCTGTAGCACTGTGTCCAGTTCTGGAGCCCCTATTATAGGAAGGATCTGGAGGTGCTGGAATGTGTCCAGAGAAGGGCCACGAGGATGATTAGAGGGATGGAGCTCCTCTCCTGTGAAGACAGATTGAGAGAGGTGGCGCTGTTCAGTCTGAAGAGAAGGCTCTGAGGAGACCTTATTGTGGCCTTCCAGTATCTTAAGGGAGCCTACAAGAAAGCTGGGGAGGGACTTTTTAGGGTGTCAGGGAGTGATAGGACTGGGGGGAATGTAAAAAAAGTGGAAATGGGTAGATTCACTTTGGATGTTAGGAACAAATTCTTCACCATGGGGGTGATAAGACTCTGGAACAGGTTGCCCAGGGTGGTGGTAGAAGCCTCATCCCTGGAAGTTTTTAAGGCCAGTCTGGATGTGTCTCTGAGCAACCTGATGTAGTGTGAGGTGTCCCTGCCCATGGTAGGGGTTTGGAACTAGATGATCCTGGATGTCCCTGCCAACCTTAACAATTCTACGATTCTCAATTCATAATATACATGTATAGCACATATGAAACAATTGCTTACAAAAGAAAACTTCAGGAAAAAAAACCACCACTTCCATGGTTTGAAATGTCTTGAATTGAAACTTACATTTTAAGACCACTCTCTGCTTTCAGACTTCTTGAAAAGCAGGGAGAAAATAGGAGCAATGCTTGTGCATAAATCTGATGCTGAGCTTCCCACATGCACACAGAGAGCAGTAACAGTCCAGTTTTCTTACAGGTGGAAACAGTCACAAATAGTGATAATCAGCTGAGTGTTTAGGCAGGGTTCCCCCTCCATTTTCCACCCATTTCTAGTCCAACTACTACAAGGTTACCTTGTACCTGCTCCTTGCATCTTTCTGTAATAGCTTTTGTACCCTGACTTTGGAAAAGTGTGCAGGCACTCTCGATAGCATTTGGGGGTAATTGGACAGTGTAAAAGGCCATCAGGGTTTATGGGGCAGCAAATTCATTTTAGAGATAATTAAAGACTATTTTTATCCCACACCATTATTTTACTTGTTCAAATGCTTCACAGCAATAGAGCGATTTAGGCACTGTCAATGATTTTTATAGCTCTCACCAAAGCAGGAGAGGTATTTGTCTTAAACTATCTGTTTAGTGTTATTTCTACAGTTGTACAGTAAGCACTTGCTGTGTGTTAAAGGATTCGTGTGAGAAGACTAAGACCAACAGTCATGTGAGGGACAGTTCTGAATTGTCAGTCATGTACCTGGTTAAGTGGGGAGGTCCCAGCTGACTGGAAATAGAATCAAAGAATCATAGAATTGATAGGGTTGGAAGGGACCTCAAGGATCACCCAGTTCCAACCCCTTCTGCCACAGGCAGGGACACCTCACACTACATCAGGTTGCTCAGAGCCACATCCAGCCTGGCCTTAAAAGCCTCCAGGGATGGGGCTTCTACCACCTCCCTGGGCAAACTCGTTACATTTCAATAATAATAATACATACACCAGGTTGGAAGAGACCTTCAAGATCATCACGTCCAACCCATCAAACAATCCAACCCACCCAACAACTAGACCATACAGCCAAGCACCCCATCAAGTCTTCTCCTGAACACCTCCAGTGAAGGTGACTCCACCACCTCCACGGGTAGCCGATTCCAATGGGCAATCACTCTCTCCGTGTAGAACTTCTTCCTAACATCCAGCCTAAACCTGCCCTGGCGCAGCCTGAGACTGTGTCCTCTTGTTCTGGTGCTGGATGCCTGGGAGAAGAGGCCAACCTCTGCCTGGCTACAACCTCCCTTCAGGTAGTTGTAGAGAGCAATAAGGTCACCCCTCAGTCTCCTCTTCTCCAGGCTAAGCAACCCCAGCTCCCTCAGCCTTTCCTCATAGGGCTTGTGTTCCAAACCCCTCACCAGCTTTGTTGCCCTTCTCTGGACACGTTCCAGCAAGTCAACATCCTTCCTAAACTGAGGGGCCCAGAACTGGACACAGTACTCAAGGTGTGGCCTAACCAGTGCAGTGTACAGGGGCACAATGACCTCCCTGCTCCTGCTGGCCACACTGTTCCTGATGCAAGCCAGGATGCCACTGGCCTTCCTGGCTGCCTGGGCACACTGCAGGCTCATGTTCAGCCTACAATCAACCAGCACCCCCAGGTCCCTCTCTGCCTGGCCACTCTCCAGCCACTCTGACCCCAGCCTGTAGCACTGCCTGGGGTTGTTGTGGCCAATGTGCAGAATCCGGCACTTGGATGTGTTAAATCTCATGCCATTGGACTCTGCCCATCTGTCCAGCCTGTCGAGGTCCCTCTGCAAAGCCTCTCTGCCCTCCAGCAGATCAACTGCTGCCCCCAGCTTGGTGTCATCTGCAAATTTACTGATGATGGACTCAATGCCCTCATCCAGATCATCAATAAAGATGTTGAAGAGCATGGGGCCCAGTACTGATCCCTGGGGCACACCACTAGTGACAGGCCGCCAGCTGGATGTGGTGCCATTCACCATTACTCTCTGGGCTCGGCCCTCCAGCCAGTTCCTAACCCAACGCAGTGTGCTCCTGTCCAAGCCATGGGCTGCCAGCTTGGCCAGGAGTTTGCTGTGGGGAACGGTGTCAAAGGCCTTGCTGAGGTCCAGGTAGACCACATCCACAGGCCTCCCCACATCCACCAGGCGGGTCACCTGATCATAGAAGGAGATCAGGTTGGTCAGGCAGGACCTGCCCCTCCTAAATCCATGCTGGCTAGGCCTGAGCCCCTGGTCATCCTGTAAGTGCTGTGTGATCGCACTCGAGATGACCCGTTCCATAATCTTGCCTGGCACTGAGGTCAGGCTGACAGGCCTAGAATTCCCTGGCTCATCCAACCGGCCCTTCTTGTGGATGGGCACCACGTTAGCCAGCTTCCAGTCTTCTGGGACCTCTCCAGTGAGCCAGGACTGCTGAAAAATGATGGAAAGTGGCTTGGACAGCTCATCTGTCAGCAATCTCAGCACCCTAGGATGGATCCCATCCGGTCCCATGGCCTTGTGGGGGTCCAAGCGGCTCAGTAGATCTCTAACTTCCTCTTGGAGCAGTGGGAAACTATGCAGCTCTCTGGCTCCTTCTGCCAGCTCTGCAGGCCAGCTGTCTGGAAGACGTTCTGCCCTGCTAGTGAAGACTGAGGCAAAGAAGGTGTTAAGTACCTCTGCCTTTTCCTCATTCTTTGTTACAACGTTCCCCTCCGTGTCAACCAAGGAGTGGAGGTTGTCCTTGCCCTTCTTCTTGCTATTGATGTATTTATAGAAGGACTTTTTGTTGTCCTTCACAGCAGAGGCCAGTCTAAGTTCTAAATGGGCTTTTGCCTCCCTAATTTTCTTCCTGCACAACCTAGCAACATCCCTAAACATTCTGTAGGTTGCCTCCCCTTTCTTCCAAAGATGATACACCCTCTTTTTTTCCCTAAGTTCTATTAAAAGTTCATTGCCCATCCAGGCTGGCCGTCTGCCCCGGCGGCTCATCTTCCGGCACACCGGCACAGCCTGTTCTTGCACCTTCAATAGTTCTTCCTTGAAGTAGGTCCAGCTCTCCTGGACCCCTTTGTTTTTAAGGGCTGATTCCCAAGGAACCTTCTGAATTAGTTCCTTGAGTAGCCTGAAGTCTGCCCTCCGGAAGTCCAGAGTGGAGGTCTTCTTGCTGCCCCTCTTGGCCTGGCTGCATACTGAAAACTCTATTATGTCGTGGTCACTGGTGCCTAAACACCCTCCGACCACCACATCACCCACCAGCCCTTGACTGGGGAAGACTGAACATAAGAATGAAGTTTTTCTTGAATTAGAGAAAAACACTTTTTGTTTTATTTTCTTTTCTCTTTTTCTAGAGCTGGAAGCTCATTAGGTCCCATGAATTTATACAATGATGAGAAATGAGGCAAAAGGACTCTCTTGGCTGCTGGGTATTTATTCCAATTAAGTATTTCTCATAACCAAATTTGTAATGAATTGTGTTTCTGAGCTTCCTACAAATAGATGTTTTCGGTGTCTTTCTTGAAAGAAACTATTTTTTCCTACTGGTCTGCTGGGTTCTTCATTACAAAAGTGTGCTGGGTTAAGCCCAACCCAGAAGGGGTGGCTGGAAACCTGACCCCAAGTGGGCAGGGATACAGGGGAGAGGGGCTGCTGCATCAAAGTTTATTTCACTCCCATTTCATGTCCACAACCCTATTTAAGAGGGGCAACTTCCTGCCTCTCTCTCTTTCTCCTGCCCTCATCTCCTTGACACCCTTCTGCTGTTGCTGTGAAGTGTTAACCACGTGATCCAGCCTCCTCCATGTGGTCCCAGACATCTAAGGGGACTGCATCCAAAGAGAATTCATCTTCCATCCAGGGAATCATTTGCCAGCTGTGTCTGGTTTTGTATTCATTTTTATTTACCCTTTCCCCTTATACTTCTGTAATCTTTATTTTTCATAGAATCAATAAGGTTGGAAAAGACCTCAGAGATCATCAAGTCCAACCTATTACCTAATACTTAACACCTCATGACTAACTAAACCATGGCTTCAAGTGCCACGCCCAATCCTTTTTGAACACCTCCAGGGGTGGTGTTCGAAACTCCACCACCTCCCTGGGCAGCACATTCCAATGGCCAATTACTCTTTCTGGGAAGAACCTCTCACCTCCAACCTAAACTTCCCCTCATGCAGCTTGAGACTGTGTCCTCTTGTTCTGTTGCTGGTTGCCTGAGAGAAGAGACCAACCCCCGCCTCGCTACAACCTCCCTTCAGGTAGTTGTAGAGGGCAACAAGGTCTCCCCTGAGCCTCCTCTTCTCCAGGCTAAACAACTCCAGCTCCCTCAGCCTCTCCTCATAGGGTTTGTGCTTGAGACCTCCCACCAGCCTCGTTGCCCTTCTCTGGGCACGTTCCAGCATCTCAATGTCCTTAAACTGAGGGGCTCAGAACTGGTCATGGTTTTTGCTTAAATACTTTTTAATATTTGTTAAACTTTATTTCCAAATCGATGCAAGACTCTTCTTTTCTTGTCTTACCTCTCTTTTCTTCCCCTGCCTAAGATTTATTTATTTTTCCCTACCAGGAAAGGGAGAGGGGAGGCAACCTAAATCTGTTCCATTGGGCTCATGGGCTTCAGGAAAAGCTTAAAGGGCTACAAATAGCCAAGTAGTTTACTGGACAACCAAACGGACACTACTTGTTTAAAATGTTGTTCATCAGAATTTTCTGGCCATGCAAATACTTCTCTCCAGCTTTAATAAAACACCTGGCTACAGCAGTATTAAATCTGTATTCTGCTGGCATGACTTTGCATTCTGTGCCAAGGGCACTTCATCTCATTTGTATGAAGATAAAGTAGGTAGGCAAGTCTGCGTTCACCAGGTTGCCTTTGATCTGCTGGCAAAGAATGTGGAGTTGATACATTGAGAATCTCTGTTTAATGACTTTACTGTTCAGGGAGATTTTTGCAGCCATGAATAACAATATATTTTCTATTATATTGCATTCTGTCTCCACACTGCTTACTTGAGATACAAAGTAGGCACCTAATTTTCCCTGTAAAGCTCATGTTTGCAGGTGAGATGCTGTTTCTTTGTGAGCTGGCCAACTTTCTTTCATGACTTTAACTTATTAGATGCACATGGTTAAATATCTTTAAGCCTTGCTGGCACTGACTAAACTGATGAATGTTGGAACTGTTTTTCTCCTAAAAATGGAAGTTGTTGCTCATAATAGAATAGGTAAAATTTCCACTCAATTAACCAAAATTTTGTCTGCAATGAGAAATATTATTACCCCCCCATATCCATTAGATTGTTCTTGATAAAATATCAACAAATTAAGTAGAACACATTTATGTGGACATCTTTTATGGGCTTCAGTGATTAAATACTTTGTAATTGTTCTTGGTGTGATAACTTGCCTGAATGAACTGTGTCATATCAGATCATTGCCTTTTCCCCTCTTTTTATTCTTATTCTGCTCAACTGTCTTTGGAGTTTTTATACTGTGTACTTGGTAATGATGGATGGAGGGTCTCTCCACAGTGTGATTTGTAGATAAAGGCCTGAAAAACAGCATATCTGTTTCTAATGTCTGCCTCCAGTATTATTGACAACTGAGACAAATTCTAAATTGATCATACTGGAAAGAAGGCTAAATGTTGGGCTGTAAGTCTTGAAAACAATGCATGTTTTTGAGACAAGAAGAGAAAGTCTTTATGGTAATGATGACAGTTATCAAATAAACAATGAATTTCAGCTTCAAGCTCCAAAGAGTCATAGTTGACAGGGGAAGGATGGAAACTGTAAAAACTGATCAACCCTCATTTGCTTACTGGAAATTCAGTCAGACTTTCATCTCTCCAATGTAACTATTAGCTTTCAAGTCTTGGTGTAAGGTGGGAAGCCCATCACAGATGGATTTATGGTGGACAGGTTCCTATGGAAAGCTGCTTTTATGGACACATAGAATCATTAAGATTGGAAAGGACCCTCAAGATCATTGAGTCCAACCATAACCTAACTACACCCCCATCCCTCCTTGTCTCACCAACCATCCCAGTGGAAAAAGACAACACCCAACAACCCAGAGTCCAGTAGCAACAACTGGAACAGGAAGCCTCCCATGTTACAACCTGAACTTCAAGCCCCACAATACTTTTCTCCAGACAGCACTTCTTCTTTCTTTTTTTTTAGCTGGCATGATTGCAGCATGCTATGGCCAGAACAACCCCATGCAGTGGTACAGGCTGGGGTTGAAGTGGCTGGAGAGTGGCCAGGCAGACCTGGGGGTACTGGTTGACAGCAGCTGAACATGAGCCAGCAGTGTGCCCTGGTGGCCAAGAAGGCCAGTGGTATCCTAGCCTGCATCAGCAATATTGTGGCCAGCAGGAGCAGGGAGGTCATTGTGCCCCTGTACTCAGCAGCTGGTGTGGTGGTGAGAGAAAGTCACAACTGGTTAGGCCATACTTTGAGGACTGTGTCCAGTTCTGGGCTCCTCAATTTAAGAAGGACATTGAAACACTTGAATGTGTCCAGAGAAGGGCAACGGAGTGGCTAAACAAGGCTGCTTCCTCAGGTGGAGTAAATCAGCCCTGCACCAATGACATTAATAAATCTTTGCCAATTGATAGCAGCCTCTCTTGCTCTTTCTTCACAGAATTTATGAGGATTATGGAAATGAGCTGTAGCCTTAGTGGCAAATGTATCATACATATATGTCAGGTCTCATGCATAGTGTGATTGCTGTGCTCTTCAAATCTTTACAGACATTCTCTGATATATATGGTGACTAGGCAGTGAAGGTCAACACATATTTACACCTGGGTTATCTTCCTTTTGGCTAATATCTGCTCTGTCAAACTACTTGTAAAATTTTCAACATGTGAACATTCTCTCCTCATAGCTTACTCATGCGCTGCCAGCTGAGGACTGAGGAACTAAAGGCAATTGCTGAGCCTACATTTCACACAGTGCTGCTGACCCTGTTCCATGAAAGTTTTATATCTGTGAAGCAGGGTAAAAATGAAATAAAAACTAATACTAAGAAAACCAGAGCCTTGTAAACCTAGAAAGCAACACTTATTGTGGCTTTAGTGAGCTCCAAAGATGACTTCTCTATAGAAATCCATCATTTCTTATTTAGATGTCAATACTTAAGCATCAGCAAAATCAAACTCATGAAACAGTGGTAAGAAATAAAAATAACAACTAAATACACATTTCATTTAAAAGGCCATTCTTGATTACCAAGAACTGATTCTCTCCTTTTCCTCTGTGGCTTGAAATCAGAAAATCAGCACCTTGGAAATAAAGAATCAAAAGCACGGTGTCTGCATCAGGCTTTTGTCTTTTTCTCCTGGGTATTTTGCAGCTACTTCCTCTTAGTTTGATATAAAGATTAAAATTGCTAACAGTTTTATTTAGTTCCCTGTTTGCACATCACTGAGGATGTCAACTGTGAAAGCAGCACCTGACATCTAGCTACTAATGAATCAAATTCTCAATTGTACTATCCAATTCTCTATAAGGTCGATGGCACAGACACCTTCCCACTGACTTCCCATCTTCAGTCTGGAGAAGACTCCAAAGAGACCTTATTGTGACCTTCCAGTATCTGAAGGGGGCTACAAGAAAGCTGCGGAGGGACTTTTTAGGGTGTCAGGTAGTGATAAGTCCAGACTAGGGAAAATGGAACAAAAATAGAAATGGGTACGTTCAGACTGTATGTGAGGAAGAAGTTTTTCACCATGAGGGTGGTGAGACACTGGAACAGGTTGGCCAGGGAGGTGGTGGAAGCCTCATCCCCAGTAGTTTAGAAGACCGGGCTGAATGTGGCTGTGAGCAACCTGCTGTAGTGTGAGGTGTCCCTGCCCACGGCAGGGGTTGAAACTAGATGATGCTTAATGTCCCTTCCGACCCTAACAATTCTATGATTCTATGATTCTGATCAGAAGGATCTCACTTTTTAGAAGAATGTGAAGGCCTTGAGGACTTATGGAGCCAATAATGGCCCTATGAACAGTGACAGGCTGTGCCTTTTCCTTCTGGACACAACTGATGGGAAGAGCAGGGGTGTGAAGGGGGCACGGGTGTCCTAGATACCAGTTTGGGGAGGGTGCCAAGTGTGAGTCGATATAATGAGCATGCATGCTTTTAAATAGCTGGTTATGATGCTATATAAAGTGTCAATAAATGACACGGGAGAAGACAGGAAGGTGCAGTGCCATTTTGGGAGGAACTGATTTCCAGGAGTAAGGGGGTGCCTTGGGTGAAAAGCCAAACACAGTATTAGAATTTAATGTCATTAACAAGCAATATAATCTGGTTTATGCAACTCAGGAGGAGTTCTTCCTCCCACTGTTTGGTCAGAATGTCTGGTTTTATTACAAGGTCTTCAGCAGGGGACCGTCTTTCTGTGTGCAGCAGTAAAGTGCAAAGCACTGAGATGCCTGAGTTTAACTGAGGCTAAATGCTGTAATATTAAAGTTGTCTTATTCTAGCATCTATCTGACTCATGGAGAGCTGTGAGCCAGTGTACAGCTGTATCAGGATTTGAGTTCCAATAAAGTCTTGCCATTCCAGGACAGCAGCACTAACTCCAGCTCCACTGCACCTTCCTGTCTTCTCCCGTGTCACTTATTGACACTTTATGTAGTGTCATAACCAGATATTTTAAAGCATTCCTGCTCCCTTCCTATGGTGTTAGCATTGACATCTGCTGCTTTGACATCAGCTTAGCATATCAAAGTCGATGTGGTGGTGTTATGCTATAAGCTGGACTTGATGATTATTGAGGTCTATTCCAGCCTCAATAATTCTGTGATATACATACCTCCTGTCTGATCTTCATTGTCATTAGTTCCAGCTAGAACTCGTGGTCAAGATAATTTATATCACTACAGATGCAGACATTGTCCTATTCAATATTTAGCTTGGGTTTGCATATGATCCCTATGTGACCATGCCTGTCTCTCTGTTTATCCCACTCAATAATTCTCAAACCCAGCTGTCAATTTCAAGAAAAGTAGTCAGAAGAGAAGTGATTTTGAAAGACATTAAAAGACTTATTTTCATGAAAACAAGTTATGAAATAGAAATTCAGTAGATACCTGTCCTGGAAGAAGAGAAGGCTAATCTTATTAGACCTAGAGAATTAGCATAAGAAGCTACTGTAATGAATGCCTGAGAAAAGTTCCAGGAACAGAATGACTTAGACATCAAATGCAACAAAAAGTGAGGCAGCATAAGAAATGAAGTTTTATTTTGGTGCTTACACAACTGTAGAAAAGCTGTGTAACCAGAATGGTGAAAGTTCTTTTAATTCAGGGCATATTCACTTGCTAATCTCTGGCTTATCAACTGAGCTATTTGCTGATGTGTCATTATTACTCCTTCTCTGAATGTCTCGAGATGTGCCCTCCAAAAAAGCAAGGCTTTATTGGAAAATTGAACAAGTAGACTGCCAGTGGAAACAATGCCCTCCTGAGTTTTCCTGTGTACAGAGCAAACACGCTATAATGCAAACACAGATTTATTCCTTGGGCCAGTGCTCCCCACTGAGGTGTAGTGAAGGCAACTGGCATAAGACAGGTAGCTATTCCCTTCACAGACTGAGGGCTTTACATGTTTCAGTATCAGATGAAAACACAACCCCCTGCATAGCACAGGTCAGCAGCACATTCAGCTTTGACATCTCTGTATTAAAACTGCAAAGCAGTGGATGTTTTTTTCATGGCAGTAGCAACCAGAAAAAACGGAGTGCCTTATGTCATAGTAATTTAAAAAATTATATCATGTTTTATTCCCAATCTAGAGTGGGGATAGAAAGAATTGATTAAGGGGATAAAACCTTCCACCCCTACACTGGTATACTGGTGATTTTGGTGGAAAATTGCAACATTTCTGCTGCTCACAGATGCTGGAAAACAAGACCATTAAGAACATTTTTTTTTTTGCCTTTTACAACAGTTGGGGGATAGGTTGGACTTGATGATCTCGAAGGTCTTTTCCAACCTGGTTAATTCTGTATTCTATATGATTTTATGAGTTTTGCTAGTCTGTTAGGCTCAGATGGGGTGGACAGTTGGTGATAGCAACACTTCAATCACTTCACAGAGAAAAATCACTGGAGAGCAGTGAAGGCAAAAGGGACCTGGGGGTCCTGGTGGATGGAAGGATGACCATGAGCCAGTAATGTGCTCTTGTGAACAGGAAGGTCAATGCTATTCTGGGGTGGATTAGAAGGGTGTGGTGGTTTGAGCCTTAACTGGAGTTTAAGAGCTCAGATGGTAGCAAGAAACCAAGAAAATCCTCCCCCCACTCCTGAAGAGTTTGGAGGTAAATCTATCAAAAAATAATCTGGAGTCAGTTCGGAAGCAGAAATAAATTTTATACATATATACAAAAAAAAAAAAAAACAGGGATGATTTACAAGGGTAAGGAATAAGGATGAATTAGAAAATACACAAAACCCAGTTAGGATGGCCTTGTATCTCCCTCAATGTATGTGGATTTCAGTCCTTCAGAGAAGTGTGGATGCGGCAGGGAGAAGATCAGACCTGACCACGTGGCAGAGCCAGGAGGCCAGCCAGCGGCTCTTGGTCCTTTCGAACAGGTGAGGCAGGAGCAATGAGAAAGATGGCCACCATGGCCACCCTCCCCCCGCTTTCAGCACTTGCTGAAAGAAAAAGTGCTTCATTTGATGGAGCACTGGAACAGGCTGCCCAGTGGGGTTGTGGAGTCTCCTTCTCTGGACACATTCAAAACCCATCTGGACACATTCCTGTGTGGACTACCCTAGGTGATCCTGCTTTGGCAGGGGCATTGGACCGGATGATTTCTGGAGGTCCCTTCTAACATCTAATGTACTGTGATACCGTGACAATTAACTCCCTTTCTATTAGTCCAATTGATGGTATGAGGGAAGATGAGAAGATCTTTGCCTTAATCTACAAATACAAATTTTCCTTTGACACCTTGCTGCAGCCTCATCATAATTTCCCAGATGTAACCCCCATGTAGATCACAAAAGTTCATGGTAGTCATTACAGCTGATTGGTGAGTTAAGATACTCAGCCTGCATTATTTTAGAATCAGAACAGTTCTTTACTCTAGAATCACAGCGTCATATCAAGACAATGTAATGAAATCATAATGCATTTTTTACTCTAAACACCATGTACCATTTTCAAGAATCTGACTATTATATGCTGAATCTTAATGTTTAAAGCAAGATATTAAGATAACTTTAACTATGTGGCATGAGATTTAACGCATCTAAGTTTTCCACATTGGTCACAACAACCCCACGCAGTGCTACAGGCTGGGAACAGAGAGGCTGGAGAGCAGCCAGGTAGAAAGGGACCTGTGGGTACTGGTTGACAGTAGGCTGAACATGAACCAGTAGTGTGCCCATGAAGAATAGTGTGGCCAGCAGGAACAGGGAAGTCATTCTGCCCCTGTACTCAGCACTGGTTAGGCCACACCTTAAGTCCTGTGTCCAGTTCTGGGCTCCTCAGTTTAGGAAAGATGTTGAGTTGCTGGAAGGTGTCTAGAGAAGGGCAATGAGGCTGGTGAGGGGTTTGGAACACATGAAGAGAGGCTGATGATGGTGTTGGGTGATAGGTTGGACTCGATGATCTCGAAGGTCTTTTTCAACCTGGTTAATTCTGTATTCTGTGTTCTGTATATATTAGATAAATAGAATAGAATTAACAAAAACCCTTGTATATCTGTTGCACATGTGTCTATCTATAATGTCCTATTAAAATATTTTGCATCAAATATTATGTGAAAGTAGAACTATTTTGAAGTCCAAAGCTTTTCAACATTTTCCACAGAGAAATAGTTTGGATTTTTTAAAGGAGAAAACAAACCATGTTGCTACAAGGTAAATATTTAAAAAATATATTTATTGCACACAAGAAATGTCTTCAATTTAAGAAGGACACTGAGATACTTGAATGTGTCCAGAGAAGCGCAACAAGGCTGGGGTGAGGTTTCGAGCACAAGCCCTTTGAGGAGAGGCTGAGGGAGCTGGGGTTGTTTAGCCTGGAGAAGAGGAGGCTCAGGGAGACCTCATTGCTCTCTACAACTACCTGAAAGGAGGTTGTAGCGAGGTGGGGGTTGATCTCTTCTCCCAGGCAACCAACAACAGAACAAGAGGACACAGTCTCAAGCTGCACCAGGGGAAGTTTAGGCTCAAGGTGAGGAGAAAGTTCTTCCCAGAAAGAGTAATTTGCCATTGGAATGTGCTGCCCAGGGAGGTGGTGGAGTCACCATCCCTGGAGGTGTTCAAAAAAGGACTGGCTATGGCACTTGAAGCCAGGATTTAGTTGTCATAAGGTGTTAGGTATTAGGTAATAGGTTGATGATCTCTGAGGTCTTTTCCAACCTGGTTGATTCTGTGATTCTCTGATCTACTGCAATGATTTTGTGACTTTCCTCATATTCAGAAGCCCTGTAATCACTGCAGTTAAACAACTCCTTGGACTTGTGTAATTAGTTTTTTTTTTCTTTTTCCTGGAGGACTGCCTCATGTTTTTGTGGTTTCTTAATCAACTAGAAAAAGGTTTTGCTTGCAGTTGTCTAAAGGGTCTGTTCCTGCAAACTAACAAGGAAACCATGCATATGGAGTTTACAATATTGAGGCCATTTTTTGCATAGGAAACTAAGTTCAGTTAGCAACTCTGGTTATCTCCAAAACAATCCTCGCTGAATGCGCAGAGTCTGAGGGGTTCAACAGAAAATCTTTCTTACTTTTCTCTCCTGCTTGTATAAATGGATAAAAAAAAAGGGAGAAGCAGCAGAACCAGATTCAGAGGGATTGAGCAATGAAAAGTAGCCTGCATTTGTCCTCATGATACAAGATGGGGTGATCCAGAAATACATATTTATATATTTACTGTCTTCTCAGTAAAATAATGGGAACATTTTTCACTGTAGTTGCATGGGCAAGAAAATAAAATGAAAATTTATTCCCATACTGGTTTGAAGCTTCATTTTTCCTACACCATCTCAGGAATTCTACTGGTGCTCTGTCAGTAGTTTTGTACGTTTTCATTTTCTAATATACAAAGACTGATGGAGTCCCTGAAGGAGGAAAAGGAGTAGAGACAGATAATTTGATCTGTTTCTATGGTGAAGTTTAGAAATCTTTGCAGCACTTGTCTTGTTTGTGCAGAAGGGATGAGTCCAGACTAGAGCTGTTACAGTTTGCAGCCTGAGTTGAAACAGTTAGTCCAAAAGAAAACGAGCTTTTCTGTTTAGTTTCCACACTACATCTTCACTGCTGAGAAGAGACAATTTGAGGGTGTACACACAATTATGTCTCCACTGTCTGTGATGATTTTTGCTATGTCAGCATACACTGAAACCTTATTTAATGAGGTTTCATAAAGGTGTGGTGGGTTTAAAATCCCCTCCCCCCAACATTAAATTGCCAGACCAGCTCAGCTGGAAAGCAAATGAAGGTGTATGTACAAGCAAAACTACAGTCTACAATGAAATGCAATGAATATGTACAGAATACACAATATTTACACTATTTCCAGGTATTTACAATGGATGAAGAGCACAAGAAATGCCCTGGCCAAAAACCAGGGGGAGCTAATAGCTTCCTCTTCTTTGCCCCCTTCCCTCTACCCTCCCTGGACACAAAGGGACAAGAGAAAGAACACAGAGTTATTTGTAAGGATACTTAGCCAAAACAAAGCACACAGACAAGGTCAGAAAAGAGCCAGCAGGAGCACCAGCCAGAGCGAGGAAGCTAAAAGGGAAAGAAAGTTTACCAAATGAATTCTCATTGTGGCCTTCCAGTATCTGAAGGGGGCCTACAGGAAGGCTGGGGAGGGACTTCTCAGGATCTCAGGTAGTGATAGGACTAGGGGGAATGGAATGAAGCTGGAAATAGGGAGATTCAGGCTAGATGTGAGGAAGAAGTTCTTCACCATGAGAGTGGTGAAGCCATGGAATGGGTTGTCCAGGGAGGTGGTTGAGGCCCCATCCCTGGAGGTGTTTAAGCCCAGGCTGGACGAGGCTCTGGCCAGTGTGATCTAGTGTAGGGTGTCCCTGCCCATGGCAGGGGGTTGGAACTAGATGATCCTTCTGGTCCCTTCCAACCCTGACTGATTCTATGATTCTATGATTCTGTGATTCTTATGGCAGATATCTGTCCAATGAGAATGTTTAGAACTTAACATTATTTTCCCTTTTACAACCAACAGCAATTTATTTAGATTCTACCACTGTCTGTTTGAGATCTGTGCAAAATTTTAAAGGTACAGCCTGAAACTACCACAAAAGGTGGCACCATTTCTTCTCTATAGTTAATCACAGCTAAGTGTCAAGTCAGTTTTATTTTGGTTTATGACCTAATGTTGTTTGTTTTCCCCAGCTATACCTGGTAAGTGTAACCTGCTAGAACTATAATCAACATCCCCTCTCTCCACAGTGAATGAATATAACAAAGAAAAATCTTCTTCTAATCCCTTCTCTTCAGTAGGTGTTCATATTCCACTGCCAACTATTAAGAGCTGAATGCATTGCTTCCATCAGCCTAGATCACAGCCTGTGAAGGGCAAAAGTAGATAATCCAGAAAATCTGCATGAATGGGTGAAAAGCACGTTTCTGAAGGAACAGAAATTAATTTCAGCCAGCCTCAGGATATTTTAATGCCTGTCACCTGAACTTTTTATGAGCATTTGGAACTTGCTCATCCACATTTGCTTTCTGCACAACCCTGGACCCTGGAGAATTCTTTGCCTGCTGTCTATGTGAAATACATGTGTAAGCCTTGTAGGAGTGAAGCACTTGTCTGCCAGGCCTCACCATACTTGCATTTACCACATACTTATAAGAACATTATTAAGCCATTAAGCTGAATAATTTTCTCTAATGGGACAAAAAAAATCATAGAATCATAGAACTGTTAGGGTTGGAAGGGACCTCAAGGATCACCCAGTTCAAACCCCCTTGCCATGGGCAGGGACACCTCGCACAAGATCAGGTTGCTCAGAGCCACATCCAGCCTGGCCTTAAAAACCTCCAGGGATGAGGCTTCCACCACCTCGTTTCATTGATGTTGTCCTGAGCAGAAGCGGAGGGAGCTTAGATGAAGTCAGGTTAGATATCCCTTTTCCCATTAACTTATTCAAAGCCCCTGTATCATCACTTCAAATCAGAGCCTGAATTACCTCTCATCAAAATGTGATATTTTAATAAGGTGTAACTCACTTATAAAAACAAAAACAAAACTCAGTTTGCAGTTATACTGTTCCACTTGTGATTAGGGGGGAAAAATGGAAGTTTGTCAGAAGACTTTGTGGACCAGTAAGTTGATTTATGGCCAATATTGTGATCAGAGCAATGTGATCCTTCATCAAGTTTTTGGAACAGGTATGTAACACTGAAAGGGAGCTTGAAGTGTGTGTTTATTCTAAGCAATTTCTATGAAGACATCTGCATTGATATGAGAAGTCTTGAGAAGACTGAGAGGAGATCTTATCAATGTGCATAAATATCTGAGGGGTGGGTGTCAAGTGGAGGGGGCCAAGCTCTTTTCAGTGGTGTGCAATAGTAAGACAAGAAACAATGGGTGCAAGTTTGAACATAGAAGACTTCACCTCAACATGAGGAGAAACTTCTTTACAGTAAGGGTGACGGAGCCCTGGAACAGGCTGCCCAGACAGGTTGTGGAGTCTCCTTCAAAATCTGCCTGGATACATTCCTGTGTGGACTACCCTGGGTAATCCTGCTTTGGCAGGGTGGACAGACCTGATGATACCTGAAGGTATCTTCCAACCTCTAATGTACTGTGATACGATATACTGTGATATGATATATAAAGTGAGTAGAGTACACCATGACTATTATGATAGTAGAAAATTACATTAGGTTAAAAAAAATCACAAACACCAGAAGAAACTTGAGATAACTGTAACCCACAAAATTACATATAAGAAAGCTCCTCCATTCCCCAAAATATGAAGAAGAACCACAAGACAAAGGTAATACAAGAATAAGAAGGTGAATTGTATGATAGAGAGCAGTGTGATACATGCAGGGACTAGGAGAAAGCAGGTCGTGGAAGTGGCTTATATGATAGCTATGTAATGTTGGGATAAAAGTGAAAACAGATGAGGATGTGGAGTTCTACCCAGACTTTTATTATCCAGAATATTTATAAAACCTTTGGGTACCTCTCCTATGAAGACAGATTGAGGGAGTTGGGGCTATTCAGTCTGGAGAAGAAAAGGCTCCAAGGAGACCTAATTGTGGCTGTCCAGCATCTGAAGGGGGCCTACAGGAAAGCTGGGGAGGGACTTTTCAGGGAGTGATAGGACAAGGAAGAATGGATCAAAACTAGAAATGGGTAGAGTCAGATTGGATATTAGGAAGAAGTTCTTCTTCATGAGGGTGGTGAGACACTGGAACAGGTTGCCCAGTGAGGTAGTGGAAGCCTCATCCCTGGAGGTTTTTCAGGCCAGGCTGGATGTGTCTCTGAGCAACCTGATTTAGTGTGAGGTGTCCCTGCCTATGGCAGGGGGTTGGAACTGGATGATCCTTGAGGTCCCTTCCAACTCTAACAATTCTATGATTCTATGATTTTATGTAAGTTACAAGATCTCCCTATTTGCCACACAATTATTGTTTATTGCTGTCTAAAGGATCAAATTGATCCAGAATGAAGTTCACATGGATTTTCTTTTGTGGTTTCCGTCATGAGTTCTAAAACTTGACAGAATAGAGACACCTGGCACATGTTGAAGGTAAGCTACTCAGGCCAAGGAGGCAGATGAGCTGAAATAGAATGGAAATGTAATGATATCTACATTAGCAAGTAGTGCAGAAGAACAGGATTCTATCTGAGGGCAAACAGACGGCACTAAGGAGCTGATATTCACACCAAAAGCATTTAGAAGGATTATTACTTCAGGTGGTCTGTAGACCGATCTTGTGGACTCAATGCCTGGGAGTGGCTAGGAAGCTTTGTGGTAC
Source organism: Picus viridis (assembly GCA_033816785.1). NCBI lineage: Eukaryota > Metazoa > Chordata > Aves > Piciformes > Picidae > Picus > Picus viridis. Next base: position 26,777,738 of record CM066570.1, on the reverse strand, counting down.
CCCTGGAGAGCACCTTCCATTTCAGATTCATCCAAATGAGCCCAGCTCAGAGACTGCCCTGAAATATGAATCAAAATGCATTTTAGAGGGCTGGTCAGAAGATTTGCTTCAGAAGTTGAGTTAGAATAGAACTAAAATGCTAATGCAGATGCACCAAATGCATACAATCTCTCCTCTGGGAAACACTGCAAACATTTGTTTACAGAGATATTTGTGCTGGTTTTGCTTGCCATCAGTAGTCACCTGCCACAGCAGAACTCCTACTGGTACAGAACGTTGTAGCTTTTATCGATGTACAACATTGGGCTTTTTTTCCTGGCAACTGAGATATTTGTATCATGGAGAAACTAACCTTTACACTGCAGCTTTAAAAAAGCTGAAAAGATGATTCAGAAGAAGAAACTAACAAAACAAAAAAGATGGCTGAAAAGGCTACAAATGTTAAAAATCTGAAGTTTTAGGTAAATGCACTTCTTATTTTATATGTTAAAGACAGAATCTGCCTGTCCGGTCCAGAGAGGGAAAGAGACTCGGTTCTTTTGTATATTCCTGTGTTATGAAATTAGAGGCACAAGTAAGGCCAAAATATCAACAGCTAGACTATTTATTACACAAATAAAGTGGATGGATCAGAAAGGGAGAGAGAGAGAGAAGAGGAAAGGAATTATATTACCACACCCCTCACCCCCCAAGACAGTTTGAGTCTGTGAAGGAAAGGTGCAGCAGCTTTGGATGTAGAGGAGATGTTGGGTCTGTAGAGGAGGGTTGTTGTAGCTTTGGCTGTAGAAGAGATGTTGTCCTCTGAGCAGCCTCTCCAGCTCCATGATTTGCAGCAGCCAGAACTTAGGACACGGAGACAGGGTTTCTCTTGGTCTGCTTCTTCCTGGTATTCTCTCCTTTTTCTTCAGAGCAGCATTGCCCTGGTCTTTTCCTTCTCTCGTGTTTTCCTTCTCAGTGGCATTGTCCAGGTCTTTTCCTTCCATGTTTTCCTTCTCCTGTGTTTTCCTTCTTCTGAGCCAGTAGTTGCTCAGATCTTTTATACAGTTTTTAGGTATGTATAGTCCAGTGAGTATCAATAGCAGTGGTCTTTGCCCATTTCCAGGACAGCTGCAGTCTTGAGAGCAATCGTTATCTATGCACCTTCCCGAGAGTGTTCCAGTGGCGACTACCCAATACACATCAGCTATTGTCTGGGCAAGCAGCAAAGGTGATTTTATCTTTGCTGAGTCACATCAAGAGACAAGATTTAGTCTCTCACACTGCCCAAGCAATTCCAGTCTGTTGAATTATTCAAATGGATGCAAACTCCTCAGTTTTTCAGTTGCAGGTAAATATTTGAAATACAGAATGGATTTGATGTAAAGTGCCAGTGCAAAACCTGAGTAACTCCATTCAGATGTCTGTAGATCCACAGAAGCTTGGGGAAGGGGTGCATATGTTAGCTCCATTCAAATTCAACGGAATAGGGTCAACTGAGTAATTTCTATATGTGTTAACACTGTGCACTTTAGAAAACTTTGTGTTTTCCATGCAAATAAATGTTTGTAAGTGTTGGCCACTGTGGTGGAGTCACCATCACTGGGGGTGTTTAGGAAGAGACTGGATGGGGCTCTTGGTGCCATGGTTTAGTTCATTAGATAGTGTTGGATGATAGGTTGGACTTGATGATCTCAAATGTCTCTTCCAACCTGGTCTATTCTATTCTATTCTATTCTATTCTATTCTATTCTATTCTATTCTATTATTCTATTCTATTCTATTCTATTCTATTCTATTCTATTCTATTCTATTCTATTCTATTCTATCTATCCTATCCTATCCTATCCTATCCTATCCTACTCTATTCTACTCTATTCTATTCTATTCTTCTCATATTTCTAACAGGGAAAGGAAATTATTTTAGCTATTTTATACTTTTATTATCTGGAAAGAACAAATAATGAGGATGGAAAAAATTCTTCAGTGTATTTCCCCAACAATGATATAGATGTGGCGCTTGGTGCCATGGTCTAGTCATGGGGTCTGTGGTGACAGGTTGGGCTTGATGATCTTTGAGGTCTCTTCCAACCTTGGCGATGCTGTGATACTGTGATATTGCTTCACAGGTTGCACAGAACACCAGTTAACAGTTCAGCTTTCCTAAATGTGTACCAATAGTATAGCAGTGTACCAATAGTATGGCGGTCTATTACCTGTTATTATTGTCTATAAAATACAGAGTCCAACAGACCATGTTTTATACAGGAATATAAGAAGAATAAATACCATAAGAAGTTGGAATAAATATTGGAATAAGATGCCAAGGGAGGTGATTGATTCCTTGCAGGTAGTTGTAGAGAGCAATGAGGTCTCCCCTCAGCCTCCTCTTTTCCAAACTAACCATCCTGTGCTGGGTTACACACATCCTGGGGAAAGTAACCCATCACACCATCCCCAGCTCTTTCAGGTGCTCTTCATCAGATTTATTCTCCAGGCCCTTCCCAAGCTTCCTTGCCTTCTTCTGCACTGACTCCAGCACCTCCACATCTCTCTTGTATTGAGGGGCCCAAAACTGAACGCAATACTCAAGGTGTGGCCTCACCAGAGATCCCTGTGAGTGTGACAGAACACTGGAACAGGTTGTCCAGGGGGCTTGTGGAGTTTCCCTGTCTGGAGATATTCAAGACCTACCTGGATGTATTCCAGCGTGACCTGCTCTAAGTGCTCCTGCTTCGGCAGGGGGTTGGACTGGATGACCTTTTGCAGTCCCTTCTGGCCCCTAACATTCTGTGATTCTGTGACTCAATCTATGTCATAAACATTACAAGAATTTAGCATCATGTTCCTCTAAAGAAGTTACAAATTTGAGAGTTATTTTGCAAACATGGAGATAACAGATATCTAAAGATAACATTACAGAAAGCAGAAGATTGAAGGCACTTTATTCCCCCTGAAAGAGTCTAGAAGAGATAAACTTTAATCTTTTACAGAACAGAGGTTTCCTAAACCGAAACAATCACATAAATACTAGCATGGTACAATGGAATTATTGAAAATATTAAAAATCCAGAAAAGTCCTAACATTTAGCAGCCATCACTACAATAACTGTATTAATAAGAGAACAACCTGTGCAAGAGAAGGGGTGAGGGGTTTGGAGCACAAGCCCTGTAAGGAGCGGCTGGGGGAGCTGGGATCATTTAGCCTGGAGAAGAGGAGGCTCAGGGGAGACCTTATTGCCGTCTAAAATTACCTGAAGGGTGGTTGTAGCCAGGTGGGGGTTAGTCTCTTCTCCCAGGCAACCTGTGACAGAACAAGAGGATACATCTGGCCAATGAAATTCGTTTAGAATAATATTTTGTTTTCCTTTTTACACCCAACTATGGATTTGTTTGTACTTCACTCTTCTGCTTGAATATCTGCAGCTAACTTTTAAAGGCATAGCCTGAAACTGTCACACCTGGGGAAGTGGTGGAGTCACCATCACTGGAAGTGTTTAAAAAGAGACTGGATGAGGCATTTGGTGCCATGGAAAAGGCTCCGAGGTGACCTAATTGTGGCCTTCCAATATCTGAAGGGGGCCTACAAGAAGACTGGGGAGGGACTTCTCAGGCTGTCAGGTGGTGATGGGACTAGGGGGAGTGGAATGAAGCTGGAGGTGGGGAGATTGAGGCTGGATGTGAGGAGGAAGTTCTTCACCATGAGAGTGGTGGACCAGGCTGGATGAGGCTCTGGCAGGATGATCTAGTGTGGGGTGTCCATGCCCATGGCAGGGGTTGGAACTAGGTGACCCTTGTGGTCCATTCAAACCCTGACTGATACTATGATACTATGGTTTAGTTTATTAGATGGTGTTGGGTGATAGGTTGATGATCTCAAAGGTCTTTTCCAGTCTGGTTAATTCTGTATTCTAACTGAAATACTAATGTCACTACATATGTTATTTGGGGCCACAGTGCCTGCTGCATTGTTTACAAATGGATGACTCATGCAGATGTGGCACCAAATTGTGGGCACCACAGAGAAAGTTCCCTGCCCTATGATTCCCATCACATGTATTCTGTATTCAAGGTTCTTCTTTGCTTCTGCTCTCCTACCAAACCTAGAACATAAACAATTTTAAAGAGGAAAGACAAAGAATTTCCTACTTAAATATACCCACCACACAAATGCTTAGTATTCACATTAAAGATACTTTTGTGTATATAGATCACCCTTGTAGCAGGTTAGTATAAAACCCTGAGAATCCCCTTCTCTCCCTTTATCCGTCTTACAGTTTCACACAAGAGAGTTCTCATGTTAGATACACTTCAGGCCTACCACAGAGATGGTCCATTAACAAACAATTTGTTAAATATTTCATTGTGATGAGCTCATACTTAAATCTAAAGAGCCATCTATGAAAAAAATGGAATGCTAAAGGCTTTATTGCCCATAAACCACCATGAAAGTAACTTTTAGAAAGCTGCAGAAAGATTCTGGGGGAAAAAGATGACTCTCTCTGCATTTTATTTCTTCTTGGTGAATATTTTCAATTTACTGTCTCCCTATGGTAAAGCACAGGATGACTGTTAAGTCTGCTTTGCAAATAAATTGATTTGAAACTCTGAAGCTTGTTAGTGAACTCTCTCCATTCCTTTTAGATGGTGCCTGTACAAGTGTGAGCATAGCATCACTGAAAATATCTGGTTTGTGAACCTTGACTCAGTCTTGGATTATCTGTTACTCAAGGAATGAACATTTTCACACATAAAATCATAGAATCACAGAATATGTTTGGTTGGAAGAGACCTTCAAGACCTAGTCCAACATTTGACCCAGCAATGCAAGGTCACCACTAAACTGTGTTCTTAAGCACCAGGTCCATATGTTGTTTGAATACCCCCAGGGATGGTGACTCCATCACTGCCCTGGACAGATATTCCAAAATTTGACAACCCTTTCAGTGAAGAAATATTTCCTGATATCCAGCCTAAACCTCCCCTGGCACAGCTTGTAACCATTTCCTCTAGTCCTGTTCCCTCCTCTCTCCAATCTCCTTTCAGGTAGTTGTAGAGAAAAATGAGGTCTCCCCTGAGCCTCCCCTCCTCCATACTGAATAACCCCAGCTCCCTTAGATGCTCCTCATAGGCCATGTGTTCCAGGCCCTTCACCAGCCTTGTTGCCCTGCTCTGGACACACTCCAGCACTTCTATGTCCTTCCTATAGTGAGGGGCCCAGAACTGAGCACAGTGATGGGTGAGAATTCTACCACTGATCCACTAGAGACCAGCACTTCACAGCACTACACTGCCATGGCTGCAAAATACAGCAGTCCCTCCTTCCCCTCCTATGTGGAGGAGAGAGAGATAACAGAAACCCAAGTGGGTTGAGATAAGGAGAGTTTAATGAGATAATACAAAGTAATATAAGGAAAAATACCTGGTTTATGTAGTAGGCAGTAGAACACAAAAAAACATGAGCTGCATGCCACAAGGGAACAAAAGGAAGCACCCCAGCCCACAAGCAGGGAGAAAGCCAGCAAAACCCTGGAACAGGAATCACAGAATTAACCAGGTTGGAAAAGACTGTTGAGATCATCGAGTCCAATCTATCACCCAACACCATCTCATCAAATAAACCATGTCACTATGTGCCTCATCCAGTCTTATTTTAAACACTTCCAGGGACAGTGACTCCACCACCTTTCTGGGCAGCCCATTCCAATGGCCAATCACTCTTTCTGTGAAGAATTTCTTCTTAACATCCAGCCTAAACCTCCCCTGGTGCAGCTTGAGACTGTGTCCTCTTGTTCTGGTGCTAGTTGCCTGGGAGAAGAGACCAACCCCCACCTGGCTACAACCTCCCTTCAGGTAGTTGTAGATGGCAATGAGGTCACCCCTGAGCCTCCTCTTCTCCAAGCTAAACATCCCAGCTCCCTCAGCCTCTCCTCAAAGCTTCACAAGCTACAGCCTGAAGTCCAAGTCCAACAAATCCCTTTTGGCCAGGCCTGCCCCTTCCTCTTTACAGTGGGCATGGTATTGTATAACTCATTAATGCTGCAGCCAGGCTCTGCCCCTGGTTTGCTCAACAGCACCAGTCCCTGTGTCTGCTGTGCCGCTGTGAGCAGAGAAGTTCCCCCTGTCACCCATCATGAGACCAGCCAGCTAAAACCAATACACCTTGCAAACAAATGAAGTGGCCTAGAAAACATTCCTTTTTAACTTGAGCTGATACAGTAGAAGTACATCCAAACAATTCTGTTCAAAATGGCAGTGTAACTGCACAAAACCCATAGTCCTTGGCAGAATCAGAGGGTAGCAACTCAGTCAGGGATTACATACACTTCTCAGTTACTCTGTTGTGGTTACAATCACCAGGTAGTGACATGAAAATGCAATTTATGGCTGAGACACATGCACTTTTTTTATTTTATTTTTTTTTCCAGGCCATTTGCACCCTGCAGATGCAGAGATGTAGGCACAGGAACATGATATGGTCTACCCTTCTAGCAATTAGTGCACTCCATCAACACTCTATTGTGTTTCTGAGATGCAGACAGTAACAACAGTGCCTACCAATTTTCTGAACTGTGAGCTCAACTGAAGGAAAAACTGAAAGGAGATAAAACAATGGTTGAAGATGAAGAATGGCAAAAGGTTCAAAAAAGGAGTCAGGGACAGTGGCAGTACTCCAGACAGAGATCTACTGATGTCGACTGAGAAGTATAGTGAAAAGGAAAGTAGTTGACAAAGCCCATAAGTAAAATGGGAAATGAAGGAGTCAAAGCTTACAAATATATAAATCAGGCCTAGTCATTGGATTAAATAGTGTGAAGATTATTAGTTCCTTTCCCCCTCATCTTTTGGGAAAAATTGAGCTCAGAAGTGTTGTGGAAGAGGACTGTGTTTCATTTGAAATGTGGTTCCTTTTGCTTTTCTGCCTCTGTTCTTGATCCCTGTAAGTGTTTTGACTGATAGTGAGACCAATAGTTCTGTACGGTGTCAATATGATGACACAATATTGTCCATCCAGCTCTGTTCAATCTGCAACAAGATATTAGCACTGCCAGAAAGAGCTATAAAAATGTCAGATCCTTGCCAGAATCTTAAATTAGACTAACATAGGCCTTTGTGTTAATATGGACCAGAGTGCAGACTTTCTCATCACTCAGCTGTGTGCACCATAAACTCTTAAACTGCTTGTTTTGCTGATAGCTGCAGTTGTGGGGAATGTTTTTGGTTTTGTTTTGTTTGTTCCTTTCCTTGGGTGTTCAGGGGTGTGGGGGGTTTTTGTTTGTTTGTTTGTAGGATTTTTTTTTTTGTTTGTTTGTTTGGTTGGTTTTCCCCCCTCATATATAGGATTTCAGAGGATTTTATTTGCTTGTAGAAATGAAACCACAGTTTGTATGATATGAAACCTGAAGGTAGAAAGACTTCACTGTCTTAGCAAATATACATATTCTAATCATGCTGCTCCTGTGCTAACCAACCAGATGAAGAAAAAGGAGTTAATGCTTAGGTAGGATGGTGGCAGCACTGGAAAGGTGGTAGCCCCCTTAAGGAGAGAGAAATAAAAGCTATCCATGAAGGTCCTATCTCTCAAAGTCAAGAGCATTCCATCTGGCTTACAATTTGTTTGATTTGGGCAAGTCAAGGAGTGACTAAATCAGTGATGTGAGGTATGAAGATGTTTTTATCTTGTTAAGCTCTGCTGTCGTTGTGTACAATATGTACTCAGAAGCAAGGACATCTAAAGTCTTTTATGGTCATTGTGATCCCTTGAAACAAAAAGAGCAATGAGGAGGCTCAGAGGAGACCTTATTGCCATCTACAACTACCTGAAGGGAGGTTGTAGCCAGGTGGGGGTCGGTCGCTTCTCCCAGGCAATCAGTAGCAGAACTAGAGGACACAGTCTCAAGCTGCACCAGGAGAGGTTTAGGCTGGATGTTAGGAAGAAATTCTTCACAGAAAGAGTGATTGGCCATTGGAATGGGCTGCCCAGGGAGGTGGTGGAGTCAACATCACTGGAAGTGTTTAAAAAGAGACTGGATGAGGCACTCAGTGCCATGGTTGAGTTGATTGGATGGTGTTGGGTGATAGATTGGACTTGATGATCTCAATGGTCTTTTCCAACCTGGTTAATTCTGTATTCTGTAAAAGGGAGGTCTCTGACTGCCCAGTAACATTCAGTTTTCATATTTGATAAGACAGGTTCCACAGCAAAAGCTCTTACTACAGATTTGTCAGGTCACAGTACCTTCTTGACTGAATGCTTGCCTGTTTTCCACCTGAGAACTGTCAGAGTGTGCTGCGACTTTTCCAACTTTCATTTTGTGATATCTGAAAATTTCTGACCAAACCAGGATCATCCCTGCCATTTCACTTCAAATTTCATCAGATCAAATGTTCTGTATCATGAAACAAGCCCTTCATAGAGTAGGAGAATGTAATGAGTCCAAAAAAATGTTGTTTATGTCTGTCCTGAAAATTTGCTCAGTTTTAATTTAATCATATTTGATTGCTTTTCTCTTGATCTATATATTTCCATTTTTTGGCATGGATTTTCTAATCTTGAAATAAAAGACACAAACTTTGTTGTGTGTGACAAGTTTGTACTAATATTTTGGAACTTCTTTGCCCAGTAGTTCCACTGAAATTAATGTAATGTGTCCTCTCTAAAAGAATTCCAGTATCATCTGAAGAAGAGATCCTATGAATATTACTATACAGATTGAATGCTAGCTTTCACATTTGGTACTAAAGTATAGATTAGGGAAATGCACTTTCCTAAGTTATAGGAAATAATAATTCTCCAGCCTAACTACTAGTCTTGATGATCTAGGCTGGACTTGATGATCTCAGAGGTCTTTTCCAGCCTGTGTGTTTCTGTGATAGTTCAGTGAAGGAACAAATAGATTGATGTACTGATAACATTAAGTACTAAATTGATATGCCCCTAAACAGCAAGTGCAAACATGTGGGAGGTTGACAGTGACAGCCATGTCTTTGATTATGGGGAGGGTGATCAAATGGCACTGTCACACCACTCAGTTTCTGTAAACAGAGCTACTGAAGTATATTGCTAAAGACCTTCTGTCCTGTTGGCATTCAGCACCTGGCTATAGCAGCAGCAAAGTTCATTATTCTGCAGAAATGTGCAAGCACAGTGGGATTTTTCTAAGTTAGGCAGAGTTAGCCTGACTCATAAACCTCTGTTATATGTGAAAAAGCCAGAGGAAGGACAACAGCCTTTGGCTGCTAACTCTAAGTACTCACAGTTACATCAACCTCTTATGAATTCCAGACACTGCTGCTTGTCATCTTTTTGTGTCACAAAGATCAGTGAAAGCATGACATGAATGCCTCAATGCATAATTTCTCAAAGGTGAAGACCTTTAAGAGATTCAGACAGACAAGGAAGACCATGACAATCTCCACTAGGCCTCCTGTGTGTAGGTGGTTTCTTCTCTGTAAGTAGAAGAGAAGGGAGGCAGAACACTTGTCTTTTTCTATCCTGAGAACCAGAGAATCCTTGCCCCAAAATGGCTTTACAGAACTCGTAAACATTAGAGGTCTATATGATTCCTATACTGGGAAGCACAGAGAAAAGAAGCTCCAGAATGACATTCAGATGAGTTCTCCTGGTCTAATTCTGTGCATTAAACAATACATACCTGTGAAAAATGAAGTTAATTACCAAGGATTTTTATCAACTTCTTTATTAATGATGTGGATTTATGTGCTGAGATCCCTATAAACAGATACAAATCTCACTCTTCTGCCTACTCATTGTGTGTTCTCATCAATAGACTGTTGGCTAGCAGCTGCCAGAGTTCTCTTGCAAGAAAGGAATCTTTTGAAAAGTAATATAACAACAATGAATAAACCCAAAAGTCCTACAGACTAAAAGCAGTCTTATTAACCTCATCCTATCTGACTTTAAAATAAAACCCAACAGCTTGGACTCACAGACAAACTATTTAATAATTTTAAACATATGGCTGAAGAGCTATTGTTTAGAAGAGAGAAGGATAAACAACCTATGGGTGGAGGTCTAAACATGAGGAGCTCTTAATTTGAAAACATAGAAGTGACCATCACTGAAGAGACATGAGAGTATCACTGACAGACAGCAGAATGATTCCTTTTGTTAGTCACAAGTGGCTCTATTGGCTGTCTGAAACCCATAAAAATTCTGCTCTGAAGTGCTTTGGCTTTTTGGCTTTTTGCTAATGTTTAGAAACAAAACACATTTGATGATGGTTTAATATAGTTTTATTTAATATTCATTAAGAGCCAAAATGTCCCATTGAACGGCCACACCTTAAGTGTATGATGTAAATGAGTCCGTAAAGTCTAAGGAAAATCACAGCAGATGTTTCTGTTGGAAAAAGTCCTAAAAATCTGGCACATTAGTATCTTGAGTGTAACTGATCGCAGAGAAAAGGATCTTAGAAACAAAAGTGCTGCCCTTCTCCTTTTTTTTAGTGTAAAGAAATAACCAGAACAGAAATAAGCACAACAAACCTATTCTAAGTGAATTATAGGAGAGGGAGATAAGGTGTGCCAGACCAAATAGTATACTCTGTAATGCTCACAGGAAACCTTCCAGGAAAACATTTTCAAAACTTTAGAAATGCAGTTTGCAAGAACTGCAGAGCTATGATAACATTCATGAAGATTAAGATAAGGAGATTCTTGTGTTTTCAGCTGATTATACCTAGGAAACCCAGCCTGCAATTTCCTACTTGCAAAAGATTCTGTTAATAATTGATGGTTGGTCATAGAATGTCAGGACCAACCAACCAAAGGACAGTAAATACTAAGTCAGAACATAGATAAGTAAAGAAAGGCAGGGAACATTGCAAGAATAATGGATAAAAAGGGCAGTTCAGTTCAAATAAATATAAAAGATTGATCAGTCAGCTGAATCTCTATCACGTCTCAGAGCATATGAAATATGGAATACAAAAGAAGAATGTAGAGAATGTAAATACTTGTTCCAGTGATGAAGGCTGAGAAACTGCAAAGAAAAATAAATAAATAACCATTTCTAAAGATAAGTAATGGATCAGAGTCCCTTGGATTTTGTACAGTAGCATGAATATAGGAACTAGGAATAATACAGCCCTGCAGCTGCCCTATATAGGAGTCTGCAATCATACAGAAGTAAAAGTGAAGAGTGTGGAACCAACTGTGGTAGTTTTAGGCTATGTCTTTTTCAACCCACCACACCAGCAATGGAGTTGTGTCAATTTTGAAAGAAGAATATACAAAGGCATGGGAATGTGTCTCAGACCTTTAAGTGTGAGCGTATCCCAAACTAGAACAGACAGCTTGAAAAGTCTGCAGTTTACCAGCATGTTGGTATGTAGAAATCACCAGAGAAAACACAATGCTACTGACATTAGAAGTCTCCTCTGATGATAAAAAACAGGGCAAGCTGGGTTAGGAACATAGGAGCTGCCACAGCAAATTAAATCAGTAATTCATTTGTTCTGTTATCCTCTCTTTGACTGGGAGCAGTTACCAGCGCTTCAGAAAACAGAGAAAAATATTGAAATGCATAGATGTCTGGGACAACCATCTCACTGGTGAAGTTTTGTCTCAGCCTTTATCAGTTAGGGTTTGGCTTGTCATCTAGAGATTTAATCTTGTGACAGCATTCAAGGAAACACCTTAAATATAACAGCAAATACTGAACTTCACTCATATCCATGTTCTTGTAAGAGTGTACAAAAGTGTCTGCCAAAGTAAAAACAGCTGAAGAGAGGTGAGGGAGAGATTGGACCCCAAGTATTTTATTATGCTTTTAAGTCTGGCTGAGAAGCTGCAGTAACACTCCCTGTTCACCACTGTTGACTTATGTTTGTAAGTTCTATGTTGGACTAGAAATATCCCCAGTTTAATTGAAGTCACGTAAAGCAAACAAATCTTTCTGTTTGATTCTCTGTTGCTGAAGAACAATTTCAAAAATGGAATTCTAAAAAAACCCCACCCAAAACCCTTAAGCAAGTCTTAACAATTACAGAATCACAGAATCAGAGAAATATTCATGTTGGAAAAGATCCTTGGGATCACCAAGTCCAACCAATAATCCTACTCTATAAAGTTCACCCCTAAACCATAGCCCCAAGCACTGCATCCAAAACACCTGTAAATACATCCAGGGTTGGTGACTCAAGCACCTCCCTGGGCATCCTGTGCCAATGCCTGACCACTCTTGCAGGGAACAAATGTTTCCTAATGTCCAGTCTAAACCTACCCAATCGCAGCTTGAGGCCATTCCCTCTTGTTCTGTCACTAACTACAGTATCACAGTATCACCAAGGTTGGAAGAGACCTCAAAGATCATAAAGTCCAACCCATCACCACAGGCATCGTGAAACAGTACCACAGTATTACCTGTGAGAAGAGACCAGCACCAGCCTCTCCTTTCAGGTAGTTGTAGAGAGCAATGAGGTCTCCCCTCAGCCTCCTCTTTTTCAGACTAAACAACCCCAGGTCCTGGGGCAATTGCCATGGTCATTGCAGACTTCAGAACACATTGACATTTTGCATGTCTGCCCTGCAATTACCTCTCCAGTTTGCTAGGGATTTTACATTTGGTTGTTTCCCCAAAATTTTTAAGCAGGTATTTTGAAGCTCTGGTGACTGATTCCAACGGACCGATCCCAATGAAGGAACTGCTGATGGCATCAATATGCCTGAGTCAGCACAGTGGTGTCCTTGCCTATTCAGTTACTCTGAAATGAAGAGCTAACTAAAGCAGCCTTATTTATTCCAGGGCCTGTACAGCATCTGGATGTTGTTCTTGTCTGGGATGAGATGCCATCCCTCATGAGATGACCCAAATACTCTGAAAGTGTAATGAGCATAAACACAGCATGCTTTGGCATAGAATATGATTGTGAAGTGCAAACCCACTGAAGTCTATCATCCTATTGGTCTTGACTTATTTAAATTTGCATATTCATCTTGCAGTGGATCTCAGTATATTAGACACAAATGCAAACATCATCCTAGTAGACCATGTGAACACCAAGAGGCTGGTGAATCCTAAGAAGGAAAATGATAATGCTTGTTTCTACATAACCTGAATGACACTGGGCTCAAGATGCCTTTTGTCACCAAATGTAGGTGATTATTCTTTGGAAAGATCTTTGTGCTTGCTCATTAGAGAAGCCACAGTGGATTCAGGAGAATCTGCTGGAACAGATCTTAGAATTTATGTTGATGCCTGAGAGTGCCTTAAAAACATCTTCATGTTTTCACTAAACCAATGAAAGTTCAGGAGTATCACACAAAATACAAAAGATCTGGAAAGCATGTTTGTTTTTCTTTAAATCACAGAGTGGAACATGGAAAAATAGAACAGGAAACCAGAAAATGTAGGGAAAAAATACTCTTCTAATATCTGTCTATGCCATTATCCATCTGCTAATAGCAGATGCCAAATGAAGATTATAAACCCCAAAGGATTATAGAATCATAGAATTTTCAGGGCTGGAAGGGACCTCAAGGATCATCTAGTTCCAACCCCTGCCATGGGCAGGGACACCTCACACTACATCAGGTTGCTAATAGCCACATCCAGCCTGGCCTTAAAAACATCCATGAATAGGGCTTCTACCACCTCCCCTGGGTAACCTGTTCCAGGGACATCCACAGCTATGCTTTTAGCACTCTCCTAAACACATGGTCAGAAATCTTCAGAACCAAAAGGTATATCTGAATAATGCTTAATAACTTATTGTAACTGAAAACTTGTATATATTACTTTCTTTATTTCTTGGCTTCTACTGCCTTTATTGTTGAGTAAAAGCCTGCTTACTCCATTAAGATTGAACTTGCTTACTATTAATTTTGCTATGTGTGCTTACATTTGTTAGGAAGAGCAGTGAGTACTTCTTTATTTGCTTTCTGTATGTATTTATGGTTTTACAGATCTTTAACATTCTTTCTTTTTCACCATCCATTTCCAAGGTACCAAATTAAAGTCCATACAGCTTCTTCTCAAACTGAAGCTGTTTAATACCTCTGATTTACCATTTTATTCCTCTTTCATTCTTTTTTTTTTTTTTTTGGTCTAGTTTTAAATTTTACTACATTCTTTTGGGAAAGACAAGAAGAATCATTTCCAATTTAAACAAATCTGTATTGGTATGAAAGAATTTTCATGGTGTCCTGATTTGGCACATTGATCGCTGTGGAGCCTTAAGCTTGGCATTTTCAGCAAGGTCTTGACAGTGGGTTTAGAAGTTCTACATCCAAATCATAATAGATAACTTAGAACTTATTGTAATGGAGCCATAGTTAAGCTTTGTTTTCTGTTTTGTGTACCAGAAAGACTTCTAGCATGAAATAAGACATTCCTCCCTGTAGAAGCATTTTTAGGTAATCTTTTTTTGTGTTCCTTGCAGTGGCTGTGGCTTGAGTGCTCTAGCAGCAACTGAGGGTTGTGAAACCTGCAGGGTCACTGAGACAGGCTGAAAATTAGAGAAGCTCCTGATGGAGAGCTACACAGACTAGAACACAAGAGGTTTCACTTAAACATAAGGAAAACTTCTTTACTTTGAGGGAGATGGAACACTGGAGCAGGCTGCCCAAAGAAGTTGTGGAGTCTCTTTCTCTGGTGACTTTCGAAACACACCTGGATGTGCAACCTGATGTAGATGAATCTATTTTAGCAGGGGGGCTGAACTAGATGATCTCCTGAGATCCCTTCCAACCACTTCCATTCTCTGACTCTGTGAAGAAGAAAAACATCTCCCATAGTTAGGGAACACATTTAACACAGTCAGAAGTTGAGAATCTTTATTTTTGAACAGCTTTTCAAAATGCATCCATCATCTCAGGGCTGATGGCTTTCAGCCTTTCATGTTCAGGTGAACAATGACCTTCACCAATGGTAAAAGAAAGAAGTTAGCTCAGTCTGTTCATTGATGGAGAGAGAACATTCTGTTTTTCACTAAGGCCTAAAAGCTTTCCTTAGCTCAAGTGGAGCTCAAGTGGATAGAATGTCACAAGCTTTTATACAAATATCTTATTATTTTCTACTTGGGAAATTTCAGAACTGTTCTTGGTGTTATATAAAAAGAGCAGAAGACACTGTGAAGTTGTGGACAGAGCCACATTACTTGATTCTCTTAAGTGCGATGAATGGACCCTCTGTTTCAAGAGGAAGCTACAGCCAACATTGAAAACTTGTCATCCATTTAAGTGTTTCTACTCTTCTTCTCTTAATGGAGAGGTTGTTTACAGACATGTCAGAATTACACCTCATTAATGAGTCTGTTCAGACGAAATAACAAAACCCATGAAACTCATGACCCAGTTTTAATTCTGTTCAGACTTCTTACACTGTTCTCACCATACTGGGATTTATAAGCCTTGTGTGCTGCTTCACAAATTCATTTTCATTTTACCTCCCATGAACACGCTTAGGATACTCTTAAAACCAACCTCTCTCCCAAACATGGAAGGCAGTATCTTCAGGACAAGGAGTTTTGGGTTCAAAGCTTGGTGAAGTGTGTGAATTTCCTTGGAAAAAAGAGAGGAAGAATTTACTGCAATCATTGGGTAGAGGAAAGAAGGACGTGCACACACTCGAAAACAAATACAGAAGCACATTTCTTAAAAGGAAGATGAGCTCTCCCTGCTCCCAAATAAATGCTTGATGCATGAGTACTGAGAGCCTTCCCTTCCCTTCCCTTCCCTTCCCTTCCCTTCCCTTCCCTTCCCTTCCCTTCCCTTCCCTTCCCTTCCCTTCCCTTCCCTTCCCTTCCCTTCCCTTCCCTTCCCTTCCCTTCCCTTCCCTTCCTTCCCTTCCCTTCCCTTCCCTTCCCTTCCTTCCCTTCCCTTCCCTTCCCTTCCCTTCCCTTCCCTTCCCTTCCCTTCCTTCCCTTCCCTTCCCTTCCCTTCCTTCCTTCCCTTCCCTTCCCTTCCCTTCCCTTCCCTTCCCTTCCCTTCCCTTCCCTTCCCTTCCCTTCCTTCCCTTCCCTTCCCTTCCTTCCCTTCCCTTCCCTTCCCTTCCCTTCCCTTCCCTTCCCTTCCCTTCCCTTCCCTTTTTTTTTCCTTTTTATCTTTTTTCTTCTTTTCTTTAAACAGAATTTGTGGCAATCATTGTTTGGACTGGCAGGGAGCAAGAGCAGCCTACACTATGCAAAAAGGTAGTTGTACAGCTGTACTCATCCCTATTTTTAAATGCTGTTGATTATATACCAAAGCAATTAGAGATGAGTCATGATACCTTTCATTCACACTTCTCTCGACTGTTTCAGCTTTCTTAGGATCTTAGCAACAAAAGATATATTTCAGCATAGGCTGTCTTAACAAGGCAGAACATAAAGCTGCTAGGGTAAGAAAGCCCTCTCCATTCTGGTGTGGGTTAGGAGAGCTGTGGTTAGCAGGTCAGGAGAGATTCTCCTCCCCCTCTACTCTGCCCTGGTGAGGCTGCATCTGGAGTATTGTGTCCAGTTCTGGGCCCCTCAGTCCAAGAATCAACTCAGGGAACTGCTTGGAAGAGTCCAGCAGAGAGCCACAAAAATGATTAAGGGGGTGGAACATCTTCATTATGAGGAGAGTCTGAGGGAGCTGGGCTCTTGAGCTTGGAGAAGAGGAGACTGAGATGTGACTTCATTCATGTTTATAAAGATGTAAAGGGTGAGTGTAAAGGGTGAGTGCCAAGAGGATGGAGCCAGGCTCTTCTCAGTGATGCCCAATGACAGGCTAAGGGGCAATGGGTGGAAGTTGAGGCATAGGAAGTTTCATGTAAATATGAGGAGAAATTTTTTCACTGTGAGGGTGACAGAGCACTGGAACAGGCTGCCCAGGGGGATTGTGGAGTCTCCCTCTTCAGAGAGGAGATCCTGCTCTAGCAGGGGTTTGGACTAGATGATCTTTCAAGGTCCCTTCCAGCCCACTCTGTGATTCTGTGCGATTCCATCATCTCATAAAATCCATCCAAATTGAATCTGGTTATGTATTGCAGACCTTCCTTTCTTAGTATCTGTAAAGTGCAAGGTGCCATTGACTTCTACATAGTAAAATCTAGAAGAAAATATCACCTTACCCAGGGCCTGATTAGATTTTAGTGAGATCCATATAGTTTTATCATCTTCATATAACATGAATTACAGTCAAGTGCAGTAAGCACACTATGATATTATTATCTACTGTGCTAACAAATTAACTCGTGTTGTTAATCCATGTGAACATGGATAAAAAGGAAAGCAGCCCATGAAAATAATTAAGGAAGAGCTACTTTCATGCACTTTTTAGTTCAGCTTCTGTAATTGAACAATATCAGAGAAAATAATTTTTCTTTCCTTTTTGAAATTTAATGAGCTTTGCTCACAAGCAGGAACATTCAAATGCAATGCAATATTTCTCAGTTTGAAAATACTGGAAACTTATTCACATAATACTGAACATTTGTCAAAGGTAAAAGCAGTTTGACACAGAGAAGAAGAAAGAAAAGCATCCCTCTGAGCTCTCCAGAGCAAATTTGAGAGCTGAGAAACCTGGATAGCTTAGATAAGGTTCAAACAGGCATTAAAACATGAAGTCCCTCCTTTCAACTGAAGCCTGCTACGTCCGTTTCAGCAGTGTTTATGACATTTACAAGACTCTCTGGCGAAAGATTGAATGACAAGGAGGAAGATGCACAGCTGGATGTGCTGGAGTGTGTCCAGAGAAGGGCCACGAGGATGATCAGAGGGCTGGAGCACCTCTCCTATGAGGACAGACTGAAGGAGTTGGGGCTGTTCAGTCTGGAGAAGAGAAGGCTCTGAGGTGACCTCATTGTGGCCTTCCAGTATCTGAAGGGGGCCTACAGGAAGGCTGGGGAGGGACTTCTCAGGGTATCAGGTAGTGATAGGACTAGGGGGAACGGAATGAAGCTGGAAATGGGGAGATTCAGGCTAGGTGTGAGGAAGAAGTTCTTCACCATGAGAGTGGTGAAGCCATGGAATGAGTTATCCAGGGAGGTGGTTGAGGCCCCATCCCTGGAGGTGTTTAAGACCAGGCTGGACGAGGCTCTGGCCAGCCTGATCTAGTGTAAGGTGTCCCTGCCCATGGCAGGGGTTGGAACTAGATGATCCTTGTGGTCCCTTCCAACCCTGACTGATTCTATGATTCTATGATTCTATGAAGTGCTGTTTTTCAAGTGAGGGAAAGTTGCAAAGTACAGTTCCTGAGAGCAACAACAGCAACAACAACAAAAATTCACAGGTTTTCTTTGTGTTACAAATAAAAAAAACCAACCCAGACATATTCCCTGCTTACCTTTCAAGGACTTGTCAAAAGATAAACTACACCCGATGATGTCAGCTGAAAAGTCACTTCGATAAAGTGACTAAGTAAATGGCCTTTTGATTGAGCCAGAAGAAGCCTCAGATCAAGCAGACTAAGCTGTCCATTTAAAAGTGAAGGGTCTATGCACATTCCTAAGATCATCATTTTTTTTCATATTCTCTTGATTTACTATAATCAAACTCTAGATTAAACATAGAATCATAGAATGGTCCAGGATGGAAAGGACCTCCAAAGGTCATCCAGTCCGACCTCCCTCTGCAGTCAGCAGGGACATCGCCAACTAGATCAGGCTGTCCAGGGCCTTGTCGAGCCTCACCTTGAATATCTCCAGGGAAGAGACCTCAACCACCTCCCTGGGCAACCTGTTCTAGTGATCCACCACCCTCATAGTAAAGAACTTGTTCCTAACATCCAATCTAAATCTGTCCTTCTCCAGTTTGAAGCTGATACCCCTCATCCTGTCACTGCAAGCCTGATCTAATTGGGGATAGAGTAGACTAGACTAGACTAGACTAGACTAGAATTAACCAGTTTGGAAAAGACTGCTGAGATCATCGAGTCCAACCTATCACCCAACACCATCTAATCAACTAAACCATGGCATCAAGTGCCTCATCCAGTCTCTTCTTAAACACCCCCAGTGATGGTGACTCCACCACCTCCCTGGGCAACCCATTCCAATGGCCAATCACTCTTTCTATGAAGAACTTCTTCCTAACATCCAGATTAAACCTCTCCTGCTGCAGCTTGAGACTGTGTCCTCTTGTTCTGCTACTAGTTGCCTGGGAGAAGAGACCAGCTCCCACCTGGCTACAACCTCCCTTCAGGTAGTTGTAGATGGCAATAAGGTCTCCACTCAGTCTCCTCTTCTCCAGGGTAAGCAACCCCAGCTCCCTCAGGCTCTTCTCATAGGGCTTGTGCTCCAAACCCTTCACCAGCTTTGTTGCCATTCTCTGGACATATTCCAGCAACTCAGCATCTTCCTAAACTGAGGGTCCCAGAACTGGACACAGTACTCAAGGTATGGCCTAACCAGTGCAGTGTACAGGGGCAGAATGACTTCCCTGCTGTCCTACTATGTCCCTGCTGACTGCGGGAAGGTTGGACTGGATGACGTTTGGAGGTGCCTTCCATCCCAGACCATTCTATGATTCTATTATTCTATGCACAGCTCAAAATGTCTTCCCACAGAGTAAGATATCTAGGAAACAGGCAGCATCACAGAAAAAAAAATCACACAACCATAAAACCAATAAATTGATAACTATTAGAAGAAAGCTCTACTACATGATTCCCTCATCTAGCAAATAAAAACTTCAGAAATAGGAATTGGACCATCAGAAACCACTTAGCACATCAGTGTGTTTTGATACAAACTACCATCAATGAGCATTTTTTATAACCTCAGATTATCATTTTTCAGGGATCAGGGCTTTCTAATAATTTGTAATATGGTAATACAGGGTGGGTGTTTTTTGCACTCTCTGCAGAATGGTTGTAAAATGCTGTCACTTCTGACTCTTCCCTCCCTTCTCCCTCATGCCTTAGCATCCTTCTACCTCTGATTTTGTGTTTCTGTGTAAAATTTATGTGACACTTTGCTGACAGAGCTGTGCTCCTGTTTGTTTTTTCCTTCATGATCCTGTCTATGAAGAGGCAAGAAAGATCTACTGATGTCATGGACTAAGAAAAAGGCTGAAAGGTTTGCTAAAGACAGGTGTGAATTGTACACACAGCGCAAGGCCATGAAAATATCAGGCTCAGCTATCAAAATATAGTGTTTTGCCCCAAATACAGTACTGAAACTAAAGTAAGTACATCCCTGCCTTAATGATTGTATACACTGAAAAACAGGGTTGAAAACAAGGGCTTTCCTTTTGTACTCCTTGTTAGATCCCAAATATTTCTTGCCACCTCTCACATTGCAAACCTGAAGCTGGTCCTGTTGTCAACTTCACATGCCATGCTGTGACTTGATTCAAGACAGTATCAGTAGCTATGACACAATGATGTTAGAAGAAATTATTGGGATGCAATGAAAAGAGGGTGAACATACAATCAGGATGAATTGATTTCTTCTTAAAGTGCAATACCAAGAGTAAGAGCAGAAGGAGCTGATTGTTGGAGAGCAGGAGGTGATCTGCTGGAGAGCAACCCTGTGGTGAAGGACCTGGGAGTCCTGGTGGACAACAAGTTCTGCATGGGACAGCAATGTGCCCTTGTGGCTAAAAAGGCCAATGGGATCCTGGGGTGCATTGAGAGGAGTGTGTCCAGCAGATCCAGGGAGGTTTTCCTCCCCCTCTACTCTGCCCTGGTGAGACCTCACATGGAATATTGCATCCAGTTCTGGGCTCCACAGTTCTAAAGGGACAAGGATCTGCAGGAGAGAGTCCAATGGAGAGCTGCTAGGATGGCTAAGGGACTGAAGCATGTGCCCTGTGAGGAGAGGCTGAGAGAGGCTCATAGGCTTTTTAGTCTGGAGAAGGGAAGGATGAGAAGGGGATTTAATAAATGTTTATAAATATCTGAGGCTGAGTACCAAGAGGGAGGGGACAGGGTCTTCTCAGTTGCACCCTGTGATAGGACAAAGGGTAATGAATACAAACTACAGCACAGAAGGTTCTCCCTCAACATGAGGAGGAACTTCTTTGCTGTGAGGGTCACAGAGCACTGGAACAGGCTGCCCAGAGAGGTTGTGGAGTCTCCTTCTCTGGAGAATTTCAGTCCCTGTCTGGATGTGTTCCTGTGTGATCTGTGCTAGATTTCTGTGGTCCTGCTCTGGCAGGGGGTTGGACTCTATGATCTTTGAAGGTGCCTTCCAACCCCTAACATCCCATGATCCTATGATAAGGCTTTGGACTAGTGTATGGGATCTGAATCAACTATATTCACCTCTAGTGGAAACTATGCTCTTCTCAGCACAAAATGCAAGATACAGATAAAAACAATCTGTGTACCATTGTCATTGCTGAAGACTAGACCTATTTCTCCAATCTACTGGAAGCCTGTTGCAAGGATATACAAAAAGAAGGAAAATTGTTTGTAAGTTTGGAAGCAAGAAGGCTGTGGATGTTCAGTTTCAGTTATCCTGTGTTTGAGGATGGTTCCCTAGAAGAGCTGCAACTGTTTATTCTTGATTAATTGAGGTCAGGAGTTAGGCAATAAATGAAGACTCTATTCTTGCTGTGTTAATCATTCTGCTTTTGTAGAAGGTATAGACAACCATGAAAAATGACTACAGGAAATTTGAGAACTACTCTACTGGTTGCAGAAAAAGTTAAACAAGCACACCAAGCCATTGTTGATCTGTTGGCAGGGCTCCCTTCTGAGACCAACTGTTCTTCATGGGTCCCTGCAGGTTTCTTGGGAGTATGTGTCAGCAGCCATTGACTATGGTGTTTTTCATCACGCTGTTAGCTGTTGCAGGAACAAGTGGCTGCACAAAACCTGCCAGGCCACTGGGATTCCTCCTGCTGCTGACATTGTTCAACATAACCCTCAGTGTAAAAATGTTCCTTCCTTCCCCTGGTGACTGACTGGGAGGATCTGCAGGGATATTTGCTGAGTGGTGATGCATGAGATGCTTCAAAGACACAGCACTGCTGCCGTGTAGCTGTCAGGCACCAGCATGAAAGCCTCATCCTGCAAGCAGTTCCCAAAGGAGAAAAGAGTAGGTTGTGCTCATAGCATTCTTCAGAGCACTTTTGCCGGCACAGGGGTGTCCTTGGACTCAGCCAGATAAACTACAAGATGGAAGGTGCTGGAGGTTGTGACACATGCTTCAGCCTATATTTATTCATACATAGTTATGCTTGTTGGTTCTCAAGTCAGCACTGTTTTTCAGCTTACTCAACCTTTCTTCTTTCCCCTGATGTTTATCTACCCCACCAGTTACATTTGTAGAGAGCAATAATATTCCCTATTGCCTTATTTTTACTGGACTACACAGTAGATTTTTTCAGTCCTTTGATACAAAAGGTTGTCTATTTCTTGTATTTTCCTGCTATCTACGCTGTGTAGCTGTTACAATATGAGGCTATATTTTGGTATGGGTGGCTAAAATAGAACACAGGACTCCCTCAATATTGTCCTCATTACATTGGAAATGCACCCTTAAATTTTATTTTCCAATATCTCTATCTCAAATATTTTTCAATAAAACACAAATATCACAGAATCACAGAATCACAGAATCACCAAGGTTGGAAGAGACCTCAAAGATCATCAAGTCCAACCTGTCACCACAGATCTCATGACTAAACCATGGCATCAAGTGCCATGTCCAATCCCCTCTTCAACACCTCCAGGGATGGTGACTGCACCACCTCCCCGGGCAGCACATTCCAATGGCGAATGACTCTCTCAGTGAAGAACTTTCTCCTCACCTCGAACCTAAACTTCCCCTGTTGCAGCTTGAGACTGTGTCCTCTCAAGCTGGTTGCTTGAGAGAAGCGACCAACCTCTGCCTGGTTACAACCACCCTTTAGGTAGTTGTAGAGAGCAATAAGGTTTCCCCTGAGCCTCCTCTTCTCCAGGCTAAACAACCCCAGCTCCCTCAGCCTCTCCTCATAGGGCTAAACAACCCCAGCTCCCTCAGCCTCTCCTCACAGGGCTTGTGCTCAAGGCCTCTCCCCAGCCTTGTTGCCCTTCTCTGGACACGTTCAAGCGCCTCAATGCCCTTTTTAAACTGAGGGTCCCAGAACTGGACACAATACTCAAGGTGTGGCCTAACCAGTGCTGAGTACAGGGGCACAATGACTTCCCTGCTCCTGCTGGCCACACTATTCTTGATGCATAGCAACGTGTCCTATACATTCTTGTACTACTGCTGCAATATATATACAAAATAGACAGTAAATTTTGACAAAGCTCAGCAAGCCAAACAAACACTTCATTGCAAGTATGATACTCAAAGGAGAAAAGAGAGGGCTAAAACATCAGAACAATTTAATATGTTGTTGATACAGAAAGAAGTTAAGAATTCAGATCAAAGCTTGACCATGTTTCAAAGAGAAAAGTCAGCAAAACTAAAGCAAAGCCAGAAATGTCTTGTACTACTTCATCTCTGCAAGAAACATAGAGATTGGAAAAAAAAAACCACAAACAAAATAGCTGGGGGAAGTTTGAAAGAGAAAAAAAGATTAAACAAGCAAGTGTGGAGGAGTTACAGTGGAATGAAAGAAAATGATGACACTCTATCAAAGGAAAATGGAAGTGGAATCTAAAGTTTTCTTTTAGAATGAAAGAGGTGACTGTTACTCTCTGCAGGTAATTTACATTTCCTCACCATTTCCACATCTTCCTTCTGAAGTCATTACTGAAATAGTGGAGGATATTTATGGCAGAGAAACATCAGTTTCCAGCTCTTTGTCAGGACAGAATCATGGAGCCAGGATAACAGTGTGGAAATGATGAGTTTAGGAGACAGGATTTGCAAAACCATTGGACCTTAAGCAAACAGTGAAGAAAATAAATGTATTGCATGGATCCATGTTTGTTGAATATGTGCCATCACATTTTCATGGCATTTGGTTTTACTTTCTTTCACTGTCCTGGAAGTGTTTAAAATAAGGCTGGATGAGGCACATAGTACTGGTTTATTTGGTTGATAGGTTGTACTTGATCTCGAAGGTCTTTTCCAACCTGGTTAATTCCATGATTTCCTTTCAGCTAGATGCCTAGAAGACCAAGATGAATAATTATTTTTAACTACTGGGTCCTCAAAATCTGTTTACTAGCCAAATGCCAACAGAAACAGACTGAGGTCTGCTGACGTGTATATACTTACAAATTGAAGTGTACAGAGCTCTTAATCCTTGTCAGCACAGAAGAGCTAAGTATTGAATGAATACCTCTATGATATGGTTAAGATAAGGGCACACCATTGCTCCAG
The DNA here is from genome assembly GCA_033816785.1 of Picus viridis. NCBI lineage: Eukaryota > Metazoa > Chordata > Aves > Piciformes > Picidae > Picus > Picus viridis. Next base: position 26,753,569 of record CM066570.1, on the reverse strand, counting down.
GTTTGGACATTGACAAAACACAAGTCAGAGAATGACCATTATGACTGCCAGGCTTTCTCTATAACTTCAATCACATTTTAGGAAGTATTTTCTAATTCTGAATAAAAATCTTTTGGTTGAAGTAGCAGCTGAAGAAAGTTTAATTGAAGTTAACAGAAAATCCACCATGTAGCCTGTCCTTACAGCTCCTTTCTCCACTGAAAATTATTTCCTTTGTATTTCTAGCTTTAGACACCACATCTTATTCAGGTTAATTACTTAGCAAGAGTTAGCTATAGGTCTAAAACACCACCACCTCCCTGGGCAACCCATTCCAATGGCTGATCACTCTTTCTATGAAGAACTTCTTCCTAACATCCAGATTAAACCTCTCCTGCTGCAGCTTGAGACTGTGTCCTCTTGTTCTGCTACTAGTTGCCTGGGAGAAGAGACCAGATCCCACCTGGCTACAACCTCCCTTCAGGTAGTTGTAGAGAGCAATAAGGTCTCCTCTGAGCCTCCTTTTCTCCACCCTAAGCAACCCCAGCTCCCTCAACCTCTCGTCATAGGACTTGTGCTCCAAACCCCTCACCAGCCTTGTTGCCCTCCTCTGGACATGTTCCAGCAACTCAACATCTTTCCTAAACTGAGGGTCCCAGAACTGGACACAGTACTCAAGGTGTGGCCTAACCAGTGCTGACTACAGGGGCAGAATGATCTCCCTGCTCCTGCTGGTCACACTGTTCCTGATACAGGCCAGGATGCCATTGCCCTTCTTGGCCACCTGGGCACACTGCTGGCTCATTTTCAGCCTGCTATCAACCAGTAGAAGTCTGAGCCAAGCCTCCTTCCCCATGCAACCAGGATTTTGCCATGCCTCAGTTTCCCCAGGACAGAGCAAACGCCCATCGCGAGAAGCATCATTAAGAGCCTGCTGTCTGCTGAAGCCAGACCAGCCGTCGACGACCGTGTGGCATTCCTGCCGGCAACCAGCCCTGCCTGGCGCATGAGCACCCCAAAGCCTCCAATACACAGCAGCAGCAGCACTCCCTACTTGGGTACAACCAGCTGCGAGTAATTAATTCATTGCCTTTTTGGCTTAATGGCTCTTGTTGAGTCTCCCCGCTGTGTGGTCGAGCGCCATTTCGCTCCTGGGATTGAATCTCATTCTGATATTCCTCCTGGTTTCCATACAATTGTTAGAATTGCTATCGTTGCCCAAATACTGTACATTCCCACTGCAAATATATATTCTAACTGTACATTGAACCCATGTCATATGCTTTGGCAATGTTCATATTAATAAAAGGTTATTGATATTGTTATGCCATCTTGTTTACAAATTAAGGAACCACATTCCTCAACACAGAGTCTAACAAATGTTCTCCGTTCTTTAATTCTGTGGATATCAGATGTCATCACATTAATCTGAAAAATAAAGTATAAAATGGGTATCTCTGGCAGCTTTTAATCTCCCCAGAGAAACTGCCTGCCACAATTTTATCTGCAACAAGTACGGCAACACAGTTGCTATGACTTGGGTGGGAGAATGATTAATGTCACAGAATCATAAAATCCTATAATAACTCAAATTGGATGGGACTCATAAGGATTCTGGAGTCCAGGAACAATAAAGAGCAAACAAAAATAAAGGCTGATACATGTGATAGACATTTACAGGAGTGGATACTATAGCCTCTGCCTAAGCCGCCAGTTCAGAGACTTTCTCTTGCTTAGTCTCTCACCATGGCAATAGCTGGCAATGTGATCTAGGTTCCTGCATCTGGGTCAGGGCAATCCCAAGCACTAGTATAGGCTGGGCAGTGACTGGCTTGAGGGCAGCCCTGGAGAAAAGGACTTGGGGGTGCTCAGCATCCAACCTTATTGATTCTGTGATTCTATGCCAGTGTGCACTTGCAGCCCAGAAAGCAAATCATCCTGACTGCATCAAGAGAAGCAAGTTAAGGGAGGTGATTCTCCCCCTCTACTCTGCTCTGGTGGGACCCCACCTGGAGTAATGTGTCCAGTTCTGGAGGGATCTGGACATGCTGGAATGTGTCCAGATAAGGGCCATTAGGATGATCAGAGGGCTGGAGCTGCTCTGCTATGAGGACAGACTGAGGGAGTTGGGGCTATTCAGTCTGGAGAAGAGAAGGCTCTGAGGAGACCTAGTTGTGACCTTCTAGTATCTGGAGGGGGCCTACAAGAAAGCTGGGGAGGGACTTTTAGGGTGTCAGGTAATGATAGGACTAGGGGGCATGGAAAAAAACTAGAAATGGGTAGATTCAGATTGGATGTTAAGAAGAAGTTCTTCAGCATGAGGGTGGTGAGACACTGGAGCTGGTTGCCCAGGGAGGTGGTGGAAGCCTCATCCCTGGAGGTTTGTAGGGCCAGGCTGGATGTGGCTCTGAGCAACCTGTTGTAGTGTGAGGTGTCCCTCTCCACAACAGGGGTGTTGGAACTACATGATACTTGAGGTCCTTTCCAGCCCTAACAGTTCAATGTTTCTGTGAATATGAGCCAAAAGATTAAGTAACAAAAGCTACACACTGACTGATCTACATCACAGCTAGCAGACCTAGAAAGAACTATGTCTTTTTTTTTCGCTCCCCAGTTTGGGAGATACAAGGACCTGCTGGAAAGGCTCCAATGGAGGGTCATGAGGATGATTGGAGAACTTGAGCAGCTCCCCTATTAGGAGAGACTGAGATCCCTGGGGCTGTTTATTCTTGAGAAGACTGAGAGGAGATCTCATCAATGTCTATAAATATCTGAGGGGTGGTTATCAAGTGGAGGGGGCCAAGCTCTATTTGGTGGTGCACAGTAATAAGCCAAGGAACAACAGGTTCAAGCTTGAACATAGAAGATTTCAGCTCAGCATGAGAGAAACTTCTTTACAGTGAGGGTGATGGAGCCCTGGAACAGGCTGCCCAGAGAGGTTGTGGAGTCTCCTTCTCTGGGGACTTTCAAAATCTAGCTGGATGCATTTGTGTGTGTACTACCTTGAGTGATCCTGCTTTGGCAGGGGGTTTGGATCTGGTGATCTCTGGAGGTCCCTTCCAACCTCTACTGTACTGTGATAACAGTAGTGAAGCTGTACTTTGTTTACGACATCCAGTTGTAGGCACTCCATCCTGGAAGGACTGCGAATGGAGGTTGGCTGGAACCTTGGGCACATGGCCGATGTGAAGCCGAGGGAATTGGGCTTCCTGCGTTCTTAGCTCTTGGTTAAAACTTCTGCTGTTTCATTTCTGTGTTGTTACAGATCCTAGGGGTTTTCAGATGATTTCTATTTCCAGCAATCAAGTAGATTTTCAATTTGTAAGGATCAGCTCTAATTTATAACCTGCAGCCACCTTGCCTGTTCTCTACAGTGAAAGGACAAGGCTGTTTAAAGGACACTTAGTAATTCTTGTAGTTTCCTGGTCCAAATGAGATTTTAAAATGTATTTATAACATTTCCTTTCTACAGTAACATTAAAGGTTATATATATGCATTTGCATTTAAATTAATCTCCTTGGTGTTATTTTGATATTGTATTAATTTAATGCATCATAGTGACAAGGTTCTTGGAGAAGATAGAAAATTATTTGGTATTGATTGCTTCCTTCACAAATATCTATTATCAAAGTCTTTGTAGACTTAAGAACAGAGCAGGCAGAGTGATATGTATGCTTGTCTTATGAAAGACATCAGTTTTATGAAGACATTAATTTCTTGACTGTCAGTGACACTTGGTTGAGCAGAGCAGCATAGGTACTGGCATGAAAGCTAAACAACAGATACAGGAAGAATTTGGCCTGACTTGTCTCACTGACATCTATCAAACTGCAAGCAATGCAATGCACACAATATTTTCTTAGAGCATAGATAATCTTTAATCTCATGGAAGAGACATATACTCAAGACATAGGTCAGGGAAAAATCTTACAACCTGAGATTTATTTCCATCTCAACTTTCATTTGTGTCAGCAAGCTCTGTGAATCAGAGTTGCCTCAGTCGGAAACTTTAAAGGGAGCCCAGATTTCCCTCACTTTATTATCTTTCTCTCATTCTTATTCAAGAAAACAAACAAACAAACAACTCATTTCCGAGACAATGAGAATAAATCTAATAATGCAGAGTCATCATTGGTCCATTGAAATTGAGGAAGTTCATAATAATTTTTAGTTGCTCCTTAAATTTGAAATTTTTTGTTAGTGCTAACAGGAGTTTTTCTTGCTGATGTCTGGGAAACACCAAGGCTCAAAAAGCATAAACCTTCACTTGAGAATGGTGTGAAAGGTCTTCTGTCTTGCCATTGACATCCATATGATTTCATGGAGAAGAGAAGAGAAGAAAGAGAAGAGAAGAGAAGAGAAGAGAAGAGAAGAGAAGAGAAGAGAAGAGAAGAGAAGAGAAGAGAAGAGAAGAGAAGGAAGGGAAGGGAAGGGAAGGAAGGGAAGGGAAGGGAAGGGAAGGGAAGGGAAGGGAAGGGAAGGGGGAAGGAAGGGAAGGGAAGGGAAGGGAAGGGAAGGGAAGGGAAGGAAAGGGAAGGGAAGGGAAGGAAAGGAAGAGAAGAGAAGAGAAGAGAAGAGAAGAGAAAGAGAAGAGAAGAGAAGAGAAGAGAAGAGAAGAGAAGAGAAGAGAAGAGAAGAGAAGAGAAGAGAAGAGAAGAGAAGAGAAGAGAAGAGAAGAGAAGAGAAGAGGATGAGACCATGTTGGAAGAGACCTTCAAGATCATCGTGTCCAACCCATCACCCAACACCATCTAATCAACTAAACCATGGCACCAAGCACCCCATCCAGTCTCTTCCTACACACCTCCAATTATGGCGACTCCACCACCTCCCTGGGCAGCCCATTCCAATGGGCAATCACTCCCTCTATGAAGAATTTCTTCTTAACATCCAGCCTAAATCTCCCCTGGTGCAGCTTGAGACTGTGTCCTCCTGTTCAGGTGCCGGTTGCCTGGGAGAAGAGTGTAAAGCACAGAGTTTAGGTATCTACACAACCACATTTTGTCTCCATCATTTTTTTTTCTACTTTTAAACAAACAAACAAACAAACAAAAAATTAGACTGCATTCAAAACTAATTATTGTCACAAACAGGGCAGGGTATTCCTTTTAAAAGGTGTCCAGTTAATGAATGGTGTGGCCCAAATGGCATGGTGGAAATGTTGGTTTCCAGTTCTCAGCATGACAACAGTGCAAGTTGTTTAAAAAGTCACCCATCTTTGCTGTTTAGCTATTGAAGAGGCTTCTCTGCAGGCATTCCACAGACACTTGATTCTGATTGTGAATGAAAAAAAAAAAAAAGTCAAAGGAAAGCAGGAAATACTGATAGAACTTCAAGAAGGACATGGAGGCTCTTGAATGCATCTAGAGATGGGCAACGAGGCTGGTGAGAGGTCTCAAGCTACCTGAAGGGAGGTTGTAGCCAGGCAGAGGTTGGTCTCTTCTCCCAGGCAGCCAGTACCACAACAAGAGGACACAGTCTCAGGCTGCACCAGGGGAGGTTTAGGCTGGATATTAGGAAGAAGTTCTATACAGAGAGAGTGGTTGCCCATTGGAATCAGCTACCCGTGGAGGTGGTGGAGTCACCTTCATTGGAGGTGTTCAGGAGGAGACTTGATGGGGTGCTTGGCTGCATGGTTTAGTTGTTGGGTGGGTTGGATTGGTTGATGGGTTGGACACGATGATCTTGAAGGTCTCTTTCAACCTGGTGTACTGTATTGTATTGTAAGCACAAGCCCTGCGAGGAGAGGTTGAGCGAATTTGGGTTTAGCCTGGAGAAGAGGAGGCTCAGGGGAGACCATATTGCTCTCTACAGCTACCTGAAAGGAGGCTGTAGACTGGTGGGGGTTGGTCTCTTCTCCCAGGCAAACAGCAACAGAACAAGAGGACACAGTCTCAAGCTGCACCAGGGGAAGTTTAGGCTTGAGGCGAGGAGAAAGTTCTTCATGGAAAGAGTAATTGGCTACTGGAATGTGCTGCCCAGGGAGGTGATGGAGTCCCGTCCCTAGAGGTGTTCAAAAAAGGATTGGACTTGGCACTTGGAGCCATGGTTTAGTTGTCAGGAGATGTTAGGTATTAGGTAATAGGTTGGACTTGATGATGTCTGAGGTCTTTTCCAACCTTGTTGATTCTGTGATTCTATGATTCTATTGAGCCATTAAATGTATTCAGAGTCAGTCTCTCTTTTGAGTCATTAAATATGGGTGTTTTACAGCTTTTTCATGAAGTCATAATTATTCCTTTCCCTCTCAGAAAAGAACAGTTAAAATGAGTTTTCAGCTTTAAAAAAATGGGTTCAAAATGCTGTTCACCCTGCAACAGCCAAGATTGGAGTGCAAGTAACTGATTTACACTATGAGTTGGTACATGACGAAAAGCCTGACGCACGTACAATGTAGAAAGTGGAAAGAATTAAGTTGGTTCACTCTCTCCCTTATCATTTTATGACAAAAGGGAAGGAAAAGCCCAGTTTTGTTCCACTGGAATTGGAACACGAGGTTCCAGTGTTCCTAAGGAAGGCATACAGACAAGTACAAAATACACAGAATAGCTGCATACATTTAAAATGTTGTCTCTTTGAATCATATCCTCTCAAACCACTATCTAGTAATTTTTTCCCCAAAACTGTATTACCTTTTTCTTACAGGAAATAACTTGGATGTGATTTATCAGCAAGCCAGCTGCAAGTACTTTCCTGGAGAGAGAGAAAAAAAAAAAAGGCATTTAACTTGAGTGACTAACAATCCTTTGCAAGACTTTAATTTCAGCAGTACTTTCCAGTAGCTCAGGAGAAAATATTACTCCTTGACAGATGGAAATAATAATAAAGCCTAAAACATTTAATCTCTTCTGCTTTACGTGTCAGTGTGACAAAAGATCGTTTGGCATGGCAGAGACCTACCCCATTCCCTTTGACAGTCAGTTTGAATTACATATTTTCTTCAAAATATGGCACTGTGTTTGATACAGTGCATGACAGTGCTACTAAACAATGGTTTGCTAATAAAACCACTTAGCCATTAACTAGTGCACCTGATGCTAGCAAGCCTGTCCGCTCTTGCTAGTGGCCGTTGATTGGTGTTCACCCCAGCGCTCTTCTGGCTACCTGTCCCTTTTTCACTTCATGCTAGCTCTCTGCTTTGCTGTGGCTGCTAAATGCTGTATTTTAATTGGTACACATTTTGGATTTGTTGTTTGTTAAGGGTTAACTGCTGGTCTCTAAGGTGAAATTCAATCCCAGCAGGCAGAAAACCCAACCCAGGGGATGGCACCAGATCATGTTATTCCCATCTCTTCCTGCCTACCCTCTGTTTAAGGGGCAGGAACTGCTGGGGAGCTCCTTCTTGCTTTCACTTTTGCTGCATGGCAAGGAGGTTTTTGCTGGCTGGGAGCTGTTTAGCCATGTGGTGGGGCTTACTCCTTTGCTGATTCTGGTTTTGTATATATTGCTGTATTGGGGGTGTTTAGAAGGAGACTTGATAGGGTGCTTGGTGCCATGGTTTAGTTGATTAAGTGGTGTTGGATGATAGGTTGGACACGATGATCTTGAAGGTCTCTTCCCACCTGGTTTGGTCTATCCTATCCTATCCTATCCTATCCTATCCTATCCTATCCTCCTATCCTATCCTATCCTATCCTATCCTATCCTATCCTATTCCATTCCATTCCATTCCCTTTCCTGATATCTATGTGCATCCCTCTTGCCTTAATACCTTTTATTTTTTGTTAAAATTGCCTTTTTATGTTTTTTAAACTTCCAAGTTGGTTTACAAGCGGTCTTTTGTTTACCCCTTTACCTTTTCCTTGTCTATCTTTTCCCTACAGGGGGAGTGGGAGAAGGGAGAGAATCATAGAATCAGCCAGGATGGAAAACACCTCAGAGATCAAGTCCATCAAGAGGGAGGTAACCTGCATTCTGTCCCAGTGGGTTTTAGCCCTGGAAGCTCAAACCAGGACAGAATTATACAGGCTTTAAAGCAACACCAACAGTTTTGTCTTGGCACAGGTATTAGTAGGGATTGCAACTTTCAAGACACTCAAATGGCATTTTTGTTTCCATTGGGATCAGAGAATCACAGAAACATTCAGGTTGGAAAACACCTTCAGGATCACCAAGTCCTACTCTACAAAGTTCACCCATAAACCATATCCCCAAGCACCACATCCAAACGACGTTTAAACACATGCAGGGTTGGAAACTCAACCACTTCCCTGGGCAGCCTATTCCAATGCCTGAGCATTCTTGCTGTGAAATTTTTTTCCTATGTCCAGTCTAAACCTACCCAGTTGCAGCTTGAGGCTGTTCCCTCTTGTTCTATCACTAATTCCCTGTAAGAAGAGACCAGCACCAGCCTCTCTATCATGTCCTTTCAGGTAGTTGTAGACAGCAATGAGGTCTCCCCCAGCCTCCTCCTTTTCAAACTAACCAGTCCCAGCATTCTGACAATTAAGCAGCTTCTAAGTATGATAAGTGTGATTTACACAGGAAATATTGCAAACATGTCAATCACAGTTCAGTATGGAAGAATATATTGAAAATTAATATGTGTGCTCTGGCCAAATGCATTATTATTATGGCCATATATAATATCAGAGTTTTCCACAATTGAATGTTGTCTAGAACATGTCCAATAAAACTCTGGTTTGGATATGGATATGTTGTAGTTTTAGACAATGCCTTTAAAAAATTTTCACAGATCTTGAAAAGAAAAGTAGTAAAATGTAAATAAATCACTACTGGCTGTAAAAAGGAAAAGAAAGATAATTCTAAACTATCACATTGGAAGAGATAAGGGACTAAAACTAGTTGTGCCAAAACAATCTCTCCTCTCTTCTCCTTCTCTTCTCTTAATTCTTTGCTCTGGGAGAGATACTAACTTGCTTCTCCTTGACCTTGGCTGCATTGTTTTGGTTAAGTCTAACATCTCTCTGCTCCTTTCTCTCCTCCCTTTTGTACATGGGGGTAAGGGAGAGGCGGAAAGGGAGAAGCTAGTAGCTTCCCTGGTCATTGACTAGGGGAGTCCTTGTGCTGTTTATTAATTGTAAATACCTGTAAATATTGTAAATCCTGTAGATTTTGTACATATTCATTGCATTCCATTGTAGATTGTAGTTTTGCCTTTAAATACAGCTTTCAATTGCTTCCAACTGAGGTGGTCTGGCAAATTTAATGGGGGGGAGGGGGAATTTTCAACCCACCATGTGGCCATATATAATATCATAGTTTTCCACACTTGTGTGCTGTCTAGAACATGATCAGTAAAAGTCTGGATTGGATATAAAACCCAAAAAAGTAGTGTTGACAGACATTAGCAGTGCAGGTTTTCAGCATCAGGGGAAGAGATAATGGCATGCAATGCCTTTCCTCTCAAACATAAGGATTTGAAAGCCCAAGTACAGGTTCACAGTGAGGAAGTGTCACCGTAAGGTGACAACTGCTTCATGCCCCTCTTGAAATGATTACAGTGGATTCAGCCCACGAACAGCATTCACATCTCAATTAGTAGAAATAAGAAAGAATGAACATTTTTAATTTTTTTTTTTTTTAAAAAGACAAATAGGTAATTTTGAATATCCAGAGCTGTTTCAGAATTTAATGAGGACAGCTCTCACACAATCCTGTGGGTAAGGGGAGATGAACATTTTTATGGGATTGCTTTCATGTCAGCACTTAGGCACTCACTCAGACCTCATGTTGTCTCCCTTTCCCTTTGTTCTGTAAGAAGCTTCTCAACATGAGAGATACAGGATGAGTTCCAAGTATAAAAAGTGCAAACAAATGAATCGTATGTCTGAGAGTGCTTTCAAAGGCTTATGCCACAAGACTAAGGAGAAATATGTCTCCTAAGACCTTCTACAAGCATCTCTCCTTGACAGTCATCCAGCTGAGGTGGCTTTGACAAGGGAGCTGCTAATGGGCATGCTTGTAACAGGAAAAGCTACCTAGGAAGGAATCTTTCACATCTAACCCTGACCTTAACTTTAACACTAACCCTAATCCTGCCCTCCTTTACAGGGCAGAGGGAGGAGTCTTGCTTGACAGAGAAATATTCACTCAAAAGCTGGTCAGTTCTTCCTCTGAGCTACTAGTGTCCAACCAGGACAGAAACATTCAGGTTGGAAAAGACCCTCAGGATCACCAAGTCCAACCAATAACCCTACTCTATAAAGTTCACCCTTAAACTATATCCCCAAGCACCACATCCAAATCACCTTTAAACACATCCAGGGTTGGTGACTCAACCACCTCCCTGGGCAGCTCTTGCAATGCCTGACCACTCTTGATTTCCACTTCATTGTTGTTATTTACAAGAACCATGTTAAAGTTATCTTCTTAGTAATTCTCTTTTTGCAGGTGCAATAATTTATGATTGAAAATCTCAGGCAGATGAATCTTGAAAATCACAATGATCTTACACTTCATACACATACTCCTTTGATTTGTTGTAACCATAAGGCCCACACGCAGCAGTTTATTCTTTAGGATATTAATGAAACTGTGGAAAACTGACTCCACAGTATGCTCAAGGATTCTGGTCCCATAGTTGTTGAGGCTCGGTAGGTAGGTGAAGCTTAATCTTCTTGGATACACTACTTAGTTTTCTACCAAAGGATGTGGAAGATCCCTTGAGAAGATGCCTGAGGGCTCAGGTAACAGTGCTGGAGAGAGTTAGTGTGTTTCTGCAGCACTCAGTGCAACCTAGAAGCAGCAGAGAGTTTAAAGATCATACATTTTAGAAATAGGTTAGGGGGTGAGGAACAGACACAAAACCCCCACAGGTATCATCAAAGGTATTTTTCTATGTTCTGATGTTTTCAGGTAGATTAATGTCTATATTATTCCATCTGTGGTCCACTTCTCTTGCAGTGTTAATCTTATCTGGAATGGTTTTGGGTTAGGGGGGATGAGGATGAGAGAACAAAATCAATCAGGATTTAAGAAAAAGGACAGAAAAATTCCTGAAGAAAGAGCTTGCTTAGTTTGGAAAAATAAAGAGACTTCCAAAGGGTGAAGTTCAAACAACAGCCTTGCTGGCTGTCAGCACTGCTCTCAATCTTTTTCCTACTGTGCTTTCAGTACCTACTGAAGGTCTAGAGCTCTATTAAGACGTACTGGGATATGGTTCTGCTGAGCTCAAACTGTGTCCCTCTCATGGCACACGTAGTCAGAAAGTCACAGTCATGTATTACTACAAGTGCTCAGGAGGGATAGTTAATCTCACCACTTTAACTCCTGAAGAGGTGTTAATGGGAAATTGAGAGGAAGCTTACTGCTCTTAAACATCTGTAAGAGGCCATTTAAGGCAGGAGTGAGTTCTGCATCACTGAGGCCATTATCCTGTATCCACACTCTGAGATGCTTTTAAGGGAAAATCCCAAGCGATAGAGTAATATTTTAATAGCTAATGTATGCTTATTCCAGAGAAGTATATAACAAATAGATAATAATGAAATAATTATGTAGGTCGATGGTCATATGGACAAGTCCCAAAGTCTGCTTGACAGCTGCAATTTGTTACATTCAAATTTACCTTTTGTTGAGTCAGAAAGTTCAGGGAAAGTACCTGTTGGCTAAAACAAAGGAAAGGAGATGAGGATTCTTTTGTTCCAATACAAACTAAGTCACTGGTTAGTTTTGCAGCCTTTGGTAAATCACTTCTGGTGTGAGGGCCTGCTTCAGAGAAAGGTGCAAAGGGTTTAAGGCAGCCAGGCAGCTGTTTGGAGCCTTTGCTTATGTTCTGAAAGGCATTGGCATTAGTTTTGAGTAAGTAAATAGTTTGATTTGTCTGGTATTGCGTGCTACTTCCACATACCATGAACCATTTGCTTGAAGGAAGCTAAATGAAGTCACATAATTTGCAATTTCAAAGAGAAGAAGCTATTAAAATATTTTAAGAGCTATTCAGATTTTCTAACCATATCTTTTTTCCTCAAAGTTTATCCTCTTGTTCATGTGATACTGCAGCAATGACCAACAGGCACTGCCACACCAGAGGTTTCTTGGTGGAAAGGAGAGAGAAGAGCTGACAAATTTTGTCCATGGGGTTCAAGCCCCTGACTGGAGGTGTTGAAGACAAAGGGCTGTGGTGCTAAGGTACATAGACCCTACAAAGAGAGGTGATGCTAAGGTTACCACCAGATGTGGTGGAGTTAGATAATGGTTGGACTTGATGATCTGAAAGGTCTTTTCCAACCCACTACACCAAACAAAATGATTCTATGATTCAATAAGCATTTATTATTTCAGTCTCTCTTTTCTTAGCAAGTTTCACTGCCAGCTAAGGAATGAGTAGGTAGAGAGGTGAGGTATTTTTTATTTTCTGTGTTTTGCTCAGTGGGGTACAAGGCATAGGATGACTGCAAATTAGAAAGTGAGTGTTCAATGAATAAAGCTTAATAATCATTAATGTTTGTAAATAATAGGTATGAATGACTAAATCAGGGCATTTTACAGAAGTTGTAATTTACCAAATGAGTAACAGATTTAATGCATCTGTGCATGGAAAAACTGGAATTTATTAACAGGGAAAATGTTGTTATTTTCCAGGAGAAATCTTCATGAAAGAAGGGAGGGCACTGTCCTGCCATGACAAACACATTTGTCCATGTTTTTCTGGAAGTGCCACTGAATTGAAGTGAGTCTGGTTGGGGAGGTTGTTTCCTTCGAGTGGGTGCACTCAGACAGCAAGGTGGTGCTGCATTTGTACTTGCAGCTATGGAGTATGCTGAGTCAGGAAGAGCAGCAGAAGGCCCCAAGGAGACCTTATTGTGGTCTTCCAATATCTGAACAGGGCCTATGAGAAAGCTGGTGAGGGCCTTTTTAGGATGTTGGGTAGTGATAGGACTAGGGGGAGTGGATACAAGCTAGAGGAAGGGAGATTTAGATTAGATGTTAGATTTAGATTAAATGAAGAAGTTCTTCACCATGAGGGTGGTGAGACACCGGAACAGGTTGCCCAGTGAGGTGGTAGAAGCCCCATCCCTGGAGGTTTTTAAGGCCAGCCTGGATATGGCTCTGAGCAACCTGATGTAGGGTGAGGTGTCCCTCTCCATGACAGGGTGGTTGGAACTAGATGATCCCTGAGATCTTTTCCAGTCCTGACAATTCTGTGATTCACAATGCAAGAAGAGGAAAGCAGAGAAACACCAGCACAAGTGATAACAGTCAGATATTCTTAGTTCTACAGAGTATTTTGCTTTGATTAATAATTTTGTGATTTTTCTCAGCCATCTCCACTGGACCCTTACCAGTGAATGGGTTGCAGCTGGGTCCACAGACTATGCAGGACTACAGCAAGAGTTTCCTGGGAGAGAAAGTTCTTCAGCTTTTCGCTCAGCATTTACTGGCTGTAAGAATATGGAAAACAGGTAGAAAACACATGGGTTTTGATAGACCTTCTGAAAATTTCTGATGCTGATCACAGGTGAGACTTTTGTTTTTTAAAGGGGCATGCTGTAGCTACAAAGGAGGCTGCACCTGCTCTAATAGGGGATCTGGTACATACAGCAGTGAACATACCATAGAATCATAGAATTGTTAGGGTTGGAAGGGACCTCAAGGATCATCTAGTTCCAACCCCCTGCCATGGGCAGGGACACTTCACACTAGATCAGGTTGCTCAGAGCCACATCTAGCCTGGCCTTAAAAACCTCCAGGGATGAGGTTTCTACCACCTCCCTCGGCAGCCTGTTCCAGTGTCTCACCACTCTCATGAGGAAGAACTTCTTCCTAACATCCAATCTGAATCTCTCCATTTCTAGTTTTTTTCCATTCCCTCCAGTCCTATCATTACCTGATACCCTAAAAAGTCCCTCCCCAGCTTTCCCCTTAGGATACTGGAAGGTTACAATAAGGTCTCCTCAGAGCCTTCTCTTCTCCAGACTGAACAACCCCAACTCCCTCAGTCTGTCCTCATAGGAGAGGATCTCCAGCCCTCTGCTCATCCTCATGGCCCTTCTCTGGACATGTTCTAGCATGTCCAGATCCTTCCTGTAATAGAGGCTCCGGAACTGGACACAGTACTCCAGGTGGGGTCTCACCAGAGCAGAGTAGAGGGAGAGTGCCTCGACCTGCTGGCAATGTTCAATAAATGTTGCTTTTACTCTCCAAAAAAAATAGAAGTAATGAACAGTATAGTTTTACAAAGTAAGATCCTTCATAAATTCTGATTTCCAGGAGGACTAGTGATGTCCTGTAATTTCTGCTCCATGCTGGCTGAAACATAAGAAAAAGAAATCACAATAAAATTACCATTATTTGATACAGGCTACAGCTGCAACTTTCTGTCATCCCCCCTTTTCCCTCTGAAAAAAATTCCTGTTGTACAGAAAGTTCTATAGTGATATTCAAAAGCCAATATTTAGGCAACTTTTTTATTACAATATTTGTAACTGCTATCTTGAAGGGGCAAGGACACTTCTTGGATTGCATAAACCACCTCCATGCCATGAACCACTTAGCAGTTAACAGAGAAACTTTGGCAGAATTATGGAATTGTGATCTCTTCTCCCTGTCTACTTTTGCAAATTTACAAGATTTGGCATCTTGACTTGTTTTTTTCCCCGCCTCTTTACTGTTACTTCTGAATATTCCAAGACAATGTTTTTTTTTCCCCCTTTCATCTGACATGTAAATACTTCCACCTGCCAAAAACCTGAATGCATAGACAGTCTGGCATTTTAAAGGGCAGAAGAAAAAGCACATCTAAAAGACAATCATGCCATAAGAGTACACATAAGCTCTGCTATAAACATTTTTTCCCCTGCAGCTTCTGAATTGTGTTTCTTTTCATCAATAATAGTCTGGAAATGCTGACAGGGTGAGGGTAGGCTTAGGATTAAAATGCTGTGTGCTTGAGGACGAGCATATGGATTTTATCAATTTTTGGTTTTAGTCTTCACAGAGCTTTCTAAAGGACTGCAATGATGCAGATGCCAAAATTACATCTACTGAAATTGTATTTCTCCTTTTTTTCCCCTTTTTCCCCCCCTTCTGTCTGTGGAAATGCAATTAAATAGGACAATACAAAGAAAATCCTATTCTTTGCAAATGCTTTCATTCTGGCGTGCTATTTCTTGTTCATGCCACAAAATCCTTTACTTTTCTGATCAATATAGGGTCAAATGAAGACAATAACAAGAACCGCTCTGAAATGTGCCTTTGGAATCGCAATAATGTAAGCACTGCAGACTGTACTGGTTGCCTGAAGTACTGTATTCCAAATGGAAATATAAAGTAGGATGCGGATGCTATGCAAATTGGAAAGATCTTTAGCAGTTGTGCTTACACAGTACTAAAGATAAACAAGCTGCCTTGTTTGTATCCTGCAGCAGTGGGTTTAACTTAACTCATGGTGTATGTTTTCCTCTGAATAAAACTTTTATTAACAACAGGAGTGGGTAACTTGAAATGGAAAATCTGTTGAATCTCAGTGTTGGCTCAGATTCGGGAAGAAGAGAGTAAACAAAATGCAGGAGAAGTTCTGATGGGCTAGAAATGTAGAATCATGGAATTATAGAATCAGCCAGGTTGGAAGAGACCTCAGAGATCATCGAGTCAAACCTATTACCTAATACCTAACACCTCATAACAACTAAACCATGGCTTCAAGTGCCACATCCAATCCTTTTCTGAATACCTCCAGGGATGGGGACTCCACCACCTCCCCGGGTGGCACATTCCAGTGGCCAATTTCTCTGTCTGTGAAGAACTTTCTCCTTACCTCCAGCCTAAACTTCCCCTGGCGCAGATTGAGACTGTGTCCTCTTGTTCTGTTGCTTTCATTTGCTTCCTCCTGAGATGTTCTGGTAAAGTTAATGTCGGGGGGGGGGGGGGGGAAGGGGAAATTTCAACCCACCACAGCTAGACACTCTATTTCTTTTTTTGGAGGCAGTCAGCCTAAATGGCCACATCATTCATATCTAAAAATGACTGCATCTTTGACTTTTACCTGAATCATTATTACCTTTTGATGCATTTATTTATTATTATTATTATGATACATTTGAGGAAACTGTACAGTTAAAGAAGTGTTTAAGAAGTGTTTAATTTAATCATTAGCAGAGCTGGGTTAAAATTCCAAGTGTTTAAAATTTTGTGCCCTGTGTCAAGAGCTTGAGAAACAGTGTATTGATTATGGCATCAAAACCAAACTGTGGACTTAAGTAACAGTAATTTTGACTTGTATTAATATCTACAGGTTTGCTTTGGGTTGTTTTTTGTGGTTTGGTTTTTGGTGTTTGTTTGTGTGTGTGAAAGGTTAGCAAAAAAATGCAGGAATAAAGGACTCACTGCCCCTGAATGACTTGTACCCTGTGGAACAAGTATGACTTCAGTGCCAGAGCTCTAGTGGAATAAATGTTCTGAAAAGAATCAAGGATAGTGCAAGAACAGAGTGGGACAGACATAAAAAGGCATAATGGAAAGTCAAAGGTTCAAATTAAATCAGCTTTGGAAAAGGACACACATCTAATACCTAAGGAATAAATTGATTTGGAGAAAGAAAAAGGCTTTTCAAGGTTGAGGAAAATCTGGTACTTCCCCAGTGCCTGCCATCCCATCTGTGGTGACAGTCAGAGAGATTGGGTTGGATATTGATTTTGTATATATTTGATTTTATTATTATTGCTTTCAGTAAAGCTGGTGTGCCTTTTTTATTTTTGTGGTAGGTTTGTTTTTTCCCCTCAATCCGTAAGTCTTTCTACCTTATTCCCTTTCTCTTCTCTTTCCCTTAGAATTAGAATAGAATTAACCAGGTTGCAACAGACCTTCAAGATCATCAAGTCCAACCCATCATTTGTGATAGGAGAAGGCTTGACAGAGCGAATCTGTCATTTGTCTAGAGGCTGATCCAGGGCTCTATGATAATGTCTGATTTTTCATTTTCTTGTTTGCTTTTTGATAAGACCTTAATATTGGCAGGAAATATAAGATTCATTATAAACAACTCAGGATTGTATGTGCAAAACTACCTATACAGTTAAAACAAACAAAAAAAAGGTAAAAAGATTTTGAATTATTGGAAAAAATGCAATCAATTTTACACAAAGAAATAATAAACCAAACCTCCTTGATTGTACAACTCCCTAGGGCCTTCTTTACATTATCCAGGCTCTTTTTTATTCTTCCAAAAAACCTCCAAAATCTATAGCACCTCGAATTTGTGTCAAGGTCTTTTCGTGCTTCTGTAATGCTCATAGACAAAACTGAAGATACCTAAATGAGTCCTTGAAGCTCTAGTACAAACAATTTAGCTGAGGTTTGCACTTTCTAGTACCTTGGTGCAAGACTGAGGAGCTATTTTTTTCTCACAGCAAAGGATTATTGCAAAATTCATCACTCTCTGGTCTCGAAGTAGTACTCTGATGTTGTCTTCTCTACTGTAAATACATTACAAACTGTAGATTAAACATTAATAGTGTTTATTTTTCCCAGCATGAAGAATCTTAACCATCCAAGCTGTCATTCTATACATGTTGATGACCCAAGGAAGTGAACATATGAGTTATGCAGTCTGGTATAAGTATCTCACCCAGCGTGTCTGCTGGACAGGCCTTGTCCCTGTCATCACTTGCCACTGAAGTGAAATCTCATTCATAAATAGAGTGCTTATAAATTTCTTTATGTAGAGCAAAAGCTCTTTTGAGTATGGGCTTTAGTTATGTACCAGTTCACACCACATCCCCAGTCATAGAATTAGAATTACAGAATCATAGAATTGTCAGGGTTGGAAGGGACCTCAAGGTTCCAACTTGCCTGCCATGGGCAGGGACATCTCACACTAGATCAGGTTGCTCAGAGTCACATCCAGCCTGGCCTTAAAAACCTCCAGGGATGGGGCTTCCACCACCTCTCTGGGCAATCTGTTCCAGTGTCTCGTCACCCTCATGGTGAAGAATTTCTTCCTAACATCCAATCTGAATCTACCCATTTCTAGTTTTGCTCCATTCCCCCTAGTCAAGGGAGAGAGCTCAAACGAGAACTTGCAGAGTTCTGGCAGCATGGGAGCACAGGCAAGCTAGGAATGATGATAGGAAATGTGTAGTTTGTTGAAGAAAAGCAAATTTGAGTTTGAGATTACAATTACCAATTACTGGCATGCAGAACAAATCTTACTAGCTCTTACTCTCTAAAGAAACCAAGCAGGTGCTCTTACAAACTCGTTAGGCTGAGAGTTGTGCCTTACTGGTGACTGAAAGAAGCTAAATGCAGTTACAATGGGACCTGATAAGTCTCACTTCCAAAATATGCTTTATTACATTCTGAAACAGCTTGCATTAAACAATGAAGGACTTAATTACCTCAAAGCCTGTTGATTCATTAGTAGACAATAGCTTTTTAATATGATATTTGGCAGATGACTCATCTCAGGACTCAGCTGGTTTCATACACTGTGTAATGCTGTGATTGAGAAACAGCACAAATCATGCAGCAGTGAATCTCTGGGAAAGAAATACATTCACTGTTGTAAATAATAGCATGTTATGTACAGAAAAATCAATATCAAACCAAATACTAGTTTCCTATTCACACACAATAAAACACCAAGTACCTAATTACTTTTCCTGTTGTTGCAAACAGATTTCCTTGCCATTTTCATCAGTCTACGTTATTTTGCAGTTCCTTGCTTATTAGGCTCTGATTGTAATCTCTCCAAGCAAATATATTTACTCTTGTCAGATTTACTGTAATTTTTACCTTTCGTGAGACAAACCAGGTTTCTATCAAAGGCTGTTAGGAATTCTCTTCTCCCACTCTGCAAACCCAGATCATTTGATACTATTCTCTAGTACTGCTAGAATAACGCTCCAGAGAGGCGTGAAGTGGCTTTGACTCAATCATGCTAATTGTTTCCATATTTTCCTAAGCTACTGCTGTCTTCAGCTGCAATTAACTTGACATCTGGCAAAGCACTGGGCTGGAACATTGATTATTCTAATGCTTCTCATTAGTAATCATTAATAACAAATGAATGATTCAACTGATTATCAATTAACCTCTGGCTAAGTTTTTTGAACCTATTTTTCCTCTGTGGAGACTCACAACATGTACTGTTTAACTTGCACTGATGCTCACTTCATCTTTCTTGCAAAATTTAATTGTATTTCCTTTTACTCTGAAGCTATATAATGTGTACCCTGTGTTTGGGGAGCACAACACCCAATGTGTTCCATTCATTGAGAGTGCATTTGTATTCTGTTTATGCATAACCTTATTGTGAGTTCCCAAGTTCGAGTGCTTGCTCATAGAATAGTTCAGGCTGAAGGGACCTCCAAAGGTCATCCAGGCCAATGTCCCCACAGTCAGCAGGGACATCCCCAACTAGACCAGGCTATCCAGGGCCTTGTCGAATCTCACCTTGAGTATCTCCAGGGAAGGGACCTCAACCACCTCCCTGGGCAACTTGTTCCAGTATTCCACCACCCTCATAGTGAGGAGCTTCTTCCTGATATCCAATCGAAATCTGCCCTTCTCCAGTTTGAAGCCAGTGCCCCTTGTCCTGTCACTGCAGGCCTTTGTAAACAGTCTCTCCCCATCCTTCCTATAAGCCCAATTCAGGTACTGGAAGGCTGCTATTAGGTCTCCCCAGAGCCTCCTCTTCTCCAGGCTGAATAAGCCCAGCTCTCTCAGCCTGTCCTCATAGCAGAGGAGCTCCAATCCCCTGATCATTATTGTGGCTCTCCTCTGGACCTTCCCCATCAGGTCCACGTCCTTCCTGTATTGAGGCCTCCAGACTTGGAAACAGTACTCCAGGTGAGGTCTCACCAGAGCAGAGACAAATGGCAGAATCACCTCTCTGGATCTGCTGGCAATGCATCTTTCGATGCAGCTCAGTATGTGATTGGCTTTTGGGCTGCAAGGACAAACCCAAGTATATCTAAACCCAAATACATCCCATCCTAAAGCAGGCAATATAATATGGTTAAATGAGTAATTTTGTCACAAAAAAGGGTATTTTTTTTTCACTCTGTAGGCATTCTAAGACACGTACACCAAATAGACCTGTGGTTAGCTGATGGTGCTAGTATGCAGCTGGATAACAATGTCTCTAACTGGGCAAATGGTGAGAAATTTTTAGTATCTGCTTTCAAACAGACTAGATTCAACAGGCCAGATTATCCAAATACTGAAGAGAAATGCCTGTGTCCCATTTTGAAGTAGTGTAAATGGCTATAGAGCAATACAAAGCAGAAGATCTGGCATGCTGCTTTTATTCATATGTCTCTTCTTCTGCTCAGCCAGACTGTAGTCACTTTGATTCATTGCTTTCAGTAAACTTCAGTATTTCAGCTTTCGTAGTCACCCCAGGAACACAACCCCAGATTCGCCTTCAGTTCTGTATTAAATGTGAAGGATTTAACAGTGCCATGTGCCATGCATCATTACAATGACATGATACCCTCTGGAAATGTAAAGCAATGTGTTTAGCTTGCAGGCATCTTTAAAGAGACTACAACTGTCAGATGAAGCACAAAAAAAGAAGAAGATAAGAGCAGTCACCCTGTCTGTCTCTCCAAATTATGTTAAAACAGGAAAAAAAATATTTGGGATCTTGTGAAAGGAATTTGGTTATTTCTTTACAGTTTGGAGGAATGGGTCATGTGACTGAAGGTTTGTATCAATGCAGCACTGAGACCATGGTGGGGAACACTGAAGTGTAGGATTAATTTGTTAGCCTTACCCTTCCCAGCCCTACAGGCATACATGCACACACACACACACACACACACACACACTTCCTCCTTTAGCTCCTGATCCTCAGTCTATATCAGCTTCTGAGAGAAACTGTTCTTCCATTTAGGTTCTTCCTGCTATTCCACCTATTTCATCCTTGTTGTGCAGCTGAGGACAGGAAAAGGGAGAGTTAGCACAGGTCCCATCACAGAATCTTAGAATCACAGAATGTTAGAGGTTGGAAGGGACCTCAAGAGATCATTGAGTCCAACCCCCTGACAAAGGAGGATTACCTAGGGCAGTCTGCACAGGAATGCATCCAAGTGGGTTTTGAAAGTCTCCACAGAAGGAGACTCCACAAGCTCCCTGTTCCAGTGCTCTGTCACCCTCACTGTAAAGAAGTTTCTCCTCATGTTGAGGTCAAACCTTCTATGTTCAAGCTTGAAGCTGCTGTTTCTTGTCTTATGAGTGTGCACCACTGAAAAGAGATTATGTCCATGTCCCATCCCCTTCCCCTTCCCGTCCCCCCCCCCCCCCCCAGTTTGACACCCACCCCTCAGATATTTACAGACATTGTCGAGATCCCCTCTCAGGACTAACCAGCCCCAGATCTCTGTCTCTCCTCATAGGGGAGGTGCTCAAGTTCCCTAATCATCCTATGGCTCTCCATTGGACTCTTTCCAGCAGGTCTCTGTTTTTCTCCACCTGGGGAGCCCAAGACTGGACACAGTATTCCATGTGTGGTCTCACTAGGGCAGAGTAGAGGGGGGAAGAACCTTCCTAGACATGCTGGACACACTTTTCTCGATGTACCCCAGGATACCATTGGCTCTCTTGGCCACAAGGGCACATTGCTGTCCAATGGAGAATTATTAAATCTGAGCTGAAGCAAAAACCCAGATTCAGCAAAAAATGGCAGAAAACAGAACTTTTAACCAAAAGTTGAAATCTCTATTTTCAGCTGAAGCAAAGGTAAAGTAGATAGCCACCAGTCCCTAGATTTCAAGTGCAAATTGCCAGGTACTGTTGTACATCTATGTGAGTATTAGATACAAGATACTGCCCGTGGCAGGGGGTTTGGAACTAGATGATCATTGAGGTCCCTTCCAACCCTAACAATTCTATGGTAAGTGTGCTCCTGAACTGGGCAAGAAATAGATATCTGCTACACATCTTACTGTCAATATTAGGGAGTGATGAATTAAATGAAGGTAACACTCAAGGTAACAACCCCAGCTCCCTCAGACATTCATCATAGGACTTGTGTTCAATACCACTCACCAGCCTTATTGCCCTTCTCTGGACACACACTTCAGCTACCTCAATGTCCTTCTTGTAGAGAGGGGCCCAAAACTGAACACAGTACTCAAGATGGGGTCTATTGTGCTGTGGTGGAAACTAAGAAATCTGTGCTGTGCATCACCCCCCTACATCCTGCTCAGGATGAATGTTCCTGGGCTGTTCCTGGTCTCAGGGAGTGGCACTTGATTATGTGGCTTTGAAAAGGGCTGCTGCAGGTCTTTCTGACCTTCATCAGAGTGTATACCTTTTCCCTCTCACCAAACCCTCCTATCCATGTGAATAAAATGCCAACAGGGGGTGATATGGGACTTAAGGTCGCTGAACTGCAAAAATACCATCATTTAAAAACACCACACATGACTATAGAGAAATAACAGATTTATAATATACTTAAATAAAGCAAAATGTGGAAAGGAAAAATAGTATATTCTACCTGGTCTGGCAGTGGATATTTGACTTTGCTTCCAATCTCACCTTTATGAGCACCAAAATTCAATGAAGATGAGAGGCCATCAGTGCTCTTCCTACCTAACCTGGGGGCCACCAGGCCCCCCGGCCTTTGTTGTCACCACCACTGTCACCCAGTATGCACCATGAGGACTCACCAGTGATAAGAGGAGGATCCCTCAGCCCAGATGGGCTCAGCTTGGGGCTTCTGCCTTTCCTGGAGGGGATTAAAAAGGGGAGTGGGAGGGGAGGACAAAGTGGCCACACATAGGGTGGGAGGAGACTCCAATAGAACCCAAGTGCTCTGGGATTTGAGGGGAAAATGGGGTGGGTGAGGTGGAAAAGAGGCAGAGATGGTGGGAAAGGGGAGGTGGTGGTGAAAGGAGGGGATTTAAAAATACCTTCATTTTCCATAAATCTCTCCAAATGCACAACTACAGTTCACGGTTTGTTTTGCTTCCATGCAAAAAGAACAAACCCATCAATACTTCATAAAATAAAGCACAGTGGTGGCTATTACAATGGAACCTTTCCATAAGTATAATTTTGCTTGGTGGGAAAACATGTGGTTTTCAGATCAAAATAGCAAGTTTTAAGAACAACAACACAAAGTTCTCCAAGAATGAATTTTCTCCCTGGATACCAGCAGAAAACACCAAGATAATGAAGAGACTGGAGCATGTGCCCTGTGAGGAGAGGCTGAGAGACCTGTGGCTTTTTAGTCTGGAGAAGACTGAGGAGTAAATATGATACACTGAAGGAAGATCTGAGTATTTCAGAAGGGAGTGTTTTCAAATGGTGTGTTAACATGTGTTGCTAAGGAAACCTCATCTTTCCTCTGTGTCTGGTCAGGGAGAATGGTTCTCAATTAACATAGATTAGTATATAAAATATAAGTAAAAAACATAAGTGTATAAAATATAAGTATATAAAAGATAAGTATATAAAATATGGTTATCACTAAGAGTAGGAAGTGGAACCAATTATAAATTAATAAAATAAGGCTGATCACCTGTATTTGTGATATATATTACAGACAACAACAATACAGCAACAAACAACATAAACCATTTTATTCATGAGACATCGATAGTGAGCTGATATCACACTAATCAACATGAGGAGGAATTTCTTCACTGTGAGGGTTACAGAGCACTGGAACAAGCTCCCCAGAGAGGTTGTGGAGTCTCCTTCTCTGGAGACTTTCAAGACTCATCTGGATGCATTCCTGTGTGACCTGTGCTAGATTCTGTGGTCCTGTTCTGTGAGGGAGGTTGAACTCGATGATCTCCTGAGGTCCTTTCCAACCCCTAACATTCTGTGATTCTGTGATATTCTAATTTAGCTTGGTTGAAATAATGGATGTAAATATGTCATAATGCAGTGCGGTGTAGATTGAATTGATGTTGTCTTCTTTGTCCAGATTTCCAAATGGAAGAATCATCATTCTCTTACAGCACGCCAGCTTCTATTTATGGATCGGCATTTCATTTTCTTAGCAATTCAACTAAAGAGGTGTCAGAAGAGACTCACTCTTCCAAAAAATCTGCTTTTCCACAGATGTGGAGCATTCTTAAATAAAGTAACACATAAACCAGTGCTATCTGATGCAAATATTTTGGCCTCAACCTGTACTAAATACTGTGCTTGCCAGCAATTAATTTCCTCTGTTGACTTCAGTGGTCACTTAATCAGCTCTTGTAAACTCTAAATCAGTGTGGCAGGTTTCATAAAGAATGCATGCTAAGGGTGAAATACTCTAGTTATGTTTTAATTTCAGGCTGGCTCTTGGGATAAAGGCCTTTGATGTATAAAATACTACAGCTTAATGATATATTGCCCATGTGGGCCATGTATTTTGTTAGAAATTATCCAAAACACACCTGTGAAATACACTTTCAGGTTTCTTTTGCACATTAATCCTTACGAGACAGTGAGAAGATAGATTTAGTACTTTAGTCTCTCCTGTGGAGCTGTAATTCGGCCTGTAATGTAATTTCAAGGCTGTAATTATATGTTTTCAGACCTGACATTGCAGAAATAACTGGAACCCTCCTTCTACATGCTTTGTATTTTTAACCAGTTGCATGCTCAATACATTTTTGTGGTCACTTGAAGTATTTCATAGAAGGTATTTTTCTGATACAAGGTCTCAAAGTAAGGAGAAATATATAATAGCTGGGTTTTGGAACAAGCCTTTAAAAAGGGGCACTCATCATAATGCCATTGGAATAAGCCTTTGCAAAAAATCAGAGAAGGAATGGAAGACTTAGCCTGGACAAAAGGAGGCTCAGGGGAGACCTTATTGCTGTCTACAACTACCTGAAGGGTGGGTTTAGCCAGGAGGGGTTGGTCTCTTCTCCCAGACAACCAGCACCAGAACAAGAGGACACAGTCTCAAGCTGCACCAGGGGAAGTTTAGACTGTTGGTGAGGAGAAAGTTCTTCACAGTGAGAGTTGTTAGCCATTGGAATGTGCTGCCCAGGGAGGTGGTGGAGTCACCATCCCTGGAGGTGTTCAAGAGGGGATCGGACGTGGCACTTGGTGCCATGGTCTAGTAGGCATGAGGTCTTGGGTGACAGGTTGGACTTGATGATCCTTGAGGTCTTTTCCAATCTTGTTGACCCTATGATTCTATGACTTGATGTAACTCTTCTAGAAATAAATTTTTTACTATGAATAATAAACCAGGATTCTGCTCTTATATTCTAAACCTTATGGATAGGTCCTTGTCACATTGTAACTAGATTGCTCTTTCCCCTCAGCAGAGCAGCTGCAAAGTTAGTTTACCTTTGGTGTTAGGAAACCCTGAGACAGCATATGCTTGAAATGATCTCACTCTTGATCCTTGGGTCCTTTATCTCCAAAAGACTAAACAGAAGGAGAAAAGCTAACAATTGCTTGTCCCTGTTGGCTGTAATTGTGGGCTGCTGCTGCTTTGTATTAGAAACAGCACCATGGAAAAAGTTGTAATTCATTCAAAGTGAAGATAGGGTGAGAGTAAAATTTACATTTATCCTTTTCCCAGATAGCAGACAACTAACCCTAATTTAAATTACTGCACTGTACAAGCTATTACTGAACACACTATACTCTATTCATTACCATGGTGTTCCTGTCAGAGCTTCTGAAGTAGTAGATAGGTACTTAAAGGTCTGAGAGCAATGTATTAACCAAGAGCAGTTATATGTGGCCAGAAAACATAAATAGACTAGAATAGACTAGACTACACTAGACTAGACTAGACTAGAACAGAACAGAATAGAATAGAATTAACCAGGTTGGAATAGACCTTTGAGATCATCGAGCCCAACCTATCATCCAATGCTATCTAATCAACTAAACCATGGCACCAAACGCCCCAACCAGTCTCTTCGTTAACACCTCCAGTGATGGTGACTCCACCATCTCCCTGGGTAGCACATTCCAATGGCCAATCTCTCTTTCTATGAAGAATTTCTTCCTAACATCCAGCCTAAACCTCCCCAGGTGCAGCTTGAGACTGTGTCCTAAATGACCCACCCTCCCCATTTTAAAAGCAGCCAAAAAGCTATTTTGAATGAATTATCCCAAGAGTCACAAAGAAATGTGCCCCACAGTGGTGACATGCTACTGAATCTTGGAGGAGGAAAGTAATTTGGGCTCCATGGGGGAGGTAGGAAAAGAAAAGGAGTAGTCTGATTTAACAGAGACTAAAACTAGGAGCCAGGAGGGTGAAAAGCACTAGACCCTCTTTTCCCATCTTCTTAAGGCAGGAAGCTTGGCTGTTGTTTTCACTCTGCATTCAGCAGATGTGTTTATCTGTAGCAGATAGTTTCCAGTTGGTTTGGCCTCCGAGTATTTCTAAGAAAATCATAGCAAAGATAAACAAGACCATGCCACAAAGCTGAAGTAAAATACATCAGTGCAATGAAACTGAGTACAGCTAGCAGAACTTATCACGTCTGCAAAGCCCTAATTCAGAGCAGTGTTCTGTAACACAGACAATTGCAGCAAAATTGTTATAGGGTCTGAAAAGAAGAGGTGGAAACTGAAGGAGCTGGGGCTGTTTAGTTTGTAAAAGACGAGGTTAAGGGGAGACCTCATTGCTCACCACAACTACCTGGAAGGACATTGTGGAGAGGCTGGTGCTGGTCTCTTCTCACAGGTAATTAGTGATAGAACAAGAGGGAATGGCCTCAAGCTAGGACTGGGTAGGTTTAGACTGGACATTAGGTAACATTTTTCCCTGCAAGAGTGGTCAGGCATTGGATTGTGCTGCCCAGGGAGGTGGTTGAGTCACCAGCCCTGGATGTGTTTAAAGGTGGTTTGGATGTGGTGCTTGGGGATATGGTTTAGGGGTAAACCTTGTAGAGCAGGGTTGTTGGTCAGACTTGGTGAACCTGAAGGTCTTTTCCAACCTGAATGTTTCTGTGATTCTGTGATATAAAGGATGTAAATTTCAAAAAGTAAGAGCTGCTTTTTTGTTTGTTTGTTTTGTTTTGTTTTGCTTTGTTTTTTTCACAGAGTATTTGACATGCTTCATGGAACCCTCTAAAAATGGCAGAAGACAAATATATGACTAAAGCAGAATATTCTCTATTTCCTTAATCACATTTCTAGTCTAGTGTGGAATGTGCTTTCTAAGATCTAGTGTGTATGTGACAGCTAGGGATGGGATTCATATTAATTCTGAAACTTAGTCAATTTTGATTTTGTCAAAGAAAGGTCATGAACAAGAAACAGTTACTCTGTTTTACTTGTGAGGTTTAGATCATATAGAAAGTTGCAATAAATATGCAACGCTTGAGTGAAATCAATGAAAGATACTTATCTAGAAAACAAACAAACAAAAGCCAAGTCTTTTTTATTCTTTTTTCTGTTTCTCATGGTCTTTCCCCTTGTTTGAGAGGAGACTGGGATTCATAGCAGAAGTTCCTATTTAAAAATTAAGCTTTAAATATGACATCAGCTTACATGATTGCACAGCCCTCTAATTTCCTTTCCTCAATGAGTCTCATGTGGGATAATCCAACTGGATCCTAGCCTGGCTTTAGCCAGGATGAAGGCACAGCCCACATAAAAATGTACCAATTTTATTACCTCTTTCCCTAATGATTTAGACAGATACAGATATTCTGGTTTGGGAGGGGGTGGGGGAAGGGGAAAGCAGTAGCATTTTTTGAATGAGTTTCCTGTTATATATCCAAAGTTTGGGATGTTAGTTTTTTTGTTTGTTTTTGTTTTTTGTTTGGTTTTTTTTTTCTTTTCATTAAGTAGAAGAAAATATTTTGAATCATCTGGATGTACTTCACTGAGCGAGTCATTCGTCATTGGAATGGGCTGCCCAGGGAGGTGGTGGAGTCGCCGTCCCTGGAGGTGTTCAAGGGGAGATTGGACATGGCACTTGGTGCCATGGTCTAGTTGTGAGGTCTGTTGGGACAGGTTGGACTTGATGATCCTTGGGGTCTCTTCCAACCTTGGTTATACTGTGATACTGTGATACTTTACTCTGATGTCAAACTCTTAAGCTGCAGAAGACCAACTCCTCTTTTTTTTGTACCATGTTAGGAACACACATGGGAGTCTCCAAATCTTTGACACGAATTTCCATAGCAAACACAAAATGTCTTTGAAATTGTGGTGAAAGCTTCATAACAGTGAAGTCTGAGCTCCATTGCAGTAGTCAGCTCATGAATTTCCTCGGTCAGGCATAGTTCTGAGCAAAGTAAATTTATTAAATATGAATAATGGCAGCACCTACAGAAGAAAGACCTTTAATTTGTTTTTGCTTTCACAGATCAATAAGTTTATTATAAAAACTTCTGTAGCTGTTACTGACCACAATGCTTCAAACATGAGCATGTTCATTCTTCAATACAAAGATAACTATTCAGAAAGTAAAAGTGAATTTTTCTTTTGCAATGATCATCCAAGGTTTGAAACTTGGTTGTGGCACTTGCATTACCCAGGGCATATTTAGCAGAAGGCAAGAATAAAAAGAAATGGGACATGGAGATCATACAATCATAGAAAGATTTGGGTTAGAGGGGACCTTTAAAGGACTTTTTGTCCAACTCCCCTGCCATGGGCAGGGATGCCTTCCACTAGATCAGATTGCTCAGAGTCCAGTCCAACCTAACCTTGAATGTTTCTGGACATGAGGCATCCACCACCTACCAGTGCAACCTATTCCAGTGTCTCACCACCCCAAATGCAAAAATTTCTTCCGTATATCCAATCTAAAATAGCACTTCTCCAGTTTATAAGTATTGCTGTATCACTCTCCCTAAGCTGCTGGCCTCTCTTCTTTTTATGCAGGGCAGGGATAAATGGGATTTGGGGCTTCAAGCACACAGTGCTGCTCATATCCATTTTTTCATCCTCTAGTCTTTCTTTGCAGGGCTTTTCTCAATCGGTTCATCATCTAGTCAGCATTGATGCTGGGAATTGCTGTGATCTAGGCACAAGACCTTGCATTTGGCCCTTTTGATTTCGTGAGGTTCAGACAGGCCCACTCCTCAAACCTTTCAAGGTCCCTCTGAATGATATATTTTCCCTCCAGCATATCAACTTGGTGTCCTCCAAAATAAAAGAATATGGAATATTGCTTGGATGTTTGTGTGTTTGTGGGGGTTTTGTTTGGTTGGGGTGTTTTGTTTTGTTTTAGCTGGGATATTTGTGTAGCTGGGATAGTCATTAAGCTTTGATATCCTTAATTCTAATTTTGGGAGGACCCACAATACCTCTTTGTCAACTATTTATTAACTCCAGTACCTTGTAAAGTTTAATGTTATAAAGTATCATCATATAACATTTGTAGCCCGAGCTTGTAGCTATTTTATATTTCCTTGCATTCAAAGTATCTGAGGTCATATGAGCTACAAAAATGATGACTCCAAAATTAATAACATTATTAAAATATTTCCCCTCATTTCTTCTCCTTAAGGTAAATTTGTGCATGGAAACACACCTCAGGATTTGGCCATGGTCTCTGTAAAATCATCTCTCATGAAGACCAGAAAACCTGGATTCTTTTCCTTTATTACTGGTACAACCCAAAAAGACTTAAAGGTACTAAGTCCATTTGGCAATGTACTTTACAAATTTCCTCCCTAAATGAATTTTAGTGATCTTGAAATAATAGTTACCTAATGAGTTACCACTCCACCTCAAATACATATCAATTATGAATTAATTACCAAATATGCTTACATTATTAATTAATTGACTCTACTGCAGGCCACCTGATCAAGGGGAACCTACTGATGAAGGGTTCTTACTCCAGCTGCAGGAGGTATCACGCTTACAGGCTCTTGTTCTGCTGCCACTTTGGTGGCTGGGAGGGAATCTGCAGCAGTGCAGTGGAGATCTCTCTGTCTTAGATTCTGTAAACTTTCTACACTGAGAAATACACTTCTTTTTTCTATTGCTCCAAAGCAGAGGACTTTCTTGAAGAAAGAAAGGAGAACTGAACTTGTTTCCCCCTCCCTAGCTGGGTGATGGACTGGCTGCCAGCAGAAAGGAGAGACAAAAAGAAGATTGAGTGAAGCTGGATGTTCAAACAACAGGATATCTAAGGGCTCTGGCTATCTTAGCTGCCCATGTTGTCTGTGCTTCTTATACCACCACCACTTCTATCCACACATTCACAGGTCTGTGTAAATAAATGTTTGTGTGGGGGAAACATAAATGACTGCTACAGCACGCCCCAATTTAGAAGACGGAAATAAGAATTAACAGCTATGCAAGTTTCTCCTACTTTTTAAGTTATTAAAAAAAAATGTGTTCTACATATATTTATTCACAATGTTTATAGTTACTAGTAAGAATTGGTATGTAGAAAGGCTTTTGCTTATACTTGTTCCCATGGAGACCAAGGTCACTGCTAAATCTTATGCAATACAATACAATACAATACACCAGGTTGGAAGAGACCTTCAAGATCATCGCGTCCAGCCCATTAACCAATCCAACCCACCTAAACAACTAAAGCATGGCACCAAGCACCCCATCAAGTCTCCTCCTGAACACCTCCAATGAAGGTGACTCCACCACCTCCACGGGCACTTTGGGGTGTACAAAGTAAAAGGCCACACCTGCAGGGAGGAGTGAACAGGATAGGTGACCCTAAACTGACCAGAGAGGTATTACATACCATATAAGTCACATTCAGTATAAAGCTGAGGGGTCACAAGCATTAAGCCCTTTGCTTCAATGGCCAGTGTCTGAGGAAGACTCAGTCCATTCTTATTCCTCCAGTCCCAGTTTGTTCATTCCTACATCCAGTTCCCATCTGCTGCTGAGTCCAGCCTGGGGCTTTCTTGGTGCCTGTCGACAACATCAGTGGAAGCAGGATGTGATTGCCTTCAGGGGTGTGTGTGTGTCCATTATTTGGTCTGTACATACTTGTATATTTTTCATTTTATTATAATTATTTTTCATTAAAGCTGTTTCAGTTTTCCAATTCACAAGTCTCTCTCCCCTTTTCCCTTTCTCTTCCCTTTGGGAATGGAGAGCGTCTAGTCACTCGTTTAGTCTCCAGACTAGCCCTGACACTTGTCAAGCGTAAAAAAGGACAGCTCTGTTTTTGTATTAAGCCTCTTACTCATGCATGCTTTAGTAAGAAGTTTCCTTAGAGAAGATCTAAATTTAGACCTTGCCAAGTGGCACATCGTGCTCACTGATGGTTCTGAAACAGCGAAACTAAACACCTCCTGCAAAACTCCTGTCCAGGTGATAACATGCAAACAGTTTTTCCTCCTAAAGACATTGAATTTGCTGAATGAAAAACACAGGGAAGGTAGAAAAAGGTAAAGAGTGGCACTAAAAATAAAAATAAATAAAGACTCTCATATTTATATTAAGGTCAAGAATAATCCTTTCAAGGGATTCTGTCATATTCTGCTGCTTTTCTTAAAGGTTTTAGTCATCTTGAAGCAGGGATCTGATAGAGGAGAGTGGATAATTTAGACTGATGTGAAAAGGTCACCTTTCAGCAGAAAGCTGTGGATTTATCTCCCTGATTGACTATCATAGTATTGTTGTATACACTTCAGAAGTTGGAAAGTGGAGGTTTTAAAAGAGTCAGTGGATAACAAAATTAAATAAACACTGATTCTCATTTAGATGAACTCAGCTCTGAAGATTTTCCAGAAATAAACCCCAAATGAAGGGTCTTGGAAGGACTGAGGAAGTTGTCAGTGTGCTAGAAATTTAAGACTAGACAAGCCTTGTTAGGAAGGGTAAGACAACAGTAAAAAGGTGTTAGCTAGCTTACTGAGGACTAGAGCTACTGAAACAGTACTTTCAAATATAGCACAGTGTATTTAGCAGTGCTTAATGTTTTCGAGTTTGTGATTTATTGGCTGTAGCACAGTCGATGACATTTGTGCAGTTCAATAGTTGTTCAAATAATGGAAAGAATAGCAGAGCTTTTATCTGGCAATTCAATGATAAATTCATTCTGGTGTTGAAGCAGTTCTAAGGCTGAGCAGTAACAGAAGGGGCACAGTAGAACTGGGAACAGCTGTGAGAGAGGCAGTGATATTAGAGATACCGCACTGGATTTGACTGCAATATCATGTAGAAAGATTACCCAGGAGGAGAGGTAATTTTTATATATATATATTAAAAAAAAAGGCAACTGCAGACATAAAAATCATGCAGTGGTTATATTAGTGCAAATATATTTTAAAGCTTCCTTTCATTGGAAAAAAGATCAATGGGTAAAATCAGAGAGTTCAGCCTTGATAGGAACGCCACCAGTGCTTGCTCATGGCAAAGGCAAATCTGGGAATGTTGCCTCTGAGGAGAATTACATGTAAATGTAACATGCTCTCTGCTCCCTTTAATTTGCCAAATGAGAACTGGGTCTGTGACATAAATTACACACTTTGAAGTTTTTTATCCCCCAGACAGTTTCCTACTTTTAAGCTATTAGAAATATATCTCCCTCTCTTTTGTTGTTGCTTTTATTTGTGTGTGTGTGTGTAGGTTTGTTGTTTGCTTGGGGTTTTTGTTTGTTGGGGTTTTGTTGTTGTTGTTTGTGTGCTTATTTTTTTGTTGGTGTGTTTTTTATTCTGCCCCTGAGGAGTCAAACTCAAAGCTCACAGTTGCTATCATGGGAACAGAAGTGACTAAGAGAAACTGCACTTCCCTTCCCTGTGATCTGCTGCTGGACAAATCTAAATTTCTTTTGCCCCAGTTGCAGATTCCTGTCTGCTGTTAAGTCCTGCCACAACATCAGTGGTGATGCTGACTAGTTGCCATCATGTAGGTTTTGTATACGTTTATATATATTTCACTTTGTTGTTGTTATTTCCATTAAATTAGTTTTATTTCCCATTTCATAAATCTCTCTCTCCCTTATTCCCTTTCTCTTCCCTTTGGGAAGGCAGAATCATAGAATTGTCAGGGTTGGAAGGGACCTCAAGGATCATCTAGTTCCAACCCCCCTGCCATGGGCACACTACCAGAACAAGAGGACACAGTCTCAAGCTGCGCCAGGAGAGGTTTAGACTGGATGTTAGGAAGAAATTCTTCATAGTGAGAGTGATTGCCCATTGGAATGGGCTGCCTGGGGAGGTGGTGGAGTTGCCATCACTGGAGGTGTTTAGGAGGAGATTTGATGGGGTGCTTGGTGCCATGGTTTAGTTGATTAGATGGTGTTGGATGATAGGTTGAACACGATAACCTCGAAGGTCTCTTCTAACCTGGTTTATTCTATTCTGTTCTAATACATCAGGTTGCTCAGAGTCACATCCAGCCTGGCCTTAAAAACCTCCAGGGATGAGGCTTTAGGGAGTGTCTATCACTCATTTAGTGGCTGGCCCAGCCCTAACCCTTAATAACTCATTTAGTGGCATATTATACACCATAAAAGATATTCTAAAATTGACATTTTCCTTTGTGTTTGTTTGCTTGTTTTTCCTCTTTCTCCCTTTTTTCTTTGGGGGTGGTGGGGGCGAGAGGAGGGGGATGGTTAGTTGGGTTTTTTTTGTTTAACTTTTCTTTTGACGGGGAGAGTTGTGGATTTTTGTTTAGTTTTGTTTTTGTTTTTTATTTAATGAGGACTTTATATTGTGGTACTGGATTTTGTCACCCAATATCGTATACTTAGTTCTTGAAGGCTATTAAATGCTTCCCATCACACAGTATCACAGTATCACCAAGATTGGAAGAGACCTCAATGATCATCGAGTCCAACCTGTCACCACAGACCTCATGCCTAGCTCATGGCACCAAGTGCCACGTCCAATCCCCTCTTGAACTCCACCACCTCCCTGGGCAGCCCATTCCAATGACGAATGACTCCCTCAGTGAAGAACTCTCTCCTCACCTTGAGCCTAAACTTCCCCTGGCGCAGCTTGAGACTGTGTCCCCTTGTTCTGGTGCTGGTTGCTAGAGAGAAGAGACCAACCCCCTCCTGGCTACAACCACCTTTCAGGTAGTTGTAGAGAGCAATGAGGTCTCCCCCCTGAGCCTCCTCTTCTCCAGGCTAAACAATCCCAGCTCCCTCAGCCTCTCCTTGTAGGGCTTGTGCTCAAGGCCTCTCCAGCCTTGTTTGGTTTGTGTATGATATGATATACTATCATTATGGATACTGCCCAAATTCACTGAATCAAATGACCAGTTTTGTTGTGGTGTTTTGTTTTTTCTCTTGTTACTTGCCATAAGATTAAAACTGCAGTCCCAGGTTTTCACAACTGAACTTTTCAAAAGGCAATCAACCACTTCCTTTAGGAAACACCTGAAACTCCTAGTAGTGAGATTTAAGCCTGTACATTAAAACTGAAAGAAAAAGTCACATGTTAGAGTTTATGCAGTACTTAGTTTTTATAATTCTCTTTAGTTTTTGAAAATTACAGAATCATAGAATTTCAGGTTGGAAAGGACCTCAAGGATCATATGGTCCAACCTTTCCAGGTTATACTGTAGCTGAAATGAGTTGTCCTAGCAAATTAAACAGTGATCTTTATGAGTCTCTCTGTTTATACATTGTCATGACGTGCAGCTTTGTCATTGTAGCTGCAAAGGATAGTTTTATAGTCTATGGTCCCTTAGAACAAGGAACTATATTCCAATTACATCAAAATAGAAGATGTTAGCTTTTCCCAAAACTTTTACAACTGTAAAAAATTTTGCTTACTGCAGAGGGGTTGGACTAGGTGACCTTTGGAGGTTCCTTCCAACCCAGACCATTATATGATTCTGTGATTCTATGATTTTGGAATGAAAAGTTCAAAATCAAGTTGGACAGTACTCTGAGTTCTATAGTTAATGGTGTTCCACTTCACTGCTTTAGTTTGGATGCTGAAAGCTTCCAACAGTGGAAAATACTCAACCAAATATTTCATGTCAACAATGCATTCAGGATGCAGTATCTTTTTTGTTAGAATTACAGATGAATAGAAAATTAGCACCCAACAAGGCATACTCAGCAAATTCTTACTTAGAAGAATATTGTGTATTATCTGTTCTGTTTATATTAATTTCTAATTAAATTGCCCATTCCAATGGGCAATCACTCTCTCTGTATGGAATTTCTGCCTAACATCCAGCCTATAATAACAATGAAATCAACTAATAAGTATTAGACGTTTAGAGGGGCTTTTTGGCCATAAGCTTTAGTTCAAGTTGACATTTTCTGCACTTGGGTTGTTTGACAAAGTATTTTTTTTAAATTTTAGCAGGTGCAATTCTGTTTTCAGCCAGGAGAACTGTTACGTCTCATGTGGCTGAAGCTGTCGTATTTTAAGAACAATGTTTTGGTTTGCCCTGTTAACTGAGAAACTAAGAAATGACTGTTCCATTTCTACAGGGTATTTCCTTCCTCAAGAAACATTACTTGAAGGATGTCATTACTGAAGAATTGTCATTAAAACTTTGTTAATTACACACTCACTGGAGCAGCAGAGTGTTGTCCAGCCTCCCAGAGACAAACCTTGATCCCACGAGAGGTGCCTTGGGTTTAGAGGGAGACAGACGCTCTCCACCCCTTCTGAAAGGAGGAAAGAAAATGTTCCACACAGGAATGGAAAGAATTGGAAATTTAAATGGAAGTGCTGTTCATAACTGCACACAACAGTACAAAAGCATATAAAAAATACCAAACAATCCATAGTCAGCCCAACTCTCCAGCGTAAGTTACTCCAAAAACCTCACAAAGCCATTGCCTTCCCAAAACCCTACCCCAAACCAGGCTGCAAAATCCCAGGCCTGCATGCCCCCCACCATTCCCTCTGCTTTCCCAATATTAAGCCCAAACTGGAAGCTTTGCCAAGGCCACAAACCTCCCCTGCATTGCAAGAGATAGCAGCCCACACTGTGTCCTCAGGAGAAGAGAGGGAAGAAGAGGGCAGAATAAAGAAAAAAATGTCTGTTTTATAGAGATTCAGGGCTTATGGGAATGAAATAACATAGATTACACTTTTCAGTTCATCCCTGGACCTTTCTGGTCCTCCTGGAAGTCCTCAACTCTGTGGTTCTTAAAGGCATCCAGCCTTAAACCCACAACAAGATGTAAGGCTATTTGATACATGAATAGGATAGGATTTATGTAATCATTGAATTGTAAGGGTTGGAAGGGACCTCAAGGATCATCTAGTTCCAATCACCCTACCATGGGCAGGAGCATCTCACACTAGATCAGGTTGCTCACAGCCCCATCCAGCCTGGCCTTAAAATCTTCCAGGGCTGACTGTGCATCTACAAAAGGTAGATTTTTTTCACATTCAGACTGCTTTATGAGCAATGAACTTGAGGCAAAAAGAAATGGAGGATGTACAGAAAATCAAACTAGCACACACATGTCTTAGCACTGTGAAGGAGGAGCAGACAAAAGGTGACTTTCAAAGGAAATTGATTAGATTCCCTTTGACAGTGCTGCTTGCCTGCCACACTAAGCTGATGTTCACTTTTATTTGTTATCTTTTGTGAAAGAATGATCTTTTCATGCTGCTTGTTACAGCTAGAAAATGACATAGTTACTTGAAGTAGTTTTAATTTTATCTGTAGCAAGAATAATTAGCACGCTGGAATCAAAGCTGCTTTATGTCATGCTGGAAGTTAATACTCTTCGATTGCTTAGTTTCCTTCCACTGCATGGCTTTGCACTTAATGTCATCAGACATAGTCCTCAATAAAAGGAGTCAGCAGAAGAAATAAGTTGAGATAACCTTTGACATAGATGTATAACCTTAATAAACGCTGGGTAAATAACAGCAGGAATGGTAATCATCCTTGCCTGCTTAGGCAGAAAAAGAATGTTTGATTGGATAGGTCCCAAAACCTGATTCAGGCTGACTTTAGGCAGGCAATGGCTTCTTTCCCTAATGTGTATATATATGTGGTTAAAAACTGACTATGAACAAATAATCCTGTAGATTTAAAGTGAGTTCCTGCACCAACTATTTTTATCCTCTATGGTTTGGAGCATTTCTACAAATAACAGGACACAGTATTTAAAGATGATTTAATTTACCTTTCCCAATTGAACCTATTTTTTCATTTTTCCTTCAACAGTTTGGTTCAGCAGGAGACCAAGAAGCTAACCCAAGACCAGGACATACTCTCTTTCAGCCTGTTGTCACCTCCTTGTGAATGAGCCAGGAGGTTGTGGCTGCTGCTGCGGGTGGCAGTTCCTACCAAGTGCAGGCAGACCTGGGATGCTACTGCCCAGAGGGTAGACAAGAGAAGAAGTGGGGCAGTAAGAAGAGCCCAGCTGCCCAGCTGCAGCCCCACAGCAGTTAGGGCTGGACCATTCTGTCTGGGAGTACTGCACTCAAACTGCACCAAGGGAGGTTTAGACTGGATGCTAGGAAGAAATTCTTCATAGAGAGAGTGTGCCCATTGGAATGTGCTGCCTGGGGAGGTGGTGGAGTCACATCACTGGAGGTGTTTAGGAGGAGACTTGATGGGGTGCTTGGTGCCATGGTTTAGCTGATTAGATGGTGTTAGATGGTGGGTTGGGCACAATGATCTCAAAGGTCTCTTCCAACCTGGTCTGGTCTATTCTATTCTATTCTATTCTATTCTATTCTATTCTATTCTATTCTATTCTATTCTATTCTATTCTATTCTATTCTATTCTATTCCATTCCATTCCATTCCATTCCATTCCATTCCATTCCATTCCATTCCATTCCATTGGAATTCCTCAGCTTTAATGACACTACCCTTGTGGGATTTAAATAAAACTGGTTTTACCTGGGGCAGTGTCAGCCCTTTACTTATTTTCTTCCCTACTCTCTGTAGAAATGTTGCTTCATCATCTGTTTTACATGAAAAGAGATAACTGTCCTGAAGACAAGGACTTTGTTTAGCTATGTGGAAACCTGAGCAGGAACCTGAGAGGCTCCTCATCCTTTCTAACAGACGAAAAAACTTTTAGCTTTGTAGTTGCTCATAGTTTTAAATGTGTACTGCAAACATCATGAAGTTGAACAGCTACTCACAGTGATGAAGGCAAGAAATTAAAAAGTGAAGACAGTGAAAAATTCACTTGCATTTCAACAAAGATCCTCAACCCAGGAATATCCTTCTGTGAAAAATATGTTGAAATTGGTCTTTAAAAATCCTAAACCAATCTCATTCCCCTCAGTAGATTAGTTTAGTTTTAACTTCCATTGAGTTATTATGCTGCAATATACTGAATTTTGAAGCAGCTGTAGTGCCTTTATGCTTCCTTTGGTAGCTCCTTTCCCACTCCTTGGATAACTGTGGTACTTCTAGAGCTAATACATGCTAATGAGCACTAACCTCTGGGGACACATGCATTTATGAGACCAACACAGAGCCTCATACAAGGTTCTATGAAGAAAATTAACTCTATTCCTGCAAAACCCAGCTCATTCAGTTACTTCTGCTCTTTGCATTTTCTTTCTTGGTTTAGAAAAAGTGATTTTGCTGATATTCCTGACAGACTTCTCTGAGAAATGATGCTCACTTTTTTCTGTATCACTCTTGTCCTTTCTACACTGAACCTCTGTCATGTATGTGTAGATATAGCTGCTATATCCCTTGTATTTATAGTAAAGGGAAGGTCAAAGAGACTGTCACTGTCATGCCTGTTCATAACCATCAAGTTGAGAATTCATCTAACAGAATCATTTAGAAGAAGAAGAGAGCCACAAGGATGATCAGGGCACATGAGCATCTCCCCTACGAAGAGAGACTGAGAGCCCTGGGGCTATTTAATCTTGAGAAGACTGAGGGGCATCTCATCAATGTGTATAAATATCTGAGGGGTGGGTATCTAGTGGAAGGGGCCTATCTCTTTTTGGTGGTGCACACTAATAAGGCAAGGAACAGCAGGCTTAAGTTTGAACATAGAAGGTTTGACCTTAACATGAGGAGAAACATTTTTACAGTGAGGGTGACAGAGCACTGGAACAGGCTGCCCAGAGAGGTTGTAGAGTCTCCTGTGGAGACTTTCCAAACCCACCTGGATGCATTCCTGTGCAGACTACCCTAAGTGATCCTGCTCTGGCAGGGGGGTTGATCTGGATGATCTATTCAGGTCCCTTCCAACCTCTAATATACTGTGATACTGTGATTATCTGTGTGGTGCCTGGCATCAAACATTTACATAAGTGACCCCAAAGCAGTATTGCATTGCAAACTAATGTCTAATTTTTGTCCAATGTCATTCCTAGGTCTCCTTGGATCCAGAACCTTTGAACATTTTTAAGTCCAAAGTATTTATATTTAAAATTATTTTCTGTAGTATGCATAAATCAGCAGTATCTGTACAATGGTAAAATACTATATCTGTGGTAAAGTATAGCAATAGAGTAACATCAGTGGAAAACATTTGGGCTCCCCAATTCATGACAGACAGGGATCTGCTGGAGAGTCCAATGTAGGATGATTGCAGGACTGGAACATCTCTCTAACGAAGAGAGACTGAGAGACCTGGGGCTGGTTAGTCTGGAGAAGGAACAGCTGTCCAGGGAGGTTGTGGAGTCCCCTTCTCTGGAGACTTTCAAAACCCACCTGGATGTGTTCCTTTGCAGCCTGCCCTGCTTTGGCAGGGGAGGTTGACTCAATGATCTCTGGAGGTCCCTTCCAGCCCCTAATATTCTGCGATTAAGTTAATTCACACTTAGCCAAAGAGGGTATAACTCAAAAAAGAATTAAGTCTTAGTTTCAATAACATTTACTTCTCTGATTGTCAGTTTTCATTACATTTTAATTCCTGCTAATTTAGTGCCATTTGAAATTCCCCTAATGTGAAGTTAAATATTTCTAGTGTTTTACTTCTACTTTCCAGCTCTCCCCTGGTAGAAAACACAATGGGTGTTTTTTAACACATTTTTAACTAAGACTTCTCCTGAGGAATTTTGCCATTTGACTAATAAAAAAGAGATTTTCATGAAATATTATTTGATTTACTTCTTGTAACCAGCTGCATTTGCAAAATATTTGCAGGAAAGAAAGGTATTTGACCTTGTTATCAATATTACACACCTATTGATCTAGAGTGACTTTGGGTTGAAAGAAATGCCACTTGGATGGCATAGCACAGTACCATTTGGGGATGTCAACTTGTTCTCACAGAGCAGGTTTGAGTGTCTATGCAGCCACTGTGTAGAGATGTTCAACCCAGCTGTGTGTGTTAAGATCACCAGTGGGTCTGGACACAGTAAACACAGTACTTATGCTCTTCAGTAATGGAGGTGGTGGACAGAAAATGAGGCAGATTATCACAGAATCATGAAAATATTAAGGTCAGAAAAGACCCTCAGGATCTTCAAGTCCAACTGATAACCATACCCTACAAGGTTCACCCCTAAACCATATCCCCAGGCACTACATCTAAATGACCTTGAAACACATCCAGGGTTGGTGACTCAACCACCTCCCCAGACAGCGCATTCCAATGCCTGACCACTCTTTCTATGCAACTTTTTTTCCCTAATGTCCAGCCTAAGCCTACCCAGTCATAGCTTAGAGGCCATTTCCTCTTCTATCACTAATTACTTGTGAGAAGAGACCAGCACCAGCCTCTCCACAGCATCTTTTCAGGTAGTTGTAGAGAGCCATAAGGTCTCCCCTCAGCCTTCTCTTTTCCAAACTGAACAGCCCCAGCTCCTTCAGTCATTGTTCATCAGACAGCTGAAGTGTATTCAGATTTTCCCTGATCCAGTGTGTGCTTCTTTATAAATAACCAGTGCGGCATGCAACACAACTGATGATGTGAATTGCCCTCTCTACTAAATGCAGGAACCAACCAAAAAGTCCTAGCTGTCTGCTGAAGGCACTAATTGGCAGTACCATGGGGCAGAAATACAAAACATTCCTACTGTGCCAGTGCAAAACATACTAATTTCCAGCCTGTTGCTAGCTGCATATTTCTTGATGCACTGACTAGAGCGCATCCCATATCAGCCACGTGATTCAGTGACTATCTGTAATGAATAGATATTTACACCTCCCAGCAAAATTACTGTTAAGAAGGGATTAAGGAACTAATTAGGTCATCACCCAGGAGGGAAAGCCTGTGTGATACTTATCACCAGATACTGATTTTTGTCCCAGGCCCTTAGCTTCATCTGTACTTGCTGGTTACAGTTGGTATAACAAATATAACACAACTGTAGGGAATAACTGATAAAGATTTATTCTTCACCACTCAAATTCCTGGTGGAACTTTTGCAGGCTGAAAGAAAGAGTTAAACAGATTTCAGAAATATATTTTAAAGACACCACAGTATTATATCTGTTAGTGACTAACTTTTGGGTTTCATCTGCTTTCTTACAGCTGAGAGAAAGTTTTGGAAATACAATACAATACAATACAATACAATACAATACAATACAATACAATACAATACAATACAATACAATACACCAGGTTGGAAGAGACCTTCAAGATCATCGCGTCCAACCCATCAAACAATCCAACCCACCCAACAACTAGACCATACAGCCAAGCACCCCATCAAGTCTTCTCCTGAACACCTCCAGTGAAGGTGACTCCACCACCTCCACGGGTAGCCGATTCCAATGGGCAATCACTCTCTCCGTGTAGAACTTCTTCCTAACATCCAGCCTAAACCTGCCCTGGCGCAGCCTGAGACTGTGTCCTCTTGTTCTGGTGCTGGATGCCTGGGAGTGTTTGTAGGAGAATCCCACCCTGCATAGAATCATAGAATCACAGAATTGTTAGGGTTGGAAGGGACCTCAAGGAGTATCTAGGTCCAAACCCCCTGCCATGGGCAGGGACACCTCACACTAAATCAGGTTGCTCAGAGCCATATCCACCCTGGCCTTAAAAACCTCCAGGGATGAGGCTTGTACCACCTCCCTGGGCAACCTGTTCCAGTGTCTCACCACCTTCATGGGGAAGAATTTCTTCCTAACATTCAATCTGAATCTACCAATTTTTATCTTTGTTCCATTCCCCTTAGTCCTAGCATTACCTGACACCCTGAAAAGTCCCTCCCCAGCTTTCTTGCAGGCCCCCTTCAGATACTGGAAGGTATCTTAAGAGTTCACAACTACAGGCTATCCAGACATTACTGAATCTAATTTTCACACACTGGGCTTTGGTCACTTACACAGATACCTACCTAATTGTATTTGGTTCATATCTTTTAACATATAGTCTTCTTCAAGCAAAAATCTTTCTGCTACCGAACAGAATTTCTTTCTTATGCAGCAGGCATCTAAGAAATCTCTGCTTTCATGGTGAAATGCCAAAGGCTTATTTTATGTCCATAGTGCTATATTGATCCGTACTAACAGAAATCCCAGGATATTCAATTATTTTTCCATTTATCTTCCTTGCTAGGCATTTGATTACTTATATGGTAGCTTAAGAAGACTGCCAGGTCTGACTCAGTCTTTTTCAGACCAGGATTCTTCTGTGTGGGGGATGCTGTTTTCTTGGTTCTTTCCCCCCCTCTCAGGTATTCTGTTTCATAAAGCCTCTTATTTAAATAGCTGATGTCAAGCCTCATCAAACAGCATCATACAGAAGCAATGTAATCTATTTCCTGTGCGGTAAGGCAAATATCAAGTTAAAGCAACTCTTATTAACAGGTCAAAAAGCACTTGGTACTTGCTGCAACATCATGCTGACCTGAAAGAAACTGCTCTTTTTGTTTGTTTGTTTCCTCTTTCTTTCTCATCATAACTTTGAGTGTTGCACCAAAGAGATCAATTTGCTGGGGAACTATTATGTACTTTGCCGGCATACAAGGTCTTTTTAAATCACATTGTGCCAAATAGTACTGAAATAATTGGGTAGCTGATGATGTCATCTGCTGCAATAAATGTGGATAGTGAGTGCTCAATCCAATTTAATGCTAGGCATCAGATCAAACATATTTCTTCAGTAGCCCACTGGTGTACAGTGAATTAAATATAAAAATACAAATATATCAAAATTGAGAGTAGTGATATGTGAATGCAGATTTACCTATATGTTTATTTCATCTTGGTGCTGTGGTACCCTAATAAAAATGGATGTGCCAGTTATGAACTTCTGAATTATTACAATTCATTTGGATGTTGCATCTATTCTGATTCTTCTAGCTAGAGTTTATCAGATAATCTGCTATATTACTGTGCTATATTAGATTGGATGAAGTTCTTCACTACGAGGGTGGTGGAACACCTGAACAAGTTGCCCAGGGAGGTGGTTGAGGGAGGCCCCTTCCCTGAAGAGATTCAAGGTGAGGCTTGACAAGGACCTGGGCAACCTGATCTAATTGGGAATGTCCCTGCTGCCTGCAGGGAGGTCAGACTGGATCATCTTTGGAGGTTCATTCCAGCCTGGACCATTCTATGATTCTATGATTCTCGATGCTTGTGTTTAGGCAGCTGTCAATCAGCACCCTCATGTCACTTTCTGTTTGGCAGCTCTCCAGCCACTCCAACCCCAGCCTGTTGTTGTGGCCAAAGTGCAGCACCCAGTACTTGGATTCTGTGACAGGAGACTTTCCTAGACTTTATGCAAAATTTTGAGACAGCTGATGCTTGTTCTGATATAATAGGCTGAACATGAGCCAGCAGTGTGCCCAGGTGGCCAAGAAGGGCAATGGCATCCTGGCCTGCATCAGGAACAGTGTGGCCAGCAGGAGCAGGGAGGTCATTGTGCCCCTGTACTCAGCACTGGTTAGGCCACACCTTGAGTACTGTGTCCAGTTCTGGGCTCCTCAGTTTAGGAAAATGTTGAGTTGCTGGAACGTGTTCAGAGAAGGGCAAAAAAGCTGGTGAGGGGTCTGAAGCACAAGCCCTGTGAGGAGATGCTGAGGGAGCTAGGGGTGTTCAGCCTGGAGAAGAGGAGGCTCAGGGGAGACTTTATTACTGTCTACAACTACCTGAAGGGAGGTTGTAGCCAGGTGGGGGTTGGTCTCTTTTTCCAGGCAACCAGCAGCAGAACAAGGGACACAGTCTCAAGCTGTGCCAGGGGAGGTTTAGGTTGGATGGTAGGAATAAAATCTTCACAGAAAGAGTAATTGGTCATTGGAATGTGCTGCCCAGGGAGGTGGTGGAGTCACCATCACTGGAGATGGGTTTTTTTAAGAAAGAGCCTGGATGAGGCACTTAGTGCCATGGTTGAGTTGATAGATGGTGTTGCTGATAGGTTGGACTTGATGAGTTCAAAGGTCTTTTCCAACCTGGTTAATTCTGTACCACTTGTTGTTTAGACCCATTTTTATCCCATCCCACTCCCCTGCAAATCTCTGTATAATCTCAAGTTACAGCTTATTCTCTCTCTCTTTTTCTCCCAAAATTTTGCTTTTCTGCACTTTTCTTTTGCTCTCTTTCACTCCTGGCTTAACATTGTTTGGGTTTGCTGTGAGTAGGAGGTAAGACCTAGTGTGGTGAGGACAGAGAGAAATAAAGCTTAGCTGTGTGATGTGGCCTTTGGGTACGGTCTGGGCAGGGAACTGGACTACTGTTGGGTTATATATGTTGTGGTGGGTTGAAATTACCCCCAAAATAAAATGGCCAGACCAGCCCAGTTGGAAGCAAATGAAGCTGTATTTACAAGCACAACTAAAATCTGGAAGTATGGAATGCACTGAATATGTACAAAACATACATTATTTACATGTATTTACAGTTTATAAATAACACAAGAAACCCCTCCTGGACAGAACTAGGGGGTACCAATGGCTTCCACCCCATACAAGGGAAAAGAGAGAGAGAAGAGCAGAGAGTAGCTTGTTAGTATTTAGCCACAACAAGAATACAGCCAAGGTCAGCAACAGCCAAGCAAAAGCCACCAGCTAGTATTGACTAGCATGAAGAGCTGAGAAAGAGAAAAAGTTCGTTTCTACAGCTAACTTTA
This sequence comes from Picus viridis, assembly GCA_033816785.1. Classification (NCBI taxonomy): domain Eukaryota; kingdom Metazoa; phylum Chordata; class Aves; order Piciformes; family Picidae; genus Picus; species Picus viridis. Next base: position 26,708,879 of record CM066570.1, on the reverse strand, counting down.
TGTTAGTTATCAGACCAATGGGATCATTTAGACCTTATCATTATTTTCTCTTTAACATCCAATGGTAATTTATTTACATTCTACCACTTTCTACTCAATCTGTAGAAAATTTCCTAGGCATCAATCTACACAATATGTATCTCTATATTCGTATATATTTATTACCTTTCTTATTTTGCCTACTTTTGATAATGTTATTTTCATTTAACTTCCAAATTCTGTGCAAGTGTTTCTATTTACTCCTTTGGGGCAAATCCCCAATTCTGCTTGGTGCAAAAGCAGCACAATATTCTAGTATTTAAAATGCTTTTAAACATTTGCATGAAACTATTATCTTCTAGGCACTTTAATAACTTCTGTTGCTGTTACACTAAATTCTCTTAACATTACTTTAGTTCCCTTCTCATTAGAGGACTGCCTGCTGGGCTCTCAGAATCATACCCTAATGGAGGTGTTCAGGCAAAACCTGGAGAGAGAAGATCTTTATTTCCTGTACAACAATATACTGTGATAAAGTTAAGCCACTCACACTTTTGAATATAATAGAAGAAAATTATGAGGGACTATGTTTAATGATCCCACAGCTGAGCATGGCTGGCTTGCTTCTGAGCTAACAAAAGCAACAAACAGTAGGTGGAATAATACCTCTAACCAGAATCTTGTCTTCGGGGTCTACAACAGAACCAGCAAACTTTGGCGTAAGTACAGTTTCATGTTTTACTTTCTTGCTGTGAAGGAAGGAATATCACAGAATCACAGAAGCATTCAAGTTGGAAATGACTCTCAGGATCACCAAGTCCAACCAATAACCCTACTCTACAAGGGTCACCCCTAAACCATATCACCAAGCACCACATCCAAACCACCTTTAAACACATCCAGGGTTGGTGACTAGGCAGCCCATTCCAATGCCTGACCACTCTTGCAGGGAAAAAATGTTTCCTACTGTCCAGTCTAAGCTTACCCAGTCACAGCTTGAGACTGTTCCCTCTTGTCTGTCACTAATTACCTGTAAGAAGAGACCAGCACCAACCCCTCCACACTGTCCTTTCAGGTAGTTGTAGACAGCAATGAGGTCTTCCCTCAGCCTCCTCTTTTCCATACTAACCATCCCCAGCTCCTTCAGTTGCTCCTCATAAGAGAACACCTCCAGGGATGGCGACTCCACCACCTCCCTGGGCATCATATTCCAATGGTGAACGACTCTCTCAGTGAAGAACTTTCTCCTCACCTCCAGCCTAAACTTCCCCTGGTGCAGCTTGAGACTTTATCCTCTTGTTCTGGTGCTGGTTGCTTGAGAGAAGAGACCAACCCCCTCCTGGCTACAACCTCCCTTCAGGTAGTTGTAGACAGCAATAAGGTCTCCCTGAGCCTCCTCTTCTCCAGGTTAAACAATCCCAGCTCCCTCAGCCTCTCCTTGTAGGGCTTGTGCTCAAGGCCTCTCACCAGCATTGTTACCATTCTCTGGACACATTCAAGAGTCTTGATGTCCTTCTTAAACTGAGGGGCCCAGAACTGGACACAGGACTCAAGGTGCCAGCAATTTCAATTTGAAAGAGCCCTGTTAAAGAATCTGGAGTTGTCTTATAAGAAATAAGGTCAGAAGCTCTGCTGCTGTATATAAAATGTATGAATCAGAAATGAATGTCCTGGATTTGAGGAAAAAAAGAGATTTCTTGACCCTGGGTTGGTACTTCCTGAAAAGCTTGCCAAAAGCAGTTAATCTACTTAAAAGCTGGACAATAAGCCCTCCAACTGAGCAATGCTCAGCTCAGTTGCCTGACGTACACAATAAAGCTTCCTGAAGAAGATAGATATGAAAAACCCCATCCTTCCCATAGCTCCTGCTGGCACAATAGTGCTTTAGGAGCCTCCAAAGCAGTCTATAGGTACTAATTTATTATTAATAATAAAATATAGGGTTGGTTTGTTTGTTTTTTACTTTTCAAAGTGTCAAGTATTTGATTATTTTTCCTTACTACCATTGCTCAAGGCAATGTCCAGAGCCATCTTCACTCACTTGAAGGTGTTTGAGATATTTCTTGGTGATGGGAAGAAACATTAGTTGCAGGATGTCTGTGTGCAAGCCTCCTTGCATGCAGGGCAGGCTCTTGTGCTCTTGTGCTTCACTACTGAAGTTCAAAAGTCAGACTGCTTGCTGCCATTCCTCCTCAGCCAATTACACCCGAGTGACTCAAGAAAGTAGCCAGCACAGCAACGCCATTGTTGCCTACTCCACAATTTTTGCTATTTAAATTCAAATATTTGCTGTAGACCACTGTAATTACCCCTCAAATCTGTATCCCATGCCCTGCCTTTACCAAACTTAGTGTATCAACTCACAAAGTTTTCTAGGAAGGATTTTCCAAACACTCTCTTCCTAGAACTTGTTTCTCCTCTGCCTGCTTTCCAAATATTTCCTTCCACTTGTTACAGAGATTGGCCTTTATGTGAGAAGGTGTCAGGGTTCTTTTGGGGTATTTTAGTTGTGGATTCCTTCCTTCCTTCCTTCCTTCCTTCCTTCCTTCCTTCCTTCCTTCCTTCCTTCCTTCCTTCCTTCCTTCCTTCCTTCCTTCCTTCCTTCCTTCCTTCCTTCCTTCCTTCCTTCCTTCCTTCCTTCCTTCCTTCCTTCCTTCCTTCCTTCCTTCCTTCCTTCCTTCCTTCCTTCCTTCCTTCCTTCCTTCCTTCCTTCCTTCCTTCCTTCCTTCCTTCCTTCCTTCCTTCCTTCCTTCCTTCCTTCCTTCCTCCCTTCCTCCCTTCCTCCCTTCCTCCCTTCCTCCCTTCCTCCCTTCCTCCCTTCCTCCCTTCCTCCCTTCCTCCCTTCCTCCCTTCCTTCCTTCCTTCCTTCCTTCCACATTCACAAACTTTCCAGATAGAGGGATGTTTTCCTCCCCCTCTACTCTGCCCTGGTGAGATAACACATAGAATATTGTGTCCAGTTTTGGGTTCCTCAGTTCGAGAGGGACAGGGATCTATTTGAGACAGTCCAAAGGAGGGCCACCAGGATGATTAAGGGTCTGGATCACTGCCTTATGAGGAGAGGCTGAGAGACCTGGGGCATTTTAGTCTGGAGAAGAGAAGAGTGAAAGGGGATTTAATAAATGTTTATAAATATCTGAGGGCTGCATGTCAAGAAGGAGGGGACAGGCTCTGCTCAGTTCCACCCTGTGATAGGACAAGGGGCAATGGATATAAACTACAGCACAGGAGGTCAGGAGGTTCCACCTCAACATGAGGAGGAACTTCTTCACTGTAAGGGTCACAGAGCACTGGAACAGGCTCCCCAGAGAGGTTGTGGAGTCATCTTCTCTGGAGATTTTTCAAGACCCATCTGGATGTGTTCCTGTGTGACCTGTGCTAGATTCTATGGTCTTGCTCTGGCAGGGAGGCTGGACTCAGTAATGTTCAAAGGTCTCTTCCAACCCCTAACATCATGTGATGTACCCTTTTCTCTGGTGTTATGCACATCATTTCCTTGACCCTCTGGGTCCTAAGATTGATGGTTTCCTCCTGTAGGGGAACCTACAGTGAGTCATCTAGCTCTCATAACCACACTACTTTGACACTCAGTAGTTAACCACTTGTGTGTTGTTTGTAGCCCAGGGATCTCCTGTGTTGTTTTGCCTGTGGACTTTGAGGACTTCTGCTGGCATCCCATGTATTTAATCTCATGCCTTTATTGTTCTGTGAGGCATTTTATTTCATGGTCATAGGTAATTTTTTTGCTACAGAATAGTTCTGTGTATTACTATTAGTTGACAGAACTGCGTGTAATATTAGAAGTTACACCGCACTAGTGTACAAAGTAAAAGATAAAACAGAGTCGACAACTGTAGCTTGGTGATTAGATTGCTGTTAACAAGTTAAAACACATTTTCAGGTAGCTTCTAGCACTTCTTTTTTTTTTTTTTTTTTTTTTTTTTTTTTTTTTTTTTTTTTTTTTTTGACATCTTTCTTCCTCTACAATTCAGTTCTTTCCCTCTCATAATTGCTTATTTCCTTCTGTTTTGTCTCATTAGGTCTTGAAAAAAATGCATAAATTTCCATGTACTTTCTCCTCAGCCACTTAAGAGGCTCTCAAATTTGACAGGGGTTTAGAGTTTTGTACCCTCACGAGTAATTCTAACTCATTTTCATATGTCACTATACATTGAAATAGGAAAGAGTAATACTGAGATATTAGAAAAGCTGTGCTTCCTTTTAGGATTTGTCTTGAGGTTAATTGGTGACATCAAGTTTTATTTGCTGTGAAGGTAGAGGAAAAGAGCAGAATGGTGTTGAATGGCAGACAAGACTAGGTTATAACGCTTTCAAATTTGCTAGGTGCACCTATCTTAAATTGCTTTAAGGTTGTAACAGGAAGGACATGACCTGATTTCAGCTGAAATTGAGAAGCAGGTGCTAACACTCCCTTGACAGTAAAAGTGTATTTGTTAGGTTTGTTTTTGTTTCTCTTTTTTTCCTCATGAAAGTACAAAACATGAGTAACAGACTGAAGCTCTTGTCTTATTGCTGTGTTTGCATAAGTATTTTTTATCCTTCTACAGAATAAATTCAGACTTAAAAATATTTCAAACTCCTCCCATCACAATCTGCAGAGCAACAAAGCTGGAGAGGGGTTTGGAACACAAGCCCTATGAAGAGAGGCTGAGGGAGCTGGGGTTGTTTAGCCTGGAGAAGAGGAGGCTCAGGGTAGACCTTATTGCTCTCTACAAATACCTGAAGGGAGGTTGTAGACAGGCGGGAGCTGGTGTCTTCTCCCAGGTAACCAGCACCAGAACAAGAGGACACAGTCTCAAGCTGTGCCAGGGGAGGTTTAGACTGGATGCTAGGAAGAAATTCTTCTGAGAGAGTGATTGCCCATTGGAATGGGCTGCCCGGGGAGATGGTGGAGTCACCATCACTGGAGGTGTTTAGGAAGAGACTGGATGGGGTGCTTGGTGCCATGGTTTAGTTGATTACATGGTTTGGATTGTGGTTTGGACATGATGATCTTGAAGGTCTCTTCCAACCTGGTCTATTCTATCCTATCCTATCCTATCCTATCCTATCCTATCCTATCCTATCCTATCCTATCCTATCCTATCCTATCCTATCCTATCCTATCCTATCCCATCCCTCAAAAATCACAGTCTAAACATATGATTTATGCCCAATTCTTTTTACCCAGTTTGCATTTTGTCAGCCATTTCTAACCTATACCTTGTTAATACAGCTATTTTAATTTCTCCAGTCAGTCCAAAATATCCATGCACATTCATCTTATTCATATGCTGCAGCTTATTAACTGCAATTGTAGTGTTAATTTAGAACTATTTATACTTCATCTTCTTTCTCTTCAAAAAATACACATATTCCTGCTGGGGTGCTGTGAATTTTATTGTCTGGTTGTCAAGTTTTAGGCTTCTCAGGGCTTTATCTTCACAGACTCACAGAAACATTCAGGTTGGAAAGGACCCTTGGGATCACCAAGTCCAACAATAACCCTACTCTGCAAGGGTCACCGCTAAACCATATCCCCAAGCACCACATCCAAACCACCTTTAAGCACAACCAGGGTTGGTGACTCCACCACCTCCCTGGGCAGCACATTCCAATGCCTGACCACTCTTGCTGGGAAAAAAATGTTTCCTAATGTCCAGCCTAAGCTTACCCAGTCACAGCTTGAGGCGATTCCCTCTTGTCTGTCACTACCTTGAGAAGAGACCAGCACCAGCTCCTCCACAGTGTCCTTTCAGGTAGTTGTAGACAGCAATGAGGTCTCTACTTCTTCTCTGACTTGATTTAAAAAGACCTACACATATATATGCTCTGTTCTGAAAGTAATAACTGGAAAACTTGGATAAATACATACAAGCACATTTTAAAATACAAGCACACATTAAAAGATCTTTGATAATGTATTCCTGATGGTATAAGGAGAAGTAATTATGTCTAAATAGTTTTGGTATTATTTCCTTATTTGGACTGCTGTAGAATTTTAGGATTTTTTTTTTTTTTGCTTTGACTTCAATTTGATCACATTTTTTGACAAGTTCTGTAATAATTCTTAAATAAAAATCAAGGTAAACCAAGAAAATAATTTTATTCTCCTAGACCTTTAGTTGGGATTGGTCTCTAAACTGCACGGATTTTCTTGCTCACAAAATCCAAAGAGAAGAATTAATTTAAGATAAAAAAGTTTATCATACCTGACTAAAATCTCCCTTTCACAAAATTTGTTTGGCTCTCTAATCTTTACCATCTGTAGCTGTTACTTCTGTAGCTGTTACTTCTGTAGCTGTTACTTTTACAACCCAAAACATATTTTGAAATGCATGTAAAGTGAGACTTGGAAGAAGGGTCAATTGCTTTTATTTCATCAATAAATGAAGTTGGGAATGGACAAAGGGAAAAAAAGTCAAAAGCTCTTACAGAAGTTCTTCAGCTTTATGAAGAACTGCTTCTCTCAAATTCTTTTAATCCTTGGTCTTCAAATATGTATTGGTCGTCCTTTTAATATGATCTAGTCACTAAAGAAGTAAAGGTTTTAAGATCTCTTTGACAGTTAAAATAAAAGATGGTTTTAACTTCTTTTGTTCTTCTCTGCTAAAGTGATATTACTTCTTTTCCACAAATCTTAGTTCTATTCTATTCTATTCTATTCTATTCTATTCTATTCTATTCTATTCTATTCTATTCTATTCTATTCTATCCCGATAACATTATTAGTTAAAAATAGCTGAAACATCATTCGTGGTACCAGGTACATGTACATTAATAGAAATAAATGAAAAATGCATGAACATAAGTTAAAGCAAAAATGTTAAGAATATCTTTGGAATTGTGAGCTTTCTAATAAAAGCTAGTTTCAAGTCTGGGGAATTTTAAATCATCATAAACACTTCACTTATTCTTCTTAGTTTTGTTTGTTTGTTTGTCTGTTTGTTTTAAGGAACTGCCATAATTACCCCTTTCAGCACAGAACACCTACTTATATCACTGTGAATGAGTTTTAGGGGTAAAAACAGCATCACAAAATCACAGAATTGTCAGGGTTGGAAGGGACCTCAAGGATCATCTAGTTCCAACCTCCCTGCCATGGGCAGGGACACCTCACACTACATCAGGTTGCTCTGAGCCACATCCAGCCGGGCCTTAAAAACTTCCAGGGATGAGGCTTCCACCACCCCTCTAGGAAACCTATTCCAGTGTTTCACCACCCTCAAAAAACCCCAAAATCCCCTAAATGACAAAACCAACCAAACACACAAACATAACTAACAACAAAACCCCAACCCAAAACAAACCAAAAAACCCCAAACAAACCCAAACCAACAGAAAACCCCAAACCAACCCAAAACACAAGAAAACACAAACTTAAAATTGACATTTGGAATCAGCTTTCAAGCCAGGTGAGCATGCTTCCTTATATGCTTATGTCATGACCTTTATGGATGTTCTACATGTCTTACATGCTTGTGGCTCTCCCTGGAAGCATTGAAGGTATTGAGGATGCACAAGTTTCCAGATCAATAAGGTCTTTCATTCTATTGAATCCAAAAAGTGGTGTAAAACTCTAGGGGATGCAACCCTACCCGAATCACATGCTGGTATAGCTCAATGAAGTGAATCTGTCAGGCTTTGTGCTGCTGTACAAGTAACAATGTTTCATAAGATGTACTATGATCTTTGTGTGTAGTCTATAAATGAGCTGACAAGTCCTTTTAGAAAAGCACTTAGATGGTTCAGGAAAGCTGAATACCTGTGTCAAAGAAAGAACTTCTAAGCAAGGAGAAGAAAATCTGATATTGAACAGAAACTCAATCAGTTAACCTGATTACATAAAAAATAAAGAAGATGTATGAAGAAGTCCAGACTTCTAAAGCAATTTGCACCCAGCTGTTGCTTTAAACAAACCCTGCTTCAGAAGGGGCACGGAGTTTGTGCTTCCACAGCTGGAGGAAGTGTTGTGATAATGGAATGTGAAAAGAAACTCGACGGACACCGAAAAGTAAATGCTTCTGAAACCGGTCTCTTGACTATAAGTAGTTATCTGGATTGCAAGAAAAAAACCCTACCAACCAACACCCTTCCCCCAAAAAACCCCAAGCAACCAAACACAAAAATCACAGAGGAAAAAGGTGTTAAGAAATGTAACAAATAGGAAATAGATGTCTTACTTGATGTAACTTGCTGTCCAATGACAGGACAAAGGGCAATGGGTGGAAGTCGAGGCACAGGAAGTTTCATGGAAACAAGAGGAAGAATTATTTCATTGTAAGGGTGATGGAACACTGGAACAGGCTGCCAAGAGGGGTTGTGGAGTCTCCCTCTCTGGAGATACTGAAGACCCACCTGGGTGAGTTCCTGTGTGATCTGGTATAGGTGATACTGCTCTGGCAGGGAGGTTGGACTAGATGATCTGTTGAGGCCCCTTCCAGCCCCTAACATTCTGTGATTCTGTGATTTTGCTTTGGTTAACTTTACTATGCCAGTCTCTTGCCTGTGTTTGATTTGCTCTTTTTCATTAGTCTTCAACAGCATTCACTTTTTTGCTATATATCTTAATTTAATTTTATAGTGAATGTCTGAACTCCAGATGGTGGCATTATTAAATTCAATGGCTGTTTGTTTTCCCTCCAACAGACGATTGGCATGCTGGACTTGTTGCTACAAAGCCTAGTGTTCAATGTTGTGATTCCTAAACCCAACAATCTGTTTTTCCATTATGAAAGGAAGATTTTATTTTGACCAGAAAATCAGGCTACTGTGCTGACATCTGTGTGAAAGAGTTAGACTCCAGGAATCATATTTAGCATATTGGTAGACTGGCCTCATTTTCCCAGCAAAGGGAGGTACCTTTAAAATTAACATATTGATAAAATTCAATGCATGTTGCTGGCTATCTGAAGAACACCTAATGATCTGCACCTTTATCAACAGATTGTTCAGCTTTACAGCATAGCTATATAAGTCCTTCACCTCCTGGAAGAAATAAGAGAACATCTGAAAAAAATGGCTGTGTGGAAAGGTAGTTACACTCAAAATCATCAAACTCTGATTTTTAAGCACTTAAAAAGAAAAAAAAAGGAGAATATGCAAAAATTAAGTTATCTAAAACACTGCTTCTCAGAAGTATAATGAGATTGACAGCAGTCATGCCATTAATTATTAATTCCTAACTTTAAAATCACCATGTTTTAATAGGTTAACCAAGAGAATAATGAAACTAGGTTTCAGCTTCATATAGAAACGGCATGGAATTAACATTAACACCTTTTGGGAGGTGTTTAGGAGGAGACTTGATAGGGTGCTTGGTTGCATGGTTTAGTTGATTAGATGTTGTTGGATGATGGGTTGGACACAATGATCTTATTGCTCTCTACAACTACCTGAAGGGAGGTTGTAGCCAGGCAGAGGTTGGTCTCTTCTCCCAGGCAGCCAGTACCACAACAAGAGGACACAGTCTCAGGCTGCACCAGGAGAGGTTTAGGCTGGATGTTAGGAAAAAGTTCTACACGGAGAGAGTGATTGCCCATTGGAATTGGCTACCCGTGGAGGTGGTGGAGTCACCTTCATTGGAGGTGTTCAGGAGGAGACTTGATGGGGTGCTTGGCTGCATGGTTTAGTTGTTGGGTGGGTTGGATTGTTTGATGGGTTGGACGCGATGATCTTGAAGGTCTCTTCCAACCTGGTGTATTGTATTGTATTGTATTGTATTGTATTGTATTGTATTGTATCTTGAAGGTCTCTTCCAACCTGGCCTATTCTATTCTATTCTATTCTATTCTATTCTATTCTATTCTATTCTATTCTATTCTATTCTATTCTATTCTATTCTATTCTATTCCATTCCATTCCATTCCATTCCATTCCATTCCATTCCATTCCATTAAAGGAATGTAAATAGCTTGCTGAAGCATCTTGCCAGTTTAAGTCAGGTTTAGTGAAGTTAGTTTTCTGTATAAGGTATGAGGTGTTCAAGGTATTTGTAAAAATTTGAATCTTATTGCTATGACAGACTTAAACACAAGTAATCTATTTAATTAAGTATTTTACATGTCCCTCCTCCCACGGTGATATAATCTGCAGTGAGCTGCTGAGTAAACTCTGAATATTCAGCTATAGACAAGTTATTTGACCTGGGGAGAATACATGCTTTGGAAGGGCATAGTCTCTCTGGCCAGCAATTATTCAGAAATCAGAATACATTGGCTGAGCTGGGTGCCAAAGGAAGATTCAGAGAGAGAAGTAATGGGCTGCAGAAATATAGCATGAACGAATGCAGACGGAAGATATGCAAGGCATAGGTGTTCCCTGGGATTGGGTGCAGGGTACTGATGAATGTTGCAAGGTTGCATGCTAAGAGATATTGAGCCACTGTTGGTGGTAGATACAGCTAGATGTGCTTAAAGAGAGAGTGTGGTGAGTTGAAACTACGCCCCAACATAAAATTGCCAGACCAGCTCAGCTGAAAGCAAATGAAGCTGTATTCACAAGCACAACCCCAATCTAAAATATAAAATGCAGTGAATATGTACAAACTATGTACATGTACTTAAAATTTATGAGCAACACAAGAACCCCTGGACAAAACCAGGGGGGCACCAACAGCTTCCTCCTCCCTGCCCCCTCCCCCTGCCCTATACAAGGTAAAAGAGAGAGAGAGAAGAACGGAGAGTAGACTATTAGTACTTAGCCACAATAAAGGAACACAGCCAAGGTCAGCAAGCTAGCAGAAGCACCAGCTAGAGTGAAGAAGCCAAAAAGAGGGAAGAGTTAGTATACACAATTAACTTTATGTTAGATAATCAGACCAATGGGGTTATTTAGATTTCGTAATTATTTTCCTTTTGCATCCGATGGCAATTTATTTACATTCTATCACTTTCTGTTCAGGATCTGTGGAAATTTTTTCTAGGCAGAGTCTAAACCTACCACAGAGAAGAATGGGTGGTTTCTTGCAGATGGCTCCGTTTAAGAAGAGAGTAGGGAATGCAGTTTACTGGTGAGGAAGGCAGAATGGCATGAGGGCACACAGCAATAAACATGATTGTAGCAGCCACCTTGGGAGTCTAGTCTCTGAGTACTTTCTTGATAATGGTTGTATTTTTCCTGCCTCAATGCAATGGTGTTCCTTGCCTTACTTTCTCTGGGAGAGTTATTGCATCTGGGTGGAGTGCAGGTGGGCCTGCATATCCGTCACGGATGAATATGTTCGACACATATTGATTTATTAACAAAATGAGGCAAAACAAAGGCTGACTTTAGCAGCTGTAACAAGTGATTTAGGAGAACAGTGATTTAATTACTGTTTCAAGGATGACAAGAATCACACTAATTTATGATATGGTATCTCCAATGAAAGCACTCATAAACACAAAGTATACAGACACAGGAATAACTGACTAATGAGATATGTAAATGCACACACTTGTAAAAGCAAAGGTGTAAAATAAGACACCTAGAGAAGTAGAGAGGTGAGTACAAGAGACTAGCCTGCAGTCAAAATTTCCCCCTTTGCGTTTAGAGGCAATACACGTTTTTAATGGGAATTAGATGAGTCTCCAACAGGTGATCTTGCCCAGGCCTTTTGTTGACTTTGTTGGCAGATGGTCCTGAGAGGTATTGCAACTCAGAGGAGATGCTAGATGCAGACCTCAAAAGGTCTACTTTTGGATCACTATATGTACAGACTTTTGTCAAGTACTTTTCCATTTTGGCCCAGCTTGAGTGTTGCAATTGTCTGCTTTGTTCAAGTCCTGGATCTGAGGGTCTTTGTATCCTCCCTCTGGGCCACGACTCTAGTACAAGTGTAGCAGGTTGTAAGAAGACTTATAATCTAAGATGATGTAGAAGCCAAGTGTGCTAAGGGTGCACCTCAGCCATCTGGCCCATTGATGGAACCAACTGTCCTTATTGGCCCGATGAACAGAGGAGGCAGGAGCCAGGTACCTTAAGGGCCTTTACACTCTGGCAGAGAGCCTTTTGAAATTCTTGTGTGTGGGAACTGTACACTGTCTTGAGCAGCTCAGGAGCAGAGGGCAATTATTCTACCACAATATCAGAGAATGACATTTGGACATATTGTCAACAGATCTGTGGAATGCTAGTAATATATCTCTTCCATTTCATGGATATGATCATCCATAGAATTGTTAAGGTTGGGAGGGACCTCAAGGATCATTTAGTTCCAACCCCCCTGCCATGGGCAGGGACACCTCACACTAGATCAGGTTGCTCAGAGCCACATCCAGCCTGGCCTTAAAAACCTCCAGGGATGAGGCTTGTATCACCTCCCTGGGCAACCTGTTCCAGTGTCTCATCACCCTCATGGGGAAGAACTTCTTCCTAACACCCAATCTGAATCTACCCATTTCTATTTTTCTTCCATTCCCTCTAGTGCTACCATTACCTGCTACCCTAAAAGTCCCTCCCTGGATTTCTTGTAGGCCCCCTTCACATACTGGAAGGCCACAATAAGGTCTCCTCAGAGTCAGTTACTGCTTTATATATTTTTTATCTGTTGAATAAAATGCTGCTGACATGACCAGGAACATAAGATTCTTGAAGAGCCACAACAATTTCTTTAGCAAAATATTTTTTCCCTCACTGTTGTTCTGTTGTCAGTAATTCTGTGGTCTTCATTGCTGTAATCTGATTTGGATAACAATCTGCCTGTGAAGCAGATGGCACACTTTGTCACTTCTGCAGGATCTACAGGCTACGACTAATCGAAAATTCTCCTGGTGTGTTCAGAATTAAGCTTTGTTCTTATCCCCCACACAAAAGAAGAACCTGCTTATTTGCACAACTGAAAAAGCCTCACTCACCAAAGTTGTAGAGATGAATAGATACCATTGCCAAGTTTCTGAGGCACTAGAGGTCAGTGACTTTTTATAGGGCTGTGTCGTTGCTCGGTAGCTCTGCTGGCAACTTGCTATTAGTTCCTCTTCCAAATAGTTTGGCCTCTTGCTGTGACAAGATACTTTCACACAATTTCCAACCCATTAAGGAAGTATCAGCCTGGCAGTTCCAATCCATATGAGCCTGTGCATTCCCACTCCATGTGAACTTATGTGGTTTCCTTTTTATCTTCTCTCCTCTCACTCTCTATCTTACAGCACAGAGAAGAATAATTTTAGCAAGGTGAAGAAAAAGAGAAGGGATACAAAACAACCCCATGCAGTGCTGCAGGCTGGGGTCAGAGTGGCTGGAGAGTCGTCAGGCAGAAAGGGACATGGGGGTACTGGTTGACAGCAGCTGAACATGAGCCAGCAGTGTGCCCAGGGCCAATGGCATCGTGGCCTGTATCAGGAATAGTGTGGCCAGCAGAAGCAGGGAAGTCATTCTGCCCTGTACTCGGCACTGATTAGGCCACACCTTGAGTCCGGTGCCCAGTTCTGGGCTCCTCAGCTTAAGAAGGACATTGAGATACTTGAGTGTGTCCAGAGAAGGGCGAGAAAGCTGTGGAGGGGTTTGGAGCACAAGCCCTATGAGGAGAGGCTGAGGGAGCTGGGGCTGCTTAGCCTGGAGGAGGCTCAGGGCAGACCTTATTGCCATCTACAACTACCCGAAGGGAAGCTGCAGCCAGCTGGGGGTTGGTCTCTTCTTCCAGGCAACCAGCAACACGAGGACACAGTCTCAAGCTGTGCCAGGGGAGGTTTAGGCTGGATGCTAGGAAGAAATTCTTCACAGAAAGAGATTGGCCATTGGAATGGGTTGCCCAGGGAGGTGGTGAAGTCACCATCACTGGAGGCATTTAAAAAGAGATTGGATGAGGCACTTCGTGCCACGGTTTAGTTGATTAGATGGTGTTGGGTGATAAGTAGGACTTGATGAACTCAAAGGTCTTTTCCAACCTGGTTAATTCTGTATTTTGTATTCTGTAACTAAAGCTATCAATTCTTTTCTCTCCAGAAATACAGATTTTGCCAGAAGAACAGGATGAAAGTACTACCAATGGCCATTGTTCTTCCTGTTGCAGATATGAAATCAAAGCAGGTCTTCTCTTTCAAGGTCTGCCTGTGGGTTTATTATAACCTTTATGGTAGAGCTTAGAGTTTTTGCTTCAATTTTTTTGTATTATTTGATTTTCACTTTCACTTCTAGTAAGAGGTGATAAGAGTACAGTAGAGTATATCCTTTCCTATTCTCAATACTCTACACTTTGAATCTTTGTGCATCTTGCACTTTTCCCTGAAGTTCTGTTAGCATAATATGTAGCTTGTGCTTGCTTCCTCTTCAAAGAGATACCTGCAGTACAGAAGTTGATGAGGATACCAGCTCCAGTGCAAGCAAGTCTGCACTAGGGAAAGGAACTCTGACAAAAAGGGTCTATCAAGGAGCACTTCTGGAGGCTTTTGGAAGCCAGGAAAGCATCTCGCCTGTGCTGGGCATAGGCTGAAGAGGTGTCATGGGCAGAACCAGCACCACTTGGGGCAGATCTAAACAGGGCATCAACACACCAACAGCCACTCCCCAAGACCACAACCTCCCTTGTAAAAGAAGTCCTTTGGGAGAGCATCATTGGGCAAACAAGCAGCAAGTGGACATCATTGAGGGTATTGCAGTTTGTGACAAAGGACACACGGACAGGCTGATGAGAGTAAAGTTCAGTTGGTGGTAACTGTTTCCCTCTCCTGGCTTGAGAGTTGAACTCAACTAGTTATCATCACCCTCAAGGAAGAGAACCTAGCCATAGTTACCACTTGGCTGAAAGACAGTTGCCAGAAGGAACGTGGGGACCCAGGTGGAGTTGCCACCCAAACATGCGGCTGCACAGGTTTCTGGCTGCAGAGGGTACCTGAGCCTAATACTCATACCAGAGGGCAACAGAGACAGCACCTGTGTGTGTGGTGTGACCATAATGAATGATCTACTCAGGAGATGGCAGAGTTGGGAGAGAAATTGGTAAAGTTAAGGAATGTCAGGAAGTGGGGAAGTGGGAGAGATAGATGGGTAGAGCCACACTTTGATGCAAAGGCAACAGTTTGCTGCAGACCAACCAATCAAGATTATGAGACTGATGAAGCACTCTATAAGCAGTTGGGAGAGGTTGCACAATTGTTACCACTTGTTCTCATGGAGGACACTGAAGACAGATGGTGATTCTTCTGGATACAATGTTTTGAATAAGTTTTTATTCCTTAAAGTTTTGCAAAGGGTTATAGATCCACATAAAGATTTACTGTGGAATGTGGAATGAACAAGTGCACTGACAACAGAAGACTATGTCTCAAGTAGAGAGAGGTGGTAAAAATGACTCACGGCAAACAAAGTGGGACAGTTTATGCCTCATTACTTACTACATTTGGGCACCTGAAAACAGATTAATAGAGGGCTTTGAAATTACCTCTGCATTCTGCTCCCATTTAAGCACTTTCCCTAGGTCCTAAATCTTCAAACTTATACTTTAGAGTCCTGTTTCTGGCAGTGCCATGCCCAAAAGCCATGAAGCCACTTTTTAGCCATGTTACTGGAACAGCTGTACATAGAAATCTCCTGTAGGTTTGGTTGTACACAGAGTGTATGTTTTCTACTACCCCTTGATAAGATTTACTACGTACAGAATTCTGTAACTGAGAAGTCAGGAAGCTGAACTAGCTTCTATTTTTTCAGACATAATTTCTGGACTCTGTGAAGAAGTTTCTGGGATCTTTGCCAGTTCCCTCTTTGTGGGATTATGTTGCTTGCATGTCGGGCTGTTATATCTGATTACCATGGGAATTAATGTAATGTCAAGTGTTAATATCAATGGTATCTAGACAGGAAATAACCAGGAATTTAAAATCCACTATTTTTTAAATATTAATACATCTTTTTCCATTGTGAAGCATATGAAAAGCAAACATTAATTTTCTTATTTGAAAGCATCAGGCTAGCTTTTAAAAAAAAAAAGAAGATTAAGCAAATCTCTTTAGCTTTTCCTTTCTTTTCATCTGGTGCAAGACATTGGAAGAAAGCAAGTAAACAAGTTACAGCAGCAATAATAATGCATGACATCTGATCATTCTAAATATTCCCACTAATCCCATGCAGGTACATTTATTCAGGCTTCTACTGGTGAATATCTAGAAGCAAGAAAAGATAATCTCTGAAAATGTTATTTTGGTTTAGGAGCTCTATCTACTGAAGCTTTGGTATTTGTTTCTCATCTCTTGTACAAAAAAATAATGTCAAGATTATTGCTTTTATATTAATATAATATAGTATGCATTATACATATTAGTGTATAAGATTAATGTAATCTATTCCTATAACTATGTGATATAAAATCATAGAATGGTCTGGGTTGAAAGGGACCTCCAAAGGTCATCTATTCCAACTCCTTCCACAGTAAGCAGGGGCGTCCTCAACTAGATTAGGTTGCCCAGAGCCCTGTTGAGCACATATATAGTACATATATAATATGTTAGTCACAATTTACCAACAAAAATGCTGGAGGGGGTGAGCAGGAGCAAGTCACTGCCTACTGCTTTACACATGTGGAAGAATGACAAATGTGGTCATAGATGGCAGGGTGGGCTGTACCAACCAGAAAATAGTGGAATTGATTCTGTGACGCTGTGAGTTCAGAACTCAGAGGAAAACTGGTCAGGTGAATAGCAGAGATAAGTTCTGAGTTGTGGGACAGTAGACTGGACTATTCTGGAAGGGGAGGTTGACCAAGGGGACAAGTACTCAGAAAAGTTGTTTCTTTGACTTCTTTGAAGGTTAGGAACAAATCATCTCATTGTGGATGAATGCCAGAAATTTTGGCTGTGGCTTCTGAATTCAAGAGGAAATGGGGAGAATAATAGAGGTGGAAACAAAGACCAGCACAGAAGTGTATACAAGCATTTCTCTGAGACTTTGGGTGAAATCAAGGTCAACTGGCTTCACCTAAATTTCTGGAAAAATCATAGAGCAGGTTTTAATAGAATTAATTTCCAAACACATGAAGGACAGGATTAGCAACAGTCAATTCAGATTTAGCAACAGAAACTCCTTCAGATCCAACCCGGTGACTGAGGTAGTTTTAGGCTATGCCTTTAAAATCTTCCCTTTTCTCATCTCTGCTCTCTTTGTTTGGTCTTAAGGGATACTAATCTGCTTCTGCTTGACCTTGGCTGCGTTATTTTGGTTAAATCTAGCAGATACTTTTTCTCTGCTCCTTTTTCCCATTTGGACAGGGGGTAGGGGAGCAGAGAGACATCTTTCCTGGCAAAAAACCTCATCTGTGTGGATGTGATGGGAGAGGGAGTGATATATGCAATACTACTCATAAGCACAGGTGTGTTCCTATTCAAATGAATACCATCTGACACCACACATGTTTTTCAATAATTTTTTCTGGTAAATGATCATGGAATATTTTGGAAAACATATTTCCAAATGACATCTGAACTCTGTTTCCACTTCCAGAAATTTCCCTTAATGTGAAGAATAAGATCTAAGTGCCATGGTTTAGTCATGAGGTCTGTGGTGACAGGTTGGACTTGATGACCTTTGAGGTCTCTTCCAACCTTGGTGATTCTATGATTCGGATTACTAAACCTCTCTTCACTTTGTTCTAGCCCTTTTAAAAAAAGGTATATTTTCTTTGTTGAAATGTTTCCTATTAGTGGCATGTTCTTATGAAATGTCAGAGACAATATGAATAAATTAATCCATACACACATACTTTCCCCCCACCCCATATTCATATTTAACTTTCCTTTTCCCCAGTGATGCCAGCAGCTTTTTAGCTCTGATTCTGAGGTATTTGCCTTCGTGCTGTATCTGAGCAAATTAGATCAGTCTGAGCATGGAGTCCTATCATGCAGAGTCAGATAAAATATGAGCTTCCTTATCCTCTGTAGGACTAAAAGATTTTCCTCTGGCTTTGATCATTTGGGCAGTGATATAAAAATGAGTAAGATTTAACTGGAAGGACTCAAAATGGACTCCACAAGTGCCAGAGGGAGATTCTGAAAATTGAATTGTTATCTAAACTGCCAAATATGGGATATTTTTCAGCATTTACCCTTTGAATAGGCATTGAACCTAAGAAATATGTTTGTTGACAGATCCTTCAGTGAGACATTGCAGTTACTCTGCTCACAGACTTGAGTTATATATATGATTGTATTTATGACTCTTATTATTTATAGTGACTTTGAGGAACAATGAAGAATGAGCCTTTATTTCACCTGGACTATGAAACCGCTGTAATATCAGCCTAGAAAGAATAAAAAGGAAAGTTTTTGGACAACCTTCATGTAAATTCTTCTGCAGTATTAACCAGAAACTGAAGAAAAGAAAATGGGAATTTGCATCAAAATGTTTGGTGAGATCTGTGCTGTAGATTTTAAAATGTACAGTGGCTTATATGGAGCAAACATTTCCTACTGGGCAAAGAAATTATTCCATAAGAAAACCCTTTGTCTTTTTCAGTTTTGTCCTGTTTACTCTCCTTATCCCAGCAATGCTCTGCTGTTATAAATGTAAAGAACTGTGAAGTATTATCTGAATCAAACTCATAAGTAGGCAAATGCAGAGAGGACACATTCACAGATAAGAAATACCCTTAAAAGAAAAAAAGAAGCTAATTTGTTTTTTTCTGCCCTTGCATGTGCATGTGTGTATGTTAAGTCTGAAAATTCACTGAGGTGTTACAATGACATATATGCCATTGTCAGAAATTTTACTACTCACTGATTAGTTCAGGTGTTTGTGCATGCCATCTGTCTTGTTTGTGCTGGTGTATATATATCAGCAAGTGAAGAAAACAGCTTTATTTTCCTGTTTCAGCTTACTTTTCTGCCATGCTGGAAAGCAGCTCCATGGAGAAAGACATTGAGTCCCAGTGGACAGTAAGTTCTCCTTGGGATAGCAATATGCCCTAGTGGCCAAGGGAGCCAACGGGATCGTGCGGTGCAGCAAGAAAAGTGTGGCCAGCAGGTCTAGGGAGGTTCTTCTACCTCTACCTCACTCTGCCCTAGTGAGACCATACCTGGAATACTGTGTCCAATTTTGGCCTCCCCAGTTCAAGAGAGACAGAGAGCTGCTGAAGAGAGTCCAGCGGAGAGCCATGAGAATGATTAGGGGACTTGAGCACCTCCCCTGTGAAGAGAGACTGAGAGCCCTGGGGCTGTTTATCATTGAGAAGATTGAGAAGGGAACTCATCAATATCTATAAATACTTGAGGGGTGGGTGTCAGGTGGAGGGGTCCAATCCATTTTTGCTGGTGGACAGTAATAAGACAAGAAACAACAGGTACAAACTTGAACATAGAAGGCTTGACCTCAACATGAGGAGAAACTTCTTTACAGTGTGGGTGCCAGAGCCCTGGAACAGGCTGCCCAGAGAGGTTGCGGAGTCTCCTTCTCTGTAGACTTTCCAAACCCACCTGAATGCATTTGTGTGTGGACTACCCTAAGTGATCTTGCTTTTGGCAGTGGGATTGGACTCGATGATCTCTGGATGTCCCTTCCAACCCCTAATGTTCTATGATTCTATGAAGAGAAAGAAAAGAAAGTTTAACAAGCTTGTTTCGTAATCTGATGGTTGATTCTGTGGGTAAGTTTTATTGCATAGTATCTTTCGCTATAGCATTTTGCTACACTTTTTGTTTTCCAGACGTGTTTTCATTTCTTTGTTCTTGCAGTTTTCTCCTGACTATGCAGCCTTGTATGGGTTATGAATAACTGGCTGAAGACACCTGGTGTTCTTTGGTTTTCTAACTTTAATTGGCAATTAGTTTGAGATGGTTATAGCAAGCAAAATTTAGCAGATTGTACACTAATTTCTCATTATGATCCCTTGGCTCATCTAATACATTCAACTTGCAGTAAGTCTGCATGTTTCTTTGAACTACATGAGAGAACAGGTTCACTTAATGGGATAAAGCTAAACCGTTATCAAGATTTACTCTACAGAGCTTCCTGATCTTATCCTGTTATCCAGGCTAGGGAGATGGTTAATCTCTGTGCCACACAGAATCATAGAGTCACAGAATTGTTATGGTTGGAAGGGACATCAAGGATCATCTAGTTCCAAACCCCCTGCCATGGGCAGGGACACCTCACACTAGATCAGGTTGCTCAGAGCCACATCCAGCCTGGTCTTAAAAACCTCCAGCAATGAGGCTTCTACCACCTCCCTGGGTAACCCGTTCCAGTGTCTCACCACCCTCACAGGGAAGAACTTCTTCCTAACATCCAATCCAAATCTAACCATTTCTACTTTTGCTGCATTCCCCCTAGTCCTATCACTCTCTAACATCTCAAAAAGTCCCTCTCCATATTTCTTGTAGGCCCCCTTCAGATACTGGAAAGCCACAATTAGATCTCCTTCAGAGCCTTCTCTTCTCCAGACTGAATAGCCCCAACTCCCTCAGTCTTTCCTCATAGTAGAGGTGCTCCAGCCCACTGATCATCCTTGTGGCCCTTCTCTGGACATGTTCCAGCCCCTCTGCATCCTTCCTGTAATAGGGGCTCCAGAACTGAACACAGTAATCCAGGTGGGGTTGCGCCAGTGCAGATTAGAGGGGAGAATCACCTCCCTTGACCTGCTGGCTATGCTTCTCCTGATGCAGCCCAGGATGTGACTTGCTTTCTGGGCTGTATACCTGGACTTCCATCTTACTGAAATCAGGCTGTGGATATGGAGAGAGATTCTAGAGTGTGCCTAGAACTTGTCCTTTAAGGACTTAAATCACAGGGTTAGACTTGTTCAAATCTGTTCGTTACGTGATGTTATTTGATATTCTTTTGCTAAGGTAAAAACCTTGTCCTTGTTATACATATTTAGATTTGTGTACAGAGCTCAAAATTTTTTAATGACAAAATGCTGGATGCATAGTTTAGCTCCATCAAAACAGTGCTGAGTCATACCAGCAGACACTCCGGTCCTGCAAACCAGGTGATATGTTTATTGGCCATATCCTTGCTACAAGGAGTTAAATTTACTGAAAACTTGGGCACAGTTATTGCTACAAAAAGCTCACAGACTGAAAGCAGACTGTTAGAGAATAGGCAAAGGTAAGTACTATGGGACATGGGGACCTTTCCTTCTCTCTTCCATCAGAATCAGATTCACAGTGATCCCTTCACCCTGGTTTTCACCAGACCTTCTGTATCTTCCTTGGTTTTGTTCTACCTGACCTCTTTATGAAAACATCTACAGAGTTGTACTGCTTGATGGGAATTTACACACATTTAGGAGATGTAGAGGGTCTACTAAAATGAGATAATTGGGAAGGCAAATAGAAAAACTAATTTTCTTTTTGTCCAGCAGCATCTTGAGCTACACTCAGAAGAGAAAAATAGCTAAATGAACAAAACCTGCCAAACCCCAATGGCTTTACATTGAATTTCATTCTTCTAACTCTTTTATTTAACAAATGCTCTGCTCTGAACACAGAGATTAATGAAAAACTCATGGTAGCGATTAACATTTTGCTCAATATTCATTGTTTCACCTGATATAAAATGGAAACTGGAAGCATTGTTAAATGGACTGAATATCTGAGAGGTTATGCAATGTCACTGCACCTTCTATAAGTACCTCTTGAGCATTAACCTGAAGAGCTTTCTCTTAGCTGTCAAAAGCACTTTATCCTTAGGGATACCTACATATCATCCAGTCCAACAATATGGGGCAGTTACTATATCTGTGTCCTCTCCCTCTCCCTCTCCCTCTCCCCTCTTGCCACACCTGGTTGGAGCAAGTAGCATGTGCTGCATGGAGGGAAGGTTCACAAGCAAGTGCTGGGCATGCATGAAGAGAATGTTTGCACATTCTGGGCTTGCAATCAACACATAGAGAAATGGCTGGAGGGCAAAACTTAAAAATAGATTGAAAGTTAGGAAAGGTAGGCTGCTGAAAAGGAGGGATGTCAAATGCTGGACCCTGGCAATACTGTTGTTGGAATTCAGATTTCATTCTTGTAACATCTAAACCTAGTTACTCTAGTGTTGTTAGGACAGGCAATACACTCTTGCCTTTGACTCCCTTTGTTAAAATGTCTTTCTACGGGTCAGTCAAAAGTCAGACTTCATATCTGCTATGTGTTATTGAATAGATTACATGTAGGAGGACTTTTCTCTGAAAGGGCCCAGTTATGAATTAACTTCTTTTTAAATAATCAGGAGTTCAAATGTCAATAGGATATTGATGTCTTTCTGTAGGTTCTTTAACATTTATTTGCTTTTCTGTATTTACAGAGGGCTGATAATAGCAGATGTAAATAAGATTAGAAGATGTCAGAAGGTGCCTGATATGGCAAATACAAAATTGTTGTTTTCATGTTGATTTTTTAACTTTTGCAGAATACAGCATTACAGAATACAGAATTAACCAGTTTGGAAAAGACTGTTGAGATCATCAAGTCCAACCTATCACCCAACGCCATCTAATCAACTCAACCATGGCACAAAGTGCCTCATCCAATCTTTTTAAAAAAACTTCCAGTGATGGTGGTGACTCCACGACCTCCCTGAGCAGCCCATTCCAATGGCCAATTAATCTTTCTGTGAAGAATTTCTTCCTAACATCCAGCCTAAACCTTCCCTGGCACAGATGGAGACTGTGTCCTCTTGTTCTGCTGCTGGTTGCCTGGGAGAAGAGACCAGCCCCCAGCTGGCTGCAACTTCCCTTCGGGTAGTTGTAGATGGCAATAAGGTCTGCCCTGAGCCTCCTCTTCTCCAGGCTAAACAATCCCAGCTCCCTCAGCCTCTCCTCACAGGGCTTGTACCCTCACCAGCTTTGTTGCCTTTCTCTGGACACATTTGAGCAACTCAAAATCTTTCTTAAACTGAGGGGCCCAGAACTGGACACAGTACTCAAGGCATGGCCTAAACAGGGCTGAGTACAGGGCAGAATGACTTCCCTGCTCCTGCTGGCCACACTGTTCCGCATTATAGGGCAGTAAGTCAGTTACTCAGTTTTATTTTAATGTCCACTGATGGGGTCAAAACCTGACAAACTCAGTCAGTTTTGCATAAATGTTGTTTAGTTTTGTAAAGCAGACACAACATTTTAGAAACATTTTCTCATAAAAAGAATGTATATATATATATATATATATATATATACACACACACACACACACACACATATTTATTCCCCCTCTCTTATGACAGAGAGAAGAGTAGGAAATATTTTCATATATGAAATTTCTCAGCTGCACTGTCTTGAGGGTTTTTACAATACTTGGAGACTTTTACCTTTTTTTTTGTGTGTGTGTTTTGTTTTAGTTGTTATTTTTCTCTTTGTCTAAGGCTATAGAGTGGGTGTCATCAAAAAAGCAGCATTTACTGTTACTATGGTAAAGTACTGAACTTCACTGCAGTGCTGACTGAATCAGAGATATTTGGAGAAACAGGAAATTAAGATGTGTTTATTTTATCCACTGTCTTTGTTAGACACAAAAATATCTTTTTCATCTCAAAAGTAAGAGTCCAGCTGTATACTCATGAGGTAAATACTCATTGGATATTAAGTATTTGATTAGCAGTTACTGAATTTTGTTTCAGGATTTCTCATTATATAACCATTGGGAAGAGCAAAGAAGGGAGGGAAAAGCAGACTGTGCTCTCACACTAATGCTGAGGGGGATTAGGATTAGAATTAGAATTAGAATTAACCAGGTTGGAAGAGACTTTCGAGGTCATCGAGTCCAACCTATCATCCAACACCATTTAATCAACTAAACCGTGGCAGCAAGCACCCCATCTAGTCTCTTACTAAACATCTCCAGGGATGGTGACTCCACCATCTCCCTGCACAGCACATTCTAATGAGCAACCACTCTTTCTGTGAAAACCTTCCTCCTAACATCTAGCCTAAACCTCCCCAGGCACAGCTTGAGACTGTGTCCTTGTGTTCTGGTGCTGGTTGCCTGGGAGAAGAGACCAGCCCCCACCTGTCTACAACCTCCCTTCAGGTAGCTGTAGACAGCAATAAGGTCTGCCCTGAGCCTCCTCTTCTCCAGGCTAAGCAACCCCAGCTCTCTCAGCCTCTCCTCATAGGGCTTGTGTTCCAAACCTCTCACCAGCTTTGTTGCCCTTCTCTGGACATATTCCAGCAACTCAACATCTTTCCTGAACTGAGGGGCCCAGAACTGGACACAGGACTCAAGGTGTGGCCTTACCAGTGCTGAGTACAGGGGCAGAGTGACCTCCCTGCTCCTGGTGAAATAACAAGTTCTCTCTTAAAATATTATTTATTGAATGTTTGTATTTAAGGATGTGGGGTTTAGTATTGAGTTTCTTTTCCTGTTGATACTGACAGTTAGTGTCTGAAAGCAAAAGAAGATGTAAGACAGTGAGCAGTAGCAGGGATTTCCAGGGTATCTACAGCTGGTTTGGTGTGTCTACATGTGTATAGATGTATTTTTTTTTGCTGCTAAATAATGGTGTCTTGAGACCCAAAAACCCCATCTATCTTTGCTTTTCAGCAAAGACAAATTAGTCTGGTTAACATGGTAGCCAAAGGTTGATGCAGATATGGTCTGTCTAGCACTGGACCTAGTACCAACCCAAAGGGATCTTGGGTAGCTCTCCATGTCTTTCCTCTTTTGCCTCTTACAGCAAAAATATAAGAAACTGCAAGAGAGACAGTTTATTGATTTGTTCTTACAACCCAGCCAAATAAGTCAAAGGAGTTATTGACTTCTTTCTGAAACTGAGAGAGCTATGAGCAGGGATGGAAGACTTGAATAGTATCCAAACGTATGAGATAGCCAAGGCTATGGTTTGTATTTTCTTGCTCTAGTTACAGTAGCAACAGAAGCAAGGACCAGCCTTGCCTAGAGCAATGTTTCTAGAGCTTAAAATGGTTGTTTAAGAAAATCATTTCCATGATGCTCTTTTGTGGGAAGAGGATGGCAATGGAGAGAAAGGAATGTGACTCTAGGTGGGGGGAGGGAGACTAAGCCCAATGTGGTAGTTTTAGGCTATGCCTTTAAACTTTTTCACAGATCTTGAGCAGAAAAGTAGTAAAATGTAAACAAATCACTGTTGGGTGTAAAAAGGAAACTAAAGATTATTCTAAACAATCCCATTTCAAACATAAGGAACTTAAACTGGTTGTACCAAAACAGTTTCTTCTTCTCTTCTTGCTTCTTTGCTCTGGGGAGAGATATTAACTCACTTTGGCTTGACCTTGGCTGCACTGTTTTGGTATTAACTTCTCTGCTTCTTTCTCCCTTCTTTTGTACAAGGGGGTCAGCAGGGAGACAGGGAAGGAGAAGCTAGTAGCTGCTCTGGTCAAAGACCAGGGGGTCCTTGTGCTGTTTATTAATTGTAAATACCTGTGAATATTGTAAATCCTGCATATTTTCGATATATTCATTGCATTCCATTGTAGATTGTAGTTTTTCCTGTAAATACAGATTTCATTTGCTTCCAACTGAGCTGGTCTGGGTGGGAAATTTCAACCCACCACACCTAACTGCACCTACTTTTCTTCCTGTAACCAGAGATTAAAGAAAGAAGCTATAGTTTCCTCTTAAGATCCAGTGTATGTAGGTGTAAGACAGAGGATTTACCAAATGTTTTCTTTTATTGGGCAAGCATCAGCAGGAAACTACAGAAGTGCAGGAAGCCGGTAACAGATCACACTTAGCTGCTTTTAAAAGGTGGGTGGGGGGAATCAATCCTTTAAATGCACATTTTAAAACCAGTCTGTAAAGTAATGGCCATGAAACAATAATAGAATAAAAGTCAGATGAATATGACAATTTGTCACACTTGGTGTTTAATGTTCTTTAAATGTTTCCAGTCAGTGCTGAAGTAACAAATTTTCTTGCCTTTGTTATGAGATATTGTATTCCTGTATACTTCAGGATGAACTGTTGCAGAACATATATAAACTAATTGATATCTTTCTGCAGTAAGCATTATAACATTGATCACTTCAACTTGCTTTTGCTTACCATGCAGCTGGCGTTTTCTGTTTGTTGTGGAGGAAAATAGAATATAAGCACCTAGACTGTTTGTTTATCCAGCTGGAGATGAGCTGGACATTTAGCGACAACTGGAACATGAACACATAGAATAATAGAATCCTAGAATGGTTTGGGTAGGAAGGGACCACCAAAGTTCATCTAGTCCTGTTGAGGATTGGCTTAAAGAAAAAGGACATGGGTCCCAGGAACATCTGTGCAATTTAGGCCTTGAAGGAGTTTCTGTTGAAAATATAGCAATGAAGTAGGAGTTGTGGAAAGGTGCTGATTGTCTGGTATGCTGAGGTCAAGCTGACCTCCAGGAGAGGCAAACAAGATAAGGAGGGAGCGAGGTCTGGGAAAAGGAGGAACTAGCCTGAGTAGAAAAAAGCACAGAGTTGTGAAAATAAACAGATGTAACCTTTTAGAGATGAACCAATAGTGTGTGTTAAATTAGAATAGAATTAACTATGCATAAGATAAGACTATAAATAACAAAGTGTGGAACAATAAAGTTGGATGATTTCTATGACTCATATTGGGTCCTGTCGTCCCTGTCTCCGTTCCTGTCATAGTCCAACCCCTCTGCAGTGACCAGGGACATTCTCCACTAGATCAGGTTGCTCAAAACGTTGATGAGCCTGACCTTGAATATCTCCCAATTTAAAATCATCGGGTAAATAATGGATATTTTATTTGATAAGAAAAGTCACCTTGTATATAAATTCTGCATCAGGCTAAGAAAATGACCAAATCCATTCAAACCAATAAATTTTAAGTCTACTTAGAAAGATACAATAGGCAGAGTATATGTTGATTTGATATTGCACTTCATAAGAAATCATTTGAGTACTCAATGTGTTGGAAAAAACCCTATATATATAGTTTTTCAAATGAGCAAAGCTACTATTTCTGTCATGTCCCTGCCATATGTGATAGCTTGCAAAGAAACCCCACCAATGTACAGACATTTCAAACAGCTTTTTGTCTTCTTTTTAGAAGTTTCTGTCACAGACACCAGTTTGTCTACAGAAAATTTTATATCATCACTTAAGCAGGACCATTTGTGGAAGAAACAGTCATTTCATTAAAGAGGTGTATCAGCCTATGCAAAGTTAAACAGGTAATGCAACCAACATAACTCCAAAGCTCAGATATTCATTAGTTCTTTATAAAGATAAAGATTTCTATGAAACTGATAAAATACATCTGAATCAAAACAGAGACCTCATTTTTTGCCAAGCTTAATTAACTTATTTTCCAGGTTTTCATGGGGCCCGAGAGCTCCATGTAAGTATTTTTTCTTTTGCTAACTGTAACAATAATAATATGTTATGATGTTATCCATGTGTAACTGAATGACAGAGGAAATAATTTCCCCCACCCTGGATCCCAGCTCGCATAAAAGAAAGCCACTCTAAAAATTATTAAATCGAAGCAGAACACCTGGAATTTCTAAAGACTGTTACTCCACATGCCATTCCTCTCACAAATACATATTTGGTTTGCTGTGTTTATATGGCAACCATCTCACAGCTCTGCTTTCAATAATAAAACGTATTGGGAGGATGATGAAGCTTATGAAATTACCAAGAGAAAGAGTAGTTGACAGAATACTTCAGCCCAGTTCAATGTGTAGCAGCCTCCCAAATGAGAATAAGTAAGGGTCAGATAGGCTGCCAGAAGATATTTAAGAATCAGTTTGATGTCAAGATGAACAGAGTCATTTATCTTGTCTCCCA
This sequence comes from Picus viridis, assembly GCA_033816785.1. Classification (NCBI taxonomy): domain Eukaryota; kingdom Metazoa; phylum Chordata; class Aves; order Piciformes; family Picidae; genus Picus; species Picus viridis. Next base: position 26,681,242 of record CM066570.1, on the reverse strand, counting down.
AAGGAGAATGCAGCACAGGAGGAAAAACTCTGAGCTATGAAGATATAGGAACAGGTTGGGCTTTTTGTGTGAGGCCTTTGATTCAGCCTTGGAAGCCTAACAAATAGCATTTCATAGTATGTCTTAAAGACTCAAACACTCTTCTGATTTCAGTTGTAAAAACATGTCAGTTGAGCTGTAGCCCTCCACCATATTCAAAGAATTCCATCTATTTTGCCAGGAATAACAAAAAAAGGAAATATAAAGTAAAAACTTAAGATTCACACAGCTGTTTGGAGCAGACCACCCTCAATATACATGCAGAATTTTCCCACAGAAATGAAGGAAGAGCAGTACCTCCTGGTTGTAGGGCTCCTTGCTATCACAGTATCACAGTATCACAGAACAGGTTGGAAGGGACCTCCAGAGATCATCAAGTCCAACCCCCATGCCAGAGCAGGATCACCCAGGGTAGTCCACACAGGAATGCTTCCAGGTGGGGTTGGAAAGTCTCCAGAGCAGGAGGCTCCACAACTTCTCGGGGCAGCCTGGTCCAGTGCTCCATCACCCTTACTGTAAAGAAGTTTCTCCTCATGTTGAGGTGGAATCTTCTGTGTTCAAGCTTGTACCTGTTGTTTCTTGGCTTATCACTGTGCACCACCAAAAAGAGCTTGGCCCCCTCCACTTGACACCCACCCCTCAGATGTCGATAGACAATGATCAGATCCCCTCTCGGTCTTCTCAAGATTAAACATATTATTGTATACTTTAAGCCAGCTGCCTACGGATATTCTCATGGTGTATTTTAGAATGTTTATACTTTGTCAGTCATACCTGGACCTCAGAACCAACGCTAAGAGTTTTGATCTCTTTTGGAAAGGACCACACTTTTACTATGTATTTGCACTATAAAACACTGCTGCTCTCTTAGCACCACAACAATATTGACAAACCAAAACATACAACGAGGAAAAAAAAAATACAGTGGATCATTTTACTTTAAATCACTTACAAAGCTGAATGAACTAATTTGAGATGGTAATCAGGACAACAGACAATAATGTATCCTTGTTCTACTAACATTAATTCTTATAGCATTTCAAATAGAAAGAGTATCCACCTTCTATAAGCATAGAGAGAAAAAGAAATGTGCCCTGGCAATGAACAAATACTACAATCATATGTACAGAAGCTCAGTTGTTGCAAGTACAGAAAATGTAATGGTGAATATATAGCGAAACATTCTGCTCTATATATTTTCTATATTCATTCAGAACCTCAGAAGCCTCTTTTAATCTCAGCTTGCATCCTTGCACTAAATGATTGCTATGTTTAATACTGAATACAATTTCAGAGCTGTTTCTTCCTGTGAGCCAGGTGTCTGCAAATTGTATTTTAAATCTGAATAACAAGATTGAATGCATGAGGTCTGGACAAATAAATTCCTTAGCCTTCTGGAGTCGTTTATATCAGCATCCTCAAATACCTTCTTAAAATTAAGTAATAGTAATTTCATACTGGATTAGAAAAGGAGCAACAGAACAGACTAAAAAGGCTACTTTTGTGTAATCTACTTCTTTGTTATAAAATAAACAAAATTTGTTGATAAAGGCTGAGTAAGTACCTCTAACATTATACTGATTTGGTTCTCTGGAAATATATGAACATAAAGAAACCTGCCCAATATTACATTTCAGTTTTTCTCAGTAAGATTTCACATATTACATATTATTCTTGAGAAGAGTAAGAGGGGATCCCATCAATGTGTGTAAATATCTGAGGGGTGGGTGTCGAGTGGAGGGGGCCAAGCTCTTTTCAATGTGCACAGTAATAAGACAAGAAACAACAGGTTCAAGATTGAACATAGAAGATTTCAACTCAACATGAGAAGAAACTTCTTTACATTGAGGGTGACAGAGCACTGGAACAGGCTACCCAGAAAGGTTGTGGAGTCTCCTTCACTGGAGACTTTCCAAACCCACCTGGATGCATTTGTGTGTGGACTACCCTAAGTGATCCTGCTTTGGCAGTGGGGTTGGACTCGATGATCTCTGGAGGTCCCTTCCAACCTCTGATGTACTGTAATACTGTGGTACTGTGATACCAATGTAACATTTTATCTCTTCAAAACATAGCTTAGGAAGGAGTGAAGTTTTCAGAATGATGTCCTAGGTTTGAGCCTTTGCTCAGGGCAAAAGGACATAAAAGATTATATGTCTTTCCCCCCCCCCCCGCCATTATATTGTGAGTATTATTTGTTAGCGTTATGATTTAAAAAGAAGTGATTCTAATTTACTCTCAATCTGCATGTGTGTGAAATACACACATTTTAGGTTGCATTTGTTCATTTGTTTGGGGGAAAAGAGAGAGAAAAGGCCTTCTTCATCTCAACAACCATGTTCTTGAATGCAGAGATAAATACTCAGTGTGTGAGTTGCATTGGAATACTTCACATTGAACATTCCAATAGTTCAATTAATGAAAAAAAAATAAAATTGGAAGACCTAAATACCAAACCCCTGAAGTGTTTGACAGTGTTTGCTCATTCTTTAAAACCTTGGCTATTAATTATAGTTTCATAGGTGATTTCTTCTGGTTTTGCTCTGTATATACAATGGTAAGAAGAGAAACTGAAAAATGGATCCAAAAGCAAGGAGAGATGGAAAACAAGATTCAGAAGTTCTTTCAAATGCCTGTGTGAAAAAACACCTCCAGTAGAAAGGTAAAGGGAAAAGTCTGTCAAAAGGCAAAGTTTATTTAGGAAGTTTTAGGGAACTATAATGCTGCACTCTCTCCGAATGCTCTAATCAGCAGAGAAGCAGTTGTCAGGTGATGAACAGTTTCAAGCACCTTCTCTCAGGACTTAAATAGGATCTGCCTTTTTGAAAATCTGGTCTGGTCACATTGAAAATGCATTAGTGGTTTATGGCTCACCATAGGTGATTTTTTAATGAAATCTTGCAGTTCCACTTGTTGCTCACAGCAGCACTCTTGACATGCTCCGTTGGCATGTGTGAAACATCATTCTTGGTGAAGTCAAGGAGAACTTGTTCATGGGAGTGCCATCTAGAGCACTCCTGCTTTAAGAGGTTTTGCAGTTGGCTAAGCACCACTCCAGCCCTGTTCTAGAGAGGGGAAATAGTTCTATGTGGCTTTGTCCTCATGTCAAGAGAGTTTAAAAAGCCAGAAGTGTTTGCAGATACTCCAGCACAGTCTCCAAGCTCTGCATCTTAGTCAGAATTACTGGCAGAGGTTGCTCACATTGCTTCAGGTTCCAGAAGCAGAAAGCTTTTCAAAAGACTCATCATTTTACTGGGACTCTATACTGTTATGTTAGACTTTGTTGTTGTTGTTGTTTTTAAGCTATGCATATGTCCAGTTAAAAGCAGAATGATGCTGCACAAAGAGTTGTTTCAGCTTGGCATCCCATACCAATTTCAGACAAATATTTTAAGAGTTTCTCTCCTTGAATGGCCTCATAGCTGTTTGATAAATTTACCCTGCAGGTATTAGTAGTAGTAGTAGAGCTCACTACTGGAACTACTTCATTCAGTTTTGCAAGCTGTTCTTACCAGGATCTGAAGTCTTGCTCTGCTCAGAGATGAATTCCTCATGTCCTTCTAAACAAGGCATTCCCACTGCTCCACTGAGACCTTCAGCCTTGAAATTATTTTAAATGCCCAAGGAATAGCAACCAGCTACAGATGCTGGTTGTCCTCTCTCTGATAATCGAGAAATGATAAATTATCATTTTTTGTCTTTCCCAGATTTTCTTGTGGAAGAGTGAAAGTACATGGTCAGAGAACTCTTGCAGCTGCAGAGACAATGGGTTCCAGAGATGTACGTGAAATATGTGGTTATGGGATGCTGAGGGGTGGACTAAGAATGACAAAGGACATGATAAAATGGAATTATCCTATGTTGACCATTGAGAATATCACCTCTGATTTAGCAAAGAAAGTGAGAGGAAGAAAATTTGTACACTGAAATGTTGGGACACTAAGGCACAGCACATCCATTACAGATGATTCTCAGTAACCGCTACCCCTCCTTGTTCAGCAGAGCTTTGTTCTTCAAAGAACAGCAGCAAGTGCAGAATATTTCATGTCAGTAGCAGCAAGCTCTCTCCTCAGCAGCTGCATTTGAATTCTTAAATGTGGAGCACTGGGAAAGTTACAGGTTACATCAGTCCAGTTAGTTTTCAGAAGAGAAGTTCTGCTGTTCTCCCCACCCCCAACAATGACAGTATTCATTGTCTAAGTCAGGCACTACTGCTTTTTTAAGTGACACTACTGCTCTTCCAAAGTGGCAGCAGCAGCTTTCGTTTCCTTTTGTTCTCCTCACCTGTCTCTATGTCTTCTACTGACAGATTTTCAGCAATAGTCCCTTTGCAATGATCGAGGTTCATGGGCTGTGGAGGGACAGAAGAACATGTGCCTTTTCATTGCCACTTTCCAAAGGAAGGCATGAGGCTCCTTTCATTCTTGTTGACATTCCTCTGCTCTGGGCTTTTGCAAGTGCTCTCTGTGTGGCATTGCTGGGCTCCTCAAAAGTGTCATTCCTTTCTGTCTTACTCCAGATGTGTCATCTTATTTTTCAGTTTTTAGGTTGCTTTTTCCCACTATGCATGTTTCTGTTATTTCCTTTGATAGAATTTTGGTGATGCCACTTTTGCCCTTAAAGAGCAGAGTTTGCCTTTACCTCCCTTCTCTTCACTGCTTGCATCCCAGATTTTACAAGGTCTGCCCTGGGCTCGCTAGTGCTTTTTACTCTACCAAAAGAGCAGACAATCTCTTCTTCATCTGTCCTATTCTTTCTAGCTATTAACATCCCACTTGCCTTTTCTTGCTTATTGCTTTTATATGTCCATATCCTGATACCCTTGACAAAACCAGTGTGTTGCAAAGCATGTCACGACCTGTGCTTCGGCCACGGCTTTCCATACCTCTATTTTTCAAAATACCCACTGCCACACAATACCTCTATTTTTTAAAGTATCCACTGCCACATGACAACACTGAATATTTTGTGTCCCCAGCACAACCTTCTTCCAAAGACTGACTGCACTGAGCCTTTGTACGGTAACTGTTGAAGCTGTTCCCATGCTCTTGCTGTGTTCCCTTGCTAGCCCCTGTCCCTTTTCTGTCAATTTTGACAAATTTGCTTTTCAACTGTGGCTATTGAACCTTTCCTTGTGTACATTCAAGCAGCAATGCTCTCTCTCGGGACCATCTCTTGCTGTACATTAGCTGCTAACTGTCCTTTGTGCCACGCTTAACTCAGACTCCAGTACTTTTCTTTGCTGCCATGCTGACCTCTGATCTTTGACACCACGCTTCCACAAACAGTTTGAAGCTCCTGCTTCTCTGTGTGCTTCTGATCTGTTTGGTGTTCTTTTTGGTTGGTTTGTTTGGTTGTTTTGATTTTTTTTGTGTGTCTTTCTTCTAAACTCAGGAGAGTTGTCTGCTTTCTCTCACTCTGCAAGCCTGGTAAGGACCAATGATTATCAAACTTTGGAGGAAAGAGGACACTAGCTTTAAGGACTTCTAAAAAAAAGGAATAATATTTTAGATTAGATAATCTCTTCTACTTCCTGATTCTGGGATGCAAGATCAAGTCCATCACATTGCACATTGTTTCTTGTGGATGTTTGGTTTTTAATACATTAAAAAAAAAAATCTGTGTATGTGGGTACTACTGTTGCTAGCTCTCTCACCATAAATATTCATGAAAACACTCATCTTAGACATGATTAATAAAGCCAGGAGGATGATCAGAGGGCTGGAGCACCTCTCCTATGAGGACAGACTGAGGGAGCTGGGGCTGTTCAGTCTGGAGATGAGAAGGCTTCAAGGAGACCTGACTGTGGCCTTCCAGCATCTGACGGGGGCTACAAGAAAGCTGGGGAGGGACTTCTTAGGGTGTCAGGGAGTGATAGGACTTGGGGGAATGGGACAAAAATAGAAATGGATAGATTCAGATTGGATGTTAGGAAGAAGTTCTTCCCCATGAGGGTGGTGAGACACTGGAACAGGTTGCCCAGGGAAGTGGTGGAAGTCTCATCCGTGGAAGTTTTTAAGGCCAGGTTGGATGTGGCTGTGAGCAACTTGATGTAGTGTCAGGTGTCCGTGCCCATAGCAGGGGGGTTGGAACTAGATGATCCTTGAGATCCCTTCCAACCCTAACAATTCTATGATTCTATGATTTGCTGGAAGGAAGAGTGCACTAGCTTTAAGAATCTCTTCTCTAAAGTGAAGCTTTTAGATTAGATAATCTCTTCTACTTCCAGCTTCTGGGATGCAAGATAAAGTCCATCATACTGCACATTGTTTCTTGTGGACTTTTGGTTTTAATACATAAAAAATGAAATGTGTATGTGGGTGTTACTGTTGCTAGCTCTCTCACCGTAAATATTCATGAAACCTTTGAAGACACTCATCTTAGACATGATGAATAAAACTTTTTGGTCATTCATATAGAAAGGTATTTTATATGCAGGGTATCTTTTAAATGTCCATATTGTTCAGTAGTTTTAGTACCCCATGGTAGTTTTACATGACACAGAAGAAAAATCGATTGTGGATGCTTGTTTTAACAAATGATGGTGATAAATCATATAAATTAAAGATGTTCTTTTCCCGGTAAAATAATCAGTGAAGATTAAGAGTACAACATGCTGTAAATTATGAGGCATCATTAAATCTCTTAACAATTGAGAGGGTTTCAATTTAAAAGTCACAGAATTGAGCATTAATTATAAAGGTTTGAGGAAATAAGCTTTTGTGTTTGATTTTAAACTGCACTTAGATTTATAATCATAGAATCATAGAATTGTTAGGGTTGGAAGGGACCTCAAGGATCATCTAATTCCAACACCCCTGCCATGGGCAGGGATACCTCACACTACATCTGGTTGCTCAGAGACACATCCAGCCTGGCCTTAATAACATCCAGGGATGGGGCTTCTACCACCTCCCTGGGCAACCTGTTCCAGTGTCTCACCACCCTCATGGTGAAGAACTTCTTCCTAACATCCAATCTGAATCTACCCATTTGATGTCAGTGGGTGTGTTGCTGAAATCCTGAGTTTTATCCTGCTGTGGTATGAGGATGTATCTGGAGCACATAGCCAGGCTTAGGATTTCCCAGATGTTTTAGCAGGTTTCTATACACCGAATCTGCAACCTGAAGAAAGCCCTTGTTAGAAGAGCCTTGTTATGATTCAAAATAGAAGTAACTTGTCTTGTCTTGTATCTTGTCCTCAGGAGAAGATCAGTCATGTTGTGGTGGGTTGAAATTTCCAACATTAATCCCAACATTAACTTTGCCTGATCAGCTCAGTTGGAAGCAAATGACAGCTGTATTTACAGAAAAAAACTACAATCTACAATGGAATGCAATGAATATGTACAAAATATACAGGATTTACAATATTTACAGATATTTACAATTAACAAGCAACACAAGAACTCCCCTGGTCAAAAAGACCAGGGAAGCTGTCCCTCTGCCCCACTCCCTCCCCTCCAAAAGGGAAAAAGGAGCAGAGAAAAAGTTGCTGTTAGACTTAACCAAAACTATGCAGCCAAGGTCAAGCAGAAGCGGATTAGTATTCTCTCCTGAGCAAAGCGAGCAGAGAAGAGATGAGAAGAGAAGCCCCCAGAATGTTTTGGTACAGCCAGTCTTAGGGTAGATATTTCTCCAATGGAATAATTTAGAAATTATTTTCCTTTTCACACCTAATACTGATTTATTTACATTCTTCTACTTTTCTGCTCAAGATCTGTAACAAAATAGGAAGGGACCTCAAGGATTATCTAGGTCCAATCTCCCTGCCTTAGGCAGGGACACCTCACACTACATCAGGTTGCTCAGAGGCACATCCAGCCTGGACTTAAAAAAATCCAGGGATGGGACTTCTACTACCTCCCTGGGCAACCTGTTCCAGTGTCTTACCACCCTCATGGGGAACAACTTCTTCCTAACATTTAATCTGAATCTACCCATTTCTATTTTTGTTCCATTCCCCCTAGTCCTGTCAGTACCTGACACCCTAAAAAGTCCCTCCTTAGCTTTCTTGTAGGCCCCCTTCAGATACTGGAAGGCCACAATTAGGTCTCCTTGGAACCTTCTCTTCTCCAGATTGAATATCCCCAACTCCCTCAGTCTGTGGATTGCTATACACATATTTCCAGGCACAATACAGCTAATAAACACACCGGGTAACTCCGGAGTAGAAAAGTGAGTACTAAAACTGTCTTGTGACACAACAGCTTTAACATGCTGGATTAGCTGCAGCTTGCCTATGGTCTGGATTGAGCAGTGACCCTGTAAAAGCCTAGAAGATGGAAAAGAGATGACTATAACCTGTAGGTAGACCTGTAGGGAGAAAGGGGAACAGAGCAGGGAAGACACAGCCTTGAAAAATGCAATTTGAATACTGATCTCTGGAAATATTGTTTAAAGCAAACATCATCTTTTGAGGTGTATGTCTCCTGTAATAACCTTGCATGTGTGGAACACTGTTGCTGTTGCTATCGGCAGAGGCAAAGCTTCTGATACCAACAGCAGGTATTTTTCTTTCAGCTCCAAGGCAGCAACAGGGAAGAAAGGCATCCTCTGAGAATGCAACAAATGACAACACAGTTACATCTGCTCAGACTAGTTTAAAAAAGTGAAATAATATGAATAACAGCTTGTTTCTAAATTCTGATTGTTCCTCCCCACACATCAGCTAAACTTAAATTCACCTTCAACACAGGGGTCTAGACACTATGTTCCTCCTGCTTACTTTTGTTATACTGCCAGCTTGATCTATTAATGCCATCTTTTGACTCACTCTGGAAGGAATCACCCAAAACAGATTAAACCTGCAGTGAATGCAGAACTAATGTTATGATATATTCTACTTCCTGTGGATAAAAGAAGAAAGAGGACTGGCTAGTCACAAATCCAAAACACTGCACCATGTAGAATGAAGAAATGTACTTCTATTCCAGTCAAATGCAGTGCATTAGGACAATGTAAATATTACAACTATTACAAAATGCACAGGCAAGGTTTAAAAGAATTTGAACTCCACTCTGTGGAGTATGCTTTTGGGAACCAAAAGCCTTACAGGAGCACCATCTGAAATAATTCAAGTGAAAAAAAAAAAAAGGCAAGTGTCAATTTTCTTCATCAGTTCAGCAACTTCTCAGGAAAACCAGTTGCTCTTAAGGCTTTTTAGTCCATTGAACTCTTTAAGTGCTGCTGCTAGACCTTTACATCACATAAAGGGGTGCAGAAATGGTGTGCAATTTGCCATTTATATGAGCTAAAATTACTAATCCTGCTGGATCAGAGAGACTTGTTCAGAACAAACACACAAGCAGAGAAATAAAATCTGCAGGCTTACTGGAGTATTTACAGAGTAAGGAGAATATTATTTTTCAGAACAGAGGTCAAATTTATATTCTCTCTGAACTGAAAATTGTTGTAGTAGACTGTTCATAAAATTTGCTCTAACCCAAAAAAAAAAGTATCTGAAAAAAATCATTATTTATCTGTTAGCTTACCATGCTTACTTCCACAAGTAAGTATAACAAAGCCCTCTTTGTCTTTTAAACACAGAAGGAACAAGAACATGATTATTTTTTAGAAACTGTTTTGAATATTAACCAGAATACTAAAAAGTTTAGAATACATGTCAGGCACCTGGTGAAAATTTGATAACACATAGCATGGACAGTCTGAAGAGGTTATTGATTGTAGTAACCCCATTGTTGGGGTGCCACTGTATGATGAATGATAGGGCATGAATGCTGTTATTGCTCCACAATGGAATTCCAGAAGTGCAGAGAAGCTTAGAAGTCCTCTCAGAAGTCCTTTATTACAGCATTGCTGAATCCCCAGCATTACAGAGTCTTAGAGTATCCTTAACAGAAGAAGTAATAGAATCATAGAATTGTCAGGGCCAGAAGGCACCTCAAGGAGCATCCAGTTCCAACCCCCCTGCTATGGGCAGGGACACCTCACACTACATCAGGTTGCTCAGAGCCACATCCAGCCTGGCCATAAAAACCTCCAGGGATGGGAAGCTTCTGCCACCTCCCTGGGTAACCTGTGCCAGTGTCTCACCACCCTCATGGTGAAGAACTTCTTCCTAACATCCAATCTGAATCTACCTACTTTTAATTTTCCTCCATTCCCCCTAGTCCTATCACTACCTTATTCAGCTGTTTCTGCAGTATATAATTTAGAATAACAAATCTATGTCCAAGTTCACACTCTGTTCACTGAAAGAACCAGAAGTCACACTGAGACATTACATGAGGGCTTGGCACAGACCTCTCTGGGGAACAGGAAAACACATACTTGAATGTGAGGTTATCCAAACAAGAACATGGACAAGGATGTAGGACTCCTGCTCATAGATAACCTCTCCCCATGCTTGTTCCTTCTTTTTTGACCTACAGTGGAACAAGTCCTGATTTGTGAATCTGCTGTTATCTGAGACTTTCTTCAGTTTCTTCAGAGCCAGTCTGCTGCTTCAGTCCTCAGCTTTAGCTCCAGCCTCACCTCAGCCTTCTCCTCCCCCTTATTTAGTTCTCAAGGCTGCTTCTTTACATGCTGAATTTCCCATGGCATCAACAAGCACCATCCTCTCAGCTGCAGTTCAGGTAGAACAAATCCATTCTGACCACATACCTCTGTCACCCCCCACCTGGCTAACACAGAACTGGTGTAATACGGGCAACAGGGCTGGCTGTTCTTCAAAAAATATTGTCCCTGGATTGGAACTTTTGGATATCAACTGCTTTAGGAGGTTGGCTGTGTCACGACCAGACCCTTGTGAAGAACTCTGCAGCTGTTTGGAAGAAGAGGGCAAAGGGACAGTATTACTCAGTAAAGAACAGGAAGGGATATGATGATTCTGAACAGGGAGTAGAGCTCAGCCCTGGGATCCCATGAGGTCCTTGTTCTCACTTTTAGACGCATGTAGAAAGTTATGACTCTGATGTGCTTAAACTCCCAGCATAAACCATGATAAAACCTGATGTGTGGGATTAATTATCTTGATGGAAATAAACTATGAAATTGTTCTGTGGTTTCTGGCTCCCTCACTTGGGATCAGTATGGCTTTGTCTGCACATCAAAACAGAGGAGTGTTTTGACCTTGTCAGCAATTTCCTAGGTAATAATTTATTACTCTTACATTTTCACAAATGAGTAGTCTTTAGCTTCCTCACACAATTTTGTAGGAAACATTTTAGCAAAAGAGTCTGTGTGTGATAGTTTCATCTAGCAAAATTAATCAAGCCATTTAAGAAAATGAGTATTACTACTGTCCAGAGAAGGGCAATGTGTCCAGAGAAGGCAACGAGGCTGGTGAAAGGTCTTGAGCACAAGCCTTATGAGGAGTGGCTGAGGGAGCTGGGAGTGTTTAGCCTGGAGAAGAGGAGGCTCAGGGGAGACCTTATTGCTCTCTACCACTACCTGAAAGGAGGTTGTAGACATGTGGGGGTTGGTCTCTTCTCCAGGCAACCAGCACCAGAACAAGAGGCCACAGTCTCAAGCTGTGCCAGGGGAAGTTTAGGCTGGAGGTGAGGAGAAAGTTCTTCACAGAAAGAGTAATTGGCCATTGGAATGTGCTGCCCAGGGAGGTGGTGGAGTGCACATCCCTGGAGGCGTTCAAAAAAGGATTGGGTGTGGCACTTGAGGCCATTGTTTAGTTGTCAGGAAGTGTTAGGGATTAGGTAATAGATTGGACCTGATGATCTCTGAGGTCTTTTCCAACCTGGTTGATTCTATGATCATTCTATGACCTATGTACTTTCAAAGTCTTAATGAATCAGTCAAAAATAGTTGATCTGTTACCTTTATTGTTACTTCTATTGATGACTCCTTTTAATTCGATGGTTGCTACATCTCAAGTTCCTTAGCTCTGTCCAAAAGATAAAAAGAAGGTTTTATTCTGCCTGAATATTCTGAGGAAGAGAAACTTTGATCTTCACTAATCCTCTAAAATTTGCATACAGGTTTACTGACTGTGAAATAATCCTTTTAATTTACAGCACCTCCTATTATTCTGAGAGAATGTGACTTAGAAAAAGAAAACCAGAAGTGTTTACCAAGTTTACAGAATTAATTAAATATACTTCACATTGTTTTTCCCTTATTCTAAGAGTAATTTTCATTTTTTAAGCCCATGTTCTTGTCATGGTTGCACAAAATCCCCTCAATCCAAACAACCCACCCTGTGCTGAAAATGAAAATCTTGATCAGGGATCTGATCTATTGCTATGGCAATTAATGGGTACCTTTGTGCATGCCAGGGAGTACCAATGCAGAAGCTTTTAGATGGAAAGTTTTACAACACTGACATGGTTATGAAAGGAATCGTATGATATAATCTGCCCTTTGGTCAGCCATCAATTCCCACTCATACCTGAAGTCCCTGTCTGGTGTAAAGTATCTGAGATGAAAGTTTTGATCCATGACATTTCTGAGATTAAAATGACCCTTCAGAGAATAGAAAATTTCCATGAAGAGGAAAGAGCATCCTACACCTGTGTTTTGGGTGAGAAAGCTCTAATGCATACAAATCAGAGATTGGCTTAGGTTGCAAGGGACCTTATAGATAATCTACTTCAGCCTCCCTGCCATGGGCAGGGACACCTCACAACTAGACTCAGCGGCTCAAGGCCTCATCCAGCCTGGCCTTGAACACACCCAGGAAGGAGGCATTCACAACCTTCCTGGGCAACTTATTTCAGAGTCTCACCACGCTTGTTTGAAAGAACTTCCTAAGCTCCAGTCTAAACCTACTCTCACTCAGCTTACAAGCCATTCCCCCTTGTCCTGTCACTGGGCAACTATGAAAAGTCTCTCTGCAGCTTTCCTGCAGGATCCCTTCAGGCATTGGAAGACAGCTCTAAGGTGCCCCCAGAGTCTTCTCTAGGCTGAACAACCCCAGCTCCCTCAGCCTATCCTCATAGCAGGGGTGCTCCAACCCTTGGATCATCTTTGAGGCCCTCCTCTGGACTCACTCCAAGAGCTCTGTGCCCTTTTTATGATGGGGACACCAGAACTGGATGCAGTATTCACAATGGGGTCTCACAAGAACAGTATAAAAGGGAAGAATTAATTCTCATGTTTTAAGTGTTTAGAATCCATATATCCTTTAACTCACAGTACTGCTCCAGTCAGAAGAATAATGACTAAAACTAGCATCTAGATTTTTTATCTAAACAGAAACATGAGAGTTTTGATAGGGTCAGATCTATCAGGATCAGTGCTGGGCCCCATGCTCTTTAACATCTTTATTGATGATCTGGATGAGGGCATTGAGTCCATCATCAGTAAATTTGCAGACGACACCAATCTGGGGGCAGGAGTTGATCTGCTGGAGGGCAGAGAGGCTTTGCAGAGGGACCTCGACAGGCTGGACAGATGGGCAGAGTCCAATGGCATGAGATTGAACACATCCAAGTGCCAGGTTCTGCACATTGGCCACAGGAACCCCATGCAGTGCTACAGGCTGGGGTCAGAGTGGCTGGAGAGCAGCCAGGCAGAAAGGGACCTGGGGGTACTGGTTGATGGTAGGCTGAACATGAGCCTGCAGTGTGCCCAGACAGCCAAGAAGGCCAATGGCATCCTGGCCTGCGTCAGGAACAGTGTGGCCAGCAGGATCAGGGAGGTCATTCTCCCCTGTACACTGCACTGGTTAGGTCACACGTTGAGGACTATGTTCAGTTCAGGGCCCCCCAGTTTAGGAAGGATGTTGACTTGCTGAAACGTGTCCAGAGAAGGGCAACAAAGTTGGTGAGGGGTTTGGAACACAAGCCCTATGAAGAGAGGCTGAGGGAGCTGGTGTTGCTTAGCCTGGAGAAGAGGAGACTGAGGGGTGACCTTACTGCTCTCTACAACTACCTGAAGGGAGGTTGTAGCCAGGCAGAGGTTGGTCTCTTCTCCCAGGCAGCCAGCACCAGAACAAGAGGACACAGTCTCAAGCTGTGCCAGGGGAGGTTTAGGCTGGATGTTAGGAAGAAGTTCTATACAGAGAGAGTGACTGCTCATTGGAATGGGCTGCCCAGGGAGGTGGTGGATTCACCATCATTGGAGGTGTTCGGGAGACTTGATGGGGTGCTTGGTGCCATGGTTTATTTGATTAGGTGGGTTGGATTGGTGGATAGGTTGGACGCGATGATCTTGAAGGTCTCTTTCAACCTGGTCTTCTATTCTATTCTATTCTATTCTATTCTATTCTATTCTATTCTATTCTATTCTATTCTATTCTATTCTATTCTATTCCATCTGTGGTGTATTGCCCCACCACAAGAAACACCGAGGCGTTGTAGGTTAATTTTCAAATCTGCAGTTTTTCTTCCATCTCTGGCTCACACATCACTGATTCTGGACTGCAAGATTTAATTCTTACTCTGCCATTATTAGCTTCACACTGTCAACACCTTTCATTAGAACCCAACCATCCATTTCCTAGTCAGCTTTGTATTAGAGGTGTCTACAAGACAGACCTACATAGCATAGAGGTCACTAAAGAATATGGAATTTACTAGGTTGGAAAAGACCTTCGAGATCATCAAGTCCAACCTATCACCCCACACTGTCTAATTAACTAAACCATGGTACTAAGTGCCTCATCCAGGCTCTTCTTAAACACTTCCAGGGATGGTGATTCCACCACCTACCTGGGCAGCCCTTTCCAATGGCCAATCTCTCTTTCTGTGAAGAATTTCTTCCTATCATCCAACCTAAGCCTCCCCTGCACAGCTTGAGACTGTGTCCTCTTACTCTGTTGCTGGTTGCCTGGAGAAAGAGACCAACCCCCACCTGGCTACAACCTCCCTTCAGGTAGTTGTAGAGAGCAATAAAATCTCCCCTGAGCCTCCTCTTCTCCAGGCTGAACACCCCTAGCTCCCTCAGCCTCTCCTCATAGGGCTTGTGCTCCAAACCCCTCCCCAGCTTTGTTGCCATTCTCTGGACACCTTCCAGCATCTCAACATCTTTCCTAAACTGAGGGGCCCAGAACTGGACACAGGACTCAAGGTGTGGCCTAGCCAGTGCTGAATCCATGGGCAGAATGACTTCCCTGATCCTGCTGGCCACACTAGTGCGGATGCAGGCCAGGATGCCATTGGCCTTCTTGGCCACCTGGGCACATTGTAGGCTCATGTTCAGCCAGCTGTCAGTCAGTACCCCCAGGTCCCTTTCTGTCTGGCTGCTCTCCAGCCACTTTGACCCACCTATCACCCAACATCATCATCCATTTAGACTTCTGCATTCTGCCTGATGATCTGAGAGAGACAGCAGTGAAAATAAAATTAATAGGTCGGACATGACTTGTAGAGAATAAATCTTTTTGGTTTGATTTGCTTCTATGTGTATCTTTCTTCATTAAACTGCTTGTGTCTCAACCAATGCAATTGTCATCTTATTTTCTCCCTGTGCCCTCCTGGGGAGAATGATTGAGGGAGCATTTTTTTTGGCTCTGACCAGTCAAGGTCAACACACCACAATGTTCTTTAAGCCTTTTTAAAAAAAAATAATTCAGTCAAAAATAAGGAACAAATGGAGATAAAAAAAAATCTTTCCAGTTGTTTTTCTTAGTAACTTCAGAATTTAGAATCCTTGAGCAGCTCAATAAATCATCCAAACCAGTACTCCTCTAAGAACCTTCATCCTGCTAAGGATTATGGAAGTTGTTGTTTCTATATTTCCAGAATTAACAATTCATGAAATAATTTGATGTTAATTGAAGGGATTTTTTCCTTTGAGTTTAGCCAAAAGTTTTAGTAGAAAACCACACTTTGTCCCCTCACTGTAAGTCAGTTTTGTGACTTTTCATCCAAATTACTTTGAGACGTGGAGCAAGACAGATTTCCTGTGTAGCATAGAGATTAGTAGGTTTAAAAGTATTAGAAGTGAATCACAGCATAATTTAACAAAAGAAGGAGTGCTTCTCCCATTTTTGCTACCCACTATCCACATAAATCAAATTTTAAAAACTTATTCATCCCAATTTCCTGCCTGTAAGTATTAAAAATGAGATGTATAGCTTCCCTGGAGCTGCTGGAGCGTGTCCAGAGAAGGGCCAGAGAAGGGCCACAAGAATGATCACAAGGGCTGGAGAACATCTCCTGTGAGGAAAGACTGAGGGACTTGGGGCTGTTCAGTCTGGAGATGGGAAGGCTCCAAGGAGACCTTATTGTGGCCTTCCAGTATCTGAAGGGGGCCTACAAGAAAGCTGGGGAGGGACTTTGTAGGGTGTCAGCTAGTGATAGGACTAGGGGGAATGGAACAAAAATAGAAATGGGTAGATTTAGATTGGATGTTAGGAAGAAGTTTTTCTCCATGAGGCTGGTGAGACACTGAAACAGGTTGCCCAGGGAGGTGGCAGAAGCCTCATCCCTGAAGGTTTTTAAGGCCATGCTGGATGTGGCTCTGAGCAACCTGATGTAGTGTGAAGTGTCCCTGCCCATGGCAGGGGTGTTGGAACTAGATGATCCTTGAGGTCCCTTCCAACCCTAACTATTTGATGATTCCCAGCTCACCTGGTGTTGCAGAAAACCAACAAAAAGTAGCAGAAAAACCAAATAGATAGTCCTACCTTTCTTTGCTGATTTTGGCAAAATGTGAATTTCAAAGGCCAGCAAAAGCAACCTGTAGACTTTAGGAAATGTTTATATTTTCTTTACTTTCCCTCTAAATCAAAAAAGTAATGGAGGTACAAGATACACAGAGAAAAAGGCCAACTAGTGAACAATGGGACCAACATATGCAGTGAGTTGGGTTCTGAAAGACTGTTTAGAGTTTCAGCCTTCTTAAAGAGATGTAGTTTCACAATGAAGGTGCTTCTGCAGAGTGACATTAATAGGATCACCCTCTTTTATCTTGCTATGTGCAGCATCTGATATACTTTTAGCCTTTATCTCTTTCAAGTCTGCCTTACGTTGCCGTAGGGGTTAGAACAGTCTTAGGGATGAGAGAGACACAGAGTGCAATCTATAGTCTGACTTCCCCAGACCTTCTCTTGAGAAGATTGAGAGGGATCTCATCAATGTGTATATATATCTAAGGGGTGGGTGTCAAGTGGAGGGGGCCAAGCTGTTTTTGGTGGTGCACACTAATAAGAGAAGAAACAACAGGTTCAAGTTTGAACATAGAAGATTTTACCTTAACAGAAGGAGGTAAAATCTTTACAGTAAGGGTGACAGAGCGGTGGAAAAGGCTGCCCAGGGAGGTTATGGAGCCTCCTTTTCTGGGGACTTTCCAAACCCACCTGGATGCATTCCTGTGCAGACTACTCTAAATGATCCTGCTTTGGCAGGGAGGAATTGGACTGGATGATCTCTGGAGGTCCCTTCCAACCTCTAATGTGCTGTGATGTTATGTTACTGTGACCTAAAAAGGCAAAAGGTCTTCCTTCTTTTATTTTATATTTGTGTGTCTTTAACAAATTGTGTGAACAATAAAAGCATTATATAGAATAAACAGGGTCAGGAGTGTTAAGTGTACATTCTGTACATTCCTATAGGAGTTTCATACCCTAATTATCCTTTTGGAAATCCAGACCAGTCTTGAGCAATGAATGGCCTTCAGCTCACATGATTTTTCATTTATGGAGCATATTCTTCAGTCAAAACTCAGGTAGGTCTGAAATCATCAGCCAGTCTTCCTTTTTGTTAGCTATTCTACATGTCATGTTCTGCAAATTCAGCCACCAACATGACATATGCAGAAGAACTGAAGAAGTTGCTATAGAAGTTTGTAGGGAGAGGTGTAAGAGAGCAGTATTTTGGTAAGAGCATGTGGTAGGTACACATGCCTCAGCAAAGACCAAAACTTAGAGAAACCTCTTGAAACTTACAGAAATCTCTTGAAACATCTTTACCATTGATTCACAGCTGTCTGCAGTGATTGTTATCATATATACACTTCACCTGAAAGGCAAGGACCTCAGCCAAAACAACACTTCAGTGTCTAGAAACTTCTAGACCATATATGACCACAGACCAGAATCAACTATGGGTATAAAAGAAGCCCCAGCTGGGAGCTGATTCAATCAATTCTCCTTGGAGCAAAGGGTCTGCAGTGGGGACTCTCTCCTTGGAACTGCAACCCAAGGAAACTCCTCCAGTTTGAAAGCTTCCATTTTGGATCCTCATTTGTATAACTCAAGAATTCCTGAGTTGACTGTGTGGCATTAATTCCATCTGACATCCTGAACCTGTAGTTTACTTATGTCTGTTGAAGTGTTAATGATTTTGATTAGGATGAACTTCATTCCTAGTTTATCACCTGCTCAACAACTTTGGTTAGAATAAATTTCCTTTTCGAATTTGTCACCTGCCCTATTTGATTTTATAAGCCTCTGTGACAAAGGAAATAGAGGGTGTAAGAGCATTTATTTGCAGCTCTCTGCTGATAAACTGAAGTGTTTGGCAGGCTACCCAGAAATTTCACTGGGCACTTGTGATCTAGAAAATGTCAATAACCTCTGGAATTATACACACAGTCACACAGAGAAATTCACAGACACGCTCATGCATGCACACTTGAAATGTTATGGAGTGGATATTAGATCTTCAGGATTTCACATTCTTTTTTTTTCCCATTTATGTAGCTAGTGTAGTCATATATTTTTTTTCTCTGCTTTTAATATCCTATGTGCATATAATGACTGCCACTGAACTCTATTTTAATTCTATTGAAGTCAATGGAGTTACAGCAGACCACAATTAAGTTTATTTGGTTTAGGATTTCAATCTAACTCCTGTGTAAGGAATAATTAATATAGGATGCAGATGAAATAATCAGGCATTCTTATATGGTGTCATATAACATAATATCTAAATGTATTTTTCACTTGTTTTTATTTGGGAAACAGGTTAGACTATTAATTAGCGTTAATTACAAGTTAAACTCTGTGTAAACTGGTGGCATTAGATCACAGGATGTCAGGGGTTGGAAGGGACCCAAAGAGACCATCAAGTCCAACCCCCCTACCACAGCAGGACCATACAATCTAGCTCAGGTCAGAGAGGAACACAGCCAGACGGGCTCTCTGGGGAGCCTGTTGCAGCGGTCTATGACCCTTACAGTAAAGAAGTTCCCCCTGGTGTTGAGGTAGAACCTCCTGTGTGGCAGCTTACATCCATTGTTCCTTGTCCTCTCACAGGGAGCAAGTAAGAAGGGACTGTCCCCTCCCTCCTGACACCCAGCCCTCAGATAGTTATAAACATTTATTAAGTCCCCTGTAAGTATTTTTTCCAGACTAAAAAGCCCCAGGTGCCTCAGCCTCTCCTCATCAGGCAGTGCTCCAGTCCCCTAATCATCCTTGTAGCCCTCCGCTGGACCCTCTCCAACAGATCCCTGTCCCTCTTAAACTGGGGAGCCCAAAACTGAATACAGTGCTCAAGATGAGGTCTCACCAGGGCAGAGTAGAGGGGAGTGAGAATACATACTTATATATACAATATATACATATATACACACATATGCACATATATATACAATGTACACATAGTATTAACTATGTGCTGATCTGTTTTACTGAACAGGTGAAAATTTCTGAACCAAGACAATATGAGGAAAAAATGCTTTAATGACCAACTTCTCACTCTGAAAGGAAGACGACATAACATACATTATGGTAGCAGAATCTGACCTTTGTAAATCAAATCAGTGGAAATCCAGCTTTAAAAAACAACAACATTTATTCCTCATTTCCTCTTCCTGTTAGAAGTGCAAAGGAGTTAATGGCAAAACAAGCTACCATTTAGTACAAATAAAAGCTTTTATAACTAATGAAAATCTATTGGAAATGCAAAGGAGTTATGTCAAAGCAAGATAGCATTCAGTACAAATAAAAGCTTTTACAACTAATGAAAAACTTCACAGTGACCACTTAATAAGCTGAAAGTAAATAATGCATAGAGCTAGACTTAATTTACCAGCATGCATAATGACAGTAAATAAAAGTCTGAAAATGAGTACCTCTGAATGTGGGTGGTTTGCATAGGAGCTGATTTTATCATCTGCTTACTATATCTAATAAAACAGCACAAGTTTACAGGATCTTAATTGGCTTAGGCTATTGGTTCTTAAGTGTACAGTGTGTAATTGCTCCTTGATATAAAAAACTCATGGTTGACTGCAACGTAATTTGCATTTCATCTTCCATTTCAGTGGCTCTGTTAATCCCATTCTATCATTCCTATCAATAAAAGATTAAATGGCACTAAATGAGCATTGAAGGGAATTTGTCTTGAATTCCCTGCTTTGTGCCTTGTGTCCCATTTTGCATTGATTGTCAGCATGGGAGAAACAACTATTGCTGGAAACTGTCCTCTCCACATTCTAAACTGCCTCACTAAAGAATACAGAGCACAGAATTAACCACATTGTAAAAGACCTTCGAGATCACCAAGTCCAACCTATCACCCAACACCATCTAATCAACTAAACCATGGCACCAAGTGCCTCATCCAGTCTTTAAAATTTTAAACACCTCCAGTGATGTTGACTCCACCACTTCCCTGGGCAGCCCATTCCAATGACCACTCTTTCTGTGAAGAATTTCTACCTAACATCCATAACAACTATGTTAATTATGTTTTTTCCTTGTTTCCTTCACTTTTATCACATTTTTTTAGCCCATTCTGTGTTCATCACTTCAAAATTCTGACTTCTTTAGATTTCCAGAACAACTGTAGCTTTTCAGGAAGGGGAGTTACAAAATTCATTAGTGTCATATCAGATAATAGACCACCACAGACTAATATCATGCAGCTTCACTTAGTGGTTTGAATCAAGTTACTTCTTCAAATAGTGTTTTTAGTCTCTAATGGGAATTTTAAACCAGGAAATCCTGCAAATGAAGGCATAAAAATATGAGACTCGTAGGTTTTCTTATTTCACAGAGTGCTGGGGGCTGGAAGGGACCTTGAAAGATCATCTAGTCCAACACCCCTGCCAGAGAAGGATCAAAAAAGAAAATACATGTGCAGACAGACTCAGTGTGAAGACTGGATGGTAATAAAAGTCAATTTAAATATGAAAACCAAACAAAACACTACAAGGTACATTCACTGCTTGAGTTTAACATGCTCCAGATGTGAAGATTCACCTAGTTTGCTTGAAGTCAATGCAATTTTTTCTAGCTGATTGCAATCAATGCCAGAAATGACAGCTGATAGCTCTTTCAGTGTACCATTAGTACTGTAAAAATGTAGTGGATTGGTTTTGAAGTAAAACTGACATAAGAAAAAGGAGGATCAGAATTATTTCAGTCTGGAGAAGAGAAGACTCCGAGGAGATCTGATTGTGGCCTTCCAGTATCTGACGGGGGCTACAAGAAAGCTGGGGAGGGACTTTTTAGGGTGTCAGGTAGTGATAGGACTGGGGGAATGGAACAAAAATACTAGAACTGGGTAGATTCAGATTGGATGTTAGGAAGAAGTTGTTCCCCATGAGGGTGGTGAGACACTGGAACATATTGCCCAGGGAGGTGGTAGAAGCCTCATCCCCAGATGTTCTTAAGGCCAGACTGGAAGTGGCTCTGAGCAACCTGATGTAGTGTGAGGTGTCCCTCCCCATGGCAGCGGGGTTGGAACTAGATGACCCTTGAGGTCCCTTCCTATCCTTACAATTCTATGATTCAGTGATTCTATCTATCTGTGGAAAAAGTGTTTGGTTATAGCTTATACAGATACAGATGTTTGAGATCGGGTCAGATACTTGGAAAAGAGATCCTCTCAGAGCTTAATTACACTCTGCAGCGATTAGTCTCAAAAGCATGAAAAATGGTGCTTTGGTTCTAAAAGTCACAAAAAGGGCTGGTCTCACCTGACTTTGTTAAAATCATCTCAAGTAACCTCAAATTAGTAGGTTGACCTGAAAGCTGCAGAAGCATGAATAAATGCCTAACATTTTAAGGAGCTCATTAAAATGAGTTTAAACTCATTCACAGCAATGATAATAAGGTAATGGAGATGTGGCAGTGGGAATGTTTATTTTGTCCAGAGGCAGAATTCATGTGTAGGTCTTATCACCAATTAAGCAACTAGTGTGACAATAACTGAAAGACCAGACTTCCAGTACATTTGAGTTCTGTAATACAATCAGGTAGTGTTGACGCTTCCATAAATATCTGAGGGATGGGTGTCAAGTGGAAGAGGCCAAGCTCTTTTTGGTGTTGCACAGTAATAAGACAAGAAACAACAGGTTCAAGCTTGAATATAGACCATTTCACCTCAACATGAGGAGAAACTTATTTACAGTGAGGGTGATAGAGCTGGAACAGGCTGCCCAGGGCAGGTGTGGAGTCTCCTTCTCTGGAGACTTTCCAAACCTACCTGGATGCATTTATGTGCAGACTCAGCTAAATGATCCTGCTTTGGCAGGAGGGTTGGACTGGATGATCTCTTGAGGTCCCTTCTAACCTCTGATATACTGTGCTAACAGCAGGCAGAAGTCCCTGGAGTTGCTCTAGTGTAGTAACATGCTATGAGAGGTACAACTAATGAGAGCTGGAGCACGAGAATGATGTAAGATCAAAGTTCTGCTCCTGTAACCCAGACATGTCAGATCTTTTTTTTCCACTCATACACTGTGTACTTGTGAGATACTGCCTTTGTTAATGTTGTTTTTGCAACTTCCACCTGTATGGAAAAAATATATATAGGTGGTTTTAAACCTGCACAAGTCAGGTGCACACTTAAACCCCAGATCTCTGCTAGCAGATGATGGAGGGTGGGAGAAGCCCAGTCTTGAGGGATTTTAATAAACTGATTTTAATGGGAATTAAAAGTACTTTGTATCACTTAAAACTTTAATTACATCTGTTTTGCACAAAATTTATTGCTGGATTAAGTGAATTCCCTGATGTCTGCTGGAAGCACAACATGGCAGGGAGATAACAGTCACAGAGTGTAGAGGATGACTTTGTGACACAGCTGGTGACAGAGCCAAGCAGGGAAGGCTCCTTGCTGGACCTGCTGTTTGTGAACAAAGAAGGACTTGTGGGTGATGCAATGGCTGGAGGCCATCCTGGGCACAATAATTGCAAGATACAGAGTTCTCAGATTTTGGAGACATAAAGAGGAGGGTCAGCAGAACTGCCACCTGGCACTTCCAGCATGCAGACTTTGGCCTGTTTCAGAGACTGGTGGACAGAGTCCTCTGGGAGGCAGTCCCGAAGGTCCAAGGAGCCCAGGGAGGTTGGACGGTTTTCAAGAGGGAACTCTTAAAGGCACAGGAATAGGCTTTCCTCACATGCTGAAAGATGAGTTGGCAGGAAAGAAGGCAGGACTGGATAGAGAGGTTGGTTTGCTGCTTAGAGAGGAAAGGAATCTGTGATCACTGGAAGAAGGGGTAGGACACTCAGGAGGACTACAAGATTGTCATGAGACTGTGCAGGGAGGAATTAGAAGGGCAAATAACTCTAGTTCTCTCAGCCTGTCCTCATAACAGAGGTGCTCCAACTCCTTTTTCTCTCAGTAAAATATTCTTCAGTATCTGAAAGTTACTAATATGCACAAAACCTATTAATCTTTCATAATTTCAGCAAAATCATTACGGATCTTGATTCCGATGGCTAGGAAAATATGTGTACAACACTCCTCATGAGTCTCAGTATTCTTTCATTCACATAAACAAATCTCTGAGGTCTACCATGATAAATTAGCAAGCTACAGGTCATTAGCAAAATGTGAATAAATACAGAATCCACAATAGGCTGAACAATTTATTCTTTCTCCAGATGGTTAATTAAATATTGGAGAGCACAGCGTGACAAAAGTATGGCAATATTATGTACCTAATGGCACTGATTATGGAAGAGGCTTAATTGTTTGATTTCTCTCTTTTGTCATTGATTAAAATAATGTATTTCAGTAAAATCTGGCATTGGTCAGCACCTCATGACTTCCTCTTAGTTGCTCTTACCTTAAGAGGATTGAAAATTATAATCTGCTGAGCAAATTATTTTGCAGCCTTTTAAAGAAAACTTGATAAAATTTGAGGTTGTAGATAGAGATGTTCATATTTTGTGAGGTATAAAATAAGAACTGGGTTTTTTTTCAGAGCTAATTAAAGTACTACCAGTGTGGAGTATTTATTTGTACTTCATGTATAATAGCCTTCAATTTATTAAAAATATTTTAATATTAATATATCAAAAGTATTAAAATATGATTGTTTGCATTTAATAATTATCTGCTGAATGGGCACCAGAATCATGGAATCACAGAAACATTCATGTTGGAAAAGACCCTCAGGATCACCAAGTCCAATTGATAACCCTATTCTATGAAGCTCACCCTTAAACCGTATCCCCAAGCACCACATCCAAACAACCTTTAAACACATCCAGGGTTGGCGATTCAACCACCTCCCTGAGCAGCATATTCCAATGCCTGACCACTAGTTCTGTGAAAATTTTTTCCCTATTGTCCAGTCTAAACCTACCCAGCTGCAGCTTGAGGCCATTCCTTCTTCTGTGAGAAGAGACCAGCACCAGCCTCTCTACAAAGTCCTTTCAGGTAGTTGTAGAGAGCAGTGAGGTCTCCCCTCAGCCTCCTCTTTTCAGTCTTAGGTATTCATAGCATTATAGTATGACAATTAAAAATGAAACTCAGATATGTAAGTATTAACTGTGGCAGATATCTCATCTCCTGTATGAGAGCCACCAAACTGGAATTGAACAGGCCCCAAATACACTCTGTCTGTGAAGCTCTTTTCTTACTTTGTGCTCTTTTTTTCCATAAAGTTAGATAATGTGTGGCAAGAGCAGCAAATGGAAACAATCTGACACAGATTCTGATGAACCCATGACTCCCAGTTAATAAAAACTTCAGTTTGAAACGTGCCTTGTTTAGATTTTTGCTGCCTCTTTACAGCATTAACAATTCAGGCATTGGAATGTGCTGCCCAGGGAGGTGGTGGAGTCCCCAGGCCTGGATGGGTTTAAAGGTGGTGCTTGTATAAGGCGGCGATATGGTTCACAATCCCTCTGGGCAGCCTGTTTAGGAAGGATGTTGACTTGCTGGAATGTGTCCAGAGAAGGGCAACGAAGTTGGTGAGGGGTTTGGAACACAAGCCCTATGAGGAGAGACTGAGGGAGCTGGGGTTGCTTAGCCTGGAGGAGACTCAGGGGTGACCTTATTGCTCTCTACAACTACCTGAAGGGAGGTTGTAGCCAGGCAGAGGTTGGTCTCTTCTCCCAGGCAGCCAGCACCAGAACAAGAGGACAAAGTCTCAGCCTGCACCAGGGGAGGTTTAGGCTGGATGTTAGGAAGAAGTTCTATATAGAGAGAGTGATTGCCCATTGGAATGGGCTACCCGTGGAGGTGGTGGAGTCACCTTCATTGGAGGTGGTCAGGAGGAGACTTGATGGGGTGCTTGGTGCCATGGTTTAGCTGATTAGGTGAGTTGGATTGGTTGATGGGTTGGACGCGATGATCTTGAACGTCTCTTTCAACCTGGTGTACTGTATTGTATTGTATTGTATTGTATTGTATTGTTCCAGTGCTCTGTCACCCTTGCTGTAAAGAGGTTTCTCCTCATGTTGAGGTGAAATCTTCTATGTTCAAGCTTGAACATAGAACAGGATCAACTAAAGCAGGCTGCTCACACCTATGACCACTCAAGTTCTGAATACGTCCAAAGATGGAGATTCCACATGGTTTACAGTTTTTCTTTCAAATACTTTTGAGAATGAGAAGCATCTGATTTCTGCAAGTGGCATGTCAGGTCTGAGATAAAGTTTACTGGCTCACCCAGTTGGGAGAAAAGAGCTGAAACAAAGATAGACATGCTGTGCATGAAAAGTACTGTAAAGACTCAGTATACACTTCTGCTAAGATAGTGTAATAACCTGTTAGCATAAAAGATTTAATTGTCTTGATCTAGCTTGATTCAAGAATGCTATTCTCATATTAAAAATCAGGGCGGGGGTTACTTCTTCTTTTTCAGCCTGGATGTATTAGAAACTTAACTGTCAAATGACTTGATAGAGAGCCAAGAGCTTACAGATATTATTACCTGAGATCACATTTGAAAGGGGGAAAATCTCGTAATTGGAGCGAAGCTTCAAATGAGTATAACATATGAAACAGAAAGTTGAATCAAGGTGTTCCCTCACTGAAGCAACTATTGGTACTAGAAGAAAATTACTGACAACTGATTGTAAAGGCTAAAGCTTCTCAGAGGCAAATTGTGCCACTTCACAAGAAAATATGTAGTGAGGTCCATTTAGATATTCCTTTAAAACTACTTCTCTCAATTCTCCTTTTGTACTTTCTCAGCACAAGTGAAGTACTAGCAGAAGCTGAAGGGAGGGAGTTAGATAGCAATAATGGTCTAAAAGTGATAGACTCCTTAGGAGAATCAAAGTCTGTATGGAATCATTACTTTCAGGTCCAGTTACAATGGACTATATAAAAGCTGGAATGCTGATGTTCATCAGAGGAAAGAAACTACTTCCTGCAATCTAAAGACATGTCTGAATGACTGTGGCACATCTTTTGTATCCTGTAAATCTACAGCAAGGACCAGAGCTTTGTGGCAAAAAAAAAACCTGTGCCCCAGGATGACCAAGATTGAATCACTAGCAACTAGTGCTACTGTAATCAGTGGTGCAGCAGACACACTGGAGGGAAGGGATGCCATCCAGAGGGACCTTGACAGGCTGGAAAGCTGGGCCCATGACAACCTCATGAGGTTCAACAAGACCAAATGCAAGGTCCTGCATCTGTGTTGAGCAATCCCAAGCATCAGTGACTGGCTTGAGAGCAGTCCTGAAGAAAAAGACTTGGGGGTGCTGGTGGATGAGAAGCTCAAGATGAACCACCAGTGTACACTTGAAGCACAGAAAGCCAATCACATCCCCGGCTACATCAAGAGAAGCACAGCCAGGAGGTCGAGGGAGAATATTCTCTCTGTCTACTCTGCTCTGGTGAGACCCCAACTGGAGTACTGCATCCAATTCTGGAACCCCGATTACAGGAAGGATCTGGAGGTGCTGGAACATGTCCAAAGAAGGGCCACAAGGATGATCAGAGGGCTGGAGCACCTCTGATATTAGGACAGACTGAGAGAGTTGGGGCTATTCATTCTGGAGAGGAGAAGGCTCCAAAGAGACCTTATTGTGACCTTCCAGTGTTGGAAGGAGGCCTACAAGAAAGCTGTGGAGGGACTTTTAGGGTGCCAGGGTAGAGATAGGACAAGGAGGAATGGAAAAAAAAAACTAGAAATGGGTAGATTCAGACTGGATGTTAGGAAGAAGTTCTTCACTGTCAGGGTGGTGAGACACTGGAACAGGTTGCCCAGGGAGGTGATAGAAGCCTCATCCCTGGAGGTTGTAAAGGCCAGGCTGGATGTGGCTCTGAGCAACCTGATCTAGTGTGAGGCATCCCTGCCCATGGCAGGGGTGTTGGAACCAGATGATCCTTGAGGTCCCTTCCAACCCCAACAATTCTATGATTCTATGGCAGCTTATTGTTATCTCAAGAAATGTTTATAAACCTATTTTAAATGTAATGTGACATTTGTTGCTCATAAGTTGACTTTAGGATGATAGAAATATTTATTGCAAAGCAGGACGAAAGAACTGCTTGAGAGTTTGAAGAGATTAAAAACCAGCTTAACTCCAAATTTAGAAGCAACAATAATTTTAAAGGACCATATCCCTGATCAGTTTTCAAAGATCTAACCTCCTAAATATAGTTGGAATATATCTGGGATATATCTGCTGCACCACTGATTGCAGTAACACTAGTTGCTAGTGATTCAATCTTGGTCATCCCGGGGCATAGTTTTATGGCCACAAAGCTCTGGTCCTTGCTGTAGATTTAAAGGATACAAAAGACATGCCACAGTCATGCACATATAGTTTCTTATAACTAAGAAAATTTTACTGAAATGGGAACTTTTTTCTTTTTCTTTCTTTTTTTTTTTCTTTTTTTTTCCTGCTTTCTGAACAGGTTTTTTGCATTGTTGTTGTCTTGTATCCACTTATAAATATTAAATGTGATACCAGGACCTAATCAATTTAAAAAGAGCACTGGGGGAAATTACTGCATACTTCTTTGAAAGGAGTATGTTCCAGCAGGGGGGTTGGACTTGATGATCTCCAGAGGTTCCTTCCAACCCCTAACATCCTGTGAGTGGTTTTTCAAACAAGAGACTATCATGCACTTAAAAAAAAAGAACCTATATCTGATTGTTGTCAGCAGCAATCCCCTTAAATCTGCTTTGTTATTATAATGAGTAAATAGTACTGCAAAGCTTTCTTTAACAAGAAATCCTTTGTAGCTGTGTGTCCTAACAGTGAGAAAATGTGGCATATCATGCTGGGAGCTCAGCCAATCTGATCTGCAAAAATTCCACTTACATCTGCACAAGCCAGCAAACCTCCACAATGTTGGAAGACTAGAAAAAGACTTCTTAGAAAATTATCCTGGGGGTTATGTACAGTTTTGGGTATATTTCCACCTCATTCTATTATTTTTCATTCAGGAGAGTAAGACAAGGCATGCACCTATTTCTCTTTTTTTTTATAATTAGACAACAGAAACCAAAAAAGCTTTCCCAAGAGTGACCTGTTCTGACCCGATAATTTGTCAGATCTGTGGTGCTTCAGGTCATCTGTCATTTAAGATTTTGACACATCCACAGGTAGGGAATGAGAAGCCACGGTCTTAGCTGTTGTTGATCAAATAGAAAATTGAGTCACAACTAGTGAAAAATAAGTTTTCAAACCTACCCTGAGGGGAAAACCTGCCTTTTTATCAGTACATAAAAGTAGCACAATAATAATCTATATCCTCTCTCTCTCTCTCTCTCTCCCCTATCCATGTTTCTCTGTCTCTATCTCTATTGCTATCTCTATCTGTATCATAAAATCATAGAATTGTCAGGGTTGAAAGGGACCTCAAGGATCATCCAATTCCAACCCTCCTGCCATGGGCAGGGACACCTCACACTGCATCAGGTTGCTCAGAGCCACATCCAACCTGGCCTTAAAAACCTCCAGGGATGGGGCTTCTACCACCTCCCTGGGCAACCTGTTCCAGCATCTCACCACCCTCATGGGGAAGAACTTCTTCCTAGCATTCAATCTGAATCTACCTATTTATAGTTTTGTTCCATTCCCCCTAGTCCTGTTATTACCTGACATCCCTAAAAGGTCCCTCCCCAGCTTTCTTGTAGGCCCCTTTCAGATACTAGAAGGCCACAGTAAGGTTTCCTTGGAGCCTTTTTTTCTTCAGACTGAACAGCCCCAACTCTCTCAGTCTGTCCTCATAGCAGAGGAGCTCCAGCCCCCTGATCATCCTCGTGGCCCTTCTCTGGACATATTCCAGCATGTCCATATCCTATCTATCCCATATATCTATATCTATATCTATATCTATATCTATATCTATATCTATATCTATATCTATATCTATATATCTATATCATATCTATATCATCTCTATCTACCTTCTATCTATCTATCTATCTATCTATCTATCTATCTATCTATCTACCTACCTACCTACCTACCTACCTACCTACCTACCTACCTATCTAGATTCAGTTTACTTATGCCTGGAAAACTCCAAAATTCCTGAAGGTACTTAATTTCAATTCCTTTGAAGACATCAGCATTGGCCAGGAAGCAATATGGAATTCTTTTGGTCCAGAAGGAAAGCTATCAGGAAGTTATCTCTGTCAGAAAACAAGATATGAGTATTAAATATATTTTGCAAGCCTAATGACAGCATTTCCTTCTAAGTGACAGCTATAATAATGATTTGCTGCAGGATAACATGACAATTTTCAGAAATCTTTCCACTCTCACTATTTGGACACTGGCAGTAGAGATAGTGTAATTTGTAATTAAGGGTAAGAGAAAGAGCAAGTACCATCAATTTATGACTTCTCCTTTTACAACCTAATTTGTCCAACAGATTTTAAGACCAGTAGAGGAAAAACCTTCTAAAATTCACACAGTGGACAGATGGCAGAGTAGTGTTGAAAATGACAGCATGTATGTACCCAATGAACTAGTGTTCTGCTTTAGTTAAGAAGCTGTCACCATTTGTAGTGCAAACCTCAGTTTTCAGGGGTTTGCAAATTGGCTATTTTACGGTACATCTGGAAAGACTGGCTTACAAGCCACATGCCTTTTTAGTGTGCAAAAAACAAAAGCATGCTTTATATCCCATCTAATTTATGCAGCTAATCATATTGTAAACACTATCTGTGACCTAAGATGTTGAGGAAGTGCCTTTTCTTACCAGAGGGATTTGAATGGGCTGGTTAGTCCATGAGCAGCTGTGCACAGAAGACTGTGAGTGGCCCTAGTTTCCTCCTTTGCAGAGGGGGCTTCAGGCATGGCTTCTGGGACCTGTCTGAGCACCAAGGCTCTCCATGCCTGTGATGTTACCATCCTGTGAGGCATTTCCAGACCCTTTGTGAAGCTATTACAAGAAAAAGAAGTGGTCAAAATGACTAATCTAAAACCCCAGCAATTTCAAATAGCACTACTTCCAAAGTGACTTAATACCTGTGTTAAATACTCCAGTTGGCTTAGAAAGATTGCAAGCTGTGCTGAAGCAACTACCTTTTAAACACTGAGAGCTTCCGTCGGTGGTTTGCATTGGTACAGCCAGGCTGGTGAAGCTGTGCATTGTTTAGCAAGATTGCAAGCTGTGCTGAAGCAGCTACCTTTTAACACTGAGAACCTCCAGCAGTGGTTTCCATTGGTACAATCAGGTGGTGCAGCTGAGCATTGCATGAAGCTCCTGCTTATACATGGTCTCAGTTTGGGTCATAAAAATAATTGCAACACTTTGCCTGAGAAAAGACTGAAAGAAAGCTCAGGAAGGATTTGAGGATTTGGCTCACTGGCCAAACAATTTTAAATTATTTGCTACTGGGTACTAAAGTGCTTACAGGGATTAGTACCAACATACAGGATCACAGGATCTTAGGGGTTGGAAGGGACCTTTGAATATCACCCCCACCCCCGCCAGAGCAGGACCATAGAATCTAGCACAGGTTGCCCAGGAATGCATCCAGATGGGTCTTGAAAGTCTCCAGAGAAGAAGACTCCACAACCCCTCTGGGCAGCCTGTTCCAGTGCTTTGTGACCCTCACAGTGAAGAAGTCCCTCCTCATATGAGGTGGAACTGCCTATGCTGTAGTTTATATCCATTGTCCCTTGTCCTATCACAGGGTGCAACTGAGAAGAGCCTGTGCCCTTCCTCTTGACACTCAGCCCTCAGATATTTATAAACATTTGTTAAATCCTCTCTCAGTCTTCTCTTCTCCAGACTAAAAAGCCCCAGGTCTCTCAGCCTTTCCTCACAGGGCACATGCTCTAGTCCCTTAATCATCCTGGTAGCTCTCTGTTGGACACTCTTGAATAGATCCCAATCCCTCTTCAATTGTTGCCTGTTATTTGTAGGTTTGAATCTATACCATGTTCTCTGTGAGTGGCAATAATCTTAGCTTGAATATAAAGTCCAACATCAGTTTTACTTAACACATGGGTCTACAGTGTCTGGTTTCTGAAGTAAAAGTGAGAAAGCAGTAAATATTACAGTAGCAAACTCATGGAAGCTATTATATAAAGGGTTTTTAAAAATTTATTTGTACTGAAAAAAGAATATGTGGGAAAAGCAAAGGGTTAAAGTTGTGTACTAGAAGTAATAATGTGATTTTCAACTTGGATAACTGTGACCTGATTCTTTCAGGAGGAAATATCAGGAAACAAATGAACTAACCAACCAGTCAAATTGAAAAGTGCATTTTTAGTGCCATTTAGAGGGAGAGAAATACAGCATAATCAATCTGAGTAGCACCCACTGAGACATCCATATGTCAAACAAATTCTCTCAGTGGCATTGCAGGACATTCTCCCAAACCCCTAAATTAGGATTTTCACAGGTGTTGGTATACAAATACTCCTGGAATTCCATGACTACTAAATGCCAAGCACATTTGGAATCCCTGTGTTAGATGATATATTACACAGAATCATAGAATTGTTAGGGTTGGAAGGCACTGCAAGGGTTATTTAGTTCCAATCCCCACCCTGCCATGGGCAGGGACACCTCACACTACATCAGGTTGCTCGGAGTCACATCCAGCATGGCCTTAAAAACCTCCAGGGATGAGGCTTCTACCACCTCCCTCGACAACCTGTCCTGTGTCTCACCACTGCCATTATGAAGAATTTCTTCCTAACATCCAACATGAAGTCTTCAGTTTCAGAACACTGTCAACAAAAACTCTAAGGAAAACAAAACTTAGATCAATAAAGGGTTTAAGGGAAGGAAAGGATGAGTGGGAGATTAATGTGCAAAATAATGAATGTTAATAGCTTTGGTAAACACTGAAAAAGCAGACAGTGAGAGGGAATATACTTGGTAGTATACCCAATTATGTTCCAAAGATGTTGCTGGCATCCAAGTGAAAATATGACAAATATCTAACAATTTCTGATTCATATGAGATGACTGTAAGTAAATAGCTAGCTTCTGAAAGAGAAAAGCGAAGAATAGTAAGTTTCAGTATGGAAAGGTGATGATGGATGCTAAGAGGGGAAGGAATTCAACCACTAGGATTTTAAATGAAGATCTCATCCTCTTTGGCAGCACACCAACTTCTGCTCATCACAGAGCTAGATGGGAGATGAAAATGGAGAGTCAGGTCTTGGAACGGATGCTGGATACAGCAGCAGTGACCTTGTTGCTCCTGCATCCCATTTCCATTTGATTTTCTGAGCAGCAAGAATTGCTAGTCCCTCTCTCAGAGAGCTGCATCCCTTTTCCCAGTAGAATCTGTTTTCTATGCCCAGGTCTCACTAAACTGGATCATATATTGCATTCTTAACACATTTTGACCTGTTTACTGGTGCTGTACTGGATGTACCAAGG
The DNA here is from genome assembly GCA_033816785.1 of Picus viridis. Taxonomy (NCBI): domain Eukaryota; kingdom Metazoa; phylum Chordata; class Aves; order Piciformes; family Picidae; genus Picus; species Picus viridis. The sequence goes on along the minus strand of CM066570.1, from coordinate 26,648,330 downwards.
CCATGTACCTCCCCAGGCTCTGATACATGGCCTCCAGCACACCTGGAGTTATGTGCCTTAGCTGTGCTATTCACTCCTTGAACTTGGAATGCACAATGTACTGGTGTTGGATGCTTGGGTAGCACCATGAACTTGAGCTTTTTTGGATTGAGCTTCTCTGAAAAAAAAAGAATTAAAATACATAGTGTTAACTCTTTTCAAAATTTTGGAAGAAATTCAAGTTTCCCAAGTTTTGCTTGAGGTTGCAGGGACATGGTTTCCATGTATCAAGAAATACTTTCTAAAATGAGCTTTGGAACTTGAAATCTTAATAATTGGCATGTATCACTGGACTCATGAGCTAAAGATGAAGATCTTTTAGAACAGAATATCATGAAGACCTCTGAATCTTAGATTAAGCCTCTCACACAATAAGATTGTCAGGAAAATCAAAACTGAAAACTGTGGTTTCTCTCTGTGACATAGATAGTTTTGTCTGTGACATAGATAAGAAACTGTCTTGAATGTCAACAATAAAACATTCAGAAGAGAAAACTCGAATATGGTACCTATGTTGAATCTAACACAATGTCCACAAGAGGCTGGGCAGCAACTGGCTTGAGAGCAGCCCTGAAGAAAAGACTTGGGGGTGCTGGTGGATGAGAAGCTCAGCATGAGCCACCTGTATGCACTTGAAGCACAGAAAGACAATCACATCCTGGGCTGCATCAAGAAATGCGTAGCCAGCAGGTCGAGGGAGGTGATTCTCCCCGTCTACTCTTCTCTGGTGTGACCCCAACTGGAGTACTGCATGTAGTTCTGGAACCCCTATTACAGGAAGGATCTGGACCTGCTGGAACATGTCCAGAGAAGGGCCACAAGGATGATCAGAGGGCTGGAGCTCCTCTCCTGTGAGGACAGACTGAGGGAGCTGGGGCTGTTCAGTCTGGAGAGGAGAAGGCTCCAAGGAGACCTTATTGTGGACTTCCAGTATCTGAAGGGGGCCTACAAGAAAGCTAGATGTTGTGCAGTGACAGAACTAGGGGGAATGGAACAAAGCTAGAAATGGGTAGATTCAGACTGGATGTTAGGAAGAAGTTTTTCTCCATGAGGGTGGTGAGACACTGGAAGAGGTTGCCCAGGCATGTGGTGGAAGCCTCTTCGCTGGAGGTTTTTAAGGCCATGCTGGATGTGGCTCTGAGCAACCTGATGTAGTGTGAGGTGTCTCTGCCCATGGCAGGGTGTTTGGAACTGGATGATCCTTGAGATCACTTCCAACCCTAACAATTCTATGATACTATGAGATACTTTCCTTGTCTCTACTTAAAAAATAAAACCAAAACATATGTAATACACAGACTAGAAGTTTCAGATCCTTTACATTTCGCAATGCCTGGGAGTAAAAGATATCTTCTTTTGAGATATTACAAGGTAGTCTGAGTTGTTAATGTTTGCAAAGAAGACGTGAACTCCACGTCAAAATTCTTCAGACAAATTCTGAAGTGCCATCTTGCTCAGCTTTATGATGTATTTGTATGCCCACAGTAAAGATAATTGTTTTATTGCAGTTTTCTTTACTAGTAATGTGGATCAGGTTCAGTTATATTTGCTTACTGGTATCTGAAAGCATGGGTATCTCGAAATTACACTAATAAATGCATGTATACACTGCACAAAATAGTAGCATTAGTCTTCTCTAGGACTTCCCTGATTCCTGTGCCAAGATAATTAACACAAATATCAACCAAGAATTGCTGAATTGAAGAGCAGTTCTTGAGAAACCTTGCTAACAACTGCATTTCAGCCTAATAATATTGTTTCCAGTTCTGGGCCCCTCAGTTCAAGGACAGGGAACTGCTTGAAAGAGTGCAGCACAGAGCTACAAAGATGCTGAAGGGAGTGGAACATCTAACTGCTGAGGACAGGCTGAGGAGCTGGGGCTCTTTAGCTTGGAGGAGAGGAGCCTGAGGGGTGACCTGATTCATGTTTAAAAATATGTGCAGGGTGAGTGGCAAGGGGGTGGAGTCAGGCTCTGCTTGGTGATGCCCAATGACAGGACAAGGGGCACTGGGTGGAAGTAGAGGCATAGGAACTTCCATGGAAATATGAGGAAAAATTCTTTCGCTGTGAGGGTGACAGAACACTGGAACAGGCTTCTTGGGGAGCTTGTGGAGTCACCCTCTCTGGATATATTCAAGACTTGCCTGGATGCGCTCCTGTGTGATCTGGCATAGGTCATCCTGCTCTGGTGGGGGGGTTGGGCTGGATGATCCTTCAGGGTCCCTTTGGCCCCTAACATTCTGTGATTCTGTGATTTCCACTTCAGAAAAACAGAAGTTGCCCAAGTAATGATAGTAAATCCAGGCTGCTAATATGTCTATTTCCTTCTGTTTCTTTCATTTCCTCACTGCATTAGCACTTGATGGCATGAAAACACTTCTGAACATCACATGCATTGTGGATGCACAGATGCTCGCCCCTTCATTCAGGTCAGGGTTGCATTTGCCCTTGCATAGAGCTGTATATTAGAGATGTCAGAATAATGAGCCTGAAAGAGCCAAGATCACTTCACTCTCTTTTTAAAGTATAGATGTTCCTGAGTCTGCAATTTCATGCACCAATTGTTTCAGATTTCTGAAATGGAGATTACCTGGTTTCTTCCCTCACTCAAGAGCATTATAGTCTTCGAGTTTCTTTCTCTCTCTTTTCTGTTTCTAAAATCTTATTCTTTCTTTCCTGTCCCAGATGCAATCATAATTTTTCTTTCCTGTGATTTTCTTCAATAACAATGGATAAACTGTTGAATCAGAGGCATGTTTTCATTCCATTTTTAGTCTTCCTTTAGCTCTGCTTTTAACTTAACCCTACCCTGGTGTCTGACAGCATTCTTTTCCTGTTCTCTCATCTTTTTGGCTAAGGACACTACAAAGAATCATAGAATGGTAGGTGTTGGAATGAATCAACTGGAGATCATCGAGTCCAGACGCCCTATGAAAACAGGGTCACCTAGGGCAGGCCACATAGGGACACATCCAGGTGGGTTTTGAAACTCTCTGGAGAAGGAGACTCCACAACATGTATAGGAAGCCTGTTCCAGTGTTCTGCCAACCTCACAGTAAAGAAGATCCTTGGCATGTTGAGGCAGAACTTGTGTTCCAGTTTGTATTTATTGCCCCTTGTCCTACCACTGGGCACCAGTGAAAAGAGACTGGCCTCATCTTCTTGACACCTGCCCTTAAGGTGTTTGCATGTACTGATCAAATCACCTTTGATAATTCTTTTGTTGTACTTTCCTTCCTGATTTTTAACTTAAGATGACTTTGGCTTCCTGAAAATTATCAAATATACTTTCCCCACACTCCCCTTAGGCTCTCTTATATAACCTAGATCACCATTGCAGTGCTTCTCTACACTCCTGTCCTTTGACTCCCACTTGCCTCCCAACAAGTTCAATTACAAATCCACATTTATTTGGTCTTCTATTATACTGAATTATTTTATGAACAAGAAGTTCAGTTAGTCCACATGGTTACACAGTTAGACACGGTTAGTCCACACTGAGTTGCATTCCACACATTCTCAGTCACCAACTCCTGAACACTGCTTTTTAGACTTCAATTAAATATATGTATTTGTTTATTACATGATTCAATGAACTTCTACTAATAAGGTAAATCCTCTTATTTCTCAATGTCATATCCAGGAAATACTAATATTTCTTTTCCTAAAGAGCATCATATTCTAATCATATGTCAACTGGAAACAGGAGAGAGGTTGTAATAAAGCCCAGAACTACTCTGGTAGATCTTCCATTACTGCATTTTGTCTAAGTGATGTTAACTCACAAACTCAATTTTATTTTTGTGTTTTATATTTGTCTTGATTTCCCCCCTTCTTTTCTGCTATCTTCTCTCTGAATAGTACATACCCTTTATGATCTATATATTGGTCTTCCATCTGTCAATTCTGTTTAAAGTCCTATCTTGCAATAGTTATTCACTCTCCTGGTCAGCACTGTCTTCTGTTGCTCAAGTTCATGAAGCAGTTTCCCAGAGCTGTAGCACCATGGTCACACTCCATTCCCTAGTTGGAACAGATGGAAGGCTCTCACTGTGCTTAAATATATATAATTACATTGTCTGCTGAATGAGTAATGCCAGCAGCTGATTTTCCAAACCCCTTGTGTTCAACCTTTTATTCATAGTTTCATCCACTCTCAAGTTTTAAGTCACCCAGTGGTCCTCTTTTAAACTTAGAGAGGAAACCAATTTGATTTTTTAGTTTCAGTGCCCAAATCTGTCACTTTATGGTTCATTAATTGATCTGTCTTGAATTCAGAGCCTTTAACTATATACAGGCTGCATGTACCACTGGTTAGTGACAGAGTATAATTACCTCTAACCTAGGAAAGCAGACCTGTTGCAAAATGTGACAAGACTCTAGGGAAAGGGCTGGGATGAAAAATAAATAATACAGCCATCCCAGGTAATACCTGAAAGCTGCACTGAAACTTATACATATCTAAGTTTCTGTCCTGGTTTTAGACAGCCCATTCTAAAATGACACAATCCCATGGTCTGGAGCAACCTCAAAAAGAGATAAGGAGCAAAAATCCCTGTGGGTTGAGATAAGAATGTAATGAAATGATGCATAGAATCATAGAATTGTTAGGGTTGGAAGGGACCTCAGGATCATCTAATTCCAACCCTCCTGCCATGGGCAGGGACACCTCACACTACATCAGGTTGCTCAGAGCAACATCCAGCCTGGATGTACAATACCATGTGAATGGGCAAACAAACCAGGTTAGCAAAAACAATGCAAACAAGCCAGGAGGCAGAAAAGGCCAGCATTCAAGCCAGCAGCCAGCAAAGTGGAAGAGACCAACACCCCAAACTCCAAAATGGAGGTGACGCCCCCACCAGAAACAGGAAGCCTCTCATGTTACTCTCTGAACTACAAGCTCCAGGATACTTTGCTCCAGCCAGCACTTTCACTATGACGCTGACATGACACCTGCATGGTAATGAACATTCATAGAATCATAGAATCAGCCAGGTTGAAAAGACCTCAGAGATCAAGTCCAACCTATTACCCAACACCTAACACCTCCTGACAACTAAACCATGGCTTCAAGTGCCACATCCAATCCTTTTTTGAACATCTCCAGGGACAGCAACTCCACCACCTCCCTGGGCAGCACATTCCAATGGCCAATTGCTCTTTCTGTGAAGAACCTCAAAGATCATTGAGGTCCAACCCCCCTGCCATGGGCAGGGACACCTCACACTAGGCCAGGTTGCTCAGAGCCACATCCAGCCTGGCCTTCAGAGATGGGGCTTCTACCACCTCCCTGGGCAACCTGTTCCAGTATCTCACAACCCTCATGGGGGAGAAATTCATCCTAACATCCAATATGCATCTACTCATTTCTATTTTTCTCCATGCCCCCTAGTCCTATCATTACCTGACACCCTAAAAAGTCCCTCCCCAGCTTTCTTGTATCCCCGTTCAGATACTGGAAGGCCACAATAAGGTCTCCTTGGAGCCTTCTCCTCTCCAGACTGAATAGCCCCAATACTCTCAGTCTGTCTTCATAAGAGAGGAGCTCCAGCCCTCTGATCATCCTCATGGCCCTTCTTTGGACATGTTCCCGCACCTCCAGTTCTGTCTTGTAATAGGGGCTCCAGAACTGGGTGCAGTACTCCAGGCAGGGTCTCATGAGAGCAGAGTAGAGGGGAGAATCCCCTCCCTTGACCTGCTGGCTCTGCTTCTCTTGATGTGTACACTTGCTGATGCCATCAGTCATTGATGATACCATTGATGATGGCATTGTTCCTTTACATTGCAAAACAAATTCTTTTGCAAAAATTGTTATTGATTGGGTCACTTATAACAGAAATTATTAGGCATTTGTTATTTTTATGATTTCTAAGAGAGGCTGGAATTTCTGCTATAGAATGTACCATACTCTACATATTTTTTTATATAAAATTGCTTTCCATGTCTTGAAAAAATAATTGAGTTATATATACCCTTTAGATATGTATTCTTCCTTATTCTCTGTTTACTTTCCTTCCCTTCCCAAGGTGTATTTCATATTTTTATTTTAATCATGAGGCCTTAAAGAATAGACAATTACAAAAAATATAGACCTGCTTGCTGAAAAACTATAGAAATCCTGTCCCAAGGCAATAATCTATAAAACAATTTCACTGTGGGTTTACCATTGGAGTGTATTGAAGCTGTTAAAAAAATACTGAATTTCCTTTTGTGCTTTACAGTAAAATAATTGTAAGATCCGGCATTGAATTAATGCTGCAGTCTGAACCATCTCATATCCACCATAAGGTAATCTTGTCTCAGTTATAGATCCAGCTGGAAATTGCTTTAAACCTAGATTGCTCTTCTAGTCTTTCATGGCCAAGTGTTAGAACAAAAACGTCTTGACAGCTTTATTAATAGAACCATTACTAACATTAACATGCAGACTATGTGACACTCCTCACGCCACGTGCAATGCTGTGTCTTTCTGACTTGAGCCCAAGTCTAGAAACAGAATAGCAGAATCACACAATGTTGGAGGTTGGAAAAGACCTCCAAAGATCATTGAGTCCAACCCTCCTGCCAAAAGCAGGATCACCTAGGGCAGTCTGCACAGGAATGCATCCAGGTGGGTTTTGAAAGTCTCCAGAGAAGATGACTTCACAACCTGTCTGGGCTGCCTGTTCCAGTGCTCTGTCACCCTCACTGTAAAGAAGTTTCTCTTCATATTGAGGCAAAATCCTCAATGTTCAAGCTTCCATACATTATTCTTTGTCATTACTATACAGCAGTGAAAAGAGATTGCCCCCACCCACTTGACACCCTATCCCTCAGATATTGATAGACATTGATCAGATCTCCTCTCAGTCTTCTTTTCTCAAGACCAAACAGCTCCAGGGATCTCAGTCTCTCCTCACATGAGAGATGCTCACATCCCCTAATCACCCTTGTGGCTTTCTGTTGGACTCTCTCTAGCAGATCTAGCAACTGTGAAATGCTTTTAATTCATTCTCAGCAGGACTTAAAATTAAATTTCATACTTAATAAATGAGTACTTTGGTGGTTTAAGGGTAATTTATCTGAAACATGATGTGGTACTGGGGACTCCGCAGAGGTTTTTCAAAATTGGAGCATTCTCCAAATCTGAAGCATTTTAAATTCATAATATTGTTCTTTTGCAAGGCAGCTTTCATGAATGGTACAACCTTTCCAGAGAACTTTTCCAGTAAATTTTCTATTCCCACATTTGAGCAATATTATCAGAAAATTCCTAGGCTATCTTGCAGCTCTTTTTGTTAATGAAGAAAGGGCAGGAATCAATTTCAGTACTCAATTCCTCCCTTGGATGTTCCTCTAAAAATACCTACCCATACTATGTCTTCTTGAAACAAACAAACAAAAAGTATAATAGTAAGTTTCCAATTAATTAATAATGGTACTTTCCTCTAGTCTGACTAAAAGAAGTATTTTCCCTTGCTAATTCAGTCAGAATTCTACTTAAAGCCAACCTATTTCTTCCATCATGTCTAATGCCTTTACAGTAGCTGCACATTCTTTATTTTACAATCTTTGACAGGGTTGTTTCTAGCCTTTGAGACCTTGTAGCACACTTTTGGTCATTGTACCTTTCTTTATTGTCTTTCTCCTTGCTGTTCTTCTGAGCTTTAAGACTTGATATCTCCTCATCTTCCTTTACCTTTCTCATTTTTTTTTTAATAGATTGCAAAGCCTGTTCAACTAAAATATCCAATTGCCTTCAGACTTTGAGTTTGTCAACACTCAGAAGTCAGTGTCACTTCAAAGTCACAAAGCCTGTTGATTGTGTCTTCAGTTCCACAACTACACTGCTTCAACATTTTCTCCATAAGACACTGTCCTGCCCTGGACATCTTTTGAGCAATAATGGATAACCTTCATCCACTTCTTAATTTTCCTTTTGCATGCTTGAATTTCAGTTACATGTGCAATTCTGTCAAAACCTTATCTTCGTTCCAAATGACACAGAAAGAACTATCTTAGGTGCTTCACAAACTAGTCTCTGTGTAGAACATTTGTTGTGTGGGGCAAATTCCTGGAGGGAATCCCATGGAGAGCCACAAGGATGATTAGGGCAATTGGGCATCTCCCCTATCAAGACAGAGAGTGAGAGACCTGGGGCTGTTTAGTCTTGAGAAGACTGAGAGGGGATCTAATCAATGTCTATCAATACCTGAGGGGTGGGTGTGAAGTGAAGGGGGCCAAGCTCTTTTTGGTGGTGCACAGTAATAAGACAAGAAACAACAGGTTCAAGCTTGAACACAGAAGATTTTACCTCAACATGAGGAGAAACTTCTTTATAGTGGGGGTGACAGAGCACTGGACCAGACTGCCCAGGGGGTTGTGGAGTGTCCTTCTCTGGAGACTTACCAAACCCAGCTGGATGCATTTGTGTGTGGACTACCCTAAGTGATCCTTCTTTGGCAGAGGGGTGGACTCAATGATACCTTGAGGTCCCTTCCAACCTCTAATGTACTGTGATACTGTGAAATTCCACTGTTAATCAGAGCATTTACTCTGTGTGTGCCCAGGCCTGTACTGTTAGCAGGTGTCTACACTCTGAAAGCTTAAGGTAGGTGATTCAAAGTCTTAGCATTATACCTGCTCTATGCATGTTCAAGCTTGGCTATATTGGGAGTGCCTGGCTTGTAAGAAATTGAGCCACAGGGTTTCAAGCTAAGATCTTCAGACCACCAACATGATAAAGTGCTAACTACTTTGAGTGACTCATTTCTAATCTGAGGTGACTACAACATAGTGTGAATGTACATAAGGTAGTTTTCAGGGAGCTAGCTCACCTCTGGGTAACCATCTACTGCAGCAGCAGGAAGCACGGTTTGGCATCATCATGTTGTCAGGACTGGGGCCAAGTGCTTGACCTCTGGAAAGCTAAGAAAGGACTAAAAATCTGCACTGGAGGAGAGTAAGCCATATGTTTAAGAAGCCTGTTTCTGCAGCATTTACTGACTGGAGAAGGAAATTACACAGCTCAGAAATCCTTGGATCTGGGAAGAAGTGATTTATCCAGGATGTCATTTGGACACAGGGCTGGGGTTAGAATGAATAATATTTTTGAACCAATTTTGTCCCTTCTTCACTCCTATTGGTGAATGGCAGGCTTTCCTTTGTCACTCAGTCTTGGTTAGTCCAGATTTATTACTCTTAACTCCATTGCAAACCATTGATGATTTCTGGGTAGTTTCACCCTTTCTCCTCCTTAACTTGGTCTTCTTTTTGTAAGCAGAAATCCTGTGCAGAAGGGTTTGCTGGGTTTTTTGGTTTGTTTTTTTTTTTTTTGAAGAAGAGTTGAAATAATGCCATTTTAACCATTTTTTCCCTAGCTAGTTCAAAAATTGATCCTTTTTTGTAAAACAGAAGTATTTTCGCTTTTTCAAAAAATCATCATTTACTTTTTCTTTAGTAGTTTGCTGTGAAAATGCTAATGACCTTCAACTGCCTGATATCAGAACCTTATGAAGTCAAGCATGATGCAACTTGAAATGGTGGCAGAAAGATCAGCCACACTTACAGCTGCAGGACAAGGGGCATATTGATTCTGAGGTGCTGACTGCAGCACAACTTACATATGCTGAGGCTCACTGTCAACTAGCCGACTCACATCAGGTAACATTCTAGCTATAGGAGCAGAGATCTCAAACCAGGCTCACCACTCTTACACAACAGCCCTATCTGACTGGTGAGGGAATTAAAACCTGAAAAGTCAGCAGTGTGCCCTTGTGGCTAAGAAGGACAATAGGATCCTCGGGTGCGTTAAGAGGAGTGTGTCCAGCAGATCAAGGGAGGTTCTCCTCCCCCTCTACTCTGCCCTGGGGAGGCCACACCTGGAGTATTGTGTCCAGTTTTGGGCTCCCAAGTTCAAGAAGGACAGTGATCTACTCGAGAGAGTCCAACTGAGGGCTACCAAGATGATTAAGGGACTGGAGCACTGCCCTATGAGGAGAGGCTGAGAGACCTGGGGATGTTAAGTCTGTAGAAGAGAAGACTGAGAGGGATTTAATAAATGTTTATAAATATCTAAGGGATGGGTGTCAAGAGGCGGGGACAGGCTCTTCTTTGTTGCACCCTGTGATAGGACAAGGATAGGACAGGATCACAGGATCCTGTGATCCCGTGACAGGCTCTTCTTGGTTGCACCCTGTGAAAGGACAAAGGGAAATGGATATAAACTACAACACAGGAAGGTCCACCTTGACATGAGGAGGAACTTCACTGTGAGGGTTACAGAGCACTGGAACAGACTTTTCCTTCTCTGGAGACTTTCAAGACCCATCTGGATGTGTTCCTGTGTGACCTGTGCTAGATTCTATGGTCCTGCTCTCGCAGGGGGGTTGGACTTGATGATCTTCAGGGGTCCCTTTCAGCCCCTACCATCCTGTGATCCTGTGATATTATAATCTATCTTGTTTGAAATAATTCTATTCTATTCTAATGTATGTAATATGCCACAATGCAGCACAGTGCAGATTGAATTGGTGTTGTCTTTTTGGCTGTAATCATAGCTACTTTCTATCTCAGTTCAGTAAGTGACATGTTGCATAGAATGATCAGCAGTTCTGCATATACATCTAGGAAACCTATGTCACAGGGGTTTGATTTTGTGCTATTTAATGCCAAAGTCTGCTCAACAATCTGTGTGAGAACAGCATATAGAAGGCAAACCTGGCATCCTTGCAATACTCTGTGTTGATAAATAAATAGTAATAAAATGAACTAGGTGAAGTAACTCATTTATATGAACATTTGCATGTTACTTATTAGTGCTTTTAATATGGGATTATCAGTAGAACATCAGTGTTTTGAGTAATAATGATGGAAAAGCTATGGTAAAATAGTGTCATGCTACTTGCTTTTAGATACATTTGCCTCACTTTTATTAATAACTTCCTCAACTTTGTAGAACTTGGAAGCATAATATTTGACTTAAATTTTGTGTAGCCATATAAAAGCTCAGAGATCTTATCATTAAATTTGAGAAATCCTTGAGGGGATACAAGAAAGATAGTGGGGTTAGAACACTTTGAGAGACATAATAGTCCAGAGGCATTTAAAGAGAGAGGGGAATTATGAAACCGTAAGAACAATGTTATTCTTTCATGTTAGGAAAAACTTTTCCCCATGAGGGTGGTGAGACACTGAAACAGGGTGCCCAGAGAGATGGAGAAGCCTCATCCCTGGAGGTTTTTAAGGCTGGATGTGGCTCTGAGCAATCTGATGTAGTGTGAGGTGTCCCTGCCCATGGCAGGAGGATTGGAACGAGATGATCCTTGAGGTCCCTTCCAACCCTAAAAATTCTATGATTCTACTATTTTTTTGACAAGTCGTTTGCCTTTTGGTAGGTTGGACTGTCCATTACCCAACATCACTTTCAGTGTTGTAGAAAGATTATTAACTAGAAACAGAGGAATGGGAATTAGAAAGCACAGATCCCCATGGTGTGCCAGTGTAATTGCATATATGCCACCCTATGCTCCACATTTTCTCAGCATTTGAAGATAGTTTAAGATAAGAGTTGTAGATATCTTAACATAGTCAGTATCAATAGCAATATGACATCCTAATAATTAAGGCAAACCAGCAAAAACATAATTTCAATTATCATTGCATTAATTGGCAGCAAGGTTCTGCCTCCCTGGGCAACCTATTCCAGTGTCTCACCACCCTCCTGGGGAAGAACTTCTTCCTAACATCCAATCTGAATCTACCTATTTCTAGGTTTTTTTCCATTCTCCCTAGTCCTATCACTCCCTGACACCCTAAAAAGTCCCTCCCCAGCTTTCTTGTAGGCCCCCTTCAGATAGCTGAAGACCACATTAAGGTCTCCTCGGAGCCTTCTCTTCACCAGACTGAACAGCCCCAACTCCCTCAGTCTGTCCTTAGGCCACATACCTAAATGTTTTCAGTAATGTGTTTTACTGCATTCAAACACAATCTCTTGATTTATGTAGAGCTTTTTATACAGAGATTTTTTTTTACAGTTGGATGTACAAAAGCGAGTGTCTGCACACTGATCAAGATGGCACAGGAAACTGACTGGCAGTATATAAAAGATTGGAAAGATCTTTAGCCTAGAATGTCTGATGTTGCCTCTCTGTGCTGTGCCCACAGACACCAAGTCTGCCCTGCTGTGAATCTGGAGTAGCATGATTAAATCAGTGGAATTACCTCTGTATCTTCTCCAACTCAGGAGCAGGCAGCTTTTGGCAGTGGGTACTCAGCAGCTCAGAGAAACCTGACCCACATTCAGTGTTTTGGCACAGATCTCTTAGGTCATTTTTCTACAGTCTTATTTAGCAAAATCAGCTTAAGCAAATTGTTGCATGATTTTACTCCAGAAAACTCCATTGCCAGAGCTACTGTCTTGAAATGAAAACCTTAAATATACACTAATGTATAACCTAGCAAATGAAAACCTGAAATATACACTAATGTAAATATAAACAAATATAAACATTGTATTATTAAATGTTTATAATATATAAAAATATTATAAATCTTTATAAACTATCTGTCTCTCTGTGTATAAATATCTAGCTAATTAAGCCTGCAAAATACTCAGCTGTACAGATGATTCTATGATTCTATGAGAGCAATGTTTTAAACTGACAGAGCCTCTCATAAAATGGAGAATCAGTGAAGAGGAGGATTCAGTGCTTGAAATCGGTCCAGTTGCACGTCAGGGATACACACCATGTTTACAGGACTGAAAATCCTTGTTGTGAAAACACTGACATGTTTCTCCATCTGTCTTCTCCTGCACATTGTCTGAGCACTTTCCAAGTGTACTTCAAATTATTAGCTCCAAAATATTTCAGCAGTTTGTTACACACGCACTAGTCAGCGGAGGGATGACAATGATTGATTTGCTTCGTGACAACACCTTGTCTGAAAAATTTCTCTCAGTTGTTCTCCTTAATTTCCCTTAATCTGTTTTTGAAGTATCTTAGAAGAGATTTGCTTTCTCTACAGTGGGAAATTTTTTTCTTCTTAATTTTTTTTAGGACCCATGGGTGTATCAAAAACAAGAAATAAGGACTCCAGGTTGATAATGCGCGTCTGCATATCTACATTTCCTCTGGATTCCGTTCTTAGAAAACAGTTAAAGATACTGATAACCTAATCTGCCTAGTGCAAAAGAGGAGATTGCATCCTGATGTGCAAGTTTAGGGAGATTCATAAACAGCTACCACTTAATGGATAGTCTTGCAGGGGATGCTCCCCTCTGTTCTGGAAAACATGCAGCCTTTCTGCTATGAGTGAAAGGGACTTGTTGAGACCAGACAAAGAGCTACTTCTTCTCTACCAAAGACAGCTAAAACCCTCAGTTAAAGACATGAATGCAGTCCTATGCTGATGGAGGTTACAGGGTGATGGTTTCAAAGGAATTAGACAGACAAGGTGAAGCAAAGAGGTTACCAGGCAGAGGAGCAACTTGAGTCTTTACTCTTCAAGTGTTCAACAGGAGTCAATGCACTCAGCCTTAAATGGACAGCAAGGGTAGCTGGTGTCAAACGTGGTGGAAAAATTAGCAGGAAGAAGAGCTGTAAGTTCTGTTGTGAAATGAACATCAACATTCACTCAAAAGTCAGACTGAACTTTGTTTACTTCATAAATCTGAACATTTTATAATACTGGATACTACTGTGGGTGTCTGATCAAGCCAGGCTACTCTTAAATGGGGTTGCTGGTGTGAAACACTTCCCCTCAGATGTGCATGGCAGGTCCCATTATCCTCAACAAGGAAGCTGAAAGTAACTAGAAGTAGAAATGAATAAGAATCAATGAAGATGGATTTTACTTTGTTGGAACCTCTTGTGGCAGCCAAATCATAGGAAGTGCCTTTGATTTTACGTCACTGCTTTATTATGACCATTTTGAGCGACAGAAATTCAAGTCTGCTAATATATTGAAAAGCAGAGCACCTTTTTAATGGAGGACTCCATATGGACAATATAGTACCTAGTAATAGAAATTGTCTGGAGTTCTCAACAATACCTCAGCACTGAGTTATCATGTGTTCTTTTCAAAGAGATCAAAAAAAGGTCAGATGCAATCCTTTCCTTATTGGACTAGTTTCAATTGTCTAGTCAAATAGGAAGTGGTGTAGCTGGCAATTACCTAGTTACCTTCTTGGTAGTTACAAGATGAAAACATTTCTTCACCCAAATACTACCTAGATGAACACTTAGCCTCTGAAATGAACTGTAAAGCTTTCATCATCTTAAAAGAAACTGGAACAGCAGCCTTACCATTAGTTTCAGCAGAGGATCAGTTCTGAAGAATAAAAAGTCTCTTATGTTCTTTCATGGCAAAATCCTTTGTTAGCATTCTAAATCTTTGAATAATATGACACTTCCTTATGTGGAAATGGTCTTGTAACCATTTTGTATTTTTAACTGGTGAATGTTTACAGCAAGGACTGATGCATTCAAAATGACAAGACCTGACACAATAAATTATTTTCTTTAGGGCCATTTTTCTGGTCAGAAGATGGTTAGTATTCATAATAATAAGCCCTATGAGGAGAGGCTGAGGGAACTGGGGTTGATTAGCCTGGAGAAGAGAAGGCTCAGGGAGATCTTAATGCTCTCTGCAGCTACCTGAAAGGAGGTTGTAGACAGGTGGGAGTCGGTCTCTTTCCCCAGGCAACCACTGGCAGAACAAGAGGACACAGTCTCAAGCTGCACTAGGGGAAGTTTAGGCTTGAGGTGAGGAGAAAGTTCTTTACAGAAGGAGTAATTTGCCATTGGAATGTGCTGCCCAGGGAGGTGGTGGAGTCACCGTCCCTGGAGGTGTTCAAAAAAGGCTTGGATGAGTCACTTGAAGCCATGGTTTAGTTGTCATGAGGTGTTAAGTGTTAGGTAATAGGTTGGACTTGATAATCTCCGAGGTCTTTTCTAACCTGGTTGATTCTGTAATATCTCTGGCAGTATCTTTCTATTTATCTGCCCTTTCACAAACCCATTACTTTGGATTTTAGGTTCTGCAAACTGATTTCTATTATCCTGAACTGATGCTGTACTTGATTATCTTTGATATTACCTTTTAAGAACTATTTGTTTGGTTTTTTCACTTTTGTAATAATTTTAACTGTCTGCATAGTGCTAGTGATACTAATAACCAGTGTGCTCCAGCTAAAGTGATAGGTCTACTTTGAAGTACAGGCAGTTCTGTATCTGTAATGGTCTTAAATCATCTGAGAGTGTCCTGTTGATTAATATTTTGCCAGTAGATGCACTGTCTCTCTTTCTTGCCCCCTCTCA
Organism: Picus viridis; assembly: GCA_033816785.1. Classification (NCBI taxonomy): domain Eukaryota; kingdom Metazoa; phylum Chordata; class Aves; order Piciformes; family Picidae; genus Picus; species Picus viridis. Next base: position 26,632,989 of record CM066570.1, on the reverse strand, counting down.
TGTCACTCTCTGTCTCTGCCCCAGTTTATGTAGACTAAATTAAGCTCCCAGACAGAGACTGGAAGAGCAGTCTCATCTCTGCTTTCAGAGATTTCTTCAGCTGAACCCTGGGACATAGTAAAGGGTTTCAATCCATTACAGTGACTCAAGAAGAGTACTCAGGCATTTTCCTCTCTGTATACACACACAGAGGAAATCCTATGGTATCAGTCAAGAGAAGCTGCATCAAGAGAAGCTGCATCAAAAGAAGCATAGCCAGCAGGTCAAGGGAGGTAATTCACCCCCTTTTCTCTATTCTGGTGAGACCCCATCTGCATCCAGTTCTGGACCCCCTATTACAGGAAGGATCTGGATGTGCTGGAACACGTCCAGAGAAGGGCCACGAGGATGATCAGAGGGCTGGAGCTCCTCTCCTATGAGGACAGACTGAGAGAGTTAGGGCTGTTCAGTCTGGAGAAGAGAAGGCTCTGAGGAGACCTTATTGTGGCCTTCCTGTGTCTTAAGGGGGCCTACAAGAAAGCTGGGGAGGGACTTTTTACGGTGTCAGGTAATGATAGGACTAGGGGGAATGGAAAAAAACTAGAAATGGGTAGATGTTAGGAAGAAGCTCTTCATAATGACGGTTGTGAGACACTGGAACAGGTTGCTCAGGGCAGTGGTGGAATCCTCATCCCTGGCTGGATGTGGCTGGACTTGAGCATCTCCCCTATGAAGAGAGACTGAGACACCCGGGGCTGTTTAGTCTTCAGAAGAGAAGACTGAGAGGGGATATCATCAATGTGTATAAATACCTGAGGGGTGGGTGTCAAGTGGAGGGGGGCAAGCTCTTTTCAGTGGTGCACAATAATAAGACAAAGGGCAATGGGTACAAGCTTGAACATAGAAGATTTCACCTCAACACGAGGAGAAACTTCTTTATAGTTGGGATGACAGAGCACAGGAGCAGGCTGCCCAGGGCGGGGTTGTGGAGTGTCCTTCTCTGGAGACTTTCAAAATCTACCTGGATGCATTCCTGTGCAGACCACCCTAGCTGATCCTGCTTTGGCAGGGGGTTGGACCTGATGATCTCTAGAGGTCCCTTCCAACCTCTAATGTACTGTGATACTGTGATTAAGAATCTTAGTACTGACTGCTGTTAATAATTATTTCTTTAATGAAGAAATAGTTACACACAACTTGCCATGAATGAAATTGTAATTACATTGTCATAATTGCAGCAGCACCATTTTCCTGGATCACATTACCTGAATGTGTAATTTTAACCTCTAATTTTATTCTTAATGAAATATTTGATGCATTGAGCCCAGCTGTTGTTTTGAAAGAAAACACAATAATAATGGAGAGCATTCAAGATTCACATTTTTGTGCTTTTCTTTGGAAGCACTTGTTGTAATTCTATGACTACATAAAAATATGTTGTAAGTATTATAGGTAATGCAAATTATATACATAATTAAGTTATAAGTGTATCTGTTATATAGTGTAAGGCATACCACAAATACAGCCCTCACACCTAGCTCACACTTCCAGTGTCCCTCATGAGAGCTGGTATGAGGCATCATAGAATCACAGAATTATAGAATGGCCTGGGTTGGAAGGGACCTCCAAGGTCATCTAGTCCAACCCCCAGATTAGATGACCTTTGAACTGAGGGAGGGCTATGATGATGATTAATGGACTAGAGCACTGCCCCATGAGAAGAGGCTGAGAGACCTGGGGCTGTTTAGTCTGGAGAAAACTGAGAGGGGATTTATTAAATGTTAATAAATATCTGAGGGCTGGGGTTCAGGAGGGAGGGGACAGGCTCAGCCCAATTGCACCCTGTGACAGGGCAACCTCATGTTGAGGTGGAACCTCCTGTGCTGTAGTTTATATCCATTGCCCCTTATTCACTGTTAGGGTCCCAGAGCCCTGGAGCAGGCTGCCCAGAGAGGTTGTGGAATCTCCTTCTCTGGAGACTTTCAAGAGCCATCTGGATGTATTCCTGTGAGACCTGTGCTGGCTTCTATGGTCCTGCTGTGGCAGGGGGCTTGGACTCAATGAACTTTGGATGTCCCTTCCAACCCCTAACATCCTGTGATCCTCAACTAGATCAAGTTTCCCAGAGCCCTGTGGAGCCTCACTTCGAATATCCCCAGGGAAGGGACCTCAACTACCTCCTTGGGCAGCCTGTTCCAATGCATACTCTGGACTTGCCAATAACAGGGACTTTTGCAGATATGAAGTATTCATGGGAGAGGCCTATTTTTCACAATCATTCTAAGGATCTGTCAGGTCACTGGGATCAAAGAAATCAAATCAAATGAGATAGTGATGCAGCAAAAAATATGTCAACCACATACCAGCTTCTAGCTTCTAAGAACACCTTTTCCATTGCTATTTGCTAACTTCTTGATCACATAGATCTTGAGGATCATGTGTTCTTGTATGGCTACAGGACCCTTAAGTGTATCTATAAATCAACTAGATCAGAGGTTTTGTGAAAAGTTTTTAAGGCCAGGCTGGATGTGGCTCTGAGCAACCTGCTCTAGTGTGAAGTGTTCCTGCCCATGACAGGGGTTGGAACTACATGACCCTTGAGGTCCCTTCCATCCCTGAACAATTCTGTGATTCTATGATTCTATTATAGCAAAGCCACATTAATTTATGAATAAAAAGTGCACCTCTGAGGCCAGATTTTGCTTTTGATTGTGATAATTTCTTTGACACAGGTTTGATATAATCAGCCTTATTATTGCATCACATAGCTTTGACCAGCACAGTCTATCTAGAAGCATCACAATATCACTGGGAGATCCCTACATGGATCAGAAATGCATGAATTCCTATGTCTCTATTCCCAAGAAAGAAAGTATTTTTAAATACACATAATACTAATCAATCTAATTGCTTCTAGTAGTCCCTAATAAGGATTTTATTGTCATGCAGAAGACAGATGCAGAGGTAGACTGGGAAGCTTGCAGATCTCAAGCATCCACGTATGGAGCTGTAATACACAAGCCAGAAGCCAGCATGCACAGCCCTGCTCACAGTCTGGCAGCATGTGACTGCAGACTTGCAAACATCTCACAAAAGCTGTCATTATGGGAGAGACACCAGGATGAGGTCTCTGGCTCACACTGGAAGTATTTTTCTGACTTCTGTAACTTGGCTTCTCTCAACCAGTTTTCTCCCACAAGTAAAATCCTCATTTCTCTGTTCCTCAGCCATGTTCAGGCTACCACTTGGGTCTTTTTCAGTTTGCCCATGCTTCCTGCTACTGTCCCTGAGAGACCATTTTCAAAGTGGAGATGAAGAGATCTTTCATTCATTTCCAAATCCTATGATCTTTTCTGCCACTCCAAGAAAGATGCACTTGAAAAATATACAGGCTTCTGGGGTGTGTGTGTGTGTGTGTGGAGTGAGGGCATGGGGGAATAAAGAAAACATTTAAACTAAGTGCCACATAGGCACAAAATACATTTTACACTCTAAAAGAGAAACTGAGTGAGTAATTAACAGATTTTTTTTTCCCCAGCTATTTTATTGCAAAATTTCTATCCAGAAATTCTATTTTAATATTTATTTTTCCTAAAGTGCTCACAAGCTATTCTTTTACATGGTCAAGTGCTCCAAAAATATCGCTTTTATCATGTTCTTTCTTAAGTTATGAAGAGGAAACAATAGTGAAAAAACTACTTCAAACTATATTTGGGGGGGGAAATTAGAATAGAATAGAATAGAATAGAATAGAATAGAATAGAATAGAATAGAATAGAATAGAATAGAATAGAATAGAATAGAATAGAATTGAATTGAATTGAATTGAATTGAATTGACCAGGTTGGAAGAGACCTTCGAGATCATTGTGTCCAACCTATCATCCAACACCATCTAATTTTGTGACTGCTGTGCCCAAGATGGTCCCCAACTGTCATGCACAAGTCCTTCTCTGTTCACCACCAGCAGGTCCAACAGGGCACCCTACCTAGTTGGCTCCATCACCAGCTATGTCTGGAAGTTTTCCTCCACACTCTAGGGATGTCTGAGACTGTTCCCTCTCTGCTGTGTTGCATTTTCAACAGACATCAGGGAAGTTAAGGTCAAGAAATCATGAGATTTCTCCAGATGCTTATAATAATATATTATCGGTCTCTTCATCCTGGTTGGCTTGTCTGTAGCTGACTCCCACCAGGATAACTGTCTTGTTTGTCTTCTCTCTGATTCTTACCCATAAACACTCAGCCCTATCATCACCATCATTAAGACAGCCAAAATACTCCCTGACACACAGAGCCCCACTACCACCTCTCCTTCCTTGCCTAACCCTTCTGAAGAGTTTGTAGCCATCGACTGCATCACTCCAGCCACATGAAACAGCCCATCACATTTCTGTGGTGGCCACTATATCATAGTTTTCTGATATACAATGGCTTCCAGTCCCTCCTGTTTGTTTGCCATGCTGCATGCGTCAGTGTGGATGCACTTCAGCTGGTCTAATGATCTCACCACCTTTTTGCAGGGATAAATGAAGGCCCAGACTGCATGTGGCTCTGAGCAACCTGATCTAGTGTGAGGTGTCCCTGGCCAAGGCACAGGGGTTGGAACTAGATAATCCTTGAGGTCCCTTCCAACCCTAAAAATTCTATGATTCTATGCTTCTAAATCCTAATTCCTGCCTGCCTGTTCTCATGTGCTCCCATGGTTTCTAACCCATTCGTAACCTCCTCATGTTTGCTGCTACTTGAGTGTGTCCATTCCCTAACTTCACTGAGATGGAAATAACAGAAATAAATTGTTATACTTCATTTTTCACCCTGGAGAAGAGGAGGTGCCAGGCAGACCTAATAGCAGCTTTCCAGTACCTGAAGGAGGCCTACAGGAAGGATGGGGAGAGACTGTTTACAAAGCCTTGTGCTGACAAGGCGCAATGGCTTCAAACTAGAGAAGGACAGATTTAGATTGGATATCAGGAAGAAGTTCTTCACTATAAGGGTGGTGGAGCACTGGAACAGGTTGCCCAGGGAGCTGGTTGGGGCCCCTTCCTTGGAGATATTCAGGGTGAAGCTCAAATAGGCCCTGGGCAATCTGATCTAGTAGGGATTGCCCCTGCTGACTGGAAGGAGGTTGGACTGGATGACCTTTGGAGGTCCATTCCAACCTGGACTATGATTCTACGATTTTTAACATGGTGCCCATATTTATTTTTTTTTTCCTACTCCCTGCATGAAATTTTCTGTAAACTCCTTCAAGTATTCCTGTGGTTCAGACACATGCACAAGCTGCAAAGCATATGGTGCAAGTTATTTTTACACAGTACCATTTCCAAGAGCTTCTAATTCTATAAAAGAAAGTATATTTCATCATTGGACATGTAAGAATGCAAACAAGAAAAGAAAACCAACATACTGCCCAGGGTCACACAGATTTCTTCTACCTGTAAAAGATCCAGTTTGCATTTGCTAAGTGTCAACTCAGTTTCTCAAGTGGAAAGTCAGGCTCTCAAACTCGTTCATGATTTTCTCCATTCTTATTTAATAAGTGTAGAAGAAATCAAATGTGAGAAAGAAAAGGAAGAGTAGATGCAAAACACAGACCCATTTATTTCACAAAATCATAGAATCATAGAATCAACCAGGTTGAAAAGACCACAGAGATCATCAAGTCCAACCTATTACCTAATACCTAACACCTCATGACAACTAAACCATGGCTTCAAGTGCCACATCCAATCCTTTACTGAAAACCTTCAGGGACATGCACTCCACCACTTCCCTGGGCAGCACGTTCCAATGGCCAATTACTCTTTCTGTGAAGAACTTTCTCCTCACCTCCAGCCTAAGCTTCCCCTGGTGCAGCTTGAGACTCTGTCCACTTGTTCTGTCACAGGTTGTCTGGGAGAAGAGACCAATGTCCACCTGTCTACAAGTCCTTTCAGGTAGTTGTAGAGAGCAATAAGGTGGAATATGAAACTGTGAAATAACTAAGGGAATTTTCCTGTGTGCTTTTCTTTGCACAAAGTTGCTTTCATGCTTCAAGAAATAAGAACTTTATGTTGAATTTCACCAGAATGCCATTAGGTTTATGACCTGCAGACATCTGCCCATCTGTTGAGTAGAATGGCTTTTAGTGAATGAAACCAAGACAATGCAGGCATAAATTAGCTTGTTTTAATTAACCTGCTTTTTCTACCCTGAAATTATCTTAGTTTTGTAGCAGTTGCATAAGTTTATGCTTTCATACATACTAGTGAGGAAAACTAAACTCTGCTAAATGAAAAGCCACTTGAGGAAGCGGATGACAACAGGGGTTTTTTATTATTTAGCCACCTGAAGAATTAATAATTACCACAGAATGTTAAACTACAAAATGCTGGACATGAAGGAAAAAACTGAAGTAAAGAGGATTGTAGAATCATAGAATTGTTAGGGTTGGAAGGGACCTCAAGAATCATCTGGGTCCAGTCCCCTGCCAGGGGCAGGGACACCTCACACTACATCAGGTTTCCCAGAGCCACATCCAGCCTGGCCTTAAAAACCTCCAGGGATGAGACTTCTACCACCTCCCTGGGCAACCTGTTCCAGGGTCTCACCTCCCTCATGGGGAACAACTTCTTCCTAACATTCAATCTGAATCTACCCATTTTCATTTTTTCCCATTCCCCCTAGTTCTATCATTACCTGACACCCTAAAAAATCCCTCCCCACCTTTCTTGTAGGCCCCCTTCAGATACTGGTATGCCACAATTAGGTCTCCTTGGAGCCTTCTCATGATCCATGTGGGAAGGCTCTTAATTTCCCATTTTGCCTTAAAGTAGATGATGCTGAGCAGTTCTAAAGTAAGAGTCAAGGAATGAATCCTAGATCATGGTGAATGTACTCTATTTATATGAATATAGCTCCCTTTAGGAAGAGAATTGGACCTATCTGATTTTCCTCATCTTCCTCAGAGTCACAAAACTCAATCTCTGAGGTTAGTGCTAATTTTCCATTGTGTCACCAGAGATTTTCAGTCCCTTAGTGCTCTTAAGATGAATAGGTGATGAGCTGAATGTGAATTACAATGAAATCGTGACCAAAATGCCTGTTCCTCTATTCACTTGCAAGTACTGTTAGACCCAAGGTGATCTGGGATTCTTCTTTCATCACTACTGTAGATTTCTCATTTTCCTGTTTCATGTTAAAGGTCATTCTAACTTACAGATTTATCCCAGAATGGCTATTCAGTAATTTACACAAAAGATGGGGAAGTTAGTTTTAAATAACCAGATGCACCAAACTTATGCACCAACCCCCCCCCCCCCCCCCAAATAAAAAACCACCCTAAACTAACAAACAAAAAACAATAGGGAAAAATGCAGCTATAAACAAATAATTTTATTAAATAGTAACATAAACACATCAACTTAAGTCTTGACTTTCAAGCATGCATTGTCCATATAGATTCTAACCTGGGAGTTAAGGTCTGTGCTGGAGCCAAACAAGGTACTTTTCTTCCCCCTCTATTCTGCCCTGGTGTGGCCACATCTGGAGTATTATGTCCATTTTTGGGCCTCTCAGTTCAGGAAGGACCTCAGGGAACTGCTTGGAAGTCCAGCACAGAGCCACAAAAATGATAAGGTAGTGGAACATCTTCCTTATGAGGAAAGACTGAGGGAGCTGGGGCTCTTCAGTTTCAAGAGGAGGAGCCTGAGGGGTGACCTCATTCGTGTTTATAAATATGTGAAGGGTGAGTGCAAAGAGGATGGAGCCAGGCTCTGCTTGGTGATGCCCAATGACAGCACAAGGGGCACTGGGTGGAAGTCGAGGCATAGGAAGTTCCATGGAAACATGAGGAAACATTTTTTCACTGTGAGGGTGACAGAACACTGGAACAGGCTGCCCTGGGGGTCGTGGAGTCTCCCTCTCTGGAGATATTCAAGACCTACCGGAATGTGTTCCTGTGTGATCTGGTATAGGTGATCCTGCCCTGGCAGGGGGGTTGGACTGGATGATCTTTCAGGGTCCCTTCCAGTCCCTTACATTCCGTGATTCTATGATTCCTAGGCTGACTCTGTTGCAAACAGAATCTCCCTTCAACTTGTGTAAGTTTTCCGTCTCATAATGTTTAATACTGAGGTAAGGGGGATTTAGCTTAGGAGATACACTGCGGATGGGCTTGTTTTCAATAGCTGGATTTTCTTACACTGCAGTAAAGAAAAATCTGGGACTAGACATCAAAAACTCCACACTTAAAATTCAAAATCTTCAGCTTGAAAAGGTCAGAGAGCATTGATTTAATGATTTTCTTAGAGCACTGCCTACCCACCATTTCACCAGACTCTGAAGCTGCCTGACTCTTTAGGCTTCTGTGGTTAATTTTTCTGTCAGTTTGTTTGTCAATTTACTGAAAAATAGGATTGACACATTTAATTTTAGTTTTCTAAATCTAAATATTTCTGTAATGTCTGCTGCAAGATTTCAAGATGTTGCTGCTCAATGCTGGGGTTGGACTAGATGATCTTTGGAGATCCCTTTCTATGAGGACAGACTGAGGGAGTTGGGGCTATCCAGTCTGGAGAAGAGAAGGTTCCAAGGAGTCCTAATTGTGGCCTTCCAGTATCTGAAGGGGGCCTTCAAGAAAGCTGGGGAGGGACTATTCAGGGTGTCAGGGAGTGATAGGACTAGGGGGAATGGAACAAAACTAGAAATGAGTAGATTCAGATTGGATGTAAGGAAGAAGTTCTTCACCATGAAGGTGATGAGACACTGGAACAGGTTGCCCAGGGAGGTAGTGGAAGCCCCATGCCTGGAGGCTTTAAAGGCCAGGCTGGATGTGGCTGTGAGCAGCCTGATCTAGTGTGAGGTGTCCCTGCCCCTGGCAGTGGGGCTGGAACTAGATGATCCTTGAGGTCCCTTCCAACCCTAACAATTCTATGATTCTATGATTCCAACCCAATCATTCTATGATTCTAAGTAATTTTTCATCAAAGTTAGCAGTCTTTCTCTAGTGCCTACAGAAGTATTCTCTCCTGATAATGTGCTATAATACAAACGATAAGGAGAAACTTGAAAATATTACTGTGCGTTGTCAGATATATCGTTTTGATGAAGATGTGGCAATTTTTACAGTACTGTTCTACACAAAGACAGCCTTTGGGAACATTACATACTTTTAAACACCATGAGGTGTCATACAGTAGCCTCACCGATGTCATTTAGATCTGAGACACCAAAGAAATTTTTCTGCTGCAGAACTTGTGAGCAATTAGAATCAGGCTCATTGCTTTCAAATACTAAGAGGAAATGTAAGTGTCTTTCACTGGACCATTGATAATACCAAATTAGAGCTGAAATCAATTCCCTAGCAGCTGAAAACACAATCAGTCATTTGGAATGACCTTTATTTTCTTTAATTCACAATGTTTTGGACATACATCACTCAGGACTTAGAAAACATTTTTCTCTTTCACTCTTCAAAGATAATTATTAATGCCCCAAATATAATTTTAATTCAACACTCCCACATAGCCCCTCCCCTCCCTTGGCCTCACCTCAAAATTTGTCCTTTTCTCCTCTTCTATTTATTTCAACTTTCTAGTCAGTGGCTTGTGCAATTAGGATTAACAATCAAATTAAAAGGTATCCCAGTAGATGACTTAAATCCAAGATTCATACTGCATCAGTGATGTTTTGTTATACCTAAATCAAGAGCTTAGTTGAAGCTCTTGAAGTAAGCCACTGAAGTTTTTCCCAGTTTCTTTATGAAAATGACTTTAATCAGTTACTTACCTTAAGTAACCTCTTTCTCTCGCAATACCACCTGTCTTTATAAAGCTGGCTAAATGTATGGGCATTATTCTTGATGTAATATTCCACTAACTTTAGTGAAAAAATATCTAGTATTAACAAATATGGGAATACAAGTGTTTAAAAAATGTTGATAAAAGGTCATAGAATCATAGCATGGTCTAGAGTGGAAGGGACCTCTGACGGTCATCTAGTCCAACCCCCTTGTAGTCAGCAGAGGCACCTTCTACCAGATCAGGTTGCCCAGAGCCTTTCTGAGCCTCACTTTGAATATCTCCAGGGATGGGGCCCAACCACCTTCCTGGGCAACCTGTTGCAGTGTTCTACCACCCTCACAGTAAAGAACCTGCTCCTAACATCCAATCTAAATCTGCTCTTCTCTAGTTTGAAGCCATTGCCCCTCATCCTATCACCACAGGCCCTTGCCGTTTGTTTGTTACTCAGGGACTCTGCAAAGACAAGGAATATGCTATCAATATTGGTTGGATTAGTGAATCTGGGGGGTTGTTTTTAAAACAGAGAATACACTTCTACTTAGTTTTGTATTATCATTCCTTTAAAACCAAGATATAGCAGTACCTGGTAGCTCTTAAAATTTTCATGAGTATAGATCTTAGACCAAAGGTGATGAGGGAGCAAAAGGATTACCAGTGATTCTCCTCAAGGCAACTCATTACTGTTTCACTCTTGGAAAGTGGAATAAGTGGCCAAGAGATGTTAGTGGTCAATGATCTAAGTGAACATCACTGAGGATAAATAGTAAAGTGTCTGAGAGAACTACTAAGAAAAGTAATCACCAATGGTGGAACACTGCAACAGGTTGCCTAGGGAGCTAGTTGAGGCCACTTCCCTGGAGATATTCAAGTTGAGGCTCGAAAGGGCTCTGGGCAACTTGATCTAGTTCAGGATGCCCCTGCTTGCTGCAGAGAAGTTTGGACTAGATCCCTTCCAACCCAGATCATTCTATGATTCTATGACTTCAGTCAGGTATTTTGAGTGTAATCAATTCAGAAGAATAAATACAGGAGAAGCATGGAAAATTATAATAATAAGGTGTTTAGAAAATCCCAGAAGACAGAGAAGGGGGAAACTTTGAGAACAGGACAAAGTTATACCACCATCTCTTGTTCTGAAATGTACACTGATGCCCTTGATCCCAAGGTAGAACAAAGCATTCCTTAACCACCCACAATCAGGCAATTTACTACCCCCTTGCTTCAACAGCAACAGAATACTTTGCAGCTGAATAAAGATCCAATGAGTCTCTTGTAACTGCAAGGAGGAAAGAGAAACTTTGAAAATACCACCAAGTACTACTGTGCTAACAATGGGATTGCTTCAGTTCAATATCCATGATCACAGAGCATTTATTTGAAAACTAGCAGTCAAAAGGAGGAGTATATTGAAAACTAGAGAAAGGGATACTTGGAATATACTCCCATGTTCAGAAATGCATTACTATGAAATAAGTTTATCAATAGGCAGACGAACTAAGAACAGCATAGGAAAAAAAATGGCCTAAAGGTTTGGTTTATGGAAATTAATATCTGTGAATTCCTCAACCAAAATGTCTTACTGTGAGCTTGCATTCTTATCTCTAGTGGAAAGCTTCTTCCACCAAGGATGAAGGAATCAATGTGAATTCAACTCTGACTAATGATTACTTAACTTTTAAGCCTCATGCAAACCCCTGTAGCCTAAGCCATCCTTTTAACTGTAAAGATATAGCAGTCATAATAAAAATATAAATCAATACTCAAGAATTAAACCTGTCCTTTCCATCCTCCTTTCCCCTCCCCCCAAATGTTATTACAGTGTCAATTTATTGATAAGCAGTTGATTTCCTCTGCACAGGTACTTCACTGAAATAGATTCCAGCAGCTGTGAAGCCCTCTCTGTTTATACAGAAGCCCTCTTAAATCTACAAATGGTATATGGTATCAGAAACCTTCATTTTCTATGTTGTCACAGGATCACAGAATGTTAGGGGTAGGAAGGGACCTCTGGAGATCTTCCGGTCCAACCCCCCAGGCAGAGCAGGAACACAGAATCTAGTGCTGGTCACAGGAAGACATCCAGGGAAGGCTTGAAAGTCTCCAGAGAAGGAGACTCCTCAGTCTCACTGTGGAGCCTGTTCCAGTGCTCTGTGATCGTTACAGTAAAGAAGTTCTTCCTCAAGTTGAAGTGGAACTTCCTGTGCTGTAGTTTACATCCATTGCTCCTTGCCCTATCACAGGGTGTCCCTTCCTTCCTGACACACAGCCCTCAGATATTTATAGACATTGATTAGATCCCCTCTCAGTCTTCTCTCCAGACTTAACAGCCCCAGGTCTCTCAGCCTCTCCTCATAAGGAAGTGCTCCAGGCCCTTCATCATCCTTGTAGCCATCCATTGGACTCTCTCAAATAGATCCCTGTCCCTCTTGAACTGGGGAGTCCAGAACTGGATGCAATATTCCAGGCGAGGTCTTACTAGGGCAGAGTAGAGGGGGAGGAGAACTTCCCTCAATCTGCTGGACACACTCCTCTTAATGCACCCCAGGACACCATTGGCCTTCTTGGCCACAAGGGCACATTGCTGTCCCATGGATAACTTGTCCACCAGGACTCCCAGGTTCTTCCTGATCCATTGAAATTATTTGATGTGTAACTTGCCTAAAGAGAGAGCCAGTGGGCCTTTATGATTCACAGTGCTAAAAAGAGGCATAAATATTGAAATTCTTTAGAAGAATGCATCTGTGCAACTCTTCATTGGAAATTACAATTATGGAGAAATAGAGTCCTTTCAACAAATTCTAAAAGATATGCTATTGATTTTCATATTGTTTGGATAACCAAGTGGCATGTCAAGAGACAGTGAAAGAACTTAATTGTAACCTCATTATAAATTCCACCTTTAAAAACAAAATAATCCCAGCAAGTTAATGCAAATATTCAAAGATACTGTTTCTCTTCCTTCTGCTGAATTCTAGCATGGAAAGCTGCACAATTAAAATCTCTAGCATGGAGAGCTTGCTTACCTCAGATGTAATCTGAGCAGAAAGCATATTTGATGTCCATTACACTGCTGTAGTGGTTGCATCAATGATATTAAAAATAGAAGATTTATTTTATTTGGGCAAATGTCAATCAAAGCTCATGGAAGTTTGCTTGAATCAACACAAATGCTGATACATACAAGTGGGAAGGAGGAATTATTACTCCTATAAAAATGGCAGGATGAGATATTTATCCAACTACATATTTCACAGGAACTGCTCAAGAAGTGTTTAGAAAACCACAGAATCACAGAATCACCAAGGTTGGAAGAGACCTCAAATATCATCAAGTCCAACCTGTCACCCAAGACCACATGAATAAACCATGGCACCAAGTGCCACATCCAATCCCCTCTTGAACACCTCTGGGGATGGTGACTCCACCACCTCCCTGGGCAGTTCATTCCAATGGCTAAAGATTCTCTCAGTGAAGAACTTTCTCCTCACCTCAAGCCTAAACTTCCCCTGGTGCAGCTTGAGACTGTGTCCCCTTGTTCTGGTGCTGGTTGCCTGGGGGCAGGCTGTTCATAGTGTGTCTGCTGTAAAAGCCATGGTACTCCTCTTTTCTTTTTCTTTTTCCATATGTACTTCTGAATTCACTGTCATGGTAGGGCCAAATGAGCCCCAGCACAAACCCAGGCAGACCCTCATGTGTCTAGACATGGTCCCCTGCTCCCCGCTCCTTCCTGCAGAAAGTCAGGGTAATGTGGGAAAAGGAACAAAGGGGACAGGATCATGTGTGTCTGATAAACAACTCTCCTTCTAGGGTAAGGGCATGTGTACTGGCCATAGGTCCTGCCTGACCAGGCCTATGTTTCTGCCTTTGATGGCCACAGCCTGGCAGAACCGCTTCTCATTGGATAATTATGTGCTGGCTACAGTTGCCCTATTGGCCTAATTGAATTTAGGGCAAAATATATATGCACACTGATTTCTAGTTGTCTTTGCCTTGGTTAAGCCTTGCCTTGCCTGAGTCTGCTTGGACCTGTTGGCTTGAAGTTGCCTTGAGTTGCATCACATTGAGTTGCCCAGTCCAGAGCCTGGGATATAGCCACGAGCATACACACTGCAAGCTATGAGAGAAGCAATGAGCTTAGGAGCTGGAGCCAAGCCAAGCCTGCTTCCCCTTGCAACTAGAATTTTGCCGTGCCTCAGTTTCCCCAGGACAAAGCAAGTGCCTGTCACGAGAAGCATCATAAGCACCCTGAAGCCTGAAGCTAGTCTGCTGAAGCCAGACTAGCACTGAGACTGCGTGGCATTCCAGGTACCTACTGTGTCTGGCACGTAAGAGCGCCCCATATCCTCGACAGCTATACACTGCAGCAGCACTCCTCACTTGGGTGGGACCAAGTGTGAGTAATTAATTCATTGCCTCTTCAGCTTAATGGTTCTTGTCGAGTCTCCCCCAGTGCGGTCAAGTGCCATTTTGCTCCTGGGGATTGAATATCTTTATGATATTCCTCCTGGTTTGCATAAAATTGTTATAGTTGCCTAAATACTGTACATTCCCATTGTAAATATATATCCCACCTGGAGTACTGTGTCCAGTTCTGGAGCCCCTATAGCAGGAAGGATCTGGACGTGCTGGAATGTGTCCAGAGAAGGGCCACGAGGATCATCAGAGGGCTGGAGTTCCTCTGCTATGAGGACAGACTGAAGGAGTTGGGGCTGTTCAGTCTGGAGAAGAGAAGGCTCCGAGGAGACCTAATTGTGGCCTTTCAGTGTCCTAAGGAGCCTACAAGAAAGCTGGGGAGGGACTTTTTAGGGTGTCAGGGAGTGATAGGTCTAGGAGGAATGGAGCAAAACTGGAAGTGGGTAGATTCAGATTGGGTGTTAGGAAGACCCACGAGGGTGGTGAGACACTGGAACAGGTTGCCCAGGGACGTGGTAGAGGCCTCATCCTTGAAGGTTTTTAAGGCCAGGCTGGATGTGGCTCTGAGAAACCTGATGTAGTGTGAGGTGTCCCTGTCCATGGCAGGTGGCTTGGAACTAGATGATCCTTGAGGTCCCTTCCTACCCTAACAATTCTATGATTCCAGCCATACAGCAAACTGATTGAATACATTTGGGCAATTTTCATATTAATAAAACGTTATTAATATTTTATTAATATTTTCCATATAATTTATAACTTAAATAAACTGTTCCTTAACACTCACCCATAACTCACCAATACTCAAGTATTCATTGCTCAAAGCACTGGAGTCACTCCATAACATGGTGAGAGTGAAGTCCTAGAATAATTCTGAGAACAGCATGCTTTAAGGAGCCAGCACTTCAATCACCCTTAGTAAAGTTCCTACTGTTAGGTCACAGAGAAAGCAATTTCTTCACAGGCATTAAATAGTTTTTTACATGTAGGTAGCTGGTAGAAAAGGAAAAAAGTAAAGTTATTTCATCATGAAAAAAATTGAAAGAATTAAGAAAACAATATCTGAGCCTTCATGAATATAAATGCAATCTGTTAGCTCAGATCTGATTAGGGAGTGCCAGCAAGATACTCTGTATGCATTAAAATCTGACCTGGTAGTTGGATTTTGAATGTGATTTTGCATCATAGCTGCAGTGACCAGAATGAAAACATCAAATCCATACCAAATCTGTAGCAAATCTGTATTTAACGTTTTTGTTTTCTCTGCCAAGCTGAAATAATTAAGAAAGAATGGATTTTGCACCTCATTAATTCCTAATCATCCACTTGAGCTGTTTTCCTTTGTGAGAGGCTGAGAGATCTGGGATTCTCTTGCCTGGAAAAGAGAAGACCAAGAAGAGGTCTTATAAATGCATATAAATAATCAAGGGTGGAGGTCATGACACTAAGGCTAAGTTCTTCTCAGTGGTGACAAGAAGGAACACATACAAACTAGAACACAGGAGGTTTCAGGAGAACTTCAAGAGAAACTTTGAGGGTGATGCAGAACTGGAAGCTGCCCAGAGAGGTTATAGAGTTTCCTCTGGAGCTTTTCAAAACCCACCTGGATGCATTCCTGTACAACCTGATCTAGGCGTACCTAGGCATAGGTGTTAGCAGGGTGGTTGGACTAGATGATCTCCAGAGGTCCCTTCCAAGCCCTACCATTCCATGATTCTAAGATCCTACAATTCTTGTTTTCATTTTAGTGATTTAAAAAAAAAATTTGTAAACCTAGACCTGTTTTGACAGCTGAAATGGTTTAGCACAAAGGCTAACCTGCCTGCTCCCCCAACATAAAAGTGAGGGGAAGAGCAACATACAAAAGTCAGGGTTGAGATAAAGAGAAGAGTTTAATATAACATGAGATAACATAAGCACAATGCTTAGTTATTTTAGCTAATAATCTGATTAATCTAATACTACAATGCATGATTACCTTATCTTAGCCTATTTGCAGAAGAAATGCAGTGAAATACACAGGGAAATAAAACAAACAGCATAAACCAGAAAGCCAGACCCAACAGCTACCTGACCCCCACTCATTCCACCACCATGTCTGCAGAAAAGAAACAACACCCAAGAACCTGGAATGTGTAAACAGCAACTGGAACAGGAACTGAACTTCAAGCCCCATAATATTTTGTTCCAGTTAGCACTGCCACATTTTGAAGCTGGCATGACTGCAGCATGATATGAATGACAGCAGCAGGTTTGCCTCAATCCATGGCAACAGATTAGATCAAATTGAAGAACAATCCAAATCAAACTGAATACAGAATTTACCAGGTTGGAAAAGACCTTTGAGATCATCAAGTCCAACCTATCACCCAACACCATCTAATCACTAAGTGCCTCATCCACTCTCTTTTTAAACACTTCCCATGATGGTGACTCCACCACCTCCCTGGGCAGCCCATTCCAATGGCCAATCTCTCTTTCTGTGAAGAATTTCTTCCTAACATCCAACTTCCTAATATCTAACTGGTTCAGTATCATGACATTGTTCCAAATTGTGGTGGGTTGAAAATTCCCCTCAGCATAAAATTGCCAGCCCAGCCCAGCAGGATGTAAATGAAGCTCTGTTTACAAGCACAACTGCAGTCTAAAATGAAATGCAATAAATATGTACAAAATATACAATATTTAGAATAGAATAGAATAGAATAGAATAGAATAGAATAGAATAGAATAGAATAGAATAGAATAGAATAGAATAGGAGTAGAATAGAATAGAATAGGAGTAGAATAGAATAGACCAGGTTGGAAGAGACCTTCAAGATCATCATGTCCAACCCACTATGCAACACCATATATTTACAAGTATTTACAATTTATAAACAGCACAAGAACCCCCTGGACAAAACCAGGGGTCTAATAATAACTCCCCCACTCCCTGCCCCCTTCCCTCCATCTGCCTGCACCCAAGGGACAAGAGAAAGAGCGGAGAGATGTTTGTTAGTACTTAGCCACAACAAAGAACATAGCCAAGGTCAGCAAAACCCAGCGGAAGCACAAGTTAGTATCTCCCAGAGTGAGGAAGCCGAGAAGAGAGAAAGTTCATTTACAGATCTAAGTTTTATGTTTATTATTTGTCCAATGGGATTGCTTAGAATTTATGATTATTTTCCTTTTTCCATCCAATGGCAATTCATTTAAATTCCACCACTTTCTGTTCAAGATCTGTGGAAACATTTCTAGGCACAGCCTGAAACTACTACAAAATTATTAGCAAAAATTTCCAGTTAAATACTTGTAGCCATGCAACAGCAGCATACCTTCTGTCCACTGTAGAAGTATGATAGACTATCTATCAGGTAGAATACTGAATTAGTGCCTGTTTCTAGCCAAAACCCCAATGCTCTCCTAGTCTGAATTGTTGTAATAGGTTATTCAGAAAAAAAATTGCTATTCTGATGTGTATTGATTCCACTTTCACATTTACAGTTTGTCCCAGAAACCCTCCTATGAGGATGATGAAGGGACTGGAGCACTGCCTTATGAGGAGAGGCTGAGAGACCTGGGTCTGTTTAGTCTGGAGAAGACTTAGAGGGGATTTAATAAATATTAATAAATACATGAGAGCTGGGTGTCAGGAGGGAGGGGACAGGTTCTTCTTGGTTGTGCCCTGTGATAGAACAAGGGGTAATGGATATAAACTACGGCACAGGAGGTTCCACCTCAACACCAGGAGGAACTTTTCACTGGGAGGATCACAGAACACTGGAACAGGCTGCCCAGAGAGGTTGTGGAATCTCCTTCTCTGGAGACTTTCCAGACCCATCTGGACCTGTGCTAGATTCTATGGTCCAGCTCTGGCAGCGGGGTTGAACCTGAAGACCTCCAGAGGTCCCTTCCAACCCCTAACACCCTGTGATCCTCTGATTCTTGCAAGTACTTGTGCCCATATTCATAGGAGTTCTTTTTCTAAAGCAACAAAAATAATGAGAGGAGGCAGTGACCTTCAACATATTTTTTTTTAAACTGCCTTTACTGACAGTGTCTCCCCTCTCCTTAACCCATTCCAATGCTACCACAGAAATGCTTGACAGAACAGAACACAAAATCCTTAGAAAAGCCAACCTCTTTGAAAATGTCTTTAAAACAGGGGACAGGTTTCCTCTTGAGTGTTCCTAGTCTCCTCAGCTCTAGAGATGATGACTAGAATTTCTCCATGAAGAAAGGACACAGGGCAAATGATACAATACAATACAATACAATACAATACAATACAATACAATACAATACAATACAATACACCAGGTTGGAAGAGACCTTCAAGATCATCGCGTCCAACCCATCAAACAATCCAACCCACCCAACAACTAGACCATACAGCCAAGCACCCCATCAAGTCTTCTCCTGAACACCTCCAGTGAAGGTGACTCCACCACCTCCACGGGCAGCCGATTCCAATGGCCAATCACTCTCTCCGTGTAGAACTTCTTCCTAACATCCAGCCTAAACCTGCCCTGGCGCAGCCTGAGACTGTGTCCTCTTGTTCTGGTGCTGGTTGGCTGGATGAAGAGACCAACCCCTACTTGACTGCAACCTCCCTTCAGGTAGTTGTAGAGAGCAATAAGCTCTCCCCTGAGCCTCCTCTTCTCCAGGCTAAGCAACCCCAACCCCCTCAGTCTGTCCTCATAGGGCTTGTGTTCCAAACCCCTCCCCAGCTTTGTTGCGCTTCTCTGGACACGTTCCAGCAAGTCAACATCCTTCCTAAACTGAGGGGCCCAGAACTGGACACAGTACTCAAGGTGCGGCCTAACCAGTGCAGTGTACAGGGGGAGAATGACCTCCCTGCTCCTGCTGGCCACACTGTTCCTGATGCAAGCCTCGTACACAAAGCTTCTACCATGCATAAATTACCTATTTGTAGAATTCTACATATGTGGGGAAGATGAGCCATGACAGCTGATTGCCAATTGGCTGCCTTTTTTTTTTGGCAGATGCTCACTCAAACCCATTTCTGATTCTCTTCATTTGCCCAGGGTGTTTGGATGAAATTAGCACATTACTGTGTTCCCCCTCGGTTTTTGGAACCAGCTCAAGTATGTGATAGGTTGGGTGTAACAGCCTGAGCAGGTTCTTGTACCTCTTATTGCAGCACACTGAGAAGTGTGTGAACAAATATGAGTGAAGAAAGAAACAAGCTGAAACAAGGCTCTTTTTTTTGGAGGGGAGGGGAGGGGAGAGATGAGGAGAGGTGAGGAGAGGAGAGGGCTACTAGGAAAGGGTATTTTTTTCTCAGTTGTTATAAAATAGAGTGAGACTTCTAGGATCACTGACAAGCTGTCACCTTTGGGGACTCCTTATGTTTGAATCTCTGCCTGTTATCTGCATGCAGAATTCAAAGGTTTCCTTGGGGACATGAGAATGTAGAGTCTGAACTGGTTGTTATATTGTGTGCTTTATCTGTCATTCCAACAGCAAACACCACCAGGTTCCACAGTGCAGCAGTTTTTCCAACTGATTCACACTGCCTGCTAGTAGATTTTCTTCCCAGCTGACCTCTGCTAAACCCAGGCATTATTCTCTTTGAGAGAATTCATTAGGAGTGTATCTTTTATTAAATGAGGTTGAATCCATAAAACCTATAAATCCTTATTTTGGCTGTGAAGTGGATAATCTTTATTCTAATCCTATTTCCTCACACAGACCTTTAGTGGTTTGGTTTGGTTTGGTTTTTTAATGGTAAAGTTAGATAAATTATGTGGGAGTGAAAGAACCAACAAAAAGAGGGGAGTAGTGAAAGTGGAGAAGTGGGTAAGGAAATGTGCATGCATCAAACTGAGATCAGGCTAAGAAAGTGAGAGGTTCTTAAATGTAGATTATAGATTTAAGATTTATTTAATGGGGCCTACAAGAAAGCTGGGGGAGGACTTTTTAGGGTGTCAAGTAGCAAAAGCACTAGGGGGAATGGAAAAAAGTAGATTTAGATTGGATGCTAGGAAGAAGTTCTTCCCCATGAGGGTGGTGAGACACTGGAACAGGTTGCCCAGGGAGGTGGTGGAAGCCTCAATCCTGGAGATTTTTAAGGCCAGGCTGGATGTGGCTCTGAGCAACCTGATCTAGTGTGAGGTGTCCCTGTCCACGGCAGGGATGTTGGAACTAGATGATCCTTGAGGTCCCTTCCAACCTTGACAATTCTGTGATTCTACGATTCTGTCTTTTACAGGTCAGAAAAGTACATCAGCTATGCACTTTCAAAAACCAGATAAGACTGGCACTTGTGCTGAGGTATTCCTCCTCAGGTGAGTTATCTTCGGTCTGGGGGCCTGCTGGCTCACAGGAGAAACCAAAACCAAAACCAACCAACAACAAACCAAAATATCCTACCTGTGATGATTTGAACCTAGCTGGCAGCAAAACATGACTCAGCAGCTTTCTCAACCTTTCCAGCCCAAGGAAGTGAGGGAGAGAATTGGTGAGGTAAAGGTAAAGAGATTTAATAATTGAAATAAAAATAATTATAAAATGTACAAATGATTAAGATTGACGCATACTTCAAGTAATACTAAATGAGTCTTTCTTATGCAATCTAACATGGTTTGTTATACAAATAGTACACAAGCCTTCTCAGGTGAAAAATCTTTGGTTTTTTGGACTGCAGGATTAGATCAAATTTTTGTTGTAATTTAATTGAAAACATGGCTCCTAATGCCATGTTGTCACCTATAATGCCATAATGCATAGAATCACAGAATGGTCTGGGTTGGAAGAAACCTTCAAAGGTCATCTAGTCCAACCCCCTCTGCAGTAAGCAGGGACATCCTCAACTAGATCAGGTTGCCTGGAGCCCTGTTGAGACTCACTTTGAATATCTCCAGGGATGAAGTCCCAACCACCTCCCCAGGCAACCTGTCCCAGTGTTTCACTACTCTCACAGTGAAGAACTTGCTCCTAACATCCAATCTAAATCTACTCTTCTCTAGTTTGAAGCCATTGCCCCTTGTTATGAATATGGTGAGTCTGTGATTTGTGTTAAAGTTAGAGAATTCAGAGTGCGCTGGGACTGGGGGTCAGGAGCTTGCAGGAGCCTGTTTTGAGGACAAAGGAGGAGCTGCATATTTTACAGTGTGTTTGGCTAATTAGAGACACCAAGGCTGAGGAGAAGAAGTGAGAATTTGTTTTCTTTGGATAAGAAGCCTGGATGACTGAGCATGTGTGCAACTGGATACTTTGACCCTTACCACACAGAGTGCATGGGAGCAGGGATCTGCCCACCTATTCTAAGACTCATTTTCATATGCCTGCCTTCTATTTAGCATAAGTTTGTTTACGTAGATGATGTAACTATATAAGATGAAGAAAGCTATCGTAAAGCTGCTGTGGAGGTGGAGTTTTGTCCCCTCTCAAGCCCAGCGTGCTGCTTTGCTTGCCTTTTATTGCTTTTATTGCCTTTTATTACCTTTTTAAGATCTTTTAGTGCCAATAAACTGTTACAAAAAACTTTTACCTGGAGTCATCTATAACACCCCTCATCCTATCACTCCATGCCTCTGTAAACATTATCTGTCCATCCTTCTTGTAGCCTCCTTCAGGTACTGGAAGGCTGCTATTAGACCTTCCCAGAGTCTTTTGCAGGCTGAATAATCCCAGCTGCCCCCAGCCTGTCCTCTCAGTGAAAGAAAGCAAAACCCTAACTAAGAGGAGAACATGAAGAGCCGAATACCAGGTAAGTTATTCACCAATGTCAGGAAATCAAGCCCAGAGACAGGAGGATATACTTCACAAAGAGAACAGGGAACCCAGTGTGTAATAGGAGTTGTGCAAGAACTTGTTATAAAGAAATATTATAGATGCTGGAATATGCAGGTTCTGAATGTACCTTAGGTATAGGACAATAATAATTAGCTTGTGATGTCAACATACCTTCTGAGAAAAGATGCATTATGCCTTCTAAAGCCCTGGAACTGCCCAATCACTATTTTTAAAGGAATCAGGGCCAGTATGTTGCAGTTTACTGACTGTTAATTCTTTCAAAATGAAAACCCTTGTAGTCTTTAACAAATTTAACAAAAATAATTTAATTAATTGGAATCTGTCATGCACTCATTTCAATCCATCCAGCTGAAAATGCCTCCTCAGGTTTTCTGTTCTGCTCCTGAACCTGATCATGTCAGACAGAGGCTCAGTCTTTATTCAGGGATTTGTTACATGATTTGTTACAGGGTTTGAGACAGGTAATATTTATTTCATTATTTTTGAGGAATGGGAGGATTTATTCTACTTTACTAATAGATCTGCTAGTTCAATGGCAGATAGTTGAGGAATTGCTATGGAAACTGATTCTTTGGAGAAACATCTTCCTATGATAAACACAGGCACACAGAGGTCATGGCTTGCAGGACAGGACATAAGAGCAATCTTGCTCTCTTGATGAAAAAAGCAGTGCCAAATGAGCAAGTGAAAGTGCTGAACCAGCATGACTTGTCTGCCTGCCAGGAGCAGATATTTTGGTGCATTGCCAGGTGGACAAATGTTGAATTGCTGCTGGACTATGAAAGTGGAGGGAAGTCACCCAAGCATAGGTTAGTAGAGCTGGCAGGACTCAAAAATAAAAGAGGCTGGCTCGTATGCGAGTGGAGCAGTACTACAGTGGATCAAGAGGGTGAAGAAATTAAGCTTGCAAATCCATGTGTGAAACTTTTCCTTTGAAGCCAGTTCTGAACCTGCATCACAGTATGAGGTCCAGAGAAGAAATATTGACAAAGACTGGTTTTGAAAAATATTATAAGGATCACTGTTGCTTAAGATCATGAAAATGTGCTATAATATAGCCTTACAGTGAAGGGGTGTAACCTCAGATTTCCCTCCTCCTTCCTCCCAGACACTTTACTGAAATATTAAATTTAACTTTGCCTCATGGCATAACTTTTCTGATGTTTGTAGAGCTGCCTTTTTCCTGGCAACACTAAATCACTATGCAACACTGTTAGCGGGCTGTCTGGAGACTGCTCTCAAGCTCCTGCACATAGGGCAAGAATACAACACTTGTGATAGCAGCTGGGAAAGGCCTTTCCCAGCTCACATGCATGTTGTGAACATTAGTTAAAGAACTGCTTTAAAAGCAGTGTAGAAATCACAGAATCACAGAATGGTTTGGGTTGGAAGGGACCTACAGAAGTCAATATACAATACAATATACAATATGCAGTAAACCAGGTTGGAAGAGACCTTCAAGATCATTGCGTCCAACCTATCAACCAATCCAACCCACCTAAACAACTAGACCATGGCACCAAGCACCCCATCAAGTCTCCTCCTGAACACCTCCAATGATGGTGACTCCACCACCTCCCTGGGTAGCCCATTCCAATGGGCAATCACTCTCCCTGTATAGAACTTCTTCCTAACATCCAGCCTAAACCTCCCCTGGTGCAGCTTGAGACTCTGTCCTCTTGTTCTGGTGCTGGCTGCCTGGAAAGTCATCTAGTCCAACCCTCTCTGCAGTAAGCAGGGACGTCCTCAACTAGATCAGGTTGCCCAGAGTCATGTTGAGCCTCTCTTTGAATACCTCCAGGGGTGGGGTCCCAACCTCCACCCTGGGCAACCTGTTCCAGTGTTTCACTACCCTCATGGTAAAGAATTTGTTCCTAACATGCAATCTAAATCTACTCTTTAGTTTGAAGCCACTGTCTTGTCCCTGCAAGCCTTTGTAAACAGCCTCTCTCCATCCTTCTTGTAGGCCTCCTTCAAATACTGGAAAGCTACTCTTGGGTCTCCCCAGTGCCCTCTTTTCTCCAGGCTGAGCAACCCCAGCTCCCTCAGCCTGTCTTCATGGCAGAGGTGTTCCAATTCCCTGATCATTTTTGTGATCCTCCTCTGAACCTGCTTCATCAGGTCCATGTCCTTCCTGTACTGAGGGTTCCAGACCACAGTACTCCAGGTGAGGTCTCACCAGAGCAGAGCGAAGTGGCAGAATAATCTCTCTCAGTCTGCTGGCCACATCTCTTTTGCTGCAGCCTAGGATACCATTGACCGTCTGGGCTGCAAGCTTACACCGTCTTACACTGTCCAATTTAAATCTACAGATCAAAGTGATTCTGAAGATTACAATCTCCGAGACACAATGTGGTGTGAATAACTGTATAACTCATGTACATATAAGTATATATCCTAGTGTTCTAGTACGTGGAATACCTAGCACTCCTGATGGAGTTAAATCCAGTTGGTGGTCAGTCATAAGTGGAGTTCCCCAGGGCTCAGTATTGAGACCAATTCTCTTCAATATCTTTAACAACAATCTGGATAAGGGGATTGTGTACACTCTGTAAGTTTGCAGATAACACTAAGCTAGACAGAAGATTTGATCTGCTTGAGGGCAGAAAGACCCTACAGAGGGACTTGGAAAGGCTGGATGCATGTAATTGTCACTGCTGAGGCCACACCTTGAGTACTGTGTTCAGTTTTGGGGCCCTCATTACAGGAAAGACATTGAGGTGCTGGAGCATGTCCAGAGAAGAGTAATGAAGCAGGTGAAGGGTCTAGAATAGGATAGGATAGGATAGGATAGAATAGAATAGAATAGAATAGAATAGAATAGAATAGAATAGAATAGAATAGAATAGAATAGAATAGAATAGAATAGACCAGACCAGACCAGACCAGACCAGATCAGGTTGGAAGAGACCTTCAAGATCATCGCGTCCAACCCATCATCCAACACCATCTAATCAACTAAACCATGGCACCAAGCACTCCATCAAGTCTCCTCCTGAACACTTCCAGTGATGGTGACTCCACCACCTCCCTGGGCAAAGCACAAATCTGTCTAGAGCACAAATATTACAAGGACAGCTGAGACAACTGGGATTGTTTATTTTGCTGAAGGTGAGGCTGAAGGAAGACTTCATTGCTCTCTACATTTAGTTAGGTGGGGATTGGTCTTGTTTCTGTAGTATCAGCTGAAAGAAGAGATAAAATGGCCTGAAAATGTACCAGGGGAGGTTTAGATTGGATTTTTGGAAGAAATGTTTCATAAAATGGATGTCAAGCATTGGAACAGGCTGCCCAAGGAAGTGGTGAAGTCACAATCCATGAATGCATTCTAAAAACATGTAGATATGGTGCTTAGGGACATGGTTTAGTAGCGGACTTGACAGTGTAAGGTTAATAGATGGACTCAACCTTAAAGGTCTTTTCCAACCTATGATTCTATCATGCTATGATTTTGGTCCTAAAGTCTTACCCTAAAGCTAGTAAATTATTTTACTTATTGACGTTTGTAAAATTCACTGGTGGGTTTTTTGTTTGTTTGTTTGTTTGTTTGTTTGTTTGTTTTCCATCTGGTAAATTATTTTAGTTATTGAAGTTTGTAAAATCCATTTGTTCATTTGCTTGTCTGTATTTTCCCATCTGGAAATTATCTGCTTCCTGAGGTGGCCACAGAATTTAAACTGGAAAACTATGTACACTTTGACATGTCACACAACAACATGCAAGAAATAACACCTGTAGGAGTTCCTCCATTTTACTAAGTGAAAATATTTAGAGAGACCCAATTTAAATTCCCTTTCTCTGCTTGAAGGATTTTCAGTTTGTGTTTGAAGTCTCTAATAAGGGCTTTAAGAACTGTAATTACAGTAGTCCACGTGGACTTCTCTTAGTCTCAATGCTATTTTCTCTTCTGAATATTCATTAGTAGAGGGACTGAAACCCCTGCTGTCTCTTGAGTTAGTGATTTAATGGTAGCACAGAGTAGTATTTCTGTGTTGTGGGGTCTTGTGGTTTCTTTTTTGGTTGGTTGGTTGGGTTTTTTCTTTATTTGATGGGGTGGGCTGTGGAGAGAAAGGCACAATAATTAGCCATTATTGAATAATCTGAAACTATGTCCTTTCATACATTCTCCATGGGCTGTTTAACTTCCTATCAATTTATTTAAATGCTAATAGTGGCTTGCTGGAAGTGGAGCACCTGAGTATAACATCTGTTCTGGAATATATTTACTTTGCTTTATTTGCAAAAGTAGAAGAGCATCAAGAAAAAATACTGAATTAGCTTATAATTTAGTGATTATATCTTGGTGAGTCCTTAGGAATTAAGAATCAGTGGGTTCAAGTTTACTCTGGAAAAACAAATGAATGGTGCTCCTCGCATCCTGATAGGATGCCCAACCTCTTTGTTACTCAACCATAAACATCGACACCTACAGCAGTTTTGTGACTCCAGCTCTTCATTTTCTTCACTTTTCATGTCTACTCCAAAATGCAGTATTTTATTTTGGCTAGAAAACCTCAAAGTATTTCAATGTTTATTCATCAGGGTTCATCAGACAATGAAGGGGGAAAGAGCAGCATCGATTTGCACATCCCAATGTAATCATTTTTTGCCTTGTAAGACCAGGAAACAAAAGCAAATAAAGTTATTTATTTATTCATTTGTTTATTTATTTAATTACTTGGAACAAGAGCAGGGATTAAAATCAGCACACAGTAAAAAAGTGGTGTCTGGATAAAGAGCATTCTGTCTACTGCTTCACAACCCATAGCCTCACAACCCATACTGTCTAAATCCCTTTACACTGACATCCTTCCAGTGCTCTGTCTGCCTCTTTAATTGACTCCTAAACATAGAAGAAAGAAGAAAATCATCAGTGACAGACTAAGGCAGTAGTAATGAACTGTGGAGTCAAACTGCTGATGACAACAGGAGTTTAAGATTAGCCATTAACCTCTACAACATCCCTGCATTCAACTAGGAAGCAGCTCTGGGAAAATGTCGCCTTCCCTACTGATATACAACCACAAAGAAATATTCACTTCTGAGGTTCTCATAACTACAAATTCTGCTCTTGTTTAAGACCATTGAGAACAAAAGAACTGAAGTAATTGTGAAGCTTGAAATGCATGCATGTTCAAAACGTTTGAAGGCATTTCTTTTGTGGAATAGGTTGTCACTTCCCTGCAGATCTATGATTTCTCCTGCAGAGATTGGAGGTCATCTTCAATAGTAAACCATGGATTGCTGAACTGCAGGAGGCAGGGGAGGGCATGGCTAGCCAAAGCTTCAAGCAAATTTTCACTGTTCATTCTGTAACTAATATTCAGCAGGTTATGTGCAAGCACAAACATTCTGCATTTTAAGGAAAACACATTTTTGGAGGTGGTAGGGCAAAGGAAAGGAGAGAGATTGAACTTCTCCTTCAGTATTACATTAGAGGCAGCTCCAAGTCAAATTTCTAGCTAGTTCTAACTGTTGTGTTGAGTTTTCATAGCCAGAAGTGACCATGTTTGTCAGGGACAGTTGATATATTTCATTAGAGTTCGCCTTCCTCTAGCTTTACCAGACATGCTTCTGGGAATACAACATATGGTGGAATACAAGGACAAAAAAATTGCAAAAATAATGTTGCTTCCCACCAAACACTGTCTTGCAGTCTTTAGATGGCTGTGGATACAAATAACTATCTCTATGAAAATAGCAGCCAAGAAGGTGTATTTTTTTCAGTTTTGGATTTTCTCACAGCTCTAATCCACTGCTCTAGATACAATTCTCTCATCCCTTCTTGTGTTTGCTGCTCAGGAAGTCCTAGTTGCCTAATCCCAGATCTGAAACATCTGGAAAACATGCATAGAATTATCTGGTTTATCATGTGAAATATTCAAGCTTCTTTTTAGTTCCTTTTGTTCCTACACAAGATTTAAACCAGTAAAGGTGTTGGGAAGCTTTATACATGGCTTCCCCGTCTTCATCCAGTTCTGGGTCCAGTTCTGGGCGCCTCAGTTCAATAAGGACAAGGAACTGCTTGAAAGAGTCCAGCACAGAGCTACAAAAATTATTAAGGGAGTGGAACATCTTCCTTATGAGGAGAGACTTAGGGAGCTGAGGCTCTTTAGCTTGGAGAAGAGGAGTCTGAGGGGTGTCCTCATTCATGTTCATAAATATGTAAACCATGAGTGCTAAGAGGATGAAGCCAGGTTCTGCACAGTGATGCCCAATGACAGGACAAGGGGTAATGGGTGGAAGTCGAGGCACAGGAAGTTTCATGGAAACATGAGGAAACATTTAATCTCTGTGAGGGTGATGGAACACTGTAACAGGCTGCCCAGGGTGGGGTGTGGAGCCTCCTTTCTGGAGATATTCAAAACCCACCTGGATGTGTTCTTTTGTGATCTGGTATAGGTGGTAATACTCTGGCAGGGGGTTGGATTGAATGATGTTTTGTGGTCCCTTCCAAACCCTAACATTCTATGATTCTGTGATTTTCAATCAGAATGAACAGGGCACTAAACCTAAAATCAAACACTAGGACTTTAACTACCAAGGAATCCAAGAGGTGAAGCATTACAAAATTGTCCAATATTTAAATTATTGAGGTAAACTAAAAGGGCTTGCACTGGTAAGCCACATTTTTAACACAATTTTGCTATCATGTGTAAGACTTGATAGTAAATAGTTTCTTTAAAAATAGGAAAATAAAGATTGCTGTTCTTCTGGGTAAAAAGTAAACCAACATAAGAGTACTAAAGATAATGGAGATCTGTGAGTTGACATGTTTACAGTTAATTGAAATCACAATAGTAAATACAAAAAGCCACTTCAACTTCTACATGATAACTTTTTGCACTCTCGCTAAACTAATGAATGCATTTTTAGATCTCCAAGAAGTGCTACCATTTAGATGTTTAAATAACAATAAAATCATAACACTTTCCATTTTGATGTCTTGATCAAATTTGTGTTTCTTTGAAGGAAATAAAATGTCACATATCACATCTTGGGATTCAGAAAGGCTGACTAAATTCCTTACAACAGCCATCTGGCTTTTCATGCTCAGACGTCCATATCATACTTGCAGTTGTACAAGGACGAAGTCTAGGGAAATTTCCCAAAGCACCCCCAGGTAATAGTATCCAGTATCTTAAAGGGGCCTACAAGAAAGCTGGGGAGGGACTTTTTAGGGTGTCAGGTAATGATAGGACTAGGGGGAATGGAAAAAAAAATAGAAATGGGTAGATACAGATTGGATGTTAGGAAGAAGTTCTTCACCATGAGGGTGCTGAGACACTGGCACAGGTTGCCCAGGGAGGTGGTGGAAGCCTCATCCCTGGAGGTTTTTAAGGCCAGGCTGGATGTGGCTGTGAGCAACCTGATCTAGTGTGAAGAGTCCCTGCCCATGGCAGGGTAGTTGGAACTAGATGATCCTTGAGGTCCTTTCCGACCCTAACAATTCTATGATTCAATGAATACAATAAAAATCAGAAGAAATTTGTGGCAAGGTTCCTTTCACTTCCTTTCCTTATCCATCTTCCACTGAAGAATGGAAAAGGTACAAATTACCAGTTTCCTATACAAAAAAATCAGAAAATGAGACTTGAGCTAACAGGAAGAAGTTTTAGCAACACATGATTCTATGCTATGATATCCTTCTTTCACCCCAAACTGTCTTTCTAACGTCTGGATATTTGTTTCATTGCCTGTAGTTCCCAAAATCTTGTAAGAATAAATATATCTTATGTCATAAGCCAAGAAATTGCTTGGAATGTATAAGTAGATTTTTAGATATAGCCATAGATAGATAGATAGATACACATGTGACAACTACACTGAATTAATTACTATTATTCTCAATTGATTAAAAAACTTTAACATGAATTTTTTAGGTTTTGGGGGTTTTTTTGCAAGACTGATGCTGAAGATTATTGACATGAGCAAATCACTGACAGTGGGGGGGATGAACTATGTAGAACTTTGTTAGGACAGGCCATTTCTATGAATCTAAGCTAGCATAATATTTTAAACCTCAAGTCAATGATTTTAAAACCAGGCAGCTTGATCTCCCTCAGTATACTTTTTTATTATTACTTTAAAATATTTTTTCCTGCTCCTTTTACTGAAGATCTTTCCCTATACCTCTGCAAATTTGCCCCTTCAGGTTGCTTTTATTTTCTCTTTCCTTTTATCAATCTCTCCCTCTCTGATCTCTCTCTTTATGCTTCCATTTAGTAAGGTACAACTGTAAACTCTTCCTGCAAGTCACTACTGCCTTTCAGCAGATGGCACTGTTATTTAGTCTAACTAGCAGGGCAGGATAATTAACTTCAAAGCAATAAAAGATAGACTGCTTTTTAACTGCATTTCTACCTTGTGCATAAAAACAGTGTCAGTATGACTGAAAATGGATTAGAAAATTATTTTTAAAGAGCAAATTTGATAAGAATGCATTATAAGAATACATTGATAAGAATACATTGCATGCAGGCTTCCTTTAAAGGGTCTAGGGAACCTGTTGACAAACTGTTACTCTTCATAAAGAAATACAAAAGATAACTTTGGGGGGTGAAATGATGGTATTTTCATCGCACAATAACCCTACAAGCCAAGCAAGTTATTTTGATTTTGTTGGTGTGTTGATTTTTGTTGGTGTGATTGCTTATATATGGCTCCATAGGACTGTTACAGGCATGAGTGTGGCACCCTGTGTATGGTACTGATTCTGTCCTACATAGGGAGTCTGTTCAGGTCTGCACTGCAGGTCCCCATAGATGTCCAGAGAGCCCTGTGGAGAGCAACCAAGTGCTCTGCCAATGCTGCCAGAAAATCATGCAACTTCTGTCAGTGCCAATTGCAAGAAGAAGATGAATCAGCTTTCTTAACTCTGTCCCCAGGGGCACCTTGGCTGCAGGAAGGCAGTTGTGTAAGCAGGAGTTTCTCCAGGCTGCTGGCAGCCCCAGTGTTTTTCCAGCAGCTCCCTTCTGAAGATCCCTGAGGTGAAAAACCATATTCTATTAGTTTTCTCAGACTGATCCATGCACTCTACTTGCAGGTTGCTGCCATGACCTTTCCATTGCAATTAGCACTGGCTGTTCTGCCTCTAACACATCCTATGCCCTTTCAACTTCGGTTGCCCTTCATCTTCTTGCCAGAGAAAAGTGCTAATCGTGAGGCTGCTGAAATTTTTCCAGTCTTCAGAATATTATTCCCTGCTGCTCTTGCACCAGTTGGGAAAGAGTAGGAAAGATGAATTGGGATGGAAAGAAAAAGTTTAAAGTGATGTGGAGTAGAGTCTCCTCCTGATCAGCAATCATGGAATGATGAAGGTTTTGAAGGAGATCGTTGAGCCCAGTGATACCCAGTAATAGGATGAGGGACAGTGGACAAGGAGCAATGGACATAAACTCACTTACAGGAAATTCCACCTCAACATGAGAAAAAACGTTTTTACTGTGTGGGTGATAGAGTACTGGAACAGGCTGCCCAGAGAGGTTGTGGAGTCTCCTCTGGAGATCTTCAAAACTTGTCTGGACACATTCCTGTGTGACCTGTGCTTAAGTGGTCCTGCTTTGCTGGGTAGTTGGACTCGATGATCTCTTCCAGTCACTATCATTCTGTGATTCTGTGCATGAACCAGAGCACCAGACTAGATTCAAGTTTCTCCTAGATTGCCCCATACTAATTACACCTCTTAGAGGCTTTCTTCTTGCATTTGAATCACCTATCTCAAACCTCCTAAACATTTTTGCTGCTTTCAAATCCAAGACCCTGTCCTACTTTCCCTTGCTCAAACCATCACCTTCAAATGCTCCACAGTTTCTTAAACATCATCTGTCTTTTCCTATTTGCCATTTTAATTGTCTTTTCCCCCCTATACCTTTAATCTTGTCTCTGCTTTTCATTCCTTTCCATGTTCTTTTTTTGTCAAGACACTTTTTCAAGTAAGTCATAGTCCACTGCCTCATAGATACTCACATAATTAAGCCCAATTAAGTGATCAGGTTTTGTGCACTATTTGTCTAAGATTCATAAACTATGAATGGAGGTACAGAAGCATAGCCTTTTTAGATGGTTTGCTTTTATTCCTGTAATACTTACTGCTGCTATTTCCATGCCCTCTATGAACTTCACACAGTATTCAGTATTTCATGCTTCCTGATGCATGTCAATGCCCCATCCCCTGTGAATGCATTTCCATTGTCCACTTCCCTTTCACTGAACAATACACAGAGCTTTTCATCCTTTCTTCATGTTTCTTTAAGTTCCTCAGAAAAAAAAAATGTTCTTTGATTTCTTCACATTTTTGTCTGCTTGCTTAATAATTTGAAAACCATGCAAACTTCAACTTCAGATCTGACTTTCCTATTCATTCATCTACCTTAGATATGATTCTACGAATCTTTTTAGCACAAGTAGCTCATCACAAGCTCCTTTCATCAGACCTTAATCCTTACTCCAAGTGTTGTGTTGCAATTACATCCCAGCCTCCCTTTAGGGAGAAGTTAATGCTGGAAAATGTTCAAATGGATCAAACTGGGGAGAGGGTGCTAAATAGTAATGAATCTGGGAGCAGATGGTGGGGATGTGTGAGTGTCATGGGAAATATTTAGATTTCAATAAATATACCAGTATTAGGAGAAAATAAATTATTTTAATTCTGATAATATTTTTCATTTATGCTTCATATTTTTCCTGGCAATTTTTTAATAAGAATATCCTGTTTTCACAAGACCATCAACTAATGCCATTAATAAATAAGAGTATCACATTATGGATAAATAAGGGTATCATTAATAAATAAGAGTATCATATTATGGACAAATAAGAGTATCATTAATAAATAAGAGTATCATATTATGGACAAATAAGGGTATCATTAATAAATAAGAGTATCATATTATGGATAAATAAGGGTATCATTAATAAATAAGAGTATCATATTATGGATAAATAAGGATATCATTAATAAATAAGAGTTCTCATATTATGGACAAATAAGGGTATCATTAAAAAATAAGAGTATCATATTACGGATAAAGTTGGTTTCCAAATCACATAATTGAATGCCCTTTAGAATGGAATCATAGAATCAATTGTTTGGGTTGGAAAAGACCTCTAAGATCATTGAGTCCAACCATCAACTGCACCACCATGGCCCATCAAACCACGTCCCACAGTATCATGACCACATGTTTCTTGATTACTTTCCAGGACGGTGACTACCACGTCCCTGGGTAACCTATTCCAGTGCTTGACCCCTCTTTCTGTAAAGAAATGTTTCCTCATTTCCAATCTGAACCTCCCCTGGCACAAACTGAGACCATTACTTCTCATCCTATCACCTGATGCTAGAGAGAAGAAACTGACCCCCTCCTCCCTTCAGGTAGTTTTAGAGAGCAATGAGCTCTCCCCTCAGCCTCCTCCTCTCCAGACGGAACAATCCCAGTCCCCTCAGCTGTTCCTCATAAAATTTGTTCTCCAGATCCTCCAGCAGATCTGTTGCCCTTTTCAGTTTTGTGATGTTTAAACATTTAAATATGAATTGTGGTAGCATCCTATTATCTCCATTGCTTGAACAAAAAACCAGCAAGTCGAGGGAGGTGATTCTCCCCCTCTACTCAGCTCTGGTGAGACCCCACCTGGAGTACTGCATCCAGTTCTGGAGCCCCTATTACAAGAGGGATATGGAGGTGCTGGAATGTGTCCAGAGAAGGGCCACGAGGATGATCAGAGGGCTGGAGCACCTCTCCTATGAGGACAGACTGAGAGAGTTGGGGCTGTTCAGTCTGGAGAGGAGAAGGCTCCAAGGAGACCTTATTGTGACCTTCCAGTATCAGAAGGAGGCCTACAAGAAAGCTGGGGAGGGACTTTTTAGGGTGTCAGGTAGTGACAGGACTAGGGGGAATGGAATGAAGCTGGAGGTGGGGAGATTCAGGCTAGATGTGAGGAAGAAGTTCTTCACCATGAGAGTGGTGAAGCCCTGGAATGGGTTGTCCAGGGAGGTGGTTGGGGCCCCATCCCCAGGCTGGATGAGGCTCTGGCCAGCCTGATCTAGTGTAGGGTGTCCCTGCCCACGGCAGGGGGGTTGGAACTATATGATCCTTGTGGTCCCTTCCAACCCTGACATACTATGAATTCTTTGCTTATCAGGAAAGTTTTTCTTTCTTTTTCCTTCTTATTTTTTTTTTTAAATTAAATTGGACAAAAAGAAGAGGAGGCTCAGGGGTGACCTCATTGCTCTCTACAACTACCTGAAGGGTGGTTGTAGCCAGGAAGGGGTTGGCCTCTTCTCTCTAGCAACCAGCACCAGAACAAGGGGACACAGTCTCAAGCTGTACCAGGGGAAGTTTAGGCTGGAGGTGAGGAGAAAGTTCTTCACTGAGAGAGTCATTCGCCATTGGAATGTGCTGCCCAGGGAGGTGGTGGAGTCACCATCCCTGGAGGTGTTCAAGAGGGGATTGGACATGGCACTTGGTGCCATGGTCTAGTCATGGGGTCTGTGGTGACAGGTTGGACTCAGTGATCTTCGAGGTCTCTTCCAACCTTGGTGATACTGTGAAAAATAATTTGGACAGTGAGAGACAAACGAGATTACTACAGATTTAATCGAGTTTGCTGGTTGTGAACGGAAACCTTGTTTGTGAAGTCAGAACTGAACAACGTCTGTTGTGCTGTCAGTCCAGCCAGGTAGAAGACATGGAAAATGTAGATGGAAAATGCATCTGGTATTTTTTTGAAGCAGCCAAGATATGACCTATGTCAACAGTGTCACTTATTGTTAACACTTGTTCCTTTGTGGCACAATGTGTGCAAGATTTTAAAACACTTAGCATTGCAGAAATACAGTTCAGTGTAATGTGGAGAATTCTGATTTGTGTTCTTTGCTTAAACAAACCATCTAGAATTGAATAAGCATCTTAGTTCACAGGATCACAGGAAGTCAGAGGTTGGAAGGGACCCAAAGAGATCATTGAGTCCAACCCCCCTGCCACAGCAGGACCACACAATCTAGCTCAGGTCACACAGGAACACATCCAGATAGGGCTTGAAAGTCTCTGGAGAAGGAGATTCCACAACCTCTCTGGGAAGCCTGTTCCAGTGCTCTGTGACTCTTACAGTAAAGAAGTTCCCCTTTGTGTTGAGGTGGAACCTCCTGTGCTGCAGCTTACATCCATTGCTCCTTGTCCTATCACAGGGAGCAAGCCAGCAGAGCCTGTCCCCTCCCTCCTGACCCCCAGCCCTCAGATATTTATAAACGTTTATTAAATCCGCTCTAAGTCTTCTCTTTTCCAGACTAAAGAGCCCCAGGTTCCTCAGCCTCTCCTCATAAGGCCTTGCTCCAGTCCCCTAATCATCCTCGTATTGCTCTGCTGGACAGCAAATCCCTGTCCCTCTTAAACTGGGAAGCCCAAAACTGAATACACAACTCAAGATGAAGTCTCACCAGGGCAGAGTAGACGGGGAGAAGAACCTGCCTCGATCTGCTGGATACACTCTTCTAATGCACCCCAGGATCCCATTGGCCTTTCATTTAAACTCTATGAAATTTCCATCTTTACATTACCTTGTGTTTCTGTAAAAATAATGTCTCACTGCCAAAATAATTGTTGTCTGAAAACAACATTGAATTTTCATGTGAAAACCCTAAAAGCTCAGTATTTGTAAATGTTTTGTAAATCTCAAAAGGACATATTCAAGTGATTTTTTTAGCCCCTTCATGTGGAAAAATATTTTTTACCTTTTCTCTTTCCATTCCACCATCCAAAGCTGACCTAAATTTATGAATTGCAGGTAAGAGTTTCAGTGTTTAGTACTTTTCTTCTTTGTCTCAAACATCCAAAAGGTGGAAGCATATACAGGAAAGATTTTATTTGCCTATTGAAAAAGAAGTAGAAAACATACTAGAAATAGGTGCCCTTTCCTAATATTAGGTAACAACTTGATTTATGACATAGGAAAGTGTTTAAATTACTGAAGTACTTCACAACTATTTGCATATCATAAATATTGCACATCACCACCACTGATTTTATTTGGTTTACCGTCTGTAAACTTGTTAGAGCTCTGCTTTTAACCCATGTTCTCACTCTTTGTCTTAGACTTACCATTCACAGGAAGAAAAATCCTCTCTACATTAGTGAAACAACAAAACTTCATGCAAGAAACATTCCAGTACCTGAGACTTCTTTTAATACCTTGAAAAGTTTTCAACATGTTCCTTCCATCTGCCTTTTTTTAATGTGTAATATTGCAGAAGCTTTGATATGTGATACTGTGATATAGTTTTGAGACAAGGTGGTATTCTAACAAGTTTCAGTGACTACAAATAACAATCTTTAAAAAGACCAATTTTGTCCTTTAGTGCATAGTCAGGAGAACTACCCATTTCAGCCATCCTTTAGACCTAAGTTACCATTGTTTCTTTACAAGTAAATGATATTGTTTAATATTAATAATCTCATTTTTTCTTAATATTAACTATTACAGTCTGTAACTTCTTTCTTCTTATTTTTGATGGAGGATATTAAATCTGAAGTAAAAAATCCTTACCTGCTACAGAACATCTGACTAAAGAAATAGTGTGCAATGGTAAATTACCTATCTAAGCAAGTTGTGCCTGTTGTGCTTTTGACAGTGGTACTCTTTATGAATCACAGAATTATTGAGGCTGGAATAGACCTCTGAGATCATCAAGTCCAGTCTATGACCTGACATTACCACACTGACCAGACCATGTCACTAAGTGCCACATCCGATCTTTCCTTAAATACCTCCAGGGACAGCAACTTCATACCTCCCTGGGCAGTCCATTCCAGTGCCTAATTCCTCTTTCCATGAGAAAGTGCTTCCTAACATCCAACCTAAGCTTCCCCTGGCACAACTTCAGGCCATGCCCTCTTGCTTTGTCACAAGTTGCCTGGGAGAGGAGCCTGGCCCCCAACTGACTACAATTTCCCTTCAGGTAGTTGTGGAGTGTGATAAAGTGTCCCCCTGAATCTCAGCCACTCCTCATAGGACTTTCCCTCCAGTCCTTTCACCAGTCTCATTGCTCTCCTCTGGACACACTCCAGCACCTCAATATCCTTCCTGAAGTGAGGGGCTCAGAAGTGCTCACAGTACTCATGTTGAGGCCTCACCAGTGCCGAGTACAGGGCAGAATTCCATCCCTAGTCCTGCTAGCCACACTGTTCCTGATACAAGCCATCGGCCTCCTGTGCCACCTGGGCACACTGCTAGCACATGTTCAGGTTTTTTTTTCACTTATCCAGGAAGAAATCCTTTGATTAGGGGTGGGTGGTTCTAGGTTAAAGAAGATACTGGGTGTTGTGTTCATCCAGTAAAAAGCAGAATGTGTTTAAACAACACAAAACTTAAGTTTTCCTTATCAGATGATATTTATCTGTCAGAGTTTCTTCTGAGAAAATGTATGGCTAAAGCACAGGTAACAGAATCCCATATTGAGCAGTACTGAAGAATATCAGGTTTTAATTTTCATTCTAAAGATTAATTCCAACATGAATTTTTAACTAGATGCATGGATGGCAGCTCCTTTACTGATACTATAAAATAATTCCCTAGCTCTAATAGTGTAGTTAGATAAGGGGTATTGTAATTGGTTAAAATTTGGACATCTATAGAATCATAAAATTGCTAGGGTTGGAAGGGACCACAAGGATTGGATCATCTAGCTCCAACCCCCCTACCATGGACAGGGACACCTCACCCTAGAGCAGGTTGCTCAGAGCCACATCCAACCTGGCCTTAAAAACCTCCAGGGGTGGGGCTTCCACCTCCTCCCTGGGCAACCTGTTCCAGTATTTCACCACCCTAATAGGGAATAACTTCTTCCCAACATCCAATCTGAATCTACCCATTTCTAATTTTTTCCCTCCATGACACCCTAAAAAGTCCCTCCCCAGCTTTCTTGTAGGCCCCCTTCATATTCTGGAAGGCCACAATTAGGTCTCCTCAGAGCCTTCTTGTGTATCTCAAGTAGAAGGACTGCAATGTATTCACATGATCAAATGCATAAAGCAAAAGCTTTTCCTGGACTATTTATAGCTGACTGAGGAATCTAGTTCTAAAAATTCTGAAGGAAGCATAAGGTAAGGAATCTGCTACAGCAATTATAGTGGCATCGGTTAAATTATTACTGCATTGAATAATAGCAATGCACAGCATACTGTACCAGAGTAAAGCATATGCTTACATCTATCAATTACATTTTATAATAAGCTTTCCCAATGCCAGTGGGGAAATTTCAAAGCTTGCTCTCTTTCTCTGTGGTTAAACTTTCTGCAAGGAGATTGTTGCAAATTCAGATCGAAAAGTAAAGTGCCGTGGAGCCCTGGGTGCCAGAGATGATTTATGGCAGGATGACCAGAGTCTTCAGTGAGATTTGGAAGATTTTGCTGATATTTTATTATTAGATACATTTCCAGTAGTGTTTGTGGTGCTGATGAATTGCTTCATAGTGACAGGACTAGTAAGCTTATAGCATGTTTGTACAATCTGTACAAGAGCTTTTATGAAGCTGGTGCAAAAGTGCATGGTAACTGAACACAGTCAAGGACCTTTACATGCTTAGGACATGCTGGCATTAAGAATTCTTGAACAGTGCACTTAAATAAATTTAACTCTATAGTTCAAATAGGCAATGAACAATTTACTAAACTGCATCCTCTCTGCTTAGACCTGGTGTTAATGCTGGGCCAGTGCCCTTTTAGTATTTTAAGGTAAAGTGGTACTTTGACTTTTTCTGTGTTCCTGTTGCTTAGACAATTTTTTT
This sequence comes from Picus viridis, assembly GCA_033816785.1. Classification (NCBI taxonomy): domain Eukaryota; kingdom Metazoa; phylum Chordata; class Aves; order Piciformes; family Picidae; genus Picus; species Picus viridis. The sequence goes on along the minus strand of CM066570.1, from coordinate 26,594,266 downwards.
TCTTCTTCTTTTCTAAAGAGCAGTTGTGGTGTTAGGGCCCTTGCTGGTATTCCAAGATTTTGAGCATTTACTTGCCACATCCCCTGAAATTTACAATACTTGGGGCACTTCTACAGAGATTTGTGACAGAGCACAGTTTGTTTATATTGGCATCAAGAAACATGCAGAACTTTGATATAATAAAAGTATAGACCTGTACACGTTCTCTTGCCCTAGGAATATCTGAGTATTGCTTGATATCCACTGGTCAATGGTTTCAGCATGCCTTTGGCTTACCTTCTTCCCTGTTTCTCTAGCTTGTAGTTTCCCTAGTCTGTGTAGCTACAGCAGAGAGCAATAACCCTTCCTTGTGCAGTGACCATCAGTTCACAGAATCACAGAATGTTAGAGGTTGGAAGGGACCTCCAGAGATCATTGAATCCAACCCCTGTGCCAAAGCAGGATCAGTTATTTGGTGGACTCCCTTGTTAGCTCCAATAACGTTTTGAGACTGTACCTAAGATATGGGCAGTGCTTTTCTTACAAAGCCTTTGGCTCCCTGAGTGTGGCTGATGCAGCTGAAACAGCACATATGGCTGTACTCTTTCCTGGCATCCTAAACTCCATTCCTGCAGCAGCCCCAGGACACCTATCAGCAGGGAGAGTTGAGTGGACTAGGATTGCAGAGAGCACTCCAGGGCAAAGCTCCGCTACAAGGATATGCCAGAATGAGGACCAGGACATACTTCAGACAAAACACTGTTTAGCAGCCTTTCTGTCTGCTTCTCCCTTTGCTTCCTCATTTTTCAATTTGAAATGCTTTGGTCTGAAGATTAACAACACTTCCTCATTTCCTTACCAGACAAGCTTTCCTAATTGGAGTCAGGAAAGATACAATAAGACAGAAAAAAGGGGAGACAAGTTCTGCACCCAGTTTAGACGTGTAGCATGACATAGGTAATTACAGAGAATCTTTATGTCTTGCCTGAGGTTGCTGCTGCTTCTTCATTCAGAATGACTTGGATTGTAGTATTTATCCTCACAGGATCATCTCCTAGTTTTGCCATCGAATCACTAGTTAAAAATATAGCTTACTTTGTACAGCATCTATCTACCATGTAAATATATATATATATTGCTCTTCTGGCAAAGGGAGGAAGGATATGGAGCTAAATACCAATCCAAGACTCAAAAATTCCTCCCTTCTCCTGAAAAAAAAAAAGTAGGAGAAGTGGAGGAAAGAGCAGAGCTTCATGAATAAGTGAGAATTCAGTAAGGCAGTGTTTTGCAAAGGCCAGAGGACAGCAATTAAGACATTTCCGTTCTCTGTCTTTTCAAATAGAAAATGAAATTCTACCAAAAATTATATGGGCAAACGACTGAGACCATTCTTCGTGTGTTCTGTATTTTCCCTTGGCCATAACACCAGACAAGAATATCTCTGTTTATGTCTCAGTTTAAGGTTGAGTAATTTGCACCGAAATACCTTGGTTTATCAAAGCAATCAGTAATCTGTTCTATCTGACAATCGTCTATTCCTGAATGCTCAGGAGATTTTGTATGAGATGGGGACTGTTTTCCTTGTCTCTGATAGTATGCAGCCCTTTAGCTGCATGGCATCTCCTGTGGAAGACTACAGCTCTTTTGTGCTGCCTACTTGACCCAAACACAGTGTCCTGTAAAACTCCAGAGCTTACTGATAGAAAGCATGCTGTGCAATGACTGAGAAGAGTATCCTTACAGCTGGAAATAGAAGCCTCTTAAATCATTGACTAAACTTCCCACTGCACTATGCAGCAAGCAGCACACAAAAAGCTTCACTGGCCACTAAAAAGTCCCAGCAGTAGATCTATTTTAACAACTCAATGCAGATTTATGTTAACATTTTCTTTCCTTGGAGTTATGCTACCTCATGTTCTCTGTTTTTCCAACTAGCCCTCCTTCTCCTCCCACACACATCAGCCAGGCACAATTACACAAACTTTCACATCAAAGTTCATATCAAAGAGCAAATCATCACATAAATCCTCAACACAATTCTCTCTACTGACACAAGAAACAAAAATATAGCTTTTCACAGATACCAGTTTCTAAAAATCAACAGCCTTGGTTGTTTTAAGATTACAGGAAGAACATTTAAACACTTTTAGAAGTAACTTATCTTTAAAATGTAGATTATTTTTTTCAAACAATTTCACAGACTCACAGAATGTTAGGGGTTAGAAAGGACCTTGAAAGATCATCCAGTCCAACCCCCCTGCCAGAGCAGGATCACCTGTGCCAGATCACACAGGAATGCTTCCAGGTGGATTTTAAATATCTCCAGAGAATGAGACTTTGTTTTCTATTTTGTTTCATTTTTCAGGTGGAAAATGACAGGACTAGCCTCTCTCCTTGCAGTACCTCTCCCTCCAGCTTCCTTTATTTTTTATTTAATGAAAGGAAAAAAGTGTAAAAATGTCATGTGTAGCATGTGGGACAAGGAAGTTGATAGCTTCCTCCTGATAAATACACTGATGGAAGTAACACATTTGAGAAAGGTAATCTTGAATTCTGTTTACAGCCCATTACAAATCACAGAATCATACAATGACTTAGGTTGGAAGAGACCTTAGAGATCATCTACCCCAACCTCCCAGCCATGGGGCATGGATGCCTCATAACTAGACTCAGCTCTTCACCCCCTTGAACATCCCCACAGAGGAGGTATCCATGACCTCCTTGTGCAACATATTTCAGTCTCACCACCCTTGTACTGAAGAATTTCTTCCTAAGAGCTGCTCTATACCTGTGCTCTCTCAGCTTCAAACCATTTTCCCTGTCCTATTGCCAGACACCCTTATGGAAAGTCCCTTCCCCAAGCCGCCTTCTATGTTCCCTTCAGGTATTGGAAGGCAGCTCTAAAGTCCTCCTAGAGTCTTCTCTTCTCTAGGCTGAACAACCCCAGCTCACTCAGCTTATCCTCAGTAAGTTCTTTACTAAAGAAAGGTGAATAAGTGAACTTTAAAAACAGCTCAGAGTTATTATTTACTTCATTATTATTATTATTTTGGGTGGGATGAGGAGAAACTTTTCCTTGATTTAATAGGAATATTCTTTACTCAGTTCTGTCAACTGAAATGGGAAAAATATTATGATATGAGTTTTCCCAAACCATGCTGATGTAGATCGGTACAGTAACACAGCTGAAGGACAGAGATGACCAATGGGTAGTGAATAAGAAAATTTTATAAAGGAAAAGGTCTTTGCCAGATATAACAACAGCAAAGAATAAATCTCTCTCGGCTCTTCTCAGCGATGCTCAGTGACAGGACAAGGGGCAATGGGTGGAAGCAGAGGCATAGGAAGTTCCATGGAAACAGGAGAAAGAATTACTTCACTGTGAGGGTGAAAGAGCACTGGAGCAGGCTGCCCTGGGTGGGGGGATGAGGTTGTGGAGTCTCCCTCTCTGGAAATATTCAAGACCTGCCTGGATTTATTATGATCACTATCAATAGCTTCTTCTGTGATAGTAAGGATGTTTCCCACTCTGTAAACTGTGCTGCTTCATTTTTTTCCCTCTGTGGTATTTACAAGGCCATAGAGGGACAAAAGTTCTGGGAATGGCTGAATGATTTTGTCAGAACTCTGGAACGCTGGAAGCCCAGAAAACAGCATTCTTTGCAAGAAGCTTAAATGCACCGCTGTGTTGCATTGCCTTTCAGCTACCTGAGTAGCAGTAGAAAGATTCTTAATTATACTGAGTTCCCCAGTTTAAGAGGGACATGGTCCAGCAGAGGGCTACGAAGATGATTAGGGGACTGGAGCATTGCTTTATGAGGAGAGGCTGAGGGACCTGGGGCTTTTTAGTCTGAAGAAGAGAAGACTTAGAGGGGATTTAATAAATGTTTATAAATATCTGAGGGCTGGGTGTCGGGACGGAGGGGACGGGCTCTGCTGGCTTGCTCCCTGTGATAGGACAAGGAGCAATGGATGTAAGCTGCAGCACAGGCGGTTCCACCTCAACGCAAGGGGGAACTTCTTTACTGTAAGGGTCACAGAACACTGGAACAGGCTGCCCAGAGAGGCTGTGGAGTCTCCTTCTCTGGAGACTCTCAAGGCCCATCTGGATGCATTCTTGTGCAACCTGAGCTAGATTGTGTGGTCCTGCTGTGGCAGGGGGGTTGGACTTGATGACCTCTTTGTATCCCTTCCAACCTCTGGGCATCCTATGAACCTGTAATCCTGAACCTTTCTTTTTTTTTTTTTTTCCATGGAACAAAACCAGAGGTATGGCATAAGAATTGGGTGAGGCAAAATGAAAGTAATTTTTCTGTGACAAAGCTCTTAATTTACAGAAATCAATCATAAATGAAGACCAGACTGAACTCTTAGTTATGTCGTGCAACATGGGCTACCTCCCTTTATGAAAAAGAGAAACAATCCAGAATGCTTTGTATTATAGATAAATTAAAAGCTCACTTAAAAACGTTTCAGACCAGCACACAGAGGGAAAACATATGCATAGTCCTAGAAATTCAACCCAGGAAATTTCTGTTAGCTATGGGAAATACTGAAGCATGTCTTTCTCACAGTTTTGACTCTTCTTATTATTTCTAGGTGAGGAATTCCTTCATTGCTTTAGGAAAAATGCAAAAAATGGGAAAAATTCCTAACTAATTTTTGTGAATCTCCTTACATGGCTCTCAATTTCTCAAGTGCCCTGAAATTCACTGCTGAGGATTACTGTCCTATTATTACCCTGCTCTGGTTCTGTATTTCTATGCATGCCCCTTTACAGGCCTCCCAAGTTTAAAATGACATGATATTCCTATCATGAAAGACCCCAGGAAGAAGATGGAGGATAAGTAGCCTCCCATCTTGCCAAAAATTGTCCCATGAAATACATTTGGCTTTCATACTGTATGCTCACATTCAATCCTGGAGGAGGAAGAGGAAAAAAAGAGGATAAAATCCACTCCCTAACAGCAGCAATGCCAAGCAAAGCCACCTGTCAAACCCATGTTTATATTCACCCTCCACCCAATACCTGTTTCCTGGCCTGCAGACTCTGTTTCCAAGCAACTCGTGTATGCTTACTTCTTTCACATTACTCATATGCTGCAAACTTTCCAGTACATTAACCTGCAATCTTCCATCTCTGTAAAGCCTGCTCACTCACAGTCCTTGCTTGTTTGCAACAATCTTGTGCACTACTTCTGGCACATGTTAGAATAGAATAGAATAGAATAGAATAGAATAGAATAGAATAGAATAGAATAGAATAGAATAGAATAGAATAGAATAGAATAGAATATGGTTGGAAGAGATCTTTGAGATCATCGAGTCCAACCTATCACCCAACATCATCCAATCAACTAAACCATGGCACCGAGCACCCCATCCAGTCTTTTCCTAAATGCCTCCGATGACTAACCAGGTTGTAAATGACCTTTGAAATCATCAAATCCAACCTATCATCCAACTCTATCTAATCAACTAAACCATGGCACTAAGTGCCTCATCCAGGCTCATCCAGGTGGTGACTCCACCACCTGCCTGGGCAGCCCTTTCCAATGGACAATCTCTCTTTCTGGGAAGAATTTCTTCCGAACATCCAGCCTAAACCTCTCTTGGTGCATTTTTAAACTGCGTCCTCTTGTTCTGTCACAGGCTGCCTGGGAGAGGAGACCAACGCCCACATGGCTACAACCTCCTTTCAGGCAGCTGTAGACAGCAATAAGGTCTCCCTTGAGCTTCCTCTTCTCCAGGCTAAACAGGACCTAATCCTTTTAGGATTTTTTATTAGGTTGTCTAGCTCATGCCACAAAAATTACAGAAACTTTCAGGTTGCAAAAGACCCTCAGGATCACCAAGTCTAACTGATAACCCTACTCTACAAAGCTCACCCCCAAACCATATCCCCCAAGCACCACATCCAAACAACCTTTAAAGACATCCAGGGTTGGCGACTCAATCAGATGTGGGATCCTGGATGCTAAGGACCCTCCTCTCAACCCTCTGGGAAAAAACCCAACCAGGATGAGCTAGAAACATGCCAAAGAAACTCATGCTTCTTTTAATTCTGTTTTTCACCTGCTACATCCAAGAACACTTTCCTGCCATAGAGCTCCCAGTCATGAGGCTGTCTTAATTATGTTAATCACTCTCTCACAGCTAATACAATTAATGATAATTAGCTGATCCCTTTCCTCCTATACTCTGTTCCCCCAGGGGGATTAAGAGTTATTAAACTAGATGAATACTCAATCCCTTTTGCATGATTGTCTCCCAGGAAGAGCTCCAGGGTAGTAAGGCAGGAAATGCATTGCCCACACTCTTGCCCGATTCAACCTGAATGAAATGTTCCTTGAAGAGGCAATGACTGAAAATGTGTGCTCCGTTATAATTATCCTACACGGAAGATGGAAGCCATGACACAGCAGTCCACTCAGCCATTAAAAAATATTGCAATTTTACTATGAATTTTCCTGGAGTACTAAGATTATGTTCACCATTAACACTGCTGCAAAGGTACATGCTGTAGCTACTGCTGTACAGTTTGTTCTCTTCTTATTCATATTGGAGATGAAATTCTTCTTACATATATGGAGCTGGTTGTCTACTGGCATGCATTTTAGTTGTGTGTAGCCAGAAGACTCACAGAACTGCAATCTTTTACAGTAAATAAGTTGCAAGAAAATCATGTCCTGTCTGGCATTATCATGTTGTTGTCTTCAGAAAACTCAGATGATATTGCTAAGTACCATCACCACTTGTTTCAGGGGCACATTTCTCACCAGCCAGAGGTTCCAAGTGTTTTGCACAGGCTTTTTGATGCAGAATTCATGTGTAGGATGCATCTTTGTTGATGATTTAGATGAGGGGATTGAGTCTATCATCAGTAAGTTTGCAGATGACACCAAGTTGGGAGCAGGTGTTGATCTGTTAGAGGATAGGAGAGCTCTGCAGAGGGACCTTTACAGGCTGGACAGATGGGAACAGTCCAACATGATGACATTTAACAAGTCCAATTGCCGGGTGCTGCACTTTGGCCACAACAAACCCCATGCAGCACTACAGGCTGGGTTCGGAGTGGCTGGAGAGCAGTCAGGCAGAAAGGGACCTGGGGCTACTGGCTGAGAGCTGGCTGAACATAAGCCAGAAGTGTGCCCAGGTGGCCAAGAAGGCCAATGGCATCCTGGCCTGCATCAGAAATAGTGTGGCCAGCAGGAGCAGGGAAGCCCTGTACTCAGCACTGGTTAGGCCACACCTTGAGTACTGTGTCCAGTTCTGGGGTCCTCAATTTAAGAAGGACATTGAGACACTTGAATGTGTCCAGAGATGGGCAACAAGGCTGGTGAGAGGTTTCAAGCACAAACTCTATGAGGAGAGGCTAAGGGAGCTGGGGGTGTTTAGCCTGGAGAAGAGGAGGCTCAGGGAGACCTTACTGCTCTCTACAACTACCCAAAGGGAGGTTATAGGCAGGTGGGACTGGTCTTTTCTCCCAGGCAACCAGCAAGAGGACATAGTCTCAAGCTGCACCAGGGGAAGTTTAGGCTCGAGGTGAGGAGAAAGTCCTTCCCAGAAAGAGTAATTTGCTATTGAAAGGGCTGCACAGGGAGATGGTGGAGTCCCTGTCCCTGTAGGTGTTCAAAAAAGGATTGGATGTAGCATTTGAAGCCATGATTTAGTTGTCATGAGGTGTTAGGTATTAGGTAATAGGTTGGACTTGATGATCTTTGAAGTCTTTTCCAACCTGGTTGATTCTATGATTCTATGAAATATATTTTTAAAGAGATATTAAAAAGGTAATTTGACAGTTCTGAATAACCTGGAAATATAAGATGCAGCAGTACAATAATTCTTGTTGGGAGCCTGGTATAATGGAATCAGGAAAACAGGTAAGCATTACTCAAAAGCATGCTTATCACCGCCAAACAGAAATACCTGCAACTTACTGACAAACAGAAGAAAAACAGTGAAGCTACTATTAAAAAGGGAAATATAAACCAGTAAATGCAAAAAAATACACATATATGTCAATATATCCTCAATTAGTGGGAATAATAGAATAGATAATAGAGTAGATAATAGAACAGTCTGTTCCAGAATTAGCTCCTCAGGCTCTTACTGATATTGTTTCTCATTTCCTGTCATTTTTAGGCTCCGTGAAAGTGCTTTTAGAATTAGAGAATTAAGCAGGTTGGAAAAATCCTTTGAGATCATCAAGTCCAACCTATCACCCAACACCATCTAATCAATTAAACCATGGCACTAAGTGCCTCATCCAGGCTCTTTTTAAACACTTCCAGTGATGGTGACTCCACCACCTCCCTGGGCAGCACATTCCAAAGACCAATCTCTCTGTGAAGAATTTCTTCCTAATATCCAGCCTAAACCTCCCCTGGTACATCTTGAGACTGTGTCCTCTTGTTCTCTCACAGGTTACCTGGCAGAAGAGACCAACCCCCACCTGGCTAGAACCTCCCTTCAGGTAGTTGTAGATGGCAATAGACTCAGTGTATATACAAATGATCAGACTAGTTATAGAGATAAGGTGCCAGACTTGAAAGAGTACATCTGCTTATCTCATCCTGAGTCATATTTTTGCATACTTTACCATTTCAATAATTTTCAGTATTGTGTCTGTAAGTTCAGGCTGCTGACAATGAAAACTGTAAGTGGCCATATTGCAGGGACAGAGAACCCTTTTGTGCAGCTCAGCCTTGGGGACAAATTTCAAACTGAAATCACAAACTGATTTGAGTACTTGCTGCCATAATTCCTTTGTGTGTTAAATGGCAATAAAACAGACACCTGTGACAGCTGGGGAAATATCCAGTTTTAGGTACGTGCCAGCTTCAAAATGAAAGTAGTTGCAGGAGCAAAATATTATGGGACTTGCAGTTTGGATTGTAACATGAGAGGCCTCCTGTTTCTGCCTTCTGGTTTCTTTTTTTGGGGGGGTGTGGGTCTCTTCTGCTTTGCTGGCTGCTGGCTTGGATCCTGCCTGTTTCCACTTGCTGGCTTTTTTCACTGGTTGTCTTTGCTAAATGTGCTTGTTGGCTCCTTTGGACAGTATTGCACATCACATTATTTTCATCAAAGCCTCCTTATCTCAACCCAGGGAGTTTTGTATTATTTTCCCTCACAATCTGTGCATGTGTGGTTTGCTTGTGAGAGTGACTGTCTTAAACCAGGGCAACAGGCATGCTGGCCTGTATCAGGAACAGTGTGGTCAGCAGGAGCAGGGAAGACATTCTGCCCTGTACTAAGCACTGGTTAGGTCACAACGTGAGTACCATGTCCAGTTCTGGGCCCCTCAGTTTAAGAAAGACGTTTTGATGCTCGAATGTGTCTAGAGAAGGGCAACAAAGCTGGGGAGGGGTCTCAAGCACAAGCCCTATGAGGAGAGGCTGAAGAAGCTGGGGTTGTTTAGCCTGGAGAAGAGGAGGCTCAGGGGAGACCTTATTGCTCTCTACAACTACCTGAAAGGAGGTTGTAGACAGGTGGGGGTTGGTCTCTTTTACAAAGCAACCAGCAACAAAACAAGAGGACACAGTCTCAAGCCGTGCAGGGGGAAGTTTAGATTTGATCTTAGAAAGAAGTTCTTCACAGAAAGAAAACTGGTCATTGGAATGGGTTGCCCAAGGAAGTGGTGGGGTCAATGTCCCTGGAGGTGTTTAAAAAGAGACTGGATGAGGCACTTAGTGCCATAGTTTAGTTGATTAGATAGTGTTGGGTGATCGGTTGGACTTGATGATCTTGGAGGTCTCTTTCAACCTGGTTGGTTCTGTGATTCTGTAACAAGCAGACCTAATAGAATCCACATTAATATTAATTGATTCTAGCTCACAGTACAAGAAAGACCACTGCAGTGTTTGGCTGAAAGTATTTTTATCTGATCTGTAAATTCAATTTATCCTGAATTGCAAAGTGCATTAATCTTATCTCAGTAGGAAAACACACATACACAGATGAAGTTTAGGCATAAATTTTTAATTCACATCCTACCTTTTTAATATCTGCCTGAGAAACTGATTTATGAGTGTTATTTCAGTATGACTTACTGTTTTCACCGCTACCCAAACATACTATGGTGCAATGAACACAGAATTTGGCATTAAAGCAGAGCTTTGTTTATATAGCAGGCTATGCTGGAAGTGTGGGGCCTTAGAGTGTCACCATGATTAGTGACACAGATGGAACAGGAACAAGGTGAGTCATAGATGGGACACCTGTGGGCAACTGGAAGTCACTCAAAGCTAAAGGGCACAGGGGACATAGCAGAGAGAAAGAGTAGAGGAAAAGTTGAAAGATTTTAATTTAAATAAGTCTGGAAGCAGGGGGAGTCAGAATGTAACAGAACCCTAAAAGGTAGCCTGAGAGAAATAACTTACAATGGATGTGTCAGAACAGAAGATCATGTGGAGGAGGCATCTCTCCTCTAATACAAGGCTAGCGACATATCTTTTACCTTTGCATTTGTGCCCTCCAAAGAAATAATTTTGCTCTCAGGTTTGCCTGCAGAGATATGAACACTCCTAAGCCTTAGTTCAGATGAAAGGAGCCAGTTTAGCAAAGAGTACTCATTAAAATGTATAAAGCCGACCTGACTTCTTTAGACAGGAATACATTCATAAAACATTTATAGAAGTAGTGGAGGCAGTTGAAGGAAGGATGCAGTAGCAACCAGCATGCAACAGGCTGAGGAGATGCCAGAAGCTTCATAGCCAGTGCCAGAAGATGTATTTGTCCATGATTATCTTGCAGAAAGTTGCCCTGGTACCAGGAGACTTCTGCTATTCAGTACTGTCCTCTGGGTAGCTAACTACATACTCATCCCTGAAGAACAAGAACTATATAAAAATCAGTGTTGAATAAAGGTAAATAGTAGAAAAGAAGAAGAAACAAACAAAATCCCCACCAAATAGTAAATAAAATTTTAAAATGCAACCCCCACTTCCTCAAACCAACCAACCAAAACAGCAGGAAGACACAAAGCATGTCTGTCATTTTATACAGAAATCAGTCCACTGTTAGGAAGTTTGGGAAATCCTACTCTATATATAGTTATGTGGAAATTAATCATTCTCTTGGCAACTGAGAATCACAGAATCACAGGGGCTGGAAGGGACCTGGAAAGATCATCCAGTCCAACCCCTGCCAGAGCAGGATCACTGATACCATATCACGCAGGAACACATCCAGGTGAGTTTTGAATGTCTCCAGAAAGGAAGACTCCACAACCTCCCTGGGCAGCCTGTGCTCTGTCACCCTCACAGTGAAAAAATGCCTCAACTTCCACCCACTGCCCCTTGTCCTGTCATTGGGCACCACCAAGCAGAGCCTGGCTCCATCCTCTCAGCACTCATCCTTTACATATTTATAAACATTGATGAGGTCACCTCCCAGTCTCCTCTTCTCCAAGCTAAAGAGCCCTCAGCTCCCTCAGTCTCTCCTTGTATGGAAGATGTTCCACTCCCTTAATCATCCTCATGGCTCTGCACTGGACTCTTTCAAGTAGCTCCCTGTCTTTCTTGAACTGAGGGGTCCAGAACTGGGCACAATATTTCAGATGCAGCCTCACCAGTGCAGAGTAGAGGGAGAGGAGAACCTCTCTCTACCTACTGGTCACATCCCTTCTCATCCACCCCAGAATGGCACTGGCCTTCCTGGCCACAAGAGCACATTGCTGGCTAATGGTCATCCTTCCATCCACCAGGATCACCAAATCCCTTTCACCTTCACTGCTCTCCAGCAGGTCCGTCCCCAACCTATACTGGTGCATGGAGTTTTTCCTTCCCATGTGCAAGACTCTACACTTGCCCTTGTTGAACTTCATCAAATTTCTCCCTGCCCAGCTCTCCAGCCTGTCCAAGTCTTGCTGAATGGTAGTGCAACCTTGCGGTGTGTCAGCCACTCCACTCAGCTTGCTGCTGTCAGCAAACTTGCTGACAGTGCTGACATCCAGGTCATCGACAAATATATAGGGAAGGCTAGAGCAGACCAAATAATCACAGAATGTTAGGGGCTGGAAGGGACCTCGAAACATGACATGAATGTATGTAAATATGTCCAGTATATTGTTATTGCATTTTATACTTCAATATTTAGGGGTTTTTTGTTTGTTTGTTTTGGTAAAAATAGCTTCATTTTGCTTACAAACTCCTCAGTTAGTAGGAAAGATTTATTCGGGAGTAAATCTCCATTCTGGGTGTGAATCTCTGATTTGTTGGGTGGGCAAATCCAACCTACAATACTCATCCCCCTACAGGGATTATGAGCTTATAAAAGAATACTATAAAAAGACCAGTCTTTCTACACATGAGAGAAAACTTGCAGATAGTTACACTTGATAGAAACAATAGTCCCTGCCATTGGCAGGGGAGTTGGAACTAGATGATCCTTGAGGTCCCTTCCAACCAAAACAATTCTATGATTCTATGAATAAAGTTACTTTATGGTGTCATACTACACAGAGCTGCCTAATTGCTGTTACCTAATAATTCACTGTTTTATCTAATTCTTTTTTGTTGTTTGTTTTGATTCAAACACCAAAAAAAAAAAATCAATACAATACAATACAATACAATACACCAGGTTGGAAGAGACCTTCAAGATCATCGCGTCCAACCCATCAAACAATCCAACCCACCCAACAACTAGACCATACAGCCAAGCACCCCAGCAAGTCTTCTCCTGAACACCTCCAGTGAAGGTGACTCCACCACCTCCATGGGCAGCCCATTCCAATGGCCAATCACTCTCTCCGTGTAGAACTTCTTCCTAACATCCAGCCTAAACCTGCCCTGGCGCAGCCTGAGACTGTGTCCTCTTGTTCTGGTGCTGGCTGCCTGGGAGAAGAGGCCAACCTCTGCCTGGCTACAACCTCCCTTCAGGTAGTTGTAGAGAGCAATAAGGTCACCCCTCAGTCTCCTCTTCTCCAGGCTAAGCAACCCCAGCTCCCTCAGCCTTTCCTCATAGGGCTTGTGTTCCAAACCCCTCACCAGCTTTGTTGCCCTTCTCTGGACACGTTCCAGCAAGTCAACATCCTTCCTAAACTGAGGGGCCCAGAACTGGACACAGTGCTCAAGGTGTGGCCTAACCAGTGCAGTGTACAGGGGGAGAATGACCTCCCTGCTCCTGCTGGCCACACTGTTCCTGATGCAAGCCAGGATGCCATTGGCCTTCTTGGCTGCCTGGGCACACTGCAGGCTCATGTTCAGCCTACAATCAACCAGTACCCCCAGGTCCCTCTCTGCCTGGCCACTCTCCAGCCACTCTGACCCCAGCCTGTAGCACTGCTTGGGGTTGTTGTGGCCAATGTGCAGAATCCGGCACTTGGATGTGTTAAATCTCATGCCATTGGACTCTGCCCATCTGTCCAGCCTGTCGAGCCTGTCATTATTACTAAAACTCTTAATTAGAAAGGAAAAAAGATGGTGGTGGTCTTGACAGGGTGAACAGGTTATTACTGTATTACTTACAGTGATCTGGAATATTGGTGCAGCATATGTGTTCTGGAAATTAGATATAGGACTCTATTTAAGGATAATTGAAGAATCAGCTAGTATTAATCCTTTAATTATAGCCTTGATGAGACAACAGAGCAGTGCAGGTTAATTCACAGAAGATGACTGTCCAAGAGATTATGACCATCAAAATATTTAATTAAATTCCATAAATTAGTGAACTGCTTAATATACATACTTGTATATTTATTTTATTGATTCTGCAAAAGGGTAACTGGAGAACAAAATGCTATGCATCTGGCTCTCTGAATTATCCTATGTATTTAAGACTAAGTCAACAGAATCAAACCAGATCTCAGAATATGCACAGGACAACTTCACAGATAGTCTGAATCACGCACCTTGATGACAAGTGCTAGAGGAAGAGCTTTACACATTAATACACCACCTCAAGCACTGGTTTTGTAATTACAAAGGACATTTCTTTTGCTTTATTTTCAAAGGTTCCAGTGAGTCAGCAGGCACCTAGTGCATGAGTTGCAATTCACTATCAAGAGAATTCAAAGATCAGACTGCAGCACCCTCAACCCCCGGGCTAACTCCATTATTGATAATTTTTATACAGGTAAGTGTGTCGCCTGCAGTCTTTACTTCAAAAAACCATTGTGGCAAGACTCGGCAGAAACCAACAAAAGCCCACTAGATACCTATGCTAAGTTGTGACAAGTTAAGCTGTGCCTTTAAGACAAGGACAGCTACAGAATTCTCTAGCTGAATGTTCAGGTATAACAAGGAAAACAAAGATTAATCCTAAACGAATTTCATTGGTCAGATGTGAGATGTACCATAACAAATATCTCTAACATTCTTGCTCTCACTCACTTCAGCTTCAGTGTCAGTCTGTTCTGACATTCATTTCTTGGCCAGTCTGCATGCAACTGACCTTGGACTGAAACTGATGGGATAAGAATAACTAACTTTCTTAACAACTGCTTTTTGCTAACGAATTTCCCTTAACATCCTTTTTTTCTCTCTTTCTCCTTTTTCACCTAATTAACTACTAAGGGAAAGGGAAGGAGAAGGAGAGGGGTTTTGGGGAAAACCCAAAGGGGATTCTCCTCAGGAGGATCTGTGTTTGTGTTATTTCTTGTAAATTCTTGTATGATATTGTAAGTAGTGTATATTTTGTACATATACATTGCATTTCATTATTCATTATTCACTTCTCTGGCTGAGTTTAGCTGTGTTTTATGTGGGTGCGGGTGGATTAAACCATCACACCACTGCGTAAGTGAAGAACTGAAGGAGTATTGCCACAGAACGTGTTCTAAGAAGTATCTGAAGTTTAGAGCTGCAAAATAAATGTTTGCAAATGCTTCAAATGTTACAGTAGCAACACTTAACTCTGGAAATTGACATTAGAGACTACATCCTGTTTTCAAGCAGCTCTGATGCTCAACATATCAAAATCTATACCTGGTAAAATTTTTCTTGGTCTTGGCTATTTAAGAAGAAACTCAAAATAATTTATGTCATCCTTGTCTGTACTCTGCTATTTGACTTGCTAAGATTAAAACATGCTACTCTGTTTTCATCTCTTACATTACAGTCTCTTCACTTACAAATGCGATAAAGTATGAATTAAAGCCATAAAATTCTGCAGAAGTTAGACCTTTGAAGCCTGTTAGAGAAAGGTGGAGAGAAAAAGGATCTCCATTGAAGATTACCAGCATCAAACTGTCTCTGCTTTGAAACTGTTTATTTATTTGCTTCTACCATGTTGTGGTAGTTTTAGGCTATGCCTTTAATTTTTTCAGATCTTGAGCAGAAAAGTAGTAAAATGTAAATAAATCACTATTGGGTGTGAAAAGGGAAATAAAGATAAAGATAATTCTAAACAATTCCATTGGAGAGATAAGGAACTTAAACTGGTTGTACCAAACCAATTTATTCTTCTTGGCTCTGGAGAGTCACTTGCTTCTGCTTGACCTGTGGTTGAGTCTAACAAGCAACTTTTGCTGCTCCTTTCTCTTCTCCCTTTTGTACAGGGGGGTCTAGGTAGGCAGGGAAGGAGAAGCTAGAATATTCCTCTGATCTTTGACCAGGGGGGTCTTTGTGCTATTTATTAATTGTAAATGTCTGTAAATATAGTAAGCCCTGTATATTTTGTACACATTCATTGCATTCCATTGTAGATTGTAGTTGTGCCTGTAAATACAGCTTTCATTTGCTTCCATCTGAGCTGGTCTGGCAAAGTTAACGTTGGGGGGGTGGAATATTTCAACCCACCACACACATCTTTACAAGGGAACAAAACTTATTTTAACAATTGCCCTAGGAATTGCTGCCTTTCAACTAGGTGTCACAAGCCAATTTGATGAGGCTTCTATTATGAAAAGAGAATTTACTCATTAAACTAATGCTTTAAACTGCTTGATTATTTTCTTACTTTTATAATTCTATACTGGGGTTTGGAAAAGCAAGTTATATGCTACTATAATGATGTTGTTTTAATTCTATAATTCTACAGCAAGTGTCTAAACTCAAATAACTTAGGTCAAAAGTAGGAGCAATAATCTTAATGACCTTCACTCTGAAAAGCCTTCTTGAAAGGACTGGATGTTGAATATTCCATACCATAGATTCAGGTTAAAATGATTGGAATGTGTGGGGGACATCCATGGCGTTCATCAAGGTAGATAGGCCCTGAGACCGACCACCGTCCCGCTGATGGGAAGTAGAGACTAACATCTCTTGCTCTGTTTTTCTGCTTCCGCGCGGTCTATTGCCATTTGCTTATTAGTGTTATTAAACTGCTCCTATTTTACTCTCTGGCTTCTGTTATATTTTCCTTTCCTTCTTCCCCTGTTTCCTTAAAGAGGGGGAGTGATAGAGCGGCTTTGGTGGGCATCTGGCCCCCCCGGCCAGAGCCAAACCACCACAGTCCTTTTTGGTGCATTGGCCGGGAAACGAAAATATAACATAACCGTAATTTCTGCAGTTTTTTTTTTTTTTTCCTTTATTTTTGTATGCTTGCCTATGATACAGGCTTCTGTGCTGGTCACGTGGCTTGTTGATAACTTCTGCCTTGTTTTGGAAATGCTTCATTTGTTTAGGAACATGCCGAAGCAGATAATGGCTATGTGTTTCTTTATCCTGCTTGTAGGGCTGCTGATTTGTGGGAGCTATGCTAGAGAGGTCATCATTTCTGTCTCCCCACCTGAAATGAATGTGGAGAATCTTATTATGCAGGCCCCCAAGATTTTGAATCATCCTTATGTGAGCTCTCTAGTACTGCTAATCAACATTACTGGCATGTTGCGGGTTTTATGGAGTTTGATTCCATCATGGTATGAAAGGAGACAGCCTATGGGTGGGGATATATTGCAGTATGCCTTGAAGCGGTCAGTCCCTGGGTGGCAGGGTGTGTGGAAGGACTTGGGCAGATTCCTAGGACGGTTATCACCTCCCATAGCCTGGGACTTTACCCCAGAAGAGGCGAGTGATCCTACTAAACTGACTCGCCGTCTGATAGAAGGGTGCCTCACTTATCCCAATGAGAACAAACAACTTCTTGCTCTCTACTGGGGCCTGGCCTGTGCTTACCGAGCCACAATTCAATACTCTATGAGGACTATGGCTGAGGCAGGCACCCAAACACTACCTGAGGATACCACGGTGGAGATGGGGACCCAAACAGCAACCATAGAGATTGCCCCAGTTGTAAAAAAGAAGCAGTGGACAAGGAGGTCAACAGGTCCCTCTCAACGATTGGTAAGGGATGAGGAAGATTATGATCAAGAGGCTGGTCCATCAAGTGGGAAATTAGAGGGAGTGAGTGAGATCAAACAAGAAGCAGAGACTACTCGGTCCTTAACTTCAGCAGAACTGAGAGACATACGTAAGGATTATAGTCGCCAACCAGGAGAGCGGATTGCTGCTTGGCTGCTCCGGTGCTGGGATAATGGGGCTGATAGCCAATTGCTGGAAGTGAAAGAGGCCCAACAATTGGGACCCATTGCTAGAAACAGAGGTATTGAGAAAGGCATTGCAAAAGAGACAGGCATATGCAGCCTCTGGAGACGACTCCTGCTAAGTGTGAGGGCCAGGTACCCATGCAAGGAAGACCTTATGAGTTCTCCAGGGAAGTGGAATACTGCAGATGAAGGAATCCAATACCTAAGAGAGTTAGCGGTGTTGGAAATTATCTATAGTGATTTAGATGATCAAAGTGTCTCCACAGATCCAGAGGATGTCCCATGCACACGGGCCATGTGGAGGAAAGTGATCCAAGGTGCTCCAGCATCGTATTCAAACAGCTTAGCATTGATGTACTCTGTGGATGAGGATGCACGGTCAGTGGAGATTGTGTCAGCCTGGCTCCAGAATTTTGAAGATAACCTCTGCACCAATTCATCTCCACGAGCCAGTGCCCCATCGACTAGGTACACTCCAGGAAATCCGTCCCCTCCTGCCTCAGTCGGAGGGAAAGGGAGCCCCAGACACACACCACGTGCAGTACTCTGGTTTCTTCTTCGTGACCAGGGTGAGGATATGAGGAAGTGGGACGGTGAACCCACTTACAAATTGGAAGCTCGGGTGCGTGAATTGAAAGGGAAAACAACAGCTAAAAAGCCATCATTTAAGAAAACAGCAAAGGTATCTGCAGTAAAAAGCCAAGAGAGTAATCAACCATCTCTCAGGAGAAAAAGAACAGAGATTATACCCCTTGACCCTGATGAGGAGACCTCTGGCCAGGTACCACCCAGATCAGATAGTGAATGCTCTGATGAAGACCAGGAGTAGAGGGTCCCTGCCTTCGGCCAGGAGGAGGAGAGGGATGACAGAGTGTATTGGACTGTGTGGATTCGATGGCCTGGCACATCAAAACCACAGAAATATAAGGCACTGGTAGACACAGGGGCACAATGTACATTAATGCCATCAGGACACAGAGGTGCTGAATCTCTTTGGATTTCTGGAGTGATGGGAGGTTGCCAGGAGCTGTCTGTATTAGAAGCTGACGTGAGCCTAACAGGAGACAAGTGGGAAAGACATCCCATTGTGACTGGTCCAGAGGCCCCTTGCATTCTTGGTATTGATTACCTCAAGAGGGGGTACTTCAAGGACTCAAAGGGCTATCGATGGGTTTTTGGCGTGGCCACGGTCAATACAGAGAAGATCAGACAGCTGTCTACCCTTCCTGGCCTTTCAGAAAGTCCCTTCGTTGTGGGATTGCTGCAGGTTGAAGAGCAACAGGTGCCAATTGCTACCAGAACAGTGCACCGACGGCAGTATCGTACAAACCGAGACTCCCTGGGTCCCATTCATGAACTGATTCACCAGCTGGAGATCCAGGGAGTGATCAGCAAAACGCATTCACCTTTTAACAGCCCCATCTGGCCAGTGCCAAAATCTGATGGAGGATGGAGATTAACTGTGGACTATCGTGGCCTGAATGAAGTGACACCACCACTGAGTGCTGCTGTACCAGACATGCTAGAGCTCCAGTATGAGTTGGAGTCAAAGGCAGCTAAATGGTATGCTACTATTGACATCGCCAATGCATTCTTCTCAATTCCATTGGCAGCAGAGTGCAGGCCACAATTTGCTTTCACATGGAGGGGTGTTCAATACACCTGGAATCGCTTGCCCCAGGGGTGGAAGCATAGCTCCACAATTTGTCATGGACTAATCCAGAGTGAACTGGAAAAGGGTGAGGCCCCTGAACATCTGCAGTACATTGATGATATTATTGTATGGGGCGATAAAGCAAAGGAAGTGTTCGAGAAGGGAGAAAAAATTATTCAAATACTCTTAAAGGCTGGGTTTGCTATAAAGAAGAGTAAAGTCAAAGGACCTGCGCAAGAAATTCAGTTCTTGGGAATAAAATGGCAGGATGGACGCCGTCATGTACCTATGGAAGTGGTCAACAAGATAGCAGCAATGTCTCCACCATCTAACAAGAAAGAGACACAGTCCTTTCTAGGCCTTGTGGGGTTCTGGAAAATGCATGTTCCAGGCTACAGTCAACTTGTCAGCCCTCTTTATCGAGTAACTCGAAAGAAAAATCAATTTGAATGGGGTAGTGAGCAGCAACAAGCTTTTGAACAAATCAAACAAGAGATAGCTCGTGCAGTGGCACTTGGGCCCATCCGAACAGGACCATCAGTGCAGAATATCCTTTACACTGCAGCTGGGGAGCATGGTCTCACTTGGAGTCTCTGGCAGAAGACACCAGGTGAAACCCGAGGTCGACCATTGGGATTTTGGAGTAGAGCATATCGAGGATCAGAAGCCCACTATACACCAACTGAGAAGGAGATTTTAGCAGCCTATGAGGGAGTTCGAGCTGCATCGGAAGTAGTGGGTACAGAGGCACCTCTCCTCTTAGCACCCAGGCTGCCTGTGCTGCATTGGATGTTCAGAAGAAACATCCCTTCCACTCATCATGCCACCAGTGCTACATGGAGTAAGTGGATAGCACTAATCACACAGCGAGCTCGACTGGGAAAACCAAACCACCCAGGAATTCTGGAAGAGATTATGGACTGGCCAGAAGGTAGAGATTTTGGAGCATCGCCTGAGGAAGTGGTTCGTGCCCAAGAGGCACCACCATACAACGAGTTACCTGAAGATGAAAGGCCTTATGCTCTGTTTACTGATGGATCATGTCGTGTGGTAGGAAACCACAGGAAGTGGAAAGCTGCTGTATGGAGTCCTACACGACGAGTTGTTGAGGCTACTGAAGGAGAAGGTGAATCGAGTCAATATGCAGAGGTGAAAGCCATCCAACTAGCTCTAGAGATTGCTGAAAGAGAAAAGTGGCCAGTACTTTATCTTTACACAGATTCTTGGATGGTGGCTAATGCCTTGTGGGGATGGCTACAACAATGGAAGAAGACCAATTGGCAACGCAGGGGCAAGCCTATTTGGGCTGCCTCATTGTGGCAGGACATTGCTGCTCGGGTGGAGAACATGACTCTGAGGGTACGTCATGTTGATGCTCATGTACCTAAAATTCATGCTAATGAAGAACATCAAAACAATGAGCATGCAGACAAGGCTGCCAGAATTGATATAGCTCAAGTGGATCTAGACTGGGAGCGAAAAGGTGAACTGTTTGTAGCTCGATGGGCCCATGAAACATCAGGACATCTAGGGAGAGATGCTACGTACAGGTGGGCTCGTGACCGAGGGGTGGACTTGACCATGGAAGCCATCACACAGGTCACACATGACTGTGAAACCTGTGCTGCAATCAAGAGGGCCACGAGAGCCAAGTCTCCCTGGAACAGAGGGCGGTGGCTGGGTTTTCGCTATGGTGAGGCCTGGCAGATTGACTATATTGGACCACTGCCACGAACACGCCAAGGCAAGCGTTACATCCTCACCATGGTAGAAGCAACTACAGGCTGGTTGGAAACATATCCTGTAAATCATGCTACTGCCCAGAACACCATCTTAGGCCTTGAAAGGCAAATCCTGTGGCGGCACGGTACCCCTGAACGGATCGAGTCTGACAACGGAACTCACTTCAGGAACAATGCCATCAGCTCTTGGGCCAAGAAACATGGCATCGAATGGGTGTATCACATTCCCTATCACCCACAAGCCTCTGGGAAGGTTGAAAGATACAATGGACTGTTAAAGACTATGCTGAAAGCATTGGGTAATGGGGCATGGAGGCATTGGGATGCAAATTTAGCAGAAGCCACTTGGCTGGTTAATTCTCGAGGATCTGCTAACCGTCCTGGTCCTGCCCAAACAGAACCCTTGCACACTGTGGGGGGAGATAAGGTCCCTGTAGTGCACATGGGAAAATGGCTAGGAAAGGCAGTGTGGGTTGCTCCTCCCATGGGGAAAGGCAAACCCATTCGTGGGATTGTCTTTGCTCAGGGGCCTGGATGTACTTGGTGGGTAATGAAAAGAAATGGGGAGACTCAGTGTGTGCCTCAAAGGGATCTAACATTGGGGGAAAGGTAATTTGGAATGTGAATAATGTGAGTTGCATGTTGCAGAAAGTAGCGAAGTAAGAAGAATCCAGACTGATGAAGGTTTGCAAGGATCAAGAGCGACACAACGGTTGAGACCAGCTGGAGTTGGTGTTCAAGAACAGAATAACAAAAACAACAAATCGAACTCTCTTTAATAGGGGACTGAGATATTGATATAAATCTCTATATGTTGGAGTATTGAGATGGTTTAAGTATGTAGATCACATTGTGAATGTAAGCAAGAAATTATTGTTTTGAAGAATCAAATGAGATAATTAAATGTATTGAAATGTGTAGAACCTGAGCATGATGCAAATGGTATGGAATAAGGGGTGGAGATTGTAGTGGGTTGAATTGAGATGGAGTTAATTCTCCTCACAGCATCTTTCTAGTGCTGTGGTTTTTTGCAGCAGTAGTTGATAACACAGCAGTGTTTTGGCTACGGCTGAATCTAGTATCCAGGCTGTGTCCTTTCAACATTTGCCTGCCCCAAGAGTGGATCAAGGGGCAGGCAAAATCTTGGGAGGGGACACAGCTGAGCCAGCTGACTCAGACTGGCCAAAGAGGTATTCCATACCATATGACATCAGCTCAGGTATAAGAATGAAGTGGAAGAAGGAAGTGTGGGGAATTCGTCCATGGCGTTCATCCTCCCAAGGAACCACCAAGCTTAGAGAGCCCTGCTTCCCGAGACCGACCACCGTCCCGCTGATGGGAAGTAGAGACTAACATCTCTTGCTCTGTTTTTCTGCTTCCGCGCGGTCTATTGCCATTTGCTTATTAGTGTTATTAAACTGCTCCTATTTTACTCTCTGGCTTCTGTTATATTTTCCTTTCCTTCTTCCCCTGTTTCCTTAAAGAGGGGGAGTGATAGAGCGGCTTTGGTGGGCATCTGGCCCCCCCGGCCAGAGCCAAACCACCACAGTTACATGAATAAGAGTTGTGAGGCATGCCTTAAATACTATTTGTCAGCTGTAAAGAATAGCTTTCAGGATTTTATAAACAGATATATCCACTGACCTACACACTTGAGAAACTTTCATCTTGGTGAGAGCAATTGGTAGAGGTGAGGAAAGAGGAACCTTAAAGAACTACTACAACAGAGTGACAAATGGGATTGTAGGTGGAAGAGAAACAGTGCTTACAACACTCTGGAAATACTGCAGTTGACAGCAATAATCTCATTTCACTCAGTGATTTCTAGAACTACAAAGTCAGAGCTCCATCTCCCAGAATCTGGAGAAGTTTCCTAAGAGAATAATTTGAAGAGGGACTTGGCAAATAACTTCTGGCTTAGAACTAAGCTGACTTGTCTAAATACCAAAATCCGGTTAAAATTACAGTGGGGGTCCAGAACACAGGTATTTTTCAGCTTAAGCCTCTAAGGATTTAGCATTTCTATTACACACCTAACATTCTCCCAACACCACCAGTGCTGTCTGTCTCACTAGATTAAGTTGTTATTTTCTGCTGGTGACAGTGGTGACAGCACTCATCTAGAAGTGTGCAAGCTGATTTCCTTTCTGGCAAAACCTGGCCTTCGTCCACAACAGTGGGGTAGGGGTGGGCTCCATATCTCTTGCTGAAATTGTGTTGCTATGATTACTTTGTCCAGCAAGAGAAAGCCCACAGAGGGAGCATGAGTGTGTGCCCTGGAAATACTAAGTGCTGGAAAAGGGAATTTGCATATCTACAGCAGTTTTAAATTCCTTTACAATAGAAAACGTAGGCACTTCAGGATCTAAATCCTGTGGATGTAACCAGCTCTGAAACCTCTGTTACAAGGGGGTAAGGGGAAGGGCAAGGGGACACTTTTAAAGTTTGCTCTTTTAAATGTCTTTGTAAGAAAGGAAAAGATTTGATGGTGGCAGCAGTCTTCACTCATCTCCACTAGTTTGTGGATCTTCCTGTGGAGTCAGGCTCTTCTTGGTGGTGCCCAATGACAGGACAAGGGGCAATGGGTGGAAGTTGAGACACAGGAAGTTCCATGGGAACAGAAGGAATTTTTTTTTTTTTGCTGTGAAGGTGACAGAACACTGGAACACTGGAACCAGTGGGGTTGTGGAGTCTCCCCCTCTGGAGATATTAAAAACCTGTCTGCATGCATTCCAGTGAGATCCAGTACAAGTGATCCTCCTCTGGCAGGTGGGTGGACTAGATGATCTTTCAAGGTACTTTCTGTCCCCTTATATTCTGTGATTCCTATGCAGTGAAAAGTTCACACACAGCAGTTAAAAG
Source organism: Picus viridis (assembly GCA_033816785.1). Lineage (NCBI taxonomy): Eukaryota > Metazoa > Chordata > Aves > Piciformes > Picidae > Picus > Picus viridis. The sequence goes on along the minus strand of CM066570.1, from coordinate 26,570,595 downwards.
ACAATCTGGACTGTCTCCAGATAAAGTCTTCACCTTCTATGCTCATTAAAGCTATCACACAAAATAATAATCCTGGGTGCAGCTGAACACTGACGAAGCCTGTAAGACCCTTAGTGTCCTGGCTGGGCTGCTCTGCCCAGCAGGGGATGGTGACAGTGGATCAGGCAGAGGCAGGGCAGGCATGCCAACAACGGCTGCCATTTTGCAGGATGAGTGAGATGAGCACCCATGACCAGCCAGGAGAGTCCAATGATTGTCAAGCAAGTCCAGCAAACTGGAAAGTCATATCAGCAGATGAAGATTCAGGTTACCAAGTGCAAGAAACTTTGCAAAGTAACTGGAAGGAGAATTGGGAATAAAGGAGCAAAACTTGTAGACTGAGATAAAACACATTAAATAACAAAAGTTAAAGAAAATATAACAACAAAATAATAATAATAACAACAACATCATTATCACATTATTATTTATCATGAAATTATAGTTGTATTATTGTTATTGTTGTTGTTGTTGTTGCTATTGCAAGTAATATTTAAAAAATAGTGAGATAAATAAGAACCAAGAAAGGACAAATGACACAAAATGCTGTTGCTCACCATCCACTGGCTGATGACCAGAGAGTGACCCACCCCTCCTGGCCAGGGGTGATCTCCCCAGTTTATATGCTGAGCATAATATCTTATTGTAATGAATATCCCTTCACCTAGTTCAGGTCATCTGTCCTGGCTATGCTCCATTCCACCAGAAAATAATAAGACTAAATATAAATACTAAAATGAAGACATTAAATGGGATTGTTAATATTAATAATATTATTAATATTATTAATAATATCTGAATATTAATATCAGATATAGTAGAGAAATGAGATTCACAGGATGTCAGAGGTTGGAAAGGACCTCCAAAGGTCATCAAGTCCAACTCCTAAACCAGGAACCACACATGACTGTTAAAATAACTGATGCTATAAATGACTTTATTGCCATTTAGGAAAGTTGATCTCAAGTTAGTTTCCCATCCTTATGTTAATCACAAGTAGATTTTTGTAGTGACTTTGCTTATTCATAATCATGAGTCATCACTTATGCAGAGAAGTTTTTTAGCCCTGTGGTTCCTTTAGATGCTTCTTGTAATTTCCTCTCTGAGAATTCATAATTTACAATCAATACCTTATGGCTGCCATAGTTTTGTCTCTGTAACCACACAGAAAGGTCAGGCTGGATGTAGCTCTGAGCAACCTGAGCTAGTGCGAGGTGTCCTTGCCCATGGCAGGGGGCTTGGAACTAGATGATCCTTGAGGTCCCTTCCAACTCAGGCAATCTTATGATTCTATGTACAATCTGATGACCTTACTGGATAACTGAGAAGCAAGAATAAAAATTGGGAAAAGAACAATAAATATGCAAACAGTCATAGAAAAACATGAAACTTTTATATGTTAATTCTGACATTCTCCTTTCCAGGTTCATGTAAAAGCAATTGTTTTAGAGACAACCACAGGAAAACCAAATTGTCACAGATTTTTGGAAGAAAATTAGTTTATGTTTTCAGTCCTTGTGGTGGGTTGAAATTACCCCCCAACTAATTTGGAGAGAGTATCCCCAAAATAAAAATTGCCAGGCTATCTCAGAAGGTTTTGGAAGCAAATGAAGCAGTATTTATGAGCAAACTAAAATTTAGAAGTATGAAATGCAATGAATATGTACAAAAGAAACAAGATATGTACAATATATATACTTTTACAATTTATAAACTACACAGAAACTCCTCAGACCCTTTCAGTCTGTGGAGTCAGGGACCAGGCTAAAGTTCCCCCTTCAAACTGTAACAGTCCTTTTGCCTGGCCTACCTTTCATTGTCTATGCTGACAGCATGAAGTTTGGCTATATAAGGAAATCCTCTAAGACTGCAGTTTTAAGTTTGAGAAGACAAGAATTCTTGATTGCAAAGTTGTGCAAGCTTGGGTGTAAGGAGACCTTTGTCTCAGAAATTGCACACCACTGAGTAGCAGCTTTTTATCTTAAGCACACGCATGTACCTCAGATTTCCTGGAACAGTCCTGCATAGTCATATTATTTCCTGGGGTCTTACATCATGTTCTTCCACTGAAATTCAGTACTGGGTTTATTCAGTTTGCTGTTTTCATCCTTTGTGATACCTGAGGGTGGTCTGCTTCAGGCCAGTTTGTTTCCTTGTCAAGGTTCCTCCCTATCTATTGTGCTTGTTTAGAACATCAGTGTCTTGTCCTTGCAAATTCCATTTGCGCAGTTGCTCCTCAGTGAGTCCTCATTTCTGCTGAGGTGAATTTTACTGTACCAATGCAAAGGCAGCAATGGTTTTATCATGTTCTCAGTATTATCACAAACTGGTGCAATTTTAGCACTCAATATATGTTTCTCTGCACCTCATTTCTATGACCTAAGGTCTTTAGTGTTTTAGCTAGAATACTTTTATCCCCTGAAGTGTTGCCATTTCCACAGCTAATTTATATTCATGTTTACCTCCCCTGTAGTACTTAAGAAAGGGTCTGAAATATTCCTCTCTAAGTAGTGAGGAAGTATTTCAGCATTAAGCTTTATTACATTTTTTTAGCTCCTTCCTTAGTATTTATTCTTTACCACCTGCTTGGATCATATTGTTTGTTCTCTTTGCCTCTCAATTTAAGCTTGCTAATCATCTGTTAATGCAGTTTCAATGAAACATCCCTTGCATGAAACCTCATCAGCCACCTCATTACCAAATCTTACTGAAGTCACTCCACCTATTATCACCTGGCCAAATTATCCTTATGTTTTGTCATTGAGTATGTGGGCAAGGAGAGATTGTTATATGAACATTAATAGGAAATAATAATAACGATGATTTAATCTAACTTAACCTTGAAACAGTAAATAAATGCATGTTTCACCACTTAAAAAAATAGACTTCAGCTTAAGTTACACTTAACAAAGGCTTCTGTTTACTTGCTAGTGTAGCTGGATGTGACATAAAATTACTATTAATGCATGCAGCAGCCAAATCAAACATGTGTAATGAAGTATTCAGAAAGAGTAAGAACTCAAAAGAATTTCTGATATTAGAAGACGTAAGACAAACATGCCACTTGGTAATGGTAACAATTACTAGCATTTTAGATCTTGGGCTATTGGTAATTTGATTTTCTCATCTAACATTGCGGCAGGAAATAAGCATCCCACAAAGAAGAGGAATTGGTCATTCTGTCAGCATATAGAAATGTCAGTTTCACAGAGTTCTGTAATTCTTCCTGTATGAGACTGTACTTTTTTCCTATAGGTATAGCTAAGTAAACTCTCATGAGCCTATTCTTATCTAAAGCTAGAATTTGCACTGCAGATGTTCCATAACCACAAAATGGAAGTTTCACGGGCTTTGGAACACTTATAAGAAATTAATTTTCTCTTTGCACAAAGCTATTAATTAAAAGAAATATGACCATGTATCATTCACTAATGGCCATTCTCTCCAAGAAATGCAACTGGAATATTAAGTAATAGTTAAAATGATGTGAATACAAGAACTTAGCCTTTACAGTCCAACCCATTCTTTTCAGGAAGGAACTGCAGTTCACATGAGATTTACTCTCTAAACAATGTATTGCTCATGAAGGCTGTCAATTTATTGCTGTAGTGAGTGGATTCATTCTTTGCCTCCTCCACAGAGGCTGAGCAAACTTTCTGTAACACACTTGCCAGTGCCTTTATCACACTCCAGAAGTGGGAACATCCAAGAGAATAGAAGGAAAGTACAGTTTTCATGACAGCAGCAGTGTTTGCCCCTTCTTTTTAGCATACTGCTAAGTGTAAAGTCTTTGTTAGTTTGCAAGTCAGAGTTGAAACTCCCTGAATTCCTCAACATGCTGGTAAAAGAACAGAATATTTCTTGAAATATATGTTGTGATGAGCAAGTTTTCCTTAGAGAAGGACCAGTGTAGAAAAAATTCTTAAACCAAATATAGTGAATTTTCTCTTATTCTCAAATGTCAAAGTGATTGATTGGATTATGTGGCCAGACTTTTGCTTCAAGTCGTTCTACTCTGATATCACAGGACCACAGGATGTCAGTGGTTGGAAGGGACCCAAAAAGATCAAGTCCAGTCCCTCTGCCAGAACAGCAAGACCATACAATCTAGCACAGGTCACAGAGGAACACATCAAGACAGGGCTTGAAAGTCTCTGGAGAAGGAGACTCCACAACCTCTCTGGGAAGCCTGTTCCAGTTGTCTGTGACCCTTGCAGTAAAGAAGTTCCCCCTGGTGTTGAGGTGGAACCGCCTGTGCTGCAGCTTGCATCCATTGCTCCTTGTCCTATCACAGGGAGCAAGTGAGCAGAACCTGTCCCCTCCCTCCTGACCCCCAGCCCTCAGATATTTATAAGCATTTACTAAATCCCCTCTAAGTTTTCTCTTTTCCAGACTAAAAAGCCCCAGGTCCCTCAGCCTCTCCTCATTAGGCATTGTTCCAGTCCCCTAATCATCCTCATAGCCCGCTGCTGGACCCTCTCCAGCAGATCCCTGTCCCTCTTAAACTGGGGAGCCCAAAACTGAATGCAGTACTCAAGATAAGGTCTCACCAGGGCAAAGTAGAGGGGGAGGAGAACCTGCCTTGATCTGCTGGACACACTCTTCTTAATACACCCCAGGATCCCATTGGCCTTCTTGGCCACCAGGGCACATTGCTGTCCCATGGATAACTTGTTATCCAACAGGATTCCCTGGTCCCTCTCCTCTCCAGCAGATTTTCTCACTTCCTGGCTCTGGAGAGATACTAACTTGCTTCTGCTTGACCTTGGCTGTGTTGTTTTGGTATTAATATGCCTCTGCTCCTTTTGCCCTTTTTATGTACAGGGGAGTCTGGGGAGGCAGGGAAGGAGAAGCTAGTAGTCACTGACCAGGGGAGTTCTTGTGCTGTTTGTTAATTGTAAATACCAGTAAATATTGTAAATCCTGTATATTTTGTACATATTGATTGCATTCCATTGTAGACTGTAGTCCTGCTTGTAAATACAGCTTTCATTTGCCTCCAACTGGGCTGGCCTGGCAAAGTTAATGTTGGGGGGTGGGGGGGAAATGTCAACCCACCACATATTCTTAACTGATCTGTGTTCTTGCTGTGTCATATACACATTGCAGGTCAGTATTGTGTCCTTCCCCATAAATTATATCTCAATTAATTATTTTTAAAATTTCTTTTACATCAGTAGTTCAACATGTTAACATTTAGTGGAGCTCTTTAGATATATCCAATTTATTGAGTCCTCCTGGGCACTACTTTTTAACAGTCTGCCAGTTAGTTCTTAATTCCTTTTTCAGGGACTGTAGAAATAATGTTCTGATTTTTTAATTCATTTTTTTTTAAAGTCTGTACAGCTTTAAATAATGCCTTTGGAACATCTAAATATATTACACCAGTGGTTATTGTTGGCAATCAACCTTGTAATCCCATAAAAAAATGAAATGAGATTTGTTAGATAAGACCTAACCTCTGTAACACGATATTGATTGCATTTCTATTGCTCCTAAATTAATTATCTATTGATTGCATCTCATGTCAGCTTTCCATACTTTTGCTTAAAGATGATAACATGGTGTAATCAATCTATACTTTACCTGAGACATGCTACTGGCTCCAGTGGCACACTCTGAACTCTCTTATTCTCAGAAATGACACCTCTAGTCTGTTATTGATTAAAAATAACTAACAGGAAGCTGGAAATAAATGTAGTCAGATATTTAGGACTCTTGGGATCATTCAAGTTATCCAGATAGCCTGCTCTCACAAGCAAGCTCCAAAGATCAGGAGGGAAAAGAACACACAAATCCCTGGGCTGTGATAAGGAGAGTTTAATGAAATGATTAAATGGACAATTACCTTATTCTATTTCACAGAAAATCACAGCAAAAGCAGAACCAACATCAGAAGCCAGCCAGAAAATGACCCCTCACATCCCATACCTGCAGCCAGCCCAGAGGAAAAGTCCAACACCCCAAAATGGAAGCAGGAAGCCTCCCATGTTGCAATCATAGAATCATATAATTGTTAGGGTTGGAAGGGACCTTGAGGATCATCTACTTCCAACCCCCGGCCATGGGCAGGGACTCCTCACACTACATCAGGTTGCTCAGAGCCACATCCAGCCTGGCCTTAAAAACCTCCAGGGATGAGGCTTGTACCACCCCCCCGGCAACCTGTTCCAGTGTCTCATCACCCTCATCGTGAAGAACTTCTTCCTACCTACAAGCTCCATGACACTTTGCTCCAGACAGCAATTTCATTTTAAAGCTGGCATGATGGCAGCATGGTATTGAAAAACCTCTTCCCAGCAGCTCCTGGTCTATTATCACCGGGAGAAAGAGAGAAAAAGAGAAAGGGAGATGGAAAGGGTGAGTGACTGACCATAGCTGGTTCTGCTAAGCGTTTGAGATGTGCTTCTACCTTTACAGACTATGCCCACTCTTTGATCATACATTCCTAGTGCTCTTAATAGCCCAGATTAGTTCAACCTCTCCCCATTTTATCACTACAATTATCACCACTCTACTGGTAGTGGAGGAACAACCATGTCCTGAGAGCAACTGAACATATCTGAGATAGAAAGTCTCAAACCTCACCAGACACAACAAAGCTATCTATTAGTATCATGCCTGATACATACTGAATTTGTGAGTAAACCAGTATGCAACATTCCATCTTACATTAGAAATGTATCTATTCATTGCTTATTTTTCTATGTATCACTATATGGAATGCTATCCCTTCAGGGGAATGACAATATGCTAATTTTCCATCTGAAGAATTTGTAGCAGATAACATAAAATCATAATAATGACATTACCAGTATCATAAACTCTTACAGCCAGATCAGCACCTGGGAGGCATTTGGCTCAGCTTGCTGAAGCGCTTTGGGGCTGCTCTTGAGCCAGTCCCTGCGCAGCCTATATCAGTGCTTGGGATTGCCCCGACCCAGATGCAGGACCTTTATACAATACAATATGATACAATACAATACACCAGGTTGGAAGAGACCTTCAAGATCATCACATCCAACCCATCAACCAATCCAACCCACCTAAACAACTAAACCATGCAACCAAGCACCCCATCAAGTCTCCTCCTGAACACCTCCAATGATGGTGACTCCACCACCTCCACGGGTAGCCGATTCCAATGGGCAGTCACTCTCTCTGTATAGAACTTCTTCCTAACATCCAGCCTAAACCTGCCCTGGCACAGCCTGAGACTGTGTCCTCTTGTTCTGGTACTAGCTGCCTGGGAGAATAGACCAACCTCTGCCTGTCTACAACCTCCCTTCAGGTAGTTATAGAGAGCAATAAGGTCACCCCTCAGTCTCCTCTTCTCCAGCTAAGCAACCCCAGCTCCCTCAGCCTTTCCTCATAGGGCTTGCATTTGGTCTTGTTGAACTTCATGAGGTTGTCATGGGCCCACCTCTCCAGCCTGTCCAGGTCCCTCTGGATGGATCCCTTCCCTCCAGCCTGTCTGCTGCACCACACAGCTTGGTGTTGTCAGCAAACCTGCTGAGGGTGCACTCTGCCACTGTCCATGTCACCAGCAGAGATGTTGAACAAGACTGGTCCCAGTACTGATCCCTGAGGGCCTCCGCTCATCACTGGCCTCCACTTGGACATGGACCCATCATGTCATCTTGCATCTTGTGTCATCTTGCTGAGAAAAAACAATATTGAAATTAAAATGTGCTCTGGGCATACTGCTTGGGTTTCTACTTTTTAATGAAATTAAAAAAAAAACCCAAATTAAAGTGAGCCACTGAAATTAATTCTTCCATCAAGATTATTGTGTGATTCACATCTCTGAATACAAATAGATGTGAGATCAATAAGCTTTTACCATTTCTAGCCCTTCAAATCCATATCCAAATCTTAGAAATCAAAGTGTAATACCACAGAATAAAACTGCTCAATGGGAAACATGCTGAGCTGGGAACGGTATCTGAAGAGCAAAGAAAGGAAGTCAGCTAAATTTGTACTAATATGAGATTAATGAAACCCAAGAATTGTTTAACTCTGATAAGGAGGAATTACGCTGTGTCACTTTCAGAGGCTTTCTGATGAGTAAAGTGACTTTTGCCAATGTTTTACTTGCTTTTCAAGGTGACCTAGAGCGGCTAGGTGTGACTCTGCTCTCTAGCTAACAGAACTGTCCTGTCACAGAAGCAACTTCTCCTGGCTCACAGCTCCCATTGAATTAATAATGCAGAGGAGACTGCTTCTCAGAGAATTTTTCTTTGTGAGAGGAGCTCACAGCTCAGTGTACATGGGAATTTGTTAGGAACTGCAAACCACCAGGCCGTGAAGATGCCCTTGGCCACAGTCCCTGTATTTTTGGAACAACAACTTACAAGTTTTCTGTGCTTGGAGGAAAGAAAAGCACTGATTTACACATTGAGTGGTAATAAAGAAAAGATGATACAAAAGAAACTGGAACTAAAATGAAGGCTGAGAAAGGAAAGCACTAAATGAAGAAAGAAGCACTACTTCAGGTGCAACCTGGTGAAGCTGAGTGACTCATTGCCTCAAAAATTAAAGGAGCAAGAAATGCAGGTGGATTTTAAAATGGACTAAATGAGTATTGATTGCTTTTGTGAGCATAAATTGGTTTAGAGAATTATGTACTCTGAGAAACCTAATAATGTCTCATATTTGAGGAGACAACTTATTAACTTGCAGAGACACAATCATTTTCTGCCATGTTTATTGGTGTGCAATTAACTGCAATGCATTTGACACCTTTCTTTAAGGCAGCAAGTATTGATTCCTATAACACAGTACTCAGCCTCATTTATGGAATATCCTTTCATTTCTCGTGAAGCACCACAACTGCACTTTGCTTCTGAGTTTATCTTGATGACATACTTAATCTTTATTTCACTCCTAATTTGGTATCCATACACTTATAAGAACTCTAGAAGGAAGTGAAGTTATTTTCTTCATGAGTTCACTGGGGAAAGTACATAACAACTCAAACTGTCACAAACCATCAGTGGCTAATGTTGTTATTATTTTTTAACCTTATTACTATTCAAAAAGTTATTAAACTGCATTACAAAGAACTCAAGAAATTTCTATGGATTTTCATGTCATGATCCTTCCCTTCCTCTGTGGGGGCATAGACTCATGCAATAGTCTGGATTGGAAGAGATCTAAAAATTCATCTAGTCTGACCCCCTCTGCATTCAGCAGGGGCATCCTCCACTAGATCAGGTTGCCCAAAGCTCTGTCCAGCTCACCTTGTGTATCTCCAGGCATGGGGATCCCACCACCTTCCCAGGCAACCTGTTCCAGCATTCCACCATTCCATTCCAGTAAAGAAACTGTTCCTAACATCCAATGTAAATCTGCTCTTCTCCAGTTTGAAGCCATTGCCCCTTGTCCTATCGCCACAGGCCTTTGTAAAGGGTCTCTCTCTATCCTTTTTGTAAGCCCCTTCAGGTACTGGAAGGCTGCTATTAGGTCCCCCAGAGCCTTCTCTTCTCCAGGCTGAACAACCCCAGCTCCCTCAGCCTGTCCTTGTAGCAGAGGTGCTCTACCCCCTGATCATTTTGTGGCCCTCCTCTGGACCTGCCCCATCAGGTCTATGTTCTTCCTGTATTGAGGTCTCCAGACCTGGATGAGGTCTCACCAGAGAAATGGGGTGGGTAGTTTCTCCTGCTGTGTCTTTTCCTCCTGCTGTTTATTAGAGGTATTCCAGTACCTCTTGAAGTGTTGGGAAAGGGCCAATATTTGAACAAAACAGTTTAAACTACAAGTAATCATATCCCTGAAAGTAATCTCATGAGAAAGTAGCTTTTTTTCACATTAACTAATTGTTTTCTGATTGAAATGCATTTTTATCCTGTCAAGGGCATCTCCACAGTTCCTTTTCATTTTTGGAATATCCCTTTGGTTTGAATTGTAAACTGCATACAATATTTCTTCTCTTTCTTATTAATCATTACTGAAGTATTTGTCAGATATATAAACCAATGTTTATTTCCTCGAATCTGTGAATATTAAATATGCTTATTTGTTAACTGGTAGGCTGGATCCAATACTGAGGTAGCTCCATCTGCTTCAGGCTTGGGTGGATTTATGGTTGTCATCTGCGACAGCTCAATTCTGTTCCCTGATTGCTTTAGAATTTTGCAGCAATGCAGTTTTGTCCTTCCATTTTCTTTAACAAGGTTGATAGAATTTGCAATTACTGATGGGCTCTGTTCACTCTGTCTTCTTTATAGTGTGCTGAGCTCATATACAATCTAAAGACAAAGAGAATCATGAAGCTAGGTTTATAAACACTCTTCCCCTTCATAATGATTAGAATATTTGCTTTAATTTTTATATTTTATCTATTTAATTCTGCAAGAACCATGCCTCTTCTATTAATGAATGTTTTGAAATAGGTGACCTGTGAGTGTGTGAGGAACACCTTTGACCAAACAGAAATAAATCTGTTGTAATTAGACTAACAGGGGGATACCATAAATTTGAATCAAACTCATTCTTGAAACCACAGAGTTCAATCAGATTGTGCCTACAGATCCACACTGCCTGTGACTTGATTCATATAGTGGTTTGGGGTCAAAGGGACCTTAAAGATCATCTAGTTCCACCCCACCTCCCATGGGCAGGGACACCTCCCACTAAACCAGGTTGCTCAAGGCCTCATCCAACCTGGCCTTGAACACCTCCAGGAAGGGGACATCCACAACCTCCCTGGACAACCTGATGAGCTCTGTCTCTTGTTGAAAAGATAGCTTGAAAGGCAGCAGCAAATTTCTCATCTTCGGGTGAAGAAGCAACATAAATCCAATTCTAGATCAAGAGGAAAATATGTCAGATATAGAAAGGAGGTCGTTGAGCTGGTTCCAGCATGGCTTTACATTGTAGCAATATGGCCACAGAAGATTAAGCACCAAATCACACCACATAATTCTTTACCAGTGTCACCTTATCATTCTATTAATTCATTGCATAAGAGATAATTTTAAATTAATTTCTTTTTCAGTTTCTTTGGGCAAATGCCAGAGAAAAAGAAAAGCTGACCTTGAAACTCATTGAAAAGCGTGGTTCAGGCCAAGTTAGGAAAAGAGCTTTCTCAGTACTTTTTGCATGTCACCTAATACACTGGGATTCATAGAATATTTTCTGAAGAAAACTAAAACAAAACAAAAGAAAGCAAACACAACTAACACTTGTCAGAGGTTTATATTATTCTTAGGTTTTATACACACTTGCTCAGTGGACAAAACATATTTATCATTTGGTTTCAAAGAAACTGCTGGCATCCTGGCCTGTATCAGAAATACTGTGGTCAGCAGGAGCAGGGAAGACATTCTGCCCTGTACTCAGCACTGGTTAGGCCACACCTTGAGTCCTGTGTCCAGTTCTGGGCTCCTCAATTCAAGAAAGATGTTGAGATGCTGGAAGGTGTCCAGAGGAGGGCAACAAAGCTAGGGAGGGGCCTGGAGCATAGCCCTATGAGGAGAGGTTGAGGGAGCTGGGGTTGCTTAGCCTGCAGAAGAGGAGGCTCAGGTGAGACCTTATTGCTCTCTACAACTACCTGAAAGGAGGTTGTACACAGGAGGTGGTTGGTCTTTTCTCCTAGGCAACCAGCACCAGAACAAGAGGACACAGTCTCAAGCTGTGCATGGGGAAGTTTAGGCTGGAGGTGAGGAGAAAGTTCTTCATAGAAAGAGGTATTGGCCATTGGAATGTGCTGCCCATGGAGGTGGTGGAGTCCCTGTCCCTGGAGGTGTTCAAGTGGGGATTGGATATTGCACTTAAAGCCATGCTTTCATTGTCATGAGGTGTTAGGCATTAGGTAATAGGTCGGACTTGATGATCTCTGAGATCTTTTCCAACCTATTTGATTCTATGAACTACTGCTTAAATAGTTAAAGAACACCACAGGATTCTCTTCAGAATGCTTACAGCTCTCAGTAATGTCTACTGACATAAAGTCCTTGGGTCAGAATCAAATCCCACTAATAAATAACAGAGTATATTGGATATTTGGTTTCACTTCAGAATTCCTCTAAACCATCAAGATTTCTTCAATGGCTTTCAAAGGTGGCCAAAGAGGTGACTTTTTAGTATGCTTAAAGCTTTTCTTTCCATTAAACCAAACATTTCTTTCCCATATAAACTTTCACAGTTTAGCTATGCATGTTTTCTTAGTCCTTTAATGGCATGTGCAAAGAAACATTTGACCGTATGAAACCATCCTGGATAAGAGAATATTAGTTCTCTGATAGCATTAACTTCATCGTGAAATGCCCCTGTGTTGAAGAGACACCCACAAAACAGACAGGAATTAGCTAAAATGTACATTTATTGTAATCAAAATTACTCAGCACTCCTTCCAACACAGTTAAACTACAAGTTCAGATGTCAGTCAAGAATGTGCCACTACATAACCAGCTAAGCTTTAACCTTAAGCTTTAAGGAATGTTTTCTCTAGAAAGATGAAGCAAAATGTGTGCACAGTCACTATATAAGGGAAATCTCCCACTCAAAAGTACCCAAAACATGCACTCACCAATGAGGGAGTGAGGACTCATCAATCCACAGAACCATCCTTAGATGGTGTCCCATTGTAAGGGGAGAATACCTGACTGCAAGGCTGCTTCCCTTGAGGGGAACCATCTCAAAATCTCTCTTAGCTGGGCTCCATTTATCCCCTACATTGAGGATACATTACAGTCATAGATAATTAGTTGGAAAGCCAAGCCCACCCAAGCACACAAAAGCAGGGTAGGAACTTGGGCATGGAGGGAACAGTTAATATGTGGAAGGCAGCAAACTGATCTTTTTCTGCTTCTAGCAAGCCTTGGCCCCTTGCTGGGTGTCTGCCAGGCTTCTGTGTATCTACCAAGGCAGTTGTACCCGCCACACCATGATGTTATGTGTGACGGAGCCCTGCTTTCCTGGAGATGGCTTTAAACAGCTGCCTGCTGATGGGAAATGGTGATTTTTTAATTTATTTTTCTCTATTTGCAAGTGCAGCTTTTGCTTTACCTATTAAACTCCCTTTTACATCGACCAAGCTGTTTTCCCAATTCAGTCCTTATCATAGAATCATAAAATCATAGAATCATAGAATCACAGAATCAAGGTTGGAAGAGATCTCAAAGATCATCAAGTCCAACCTGTCACCCAAGACCTCATGACTGCTAAACCGTGGCAATAAGTGCCACGTCCAATCCCCTCTTGAACACCCCCAGGGATGGTGACTCCACCACCTTCCTGGGCAGCATGTTCCAATGGCTAATGACTCTCTCTCAGAAAAACTTTCTCCTCCCCTCAAGCCTAAATTTCCCCCGCGCAGCTTGAGACGGTGTCCTCTTGTTCTGGTGCTGGTTGCCTGGGAGAAGAGACCAACCCCCTCCTGGCTACAACCTCCCTTCAGGTAGTTGTATGGAGCAATAAGGTCTCCCCTGAGGCTCCTCTTCTCCAGGCTTGGTTCTCCTGCCATTGTGTTGGGAGTGAGGGAGTATGTGTGTGGGGCAGAGCTGTGTACTAGGCTTAAATCACAACAGAAGCTTATATGTAAAGGCTAGGCCCACCATGCTAATCCACAAAGGTGGATATTTCAGACTTAAATGAAGCCCCTTGGATAGATTCTTTCTTTCCATATGTTCAGATGGGACTGTGACTTGAGTGATGGAAGAAAATAGAGCAATGTATTCTTTCTGCATAAACAAAGGATGCCATTATAGCATGCTGTTGTTCTGCCAGGATAGCACCTTAGAAATACAGCATCATCTTATTTTGAAGTGTTGTTTAAATGCTATGGTGAAAGCCCTGCAAATTCTGTACCTTTTTTCCTATGGTTATACCAGAGGTAAAAAGTCTTCTTTCATCAGAATTTCCTGTTTTCTTAACAGCCTATCATGGTTTACTCTCCACTTGTTTCACATTCTCTGCCTTTCCTTGTGTCAGGCACTCTGCATAATGAAAAGTCCGTGTATTAAGAAAGCCTGCTGAGGTTTTCCAGCCAAGTCTCCACTCACACTAACCAGTTTTTGAATCTTATTATGTACAACCCAGAATATTCAATATACTTTTGTCAGTAAACTTTATTATATGACATGAGGCTGAACCAGATTATAAAATATTCTGAAATAAACAGTATATTGCCTAATTTAAAAAAAAAATATTTTCTAAAAGGAAATTATAAAATGAGCCTCTGATGCTACACAGAAACAATTTACAGAATACATTATTTGTCAGGTTGGAAAAGACCTCTGAGATCATCAGGTGCAACCTATCACCCAACACCATCTAATCAATTAAATCATGGCACTAAGTGCCTCATCCAGTCTCTTTTTAGATACCTCCAGTGATGGTGATGGTGAGGGGTTTGCAGCACAAGCCCTGTGAGGAGAGGCTGAGGGAGCTGGGGTTGCTTAACCTGGAGAAGAGGAGGCTCAGGGAAGACTTTATTGCTTTCTACAACTACCTGAAGGGAGGTTGTTTCCAGGTGGTGGTCAGTCTCTACTCCCAGGCAACCAGCACCAGAACAAGAGGACACAGTCTCAAGCTGCACCAGGGGAGGTTTAGGCTGGATGTTAGGAAGAAATACTTCATAGAAAGAGTGATTGCCCGTTGGAATGGGCTGCCCGAGGAGGTGGTGGGGTTGCCATCACTGGAAGTGTTTAGGAGGAGACTTGATGGGGTGCTTGGTGCCGTGTTTTACTTGATTAGATGATGTTGGTTGATAGGTTGGACGCGATGATCTTGAAGGTCTCTTCCAACCTGGTCCATTCCATTCCATTCCATTCCATTCCATTCCATTCCATTCCATTCCATTCCATTCCATTCCATTGCATTCCATTCTTCCATTCTATTCCATCCCATTCCATTCCATTCCATTCCATCCCATTCCATTCCATTCCATTCCATTCCATTCCATTCCATTCCATTCCATTCCATTCCATTCCATTCCATTCCATTCCATTCCATTCCATTCCACCGCCTCCCTGGGCAGCCCATTCCAAATGGCCAGTCTCTCTTTCTGTGAAGAATTTCTTCCTAACATCCTGTCAAAACCTCCCCTGGTGCAGCTTGAGACTGTGTCCTCTTGTTCTGTCACAGGTTGGCAGCTTTATTTTGATCACTGATGCTGTTCCAATATATGCCTTTTAGTAGTAAGTTGTATTTTTTAAAATGTATGCTATTATTCACAAGAATTCCAATTATATTGAAGACAGAATAAGAAAGCTAGGTATCATGCAGAGGTTCCACTGGAAACTGCAGCCTTCACTCTCATAGCTCTGTTTATTTGTTACATTATTCACCTGTTCAAATCCTGCATATCCTCAAAGGGTGAATTTACAGCCTGGCCCATGAGTCTTTCATGGTCAGCAAGGGGATTATCCTTCACCAAGCAAATTATATTCCTGCTGGACTTAAAACTGGAGAGATTTTCTGTTCTTTCATCCACCTATGAATATTTATTACTCTACAAGGTGAGTCTAATAAGAGTCTGATTTAAAACCCACTGAACTCAAAAGGAGCCTTTCAGATTATTTTAATGGGATTTGATGCTGACCCTAAGACTTTATGTCAGTAGACATTACTGAGAGCTGTAAGCATTCTGAAGAGAGGGAATGAACACAAAGGAGCAGAACCTAGTTTGCATGTATAAAGAAATTGAATGTTTCAGGTTTCACTAAGAGGTTTTTATTTAGCTGCTACATCAACTATTTGACAAATGAAGCTGACTTTGGCATCTTACTCATGGGGTGTCAGAACTCTGCTTATTCCTGTACCTTTTATTAGCCTACCTTCTGTTTGATAACCACAAGAAAAAAAAAATAAGATTGTATTGTGCTGCAAACAGTAGGGAGAGAGATATTCGTAGTAGAAGCTGTCTAAATTGTGATGTGAAGAATGTTCCCCAAAATAGTGGAAGAAAATACCTAGCAGAGGCTTTTAAAGATAAAAATCTAGAAAAGTACCTTTCAAAGTAAAGTATGCATGTCTTTTATATGTGTGTGTGCATGTATGTCTATAGCCTAGATTTTATCTCCTAAGAACCAAAACTTTTCAAGATAGGGTTTAACTTAAAATAATAATAACAAAAAATGAATATATTCTTCAGATTCATTGGGATGATTTCAAACTCCTAATAACGTCATCTTAACTGGCCTGGAATTCTGCACTGAGGAACATATCAGAGAATCACAGAATTAACCAGGTTGGAAAAGCCCTTCGAGATCATTGAGTCCAACCTATCACCCAACACCATTAATCAACTAAACCATGGCACTAAGTGCCTCATCCAGTCTCTTTTTAAACACCTCCAGTGATAGTGACTCCCCCACCTCCCTGGGCAATACATTCCAATGGCCAGTCTCTCTTTCTGTGAAGAATTTCTTCCCAACATCTAGCCTAAACCTCCCCTGGAGCATCTTGAGACTGTGTCCTCTCACTCTGTCACAGGTTGCCTGGGAGAAGAGACCAACCCCCGCCTGTGAAGTTCTGCAGGATGTAACTGTAGGAATCCTGTCTGGATGCAAATCACCTCATGATTACTTTATGTCCCAACAAAGAACAAGGTGAATGGAAAAAAAAATAGAGAAGGGTAGATTGAGATTGGATGTTAGGAAGAAGTTCTTCCCCATGAGGGTGGGGAGACACTGGAACAAGATACCCAGGGAGATGGTAGAAGCCTCATCCCTGGAGTCTTTTAAGGCCAGGCTGGATGTGGCTCTGAGCAACCTGATGTAGGGTGAGGTGTCCCTGCCCATGGCAGGGGGTTGGACCTCGATGATCCTTGAGGTTCCTTCCAACCCTAATAATTCTATGATTCTATGGTCATCTCTACCCATCAAGACTGCAGCAGCCCTGGAAGGGGGTGTAGTGGTAGAAAGAACCCTGGACTGATAAACCCAGAGATGTGTAGTGGTGTGTGAACAAGTGGGAGGCAATGAAAGGGCCAGAGGAAGGCCAC
Source organism: Picus viridis (assembly GCA_033816785.1). Classification (NCBI taxonomy): domain Eukaryota; kingdom Metazoa; phylum Chordata; class Aves; order Piciformes; family Picidae; genus Picus; species Picus viridis. The sequence continues at coordinate 26,553,605 of CM066570.1, read as the reverse complement.
AATAAGTTCTCCAACTCTTTCAGTCTGTCCTCATAGGAGAGGCGCTCCAGTCCTCTGATATTCCTCACGGCCCTTCTCTGGATACATTCCAGGACGTCCAGATCCTTCTTCTAATATGAAAATAAGGAAGTGAGGAAGGTTTGGTGTGTTGATGTTTGTCTTTGCAAGTAACTGTTAGTCATGGTGGAGCCCTCTTTCTTGCCATTCCTGCTGATGGGAAGTGAATTAATTGCATGGTTTGCTTTGCTTATGTGTGTGACTTTAGCTTTACGTATTAAACTGTCTGTATAGACCTTGAGTTCCCACTTTTAACCTTCTGATTCTCATCTCCATTCCACCACAGGGAAGTGAATGAGTGGCTGTGTGGTGCTTAGTTGCTGGCTGTGATTAAGCCATGACATTTAGGGTGCAGTTTCATTGCCATAAAAAATAAATCTATATCTGAATCATTATTTAAGTGGCTCTACATATTGTTTTTCCTCTTGCATCTAATTCTATCAATTTACTGAAACAAGCTGAATGTACTATTGAACAGCACTGCAGGTCACTTTGTGTGCAACTGAAAGTGTGTAATTTCTGACCAGGTTTCTCTCCTTCACCAAAGGTGTGCATTAGGACTTCAATGATGCATGCAGATGAATCCCAGTTGTAAACACACAAGCCTTTATTGTATTATAGGGAACAAATAATTAGCATTTTGGAAACGTGTGTGCACCTCACACAAGCAATATGGTTCTCCTCCTCCTTCTTGCTTTGAAGTCGATAGCCTGTGCTACATCAGCCATCTGCAGTGCCGCAGACAAGTGCAGGATCAGCATCACAGCTCCAAGTCTGGAGTTCAGAGAGAGCTTGAACAAATTCTAGGCAACTAACACCCCAGTATTTATTTATAAAACTAATGGATTATTTAGTTGTGGGTTTTTTATACAGTTCTCTGGATATGTCTTGTCCAGAGTGTGGTGGGTTGAAAATTCCCCCACCCCCAACATTAAATTTGCCAGACCAGCTCAGTTGGAAGCAAATGAAAGCTGTATTTACCGACAAAAGTTACAATCCACAATGGAATACAATGAATATGTACAAATATACAATATTTACAGGTATTTATAATTAATAAACAACACAAAGACCCCCCATGGCTAAAGACCAGGGGAGCTGCTAATAGCTTCTCCCTACCTGCCCCCTTTGACCCTCTGTACACAAAAGGGACAAGACAAAGGAGCAGAGAGACATTAGAACTTAGCCAAAATAGTGCAGCCAAGGTCAAGCAGAAGCACAAAGTTAGTATCTCCCAGCCCGAGGAAGTGAGAAGAAATTATTTGCCAAACTAATTGTTATGGTAGATAACTCTCCAATGGGATAGTTTAGAACTATCATTATTTTCCTTTCTACACCCAATAGTTATTTATTTACATTTCACCACTTTTCTGTTCAAGATCTGTGAATATTTTTAAAGGCACAGCCTAAAACTACCACACAGAGGTAGCAGAGTATGGGCTTGCTTGCAAGGTTAAACTGTGTAGGTATAATGAGAAATATATAAGGATAACCATACAGTCTGTTGAGGACTTCATATGCCTTGCAGGTAACAGACTATTCTGCAGTACTGATTGCATTAAAAACATTATGCTGCTTTCTAGTATCTGCAGACAATAACCAAAATGCTGAGGTGGTGCAATTTGCCAAATGAGTAAGGAGTAAGAGTCTCCAAGCCTTACGCAATGCTGCATCTGCTCAAATTATATTGCTTTAGTTTCCTTCTTTTCTTTTTCTTTTGATTGCTTGAGTAGAATGAACCATTCTAGCAAAGTCCTTCCCTCTCTTCATATCATCCTCCCTTTAATTCAGGCCTATTAATGGCTGCTTAGTCAAGGAGAATTAAAATAACTGAATTCTCCACAGAAATAATTCTACACTTAAGCAGCACACCTTGGCAGAAATAAATTCTGTTCCTGTTCACACAAGCACAAGGTTTAATGAAGTACACAGCTAGAGAGTCTATATACATTGAAAAGTATTATTATAAAGTCTATCAGTGCCAGGCAAATAATATTTTGCATCCAACATCCCTTTCTGAAATTATAGCTACTAGGTGAAACTTCATAGTAATTAAGGATTGTTTTTCCTTTTTACTTCTTCTTTCTTTTTTTACACACAGTATATTTTCAGGATCCATAGGACTAATCAGACTTCAGTGATTAAATTTTCATATATGCATAGTTCATAGAATCATAGCATCAACCAGGTTTGAAGAGACCTCAGAGATCATCAAGTCCAACCTATTACCTAATACCTAACACCTCATGACAACTAAACCATGGCTTCAAGTGTCACTTCCAATCCTTTTTGAACACCTCCAGGGACGGGGACTCCACCACCTCCCTGGGCAGCACATTCCAATGGCAAATTGCTCTTTCTGTGAAGAACTTTCTCCTCACCTCAAGCCTAAACTTACCATGGTGCATCTTGAGAATGTGTCCTCTTGTTCTGTCACAGGTAGTTGTAGAAAGCAATAAGGTCTCCCCTGAGCCTCCTGTTCTCCAGGTTAAACACCTCCAGCTCCCTCAGCCTCTCCTCATAGGGCTTGTGCTCAAGACCTCTCACCAGCCTCATTGCCCTTCTCTCGACATGTTCAAGTGTCTCAATATCCTTCTTAAGTTGAGATCCCCAGAACTTGACATTATGACTTCTGAGCCCAGAAATGGATATTATTTACTTTTCTAATAATTAAAACTTTTGGTATTATTGCTTAGGGATCTACAGAATAATTTTCTTTGTCCTTATTGTCACTTCATTGCTTTTGAGAGACTAAATGGTCAGGATTTTGGTACTATAATGGTAGTAGCATTCATTATTTTGGTTTTTTTAGTAGTTGTAACTCAAATACAGATGATAGCCCTGGGCAACCTGATCTAGTTGGGGATGTCCCTGCTGACTGCGGGGAGGTTGGACTGGATGACCTTTGGAGGTCCCTTCCAGCGTGCACCACTTTATGATTCTATGATACTATTATTCAAGTTATTTACACAAAGACCAACAACACTGAGGAAAGAATAAATTTCTTCAAAACATCCTCATTTAAATAATGTGAAGATTCTGGGTTTTGTTTGTCACAGGTTAAAGGACTGGTGTCCTAATTGTAAATGCAGTTTTCCAGAGGATTTGAGTCCAACAGGATGGACTCTTCAAGGGGCTGAACAAAATAGAAAAGATAAATTTATTCCATTCCACTGATCTGCAAATTTCTATATAATTTTGGAGCACATCTTGGTCTCTCTCTGCTTCTCTTGCTCCTTTCTCCCTATTTTTCTCTACTTCTGACCTTGCCTTGTCTGTCCTGCTAGCTCTTGCTTGGGATGCCAGTAAAAACACTGGCTGGGAGGAGAGGGAGATAATAATTTGTTATAATCATTTGTACACAGCATTCTGGGCTTTGTCCAGGGGGTAGCTGGACTATTGTCTGGTTTATGTGCAGATTTATTTTTGTATGTGTTTATCACCTTTTATACCTTTTTAAAAAAATATATATTTAGTGTTTGTTGGTTTTTTAAAATAAAAATTTGTTTTTACATAATTTACATAATAATTTAAATATTTTTTTTTTAAATAATAATGTCACGTTACTTCCAAATTCTGTGTAGTGTGGCAATTGAGGCAAATTCCACATTCCGTGTGCTGCCAAACCACTGCATTTGTCAGACTACACGCAAAATGCTCTACTTACGGAAGATCACTGAAATTGTCTAGGCAAGTAATTAAATCATAGATGGCATTTCAAGTTATCACTAAGAAAGGCTGGTCAAGGCATGGATAACTTTTCAGCGAAAATGCTTGCTGGATGACACTGTCAGCACAAAAAGAGATTGTCTTCTTTAATTAGCTTCCAAGCTTATTTTGACCTTGAAATGGGAAAAGATTTTATAAACTTCTAATTATCTATCACTGTTTGGTTTGGGTTTTTTTATTAATACAGCAGCTCTGTATGCTCTTTTCAGTGCTCTTTTACAAGCCTGATAGGTGTCTTCTTTTCAAATGTAAGTTATTCAGTTAATAAATATATAACTGGAGTACTGCGTCCAGTTCTGGAGCCTCTATTACAGGAAGGATCTGGAGGTGCTGGAACATGTCTAGAGAAGGGCCATGAGGATGATCAGAGGGCTGGAGCACCTCTCCTATGGAGACAGACTGAGGGAGTTGGGCCTGTTCAGTCTGGAGAAGAGAAGACTTCGAGAAGACCTAATTGTGACTTTTCAGTATCTGAAGGGGGCTACAAGAAAGCTGGGGAGGGACTACTTAGGGTGTCAGATAGTGATAGGACTAGGAGGAATGAAAAAAAAAAGTAGAAAAGGGTAGATTCAGCTTGGATGTTAGGAGGATGTTCTGCACTTTGAGGGTGGTGAGACACTGGAACAGGTTGACCCAGGGAGGTGGTGGAATTCTCATCCCTGGAGGTTTTTAAGGCCAGGCTGGATGTGGCTCTGAGGAACCTGATCTAGTGTGAGGTGTCCCTGCTCATGGCAAGGGTGTTAGAAGTAGATGATCCTTGAGGTCCCTTCCAACCCTTACAATTCTATGATTCTATATTGTTATTGGTTGTTTTGTTTTGCTTTGTTTTGTTTTGCTTTGTTTTGCTTTGTTTTGTTGCTTTGTTTTGTTTCTCATGTGCATTATTTAATACATCTGCATTGCTTGGTTTCCTTTTATATGCTGATATTTCAGAAGACAATCCATCCATTCTGGGAATATAGATCCCCAGTTACACACAGATTTTGACCTGTTCCTCCTTCTATCTACAGGCAGCATCACTGGGGTATTCTGAATACAAATTCCAAATTAAAATGCCATCTTAAAAAAGAGAATATGAAGACATTTTGAGAAGCTGTGCTGTTTAATAATCCTCTTCTGTGCTAACAATTTGGTATTTAGGAAACAGAGGTAAATAAAAAAAGATTACTTTTCCTTCTTGCCTTCACTTGTATGGTCAGCTTATTTCTGTCTTCTTTTTTCTTTGCCCTAGTGGTTGGCCAAATGGGTGTTTGTGCTCCATGGTTGGAACTGGCTTTTCTCTTTTAAGAATCATGTGGCACAAGGAGGCTTTGAGACTGAGAAAAGTCTCTGATACTGAGCAATAAGTGTTAAAAATTACTAATCCAAGCTACTGTCATTTAAAGTCATTTCAGTGAGGTGAAACTCTTGTGAAGAGTGGGCAGAATACAGCTATTTTCTCATTATGGTACATGGTAGGACACTGTCTGGGGTTTAGCTAATGAAATTCACCATGAGAAGCTGCTGAGTGGGGCAGGAGAAACTACAGATGAGAAAACAGCCATGAGAATGGCCAGATTTTAGTGATCATTAATGGGACTTGAGGTAAGAAAGTCAAATCTCACAAATAATTGAGGAATCAATGCAGGACCCTGTGAGAAGTGAAATCTTGCAAGGCTAGCAGACATTCAGCAACAATAATTTTTGAGATATCCAATTTGAATCCAGATATGAGTTCAATGGTGGAGGGAAGTAATTAGGGGCGAAACAAAGGCAGAGAAAGGGAAGAGTCAAAGTGGAGGGGGAAAACAAGCACAGGAGAGGACAACTGTGTGCAAATTAGCTGCTGGCTGGTGTACTTCTCTGGTCAATTCCTGGCTTTTCATTACATTCTGGTCCTAACTAGTTTCTGCATGAGTGTACTCCATTCTGAATATGAGTGTGTGAATCATTAGTAACATTCAAGAGGGATTTGTCAGTAATCACTAATAACATTCAAGGGGCATTATTCAATAAGTAAGTAGACAGTAAGAGACATCTGAGCACAAACCATCTGGGTGTCAAGAGGGAGGGGACAGGGTCTTCTCTGTTGCACCCTGTGATAGGACTAAGGGTAATAGATATAGACTACAGCACAGGAGATTCCACCTCAACATGAGGAGGAACATCTTTACTGTGAGGGTCATGGAGCACTGGAACAGGCTCCCCAGAGGGGTTGTGGAGTCTCCTTCTCTGGAGACATTCAAGACCCATCTGGATGCATTCCTATGTGACCTGCAGCAGATTCTATGGTCCTGCTCTGACAGGGAGGGTTGGACTCGATGATCTCCAGAGGTCCCTTCCAGTCCTGTGAACCACCAGACAGTGTCTTAGGAGGCTGCAATGTCCAAGAGCTGAGTGAGGATACATTTATACTTTTATTTTACTTGTATGTAAGTATTTTGACAAATGCATTTGAAATAATATGACATATAATTAATATGTATTTAATATTCCTGGCAGGACAATTATTTTTGCTCCATTTCACTAGAAAACTATCAGCATTGGTTTACTTTCCCTGATAAATGTAAGCTAGTTTCCAAGCACATGTATGAACTTACTTTCTTCTATCCTAATTAGCAGATGTATTAAGCAATTTGTGGATAAATCATTAATCATTTCCTTTTATGTTTAGTGTAATAGTATTAATCATGAGTGAACAAACTGAGTAATCACAGGGCTCCAATATGTGATTCCCATAGGGGCTCTGTTGTAATTTGCTAATTGCAACCATGACACAATATTATGCAGTAAATCTAAAATTACAGTTTACTACTTCAATAATACTTTAATTCCCATGCTGCAGCAGCAATACCTGACCACAAACATGCCTCCAGCTTCAACATAGTCTACAAGATTGATGGTGCCAGGTATGAAAAAGGCAAGCAGGCTGCAAAAGTGATCTGTCCAGTTCTGGAGCCCCTATTACAAAAAAGATATGGACATCCTGGAATGTGTCCAAAGAAGGGCCACAAGGACGATCAGAGGTCTGGAGCTCCTCTCCTGTGAGGACAGACTGAGGGAGTTGGGGCTATTCAAACTGGAGAAGGCTCTGAGGAGACCTAATTGTGGCCTTCCAGTATCTGAAGGGGGCTGCAAGAAAGCTGGGGAGGGACCTTTTAGAGTGTCAGGGAGTGATAGGACTAGGGGGAGTGGGGCAAAACAAAAAGTGGGTAAATTCATATTGGACGTTGAGGTGAAATCTCTTATGTTCAAGCTTGAACCTGTTGTTTCCTGTCTTATTATTGAGCACCACTGAAAAGAGCTTGGCCCCTTCCACTTGACACCCACCCCTCAGATATTTGTAGACATTGATGAGATCCCCTCTCAGCCTTCTCTTCTCCAGAGTAAACAGCCCCATGTCTCTCAGTCTCTTTTCATAGGGAAGATGCTCAAGTCCCCTAATCATCCTCATGGCTCTCCATTGGACACTCTCCAGCAGGTCTCTGTCCCTCTTGAACTGGGGAGCCCAAAACTGGACACGGTATTTGAGGTGTGGTCTCAGCAGGGCAGAGTATAGGGGAGAAGAATCTCCCTAGACCTGTTTGCCACACTTTTCTTGATGTAGCCCAGGATCCCATTGGCTCTCTTGGCCACAAGGGCACATTTCTGTCCCATGGAGAACTTGCTGGTCACTAGGATGCATCTATTCCCTGGGTTACCCGACAGCATCAGCATTGTTACTGAGATCAGCAGTGTCACTGTTAATTATTTTGCTACTGGCTCCCTGATGGCTTTGTGTTCATTTGAAATTAAGATTCAATGTGTAATATACAGCTTTGGGTAACTATGGGAGTTCAAGATCAAGTGACCTATTTCCACTATTTGCAGAGATGCTTGGACCCCTTGAAAATATCAGGAGGTTGAGTTTGTTAGGTTTGTGTTTGTTTGTGTTTTTTTGGGTTGTGGGTTTTGCTTGTTTGGTTGATTGGGTTTTTTGTTTCTGGGATTTTTTTCCCTCTGTTGTTTTTGTCTTTATTTTTGACTTTATTTTGTTGGTGGTGGTGTTTTCTTTTTTCTTTTATTTTTGACTTTATTTTGTTGGTGGTGGTGTTTTCTTTTTCTTTTTTTCTTTTCTATGTTTTTTTTTGTGTGTAGCAATTAATATTTTTCCCTCCAGAAGGAACTGTTGTAGCTGCTGACACTTCAAAGAAAATAATTTTTTGGAAGCTTGTGAATTTAAGAAACAAAGGCTAGTAATGAACAGCTATTATAGCAGCACTGAAGTGGGAATTTTATGACATCTACCTGCTGTGTGTGCTATTGTGCTTTTGTGTTCAGCCCAGAGGAGTTTGAAGGGGTCAAGCAGGATAAAACTGTGGACTTAGGGGAAGAAAATAGGGCAGCAGTCAAAAAACATTTCATTTAGTGCATAATGGATGTGGTGTGCTGACAGCAATCTGTCAGCTGCAGTCCTAGCTGGAGGCATGGTAAATACTACCAGTAATTCTGAGTGCAGTTAGAGACTGGACTGCAAAGAGAAACAGTGAATTGAAGAGATCAAGGGAGGTTCTCCTGTCCCTCTACTCTGCCCTGGCGAGACCTCACCTGGAATATTGCATCAAGTTCTGGGCTCCCCCATTCAAGAGGGACAGGGATCTGCTAGAGAGAGTTCAAGGGGGGCTGCAAGGATGCTGAAGGGATTGGAGCACTGCCTTATGAGAAGAGGTTGAGAGACCTGGGGCTGTTTAGTCTGGAGAGGAGGAGGCTGAGAGGGGATTTGATAAATGTTAATAAATATCTGAGGGTTGGGTGTCAAGAGGAAGGGGACAGCTTCTGCTCAGTTGCACCCTGGGATAAGACAAGGGGCAATGGATACAAACTACAACACAGGAGGTTCCACCTCAACATGAGGAAGAACTTTTCCACTGTGAGGGTCACATTGCACTGGAACAGGCTGCCCAGAGACGTTGTGGAGTCTTCATCTCTGGAGACTTTCAAGCCCTCTCTGGATATGTTCCTGTGCGACCTGTGCTAGATTGTATGGTCCTGCTCTGGCACGGGGGTGAGCTTGATGATCTCTGGAGGTCCCTTTCCACTCCTAACATCCTGTGATCCTGTGAGATTAAGATGGTTTGGTGGTCCTTCCTTAAGCCTGAAGGTCTTCTGGCCCCTCAAGCTGCATGAGGGACTTGACTGCTAATCCTCAACAGATATACTAGACAGCCCATGCAAACTGAAGAGCTGCCTCAGTCTCTTGTTAATCTTGTTACGAAATATCCTCTTGCAACCTGGTTACCTGTTGTTTAATTTATAGAATGGACAAAAGCCAAGTCTTTCAGAAAGCCACATTAAAATCCATGCTCTCTATTACCAAATTATTCTTTGGGGCTTGTGTTCCTAAGGCTAAGGATTATTCTTTTGAATATTATTAGCAGTGTATTACAGGCGTAGTCTCTTCAGATGTAAATTTAATTATTTTCCAATTACTGGTTTAGAGACTGAAGGCAAAGCAAAACAGGGAATAGAAGAAGAAAGATTTGATATTCACTTTTTTTATTTAACTGAAGTATCAAACCCACATATTGTCCTGTCTAAGCAAAGATATTTTAGTTGGATAAAAATTTGGGTGTATCCATGTTTTGACCAAAGCCAAACGAGTTAAAAGGTGTTCCTTGGAATGAGGGACAGGGGACTGTGCTACCTCCTATGTAGAATCATAGAATCATAGAATGGTCTGGGTTGGAAGGTCATCTAGTCCAACCCCCTTGCATTCAGCAGGGGCATTCTCAACTAGTTCAGGTTGCCCAGAGTCCTGTCCAGCCTCATCTTGAATAGCTCCAGGGATGGGGACCCAATCACCTCCCAAGGCAACCTGTTCCGGTGTTCCACCACCCTCATAGTAAAGAATCTGTTCCTAACATCCGATCTAAATCTGCTTTTCTTCAGTTTGAAGCCATTGCCCCTCATCCTATCACTCCAGGCATTTGTAAACAGTCTCTCTCCATCCTTTTTGTAAGCCCCTTCCGGTACTGGAAGGCTGCTATTAGGTGTCCCCAGAGCCTTCTCTTCTCCAGGCTGAACAACCCCAGCTCCTTCAGCCTATCCTTGCAGAAGAGGTGTTCCAACCCCCTGATAATTTTTATGGCCCTCTTCTGGACCTGCTTCATCAGGTCCATGCCCTTCCTATATTGAGGGCTCGAGAGCTGGATGAAGTACTCCAGGTGAGGTCTCACCAGAGCAGAGCAGGGTGGAAAAATCACCTGCTATTTGCCTCCTGGGCTGCAAGCACACACTGTCTGCTCATGTCCAGCTTTTCATCCACTTGTAATGGCATAGTGCAAGCTGGATTGTATATTCTACACCATGCTAACATCATGCTCACTGCATAACAGGAAGGGGTTGCCAGGGTTTATGGAATTTAAAGTATATTCTAAAGTTTCCTGTTCTGTTTCGTTCTGTGTATTTTGACTGTTCCCCTGCTGCTGCACACAGTAGCATTTTCTGTTTTCTTTTAGGTAATCCGACTTCCCAGAATAGATTAGTAAATTGTCTTTGTCTCAACTAACATCTCTGCCTCCTGGGTCCTTTTCCTTCCTGTCTGTGTGGGGAGAGGTGGGGGGTTTGTGAAAGCAAGCTGTGTTAACCCAGGACAATCACCCCTTTAGTCTCTTCCTTGCCATAGGACTAATATAAAGTCCAAAGACACCACTTGAATGGGAATGAGAACTTTAAATAAATAGTCCCACTGTTTTCAGTGACACTTTCTATATGCTCAGACCTATGTAGTGAGGTCTACGTAAGGAGACTGGTGAGGACTTTGTAATCAGTACAGCTAAAACTATCACTTGATTAACACAAAACTGTCTGAATCAGCAGAGATTCATTCTTTCTGTATCTTTTAATTTTGGATCAAAAATGTGTTGGGAAGCTGTCAAGGGAAAACTGCATCAGGCAAAAGTACTGCGTAGACTAAATCACAAATCACTGGGGACATGAAATCCTTTTAGTAAGACTTTTGCATAGCTCATGCATTGCTAAGCTTATTTAGAGAGCTGCCATTCTCATTGATTTAATTTAATTCATTTCATCACCTCAGTGTGGTCCTGAAAAAGAAGAAGTGTTATATTTTAATGACTCTGAGTTTTTCAGGCACACCTCTATCTCTTCATTTTAATGCACTGTTACTCTCTTTTAGGTTAGCTCGTCATATAAAAATGAATTCAAGAGCAGTGGAAATGGATGACAGATTAGAATCAAACAGAGGGCAATAACCTCTAAAATAGTAGCTACACTTTTCTTAATCTCTGAGAATGAAGAAGAATTAATCTGATGTTGCAAGCTCTCATCACAGAATTTCTGGAAGTTTAATTGCATTCTAAGATTCATCACAGATATGTCAAACCTAAAAACCCTGACAGGCTTTTGCACTAAACTTGCAATGGACTAGGAACAATTTCAACTTCAAAAATGTGGTTCTAGAACACCAATGCAGGATGAAATCTATGCATTAGTTTTTCAAAGTAAATGGGAGCAACTGTATCATGTACATGATGGTCTCACATAATCACAGAATGGTAGGGGTTGGAAGGTGTGAGAGACTAAAGCTTGTCTCTCCTGGTGTGACTCAACAGAGATAAAATCACTTGCTGCTTGCCCAGACAATAGCTGATGGGTGTTGGGCAGAGCCACTGGAAGGACTCTTGGAAGGTGCAAAGATAACATTGCTCACTGGACTGCAGCTGGCCTACAACAATGGCCCAAGGGCCCAGCATTCACACCTTCAGGACAAGATCATTTCCAGACATCAGATACCCCAGGAAGGGAGGATGATGAGACAATGGACTCACCACCTGTTTCCTGATGTGTAATGAGTGTGTGGGTAGGTAGATGGAGAAGGAGGAGGCAGAGGCCCTGTCCCTCTCCATCCAGTCGGCTGCCCAAACTCACCTGAGTACACAGAAAGGTTTCCTGGGGAACGATACCTGGACACTTACCTAAAGATGATTTCCCAGAACGATATCCTGGGGAACAACACCTGGACACTTGCCTAAGGACTAAAAAACTGTATAAAAGACTGGAGCAACTACTGGATTAGAAGAAGAAAAATGCAGAAGAAAGAAGACGGCACCACACGCTGGAAACATCACGGGGCAGCACAACGGATCTTGGACTCTGAAAACCCTCTCTCCGTGCCCTAAGTTCCGCCTGCTGCAACTCATGGAGCTGAAGAAGCTGCCCAGAGGTCCTCCTCTCTTCTACAGCCAAAGTCTCAGCACCGTTTCTCTACAAACCCAACATCTCCTGCAGCATCTTTCCTCCACAGACTCAAACTGTCTTGGGGGGTGAGGGGTGTGGTACTATAATTCCTTTCCTCTTCTCTCTTCTCTCTCAATTTTCTCTCTCTCCCCCCTTCTGATCCATCCACTTTATTTATGTAATAAATAGTGTAGCTGTTATTTTGGCCTCATTTGTGCCTCTCATTTCACAACATGGGAATATTCAAAAGAACTGAGTCTCTTTCCCTCTCCGGACTGAGACAGAAGGGACCTCTGGAAATCATCTAATCCAACTGCCCTGCTAATGAAGGTACACATAGAACAGGCTTCACAGGAACATGTCCAGGTGGGTTTTGAAAGTCTTCAGAGAAGAAGTCTCTACAATCTCTCTGGGCAGCCTGTTCCTCTGCTCTGTCAACTTCAAAATAACCTCCCCTTTAAATATTCTGGTCTGCTCTTTTCCAGGTTTCTCAGTGCCTCCTCATAAGAGTTAATTGTGTATTCTGTAAATTGCTCCAGCCCCCTCATCACCCTTGAGACTTTCTGTTGGATTCTCTTCAGTAGTTCCCTGTCCCTCTTGAACTTGTGAACCCTGAACTGGACACAATACTCCCAGTGCTGCCTCAGCAGGGCAGAGTAGAGAGGAAATGTGTTAACCAAATCATTCCTGACAATGCTTTGGGCTTTTGTTTTGTTTTGTTTTTCACACAGATAACTTTTTAGAATTCCTCTATGTCAAAAATAGAGCAGCACTCGGCCTTGTTGAATTTCATACATTTGGCATCAGCTGATCCATCCAGCCTGTGCAGGTCCCTCTGCAGAACCTTCTTACCCTCAAGCAGATCGGCACTCCAGCCCCACTTAGTGTCACCTGCAAACTTACTGAGGGAGCACTCAATCCCCTAATCCAGGTCATTAATAATGATATTGTTGTTTATCCAGACTGCAGTAAGGCTTTTGACACATTTCCCACTTAATCCTCCTGGAACAACTGTCTGCTCATGGCTTGGATGGGTGGTTGCTTTGCTGGCTTAAGAACTGTCTGGATGGCTGGACCCAAACAGTGGTGATGAATAGAGTTAAATCCAGTTGGTGGCCATTTGTTAGTGGTTCTCCCCAGGGCAAAGTGTTGGGGCCAATTCTCTTTAATATCTTTATCAATGATCTGGGCAAGGAAAAGGAGTGCACCCTCTTTAAATCTGCAGATGACATTAAATTGGGTGGGAGATATCCAGAGCAGCACTGGGGAACTGATGACTCAGCCCACAAGAGAATATAAAACAAACAAACAAAAAAACCCCACAAACAGGAAGAACTCCAGGCATCAGTCCTGGGCTAATTTCAGCTTATGTATTCCTTCCTGGCTGCTGGGGATGCCTGGCACCATGACAGCGAGCATATCACAAAAGCCAGTAATGAGAATCACATTTGTATTGTGAGTCAACAGCATACTGCCATTGCTGTGCTGTGAGTTCTGTATTTTTATTGTGGTTGAAGTGCTGTGCTTCTGTTGTGATTGCTTTATCAACCACAACTCAACCACCACACTCTGCTAAATCCTGCACAATGTCAAATAACTTCAAGGATGTAAATCTGGTTAAACATTAAACCCCCAAGATGGGGAACATCTGAAAAACCTGGTCAGAGGATGTTTGCCTCTCACACCTTTATCAAATAATATATCTCATCCTTTTCCAATCCTTCTCAACTTAGTTCAAGTCCTGAAAAGAAAATTAAAAAACCCATACATGTCATATTTGTAGAAGTTCAGTGCAGATTTACTCAATTCCTAGAGTTCATTTATTGAAAACTCCCTTGTGGATGACTAAGATGAGTTAAGCAATATGAAAGTCATGGCTAAGGAAGTGGCAGCACGGTGTCTCCGTGTCTGTCCATCATGCTGAAAGACACTTTCCTCTCTGCTAAGTACACTTGAGAGGCTCATATGAGATGACTGGAGAATTTGAACCCTGCACAAATGCTTTCCTTCCCTTTGGCTTGTGGCTAGAGTAAATTAAACATAATTCTATCAGTTTGGCAGCTTCACCCACCTACAATTCACACTTGTAGGGAAGCAGCATACACAGCCATGAGCAGCACAAGCACAAGGTCTGAGCAACAGAAAAATCATTGTGCATGGAAGATAAGTATGTGGACATATTGCTCAACTGGGCTGGTATGTGGTCTGAAAGACAAGCTACCCTTAGAGAGATTCAAGCATTCTGTGGCCACAATACACAGATTGGTCTAAAGGCGCTAGTAAGTAATGAGAATGAAATGTGTTTGGTAGTACCTGAGATGCAAGCCTCATAGATCTCACTGTACTTCAGGTTTGTTTTGGGAGAGAAAAGAAAATGGTTACAATATTTCGGAAGTCTGGAAGAGAGACATATTTCTCTTGATTAATTAAGAAGGTGCATCTGAAGAATAAGTAGCTTTAGCTTTAATATTAAAATTATTTGTAAGATTTTCTGTTGTTAGCTGCTCTAATTATGTTAGCCTAGAGAAGAGGAGGCTCAGGGGCGACCTTGTTGCTGTCTACAACTACTTGAAGGGAGGTTGTAGCCAGGTGGGGATCGGCCTCTTCTCCCAGGCAACCAGCACCAGAACAAGAGGACACAGTCTCAAGCTGTGCTAGGGGAGGTTTAGGCTGGATGTTAGGAAGAAATTCTTCCCAGAGAGATTGGCCATTGGAATGTGCTGCCCAGGGAGGTGGTGGAGTCACTGTCACTAGAGGTGTTTAAAAAGAGACTGGATGAGGCACTTCATGCCATGGTTTAGTTGATTAGATGGTGTTGGGTGATAGGTTGGACCCAATGATCTCAAAGGGCTTTTCCAACCTGGTTAATTGTGTATTCTGTAAATTGTTTCTATGTAGCATCAGAGGTTCCTTTTAGAATATCCTTATAGAAGATATTGTTTTTTTAAAAATTAGGTAATACACTGTCTACATCAGAAGATTTTATGACTGATTTTTGTTGGTTGGTTGGTTGGTTGGTTGGTTGGTTTGTTTGTTTTCAAGTATCATATATGACCTGTAAGTAAAGAAGAAAAGTAAGACTTGTGCATGTGTGTGTTTGTATAAAAGACTATATTATCTAACCTGATCTGTTACAAATGTTTAAAGGGATAAAAAAACAGAAAGGAAAAATTTCAGTTTGTGTATTTTGTTGTATTTATCCATGGTGTCTGTAGTTTCTGGAGTCATTGAAACATCCATCTATGGTTTTGAAGCCAAATAACAATTCAAAGCAGAGGAGTAATGATTTTATGCTCTTGGGGAAAAAAATCCCAAGTATTCAAAAAGCTACTGGGAGAAGAAGCTTGCAATAAAGAGTCTGCGTTGCTGGATTTACCTTTTTAGCCTGATTTGGACTTGCTTCATCATGAGAGACAGGAAGGGTGACCACATTCTCTTGACACTGGTCCATGGAATGAGGGCCGTCATAGTTTAGAGCAGCACAGATTGCTCTATTGCTCCAAAACAAGCAAAAGAATAACGCTCACACAAATGGATTGGATAGTCATGGAAAGCTTAAATGGAAAAGCAATGATCATACTACAAAGCATAATGGTGAGCATAGCAATTCAAAGAAGTACCTAGTCTAAACACACAAGCTCTTTTGCACCATACCAAAAGTCCAGTGCATTCCTTATCTCCACCTGGGGTTCACCCAACCCACCCAGGTCTTTCTTCCCCCCTCCCATGCTGGCTTAAGGCTGGCCAGGCCTGAACTGCTCCCCCACTTTTCACCCTGGCATTAGACCTGAACAGGCCAAGATTGTACAGGGAAAAAAGAATTACTCAGGCCAAAGAGGCCTCTGATGCTCCCCAATCACTAACAGATAAGAGAGCATCTCTATCCCACGGGAGCAGGGAGGGAAGAAAGAGAAGGACTATAAATTTGCAGCCAGATTTCTAAGGGATTTATGGGTAGAAATACACTATTGCCTGAGTCCACACACTGAGCTGGACAATCTACACACTAGAGGTCTCAACTCTGCGTCTTCTTTTTTGGGGTCCACCAAGCCTAAATGGCCACAAGGGCCCTGAATTATTCTCTCCCATGGACCCTCCGCAGTCTCATCAGAGGGCACTCACATGCTGTGCCCTAACAGGAGGCAGACTGGCACCCATTTAATCCAGAATAGCAGGAAAATTATCCTACCCAGAAAAGAAAGTTTGTATTTTTGTGAAAGGCAGAGGCTAACTGATAGCTAGAGCCACCAGTATGTCTTGACCTCAGGGATATCTTGGTAAGCTACTGGGAGGCAAAACTCTGGGCAGTGTCAGAGCTGAGGCACTCATGTCCAATGAATTGGGGGATTCCTCAGCCACTTTTAAACTCAGAAGTGAGAAGTAAGGTTGAACTGAGCTCCCATCCCTCTCAATAAAAGAGATTCTTCAGTAGAAAGGCATCTGCTGTTGGCTCACACCTCACGCTAAATTCAGCAACAGTCTAGCTCCAAAGCTGTGAAGTCCCCAGCCTGTCCTTTCCTGTTCGAGGCACTAACAAGACTTATTACTGTTCCTTGTGATAATAGCACATTATTCAGGAAACAAGACCATAAAGATAAAAGATTCCATCAAGTAGTCAGGAAAAACAATAAATGAGTGGAAATACTGGTGTAGACATACATAAGTGATTGTGTGATTGCATACTTCAAAGGCTTTTCCCAGCTGTGTAAGTTGGTCTAACAAAAGATATTCTTAATACCTACTACTACTGACAGCATGATAACAAAGATCATCTGGTGAGACACTGGAACAGGTTGCCCAGGGAGGTGGTAGAAGACTCATCCCTGGAGGTTTTTAAGGCCAGGCTGGATGTGGCTCTGAGCAACCTGATCTAGTGTGAGATGTTCCTGCCCATGTCAGGGATGTTGGAACTGGATTGTCCTTGAGGTCCCTTCCAACCCTAAGAATTCTATGACTATGTTACCGTCTGAGAATCTGAAACTTGGCACCTGTCCTATGAAACAGATCTAGCAGGCCATGTGCAGGGGGGAAAACGTCCTGTCCTTTCCCACACATTCAAGAGCCTCACTAACCAGGAGTCAGTTTGCCCCAAATAATCTAAACTACCATGGAACAGAACTGCTCAGTGTCAACTAACTTAATGCATAAACAGCCAAGCTGAGTTTGTAACTAGCAGAATTTTTTTTCAGGAGCCTTGCAACAGCTTCTTGTAAGTGTGAATCTTGACCCAGGTTTATGTCAAAGTTAAGGAAGTCTAGGGAGACAGAACCAGCCATTAGACAGTTTCAGTTAGTGCCCCAACAACAGACATTAACATGGTTTAATAAGATTTGCCTGATGGCTTACCTAGGTTCCTTTTGAAGATACTAGATGGTCTTTTAAATGAAAAATACAATCTAAAACTAAGTTATTTCTCATAATTACAACATTTTCTTCACTTTTAACCTGTTTTCAGCTGAAGACGAGTGAGAAGAGTTTATTTCCAGGACCATGCCTTTGCTCAGATGCTACTCTCTTCATAAGAAGAAACAAAAGAAAGGGGAAAGAAAAGGAGAGAGGAATGTTAATGAAATTACAAGCAATTTAACTATAAAAGATATTTTGAAATGCTAAGGAATGATAATCCTTACAAAATCCACAATTTTCAAATTATCAGTAGAAATCCTCTTCTTTTGCTTTCATAGTTACGACAGCTGATTAGTTGTGCCTTTGGAATTCTAAAAGTAAAGCAAAGAACTGAGTTTTGTTTTGGAAAAAAACAAGAGAGCTATTTCCTATTTGAGATCATCTCAGGCACTGTTTTGACTGCTCCACAACCTTGTTCGTTTGGAAAAACAAAAATCCTAAAATACCAGATCTGAGTCACTTTAACAGAATGGAAATGGAAAGATTCTGATTCAATAAGATGTTTATCTATCTGTTTCATTTGTGCTTTCTCACTGGAAAATGACAATTGAGGAGGCTGGTGTCTAATGAGCTGTAAATGGTGAATTTCAGGTGATTTAAACTCCTTATGGGTCACTTGGATATTATTATTTTTTTTTCAACCTATTGTCTTCTTGACACCAAAACTCAATCAGAACAGCACAGTTACCAAAGGGTACAGGTTACCCAAATGTTTGTTGTGATATTTGTAACATCTTTTGGAGTGACCTAAAGTAGGCAGTCCAGGGAGGTTGCAGTCTCTGTGCTTGGAGATATTCAGATGCTATCTGGACAACCTTCTCTTGGTGAAGCTCCTTAACAAGGTGTGGCAGGGTGAGAGAAAGTTCTTCCCCCACACACAAAGAAACCACAGCTAACTCAGTTGGAGAAGCAGAGGAAGGTGCTGTATTTACAAGCAGAAATGGAATGCATATGCATATGTACAAAAATATACAGTATTTACAACATATGCAGAAATATACAGCAATGAATACAACACAGAAGACCTACAGCCGGAGGAGGGTGTGCCCCTCGGCCCCTGTACCCCCTCTCCCTCCCTACCTCCCCCTTTTTCCAAAAAGGGTTAGAGAGAGAGAAAGGCAATTAAGGACAAAATTCTGTTAGCTCAAAGTATGTGCAAGAATTAGTTTTCTTATCTGGTTAGCTTTGTTAATTCAAGGTCGACTCTGTCCAGCAGCTGTTGCTTCAGAGAGAGAGAAACAGGCCCACAGGAACAGAAGGAAAAGAATGAACTGATAGAATTAACTGAACTGAAACTTAAAGCTGCATTCTGCCAATCTACCAATGAAATTAGTTTAGAATATCTTGTTTTTCAAAACATTCAACCAGAGTGTTCCATCAACTGTCCCTTTCTTAAAGGCACAGCCTAAAATGGTCACACAGCGGGAGCTGGACTAGAGGTCCCTTCCAGCTTTAACTATTTTGTGATTCTGTAAAGGTAGACTGGAGTTGCTATCAATAAAATATAATAGTAGCCATGTGTTCAAAAAGAGACTGGATGAGGCATTTAGTGCCATGGTTGAACTGATTAGGTGGTGTTGGGTGAGAGGTTGGACTCAATGATCTCAAAGGTCTTTTCCAACCTGGTTAATTCTGTATCCTGTATCACATTCAGATTAGCTTCCTACTCCCTATATCCCTGTCTGTGCAACCAGTAGATCAAACAAGATAGAATAATAAACGGCTGTTCAAAATGTAGTCTGTGTTGAGGAGGGACAAACAATTCAGCATGGTCTAATTTAGGAGAACAACTAAGCTTAGTGATATAATACTGTGATACAATACCAGTGGATCAATGTAACTCCACTGAAAGGGGTGGATTTAAAACAGAATAAAATTGATATAGCAGATTGGAAAGTCAGTCCTTTGTGTTTATAGGAGGAGATATATTCATTGTCTATGCCTTTAATAAATGATCATTACCTTGAAGAAAGTATCACACTGAAGACAACGTGGAGGGAATAAGATCTTTAACTTTGTTGGATTTTTGCTGTAAATATTAGATTAAAACTATCAATAATCTTATTTTTCTCCCCTCAAACCCTTATTACCTTCTTAGTAGCACTTGCCATTTCTCCAGTACTATTTCTGAGGTAACTATGAACCCTAGAATTCTTTCAGTATCTAGAGCATTTCTGAAGGATTTGTTGCTTATCATGGATGTGCAGACAGCTTAGCATCATATTTTCTTTTTATTGTGGATATATATTCTACAATTCCAAGTTTCATCTGTTCAGAGTAGAGTTACTTTCCTGCTGTAGATGAGTAAATGTGCCATCTTATTTCACAGTGTTGTACAACTGTAAGAGTCAACATTCCCATGAGATGCACTAAATGGAAGGGATATGATTTAAAATAATATAATGTCTGAAAGCATGAATAAATTCTTAAGGTTATTGTGACTTTCATGGAGAAAAGAAAGCATCATAGAATCATAGAATGCATTGGCTGGGAAGGGACCCTCAAAGGTCATCTTGTCCAACGCCCCTACAGTAAGCAGGGGGACATCTGTAACTAGATCAAGTTGTTAAGGGGCCCATCAAATTTGACTTTGCTGCCTTTCTTGAGTAACCTGTCCCAATATTACATTACCCTCATCATAAAGAACTTCCTCATCACCTATATCTACCCTGCTCTAGTTTAGAACCATTGTCCCTTGATTTATTGCTGCATGCCCTTATAAATAGTCCCTTCCAGCTTTCTCGTAGGCCACCTTCGGATACTGAAATGCTGCTATAAGGTCTCCCAGAGCCTTCTCTTTTGCAGGCTGAACAACCCAAATTCTCTCAGCCTGTCTTTGTAGGAGAGTTGCTACAGCCCTCTGATTGTCTTTGTAGCCCTCCACTGGACCTGCTCCTGTACATAGCAGTGACGGAATCACTTCTCTTGACATGCTAGCCACACTCCTTTTGATGCAGCCCAGGATGTGATTTGCCTTCTGGGCTGCAAGTGCACATTGCTGGCACATGTCCAGCTTCTTATTCACCAGTACCCCCAAGTCCTTTTCTGCAGGGTTACTCTTGAAGAAGGAAAGCTGCAGATTGTATTTGAAAATTATAATCACTCCAAGGAAAACTTCAATGTTTATGAATAACAGAATCTTCTCTTCTACTTTGTAAGCTGAAATAATAGCTACAAGGAAACGTGATCTCTGTGTAGTTGCATTTTATATATCCCTTTCACCTGCATTCCCATAGCTCATGGGTATTTAATCATTCTGCTCAACATAGCTTGCTAGAAATGAAGGCTTTTATTCTTATGACTTCCTTCTTGACAATTACATATTGTTCCTTTGTTATTTTCCATTTTGGTCAAAGAATATGTTCACATATAACAATAAAAGCATCAATTTAATTAACTTTTAATGTTCCAAAAAAAAAAAGAAAAGTATAATTAATGATCCTTCTTTCTCTGTGACTTTTGTCTCTATGAATGAATGAATGAACAAATTATATTTCATTTAAGCTATTACAGGACACTCCATTTCTATTGATCCAATCAGCCAGTTCAGTCTGTTGGAAAAGTGAGAACATTTCCTTCAAAGTCTGAAGATACAGCATGTGGCAAATTGGGTCTTGCATATAAAATAAAAGGGGAAGGAAAATGATTAACTCCTATATGATATTTTCCTATAGAAAATGTGAAGAAAGGTGAATTAAAAGTCCACATTTTTATTGATTTTGATATGTTACATCAATTTAGATAGGAATCCCCAAAACTGTGTAACAGCGAAGTATATGAATTTCAAAAGTTAGTTTAGTTTTGTTGCAAATAAGTAGTGGGATGTGACTGATGTAGAAAGGAAAAAGAATTGCTCTCAATATTGAAGTCCTTCTGTAACTTCTGTAACTGTAACTTCCTTCTGTAACTGTACTGTATCCAGTTCTGGGCCTCTCAGTTTAGGAAGGACATCGAGACACTTGAACATGTCCAGAGAAGGGCAACAAGGCTGGGGAGAGGCCTTGAGCACAAGCCCTATGAGGAGAGGCTGAGGGAGCTGGGGTTGTTTAGCTTGGAGAAGAGGAGGCTCAGGGGTGACCTCATTGCTCTCTACAACTACCTGAAGGGTGGTTGCAGCCAGGAAGGGGTTGGTCTCTTCTCTCTAGCAACCAGCACCAGAACAAGAGGATACAGTCTCAAGCTGCACCAGGGGAAGTTTAGGCTCCAGGTGAGGAGAAAGTTCTTCACAGAGAGAGTCATTTGCCATTGGAATAGGCTGCCCAGGGAGGTGATGGAGTCACCATTCCTGAAGGTGTTTAAGAGGGATTGGATGTGGCACTTGGTGCCATGGTCTAATCATGAGGTCTGTGGTTACAGGTTGGACTCAAGGATCTTCGAGGTCTCTTCCAACCTTTGTGATACTGTGATACTGTGTAACTTCATCTTATTGAAGTGTAAGCTGTAGTGATTTATCTTTCATCATATCATATTAGTGGTGAATGAGCAGATTCATCTGTTATAATAACCAGCACACTGCCCTTACCTACAAACATAAGCAAGGTATCTTGCAGTAACCAGTGACAGACTTTGCTGAGTTGAGATGGTAATGTACAGATGGTTAATGGACGTATTCCCTATGGGGTTTCATTCTCACATCAAGCTTTTAGAGAAGATGATGGTGTTGTGGAACTGCAGTTTCAAACTGGTAAGGAGGGTCATTATTTGTTAAGTTCTAATCAGTAAAGCTCTAAGTATCAAGGCTTTCCCTTCTGCCATTACAGGGGAGTTAAGGCAGACGGCAGAATCTACCCTTTGTTTTCAGCAGTTGTCATGGCATTCTTGGCAGTTGTGGTAGTTTTAGGCTATGCCTTTAAAATTTTTCACAGATCTTGAACAGAAAGTAGTGAAAATGTAACTAAATCATGATTGGGCATAAAAAGGAAAATAAAGATAATTCTAAGCAGGAGATAAGGGATTAAAACTAGTTGTACCAAAACAATCTTTCCTCTTTCCTCGCTTCTTTGCTCTGGGAGAGATACTAACTTACTTCTGCTTGACCTTGGCTGCATTGTTTTGGTATTAACTTCTCCGCTTCTGTCATTTCTCCCTTTTGTACAGGGGGATAAAGGGGAGGCAGGGTGGGAGAAGCTAGTAGCTTCCTCTGGTCTTTGAGCAGGGGGGATCCTGTGCTGGTCATTAATTGCAAATACCTGTAAATATTGTAAATCCTGTATATTTTGTGCATACTCATTGCATTCCATTGTAGATTGTAGTTCTGCTTGTAAATAGAGCTCTCAACTGAGCTGGTCTGGCAAATTTAATATTGGGGAGTGGGGTGGAATTTCAACCCACCACAGCAGTCTAGTGGCTTTAGAGAACTAGCCTGTCAGGCTTCTTGAGTGTGGAAAAGCTTTCTTGAAGACAGGATTACCTGTGCACTGCTTCAGTGCCATAGAGCAAGTATATACAAACCACACTTCATGTGGAAAATACCAAACAACATGGCTCCAAATCTCATCTATTGCAAAGGCAGCATGCAAAGCCCCTTATATCTGCTACTGCTGATCTAAGATGATGTCAAAAAAAGAACCCAAGCATCAGAGGAAAGAGAACAAGTCACTACCCTTATAATCCAAGTGTTAAAATATATTTAGAAACCTTACTTTGCCTTTTTGCTTCTATATATGTGTGTGCATGGTCTGTTCATACAGAGGAAGAGTAAAACTCTCTGAACTCCCAGAGAGGAGACTGTAGATGGTTACTTAAACCCATTTCTACAGGAGTCATTTTAGGGGAGAGCAGTCTGTCTTCGAGTGACCATTGCTTTGCCTAACACAGAGGGTGGCAAGTACTAAGCTGTCAGATGTCAGAAACTCAGCTCCATTGGATGAATTTTAAGTAATAGGAAGTTTGACAAAAAAAGGAAAAAAAATATTTTTGTCTCCTCTTCTGTTTGCCTGGACCTATTTTAACAAGACAGTTGGTAAATAATTGAGCTAAATAAAGAGGTTTTTCAAATTATTTTATGCAGGAAATGAAATTTAGATAGAGAAGGAAGTTGCATCCCTGTTTCAGGGTTTTTTTGCACTGGATGATGCTTTAATGGGCATAGGAGGTAGGTTTCATTCTCTTAGTTATTTGAAGGAGGATGAACTTTTCCACCTGATATTTTCAGGTGGAAATATTTTCCCACAGTTTAAGTATTTTTGCCTGTCTGTAGAGAATTTTAGCAGACATATTCAACCCTGCCCTGTGTAATTTGTCTAATGAAGTGATAATCTAGAATAATTCATAATTGTAAAATACTAACAACAACAACAATAATAATAATATTGTAAAAGCCCAGAGTGGGAAAAGCATATAATGAAAAATCTGATCTTTACTATGATGGTGGGGTAACACTGGAACAGGTTGCCCAGGGAGGTGGTTGAGGCCCCTTCCCTGGAGATATTCAAGGTGCAGTTCAATGAGGTCTTGGGCAACTTAATCTACTTGGGGATGTCTCTGCTGACTGCAGGGATGTCACACTAGATGACCTTTAAAGGTCCCTACTGACCCAGACCACTCCATGATTCTACATGTAAAATATTTTCTGAGCACCTAGATTTCACTCTGAAGTCTGCAGGCCTTAGAGACATCTGTTTTTGATAATCAGATCACAGAACTGCAGGCAGAAGACATCTAAATTGCAGTGTGCAGCTGTGTACTGCATTTATTATCTATTCCAGATCTGAGAGGGAGGTGAGAATCCTCAGAATACCAAGGACTGTAATCATCATGATCATCATTAATCACTACTCACCAGCTGCACACAAACACACACACACACACTTGGCATCTGGTAAAGCCCTAATATATATGGCATGTTGATTCAGGAACTGGAGAGAAGGCTTACAGGGATTCATTCCAGTCCTCCTAATTATGGAGTATTTTGATTTACCTGAGTGTGGTGGGTTGACATTACACACACAAACACTCCCCAGCCCCATCCCCCCCAGATTGGAGAATCACCCCCAAAACAAATCACCAGATTAGCTCAGTTGGTTTGGAAGCAGAATGAAGATGTATTTACAAAGCAAGCAAAATCTAGATATGATGTACAAAATAGAAATGTATGTATTTACAATTAATGAGCAACACAAGGACCCCCTTGAATTGTCCCCAGACCCTTCCAGACAGTCCAGGGGGCTGCTCACAACCTCCTCTCTCCCTCTCCCCCTTTTTTCCTTTCCGAGTACCTCACAGACACAATCTACACCAGCAGAAGGTCAGGAAAGAGCTAAGAGAGCAGTGCAAAAGCAGAGATCACAGAAATAAGCAGCAAAAAAAGAGACAGAAATGTTTATGCAGCTACATTTATTCTCATTGGCAAATTGTGGTAGTTTTGGGCTATGCCTTTAAAACCAATGGGATTATACAGATCTATCATTATTTTCTTTTTTATCCACTGGCAAATTTTTTTTCACTCTTGACTCAAAGCTGTCCAGAGAGTTCCTATTCTTTGCTTATAGTTGGGACTCTAAGCTAAGCCACCTAACTTTAGACTGTACCACTTGGGAAGAAAAGCAGAATTAACAGTTAGGGATCTATTTCTATGTAGTGGAAGAATTAGAGAGTGTTGTATCATACAGGGAGTATGAGGTAAATTGCATATTTATTCCATGTAGTCCTTCCTTTTAAAATGTAGATGCTTGAAGATCAGAGGGAAAATGCCAGTGAAAAACTGTTAACTGCAGGGAAATTATTTTTAGAAAATTGTAGGGTTGCTCCAATGAGGAAAGTTAGGAGGGCTGCAGGATAGAGATGGGAGAAAATTAGTGTGCATTGCCACAGAGTAAAAAGCAAATTCAATTTGTAAGACAAGTTAAATATCAGTAAATCTAGGTTTCATTTTAATACATCCAGACATGAAAGAAAACATCTGCTAATTTACAGAAATTCACACTCCTCTGTGTGAGCTATGAGATGGATGAATAAAGAAAAATCCTACCTTGGAAAAAATGAGATGGAGAAAGAAGGTTTAACTGCCTTCAGCTTCTTGGCAGAAATAGCTGCATAATCTGCATTTAGAATTGTAGAATTATTAGGGTTGGAAGGGACATCAGGGACCTAATTCCATGGGCAGGGACACCTCACACTAGAGCAGGTTGCCCAGAGCCACATCCAGCCTGGCCTTAAAAACTCCAGGGATGAGACTTCTACCACCACCCTGGGCAACCTGTTCCAGTGTCTCAGCACTCTCATGGTGAAGAACTTCTTCCTAACATCCAATCTGAATCTATCCATTTCTATATTTTTTTTTACTATTCCCCCTAGTCCTATCATTAGCTGACACCCTAAAAAGCCCCTCACCAACTTTCTTGTAGTTGTCTGGTGAAGTGAACAAACTAAATGCAGTGCCTAGCTAGCACATAAAATGAAAATCTTCTCTTTTTCTCTCTCAAATACAATAGCAAGCACTTATGGAGGAACCTTAGTTATTGTTCTTCATTTAGATTTTCTATTGATCTGTGGGAAGAGGAGGCGGCAGTTGGCTCTTTCCATGGCAGCAGATCTTTCCAAGGGCAACAAGCGAGGATGCTGAACCTAAACATCTGCACTAGTCCATTTATCTAGTGAAAAAGAAGTCTAATGCATAATTATCCCTGCAGCTCAATACAGAGCCTGTCAGAAGTACAGTCTTTAGAAACAGACAAATGTTAAAGCAGTGGCTAAGGTTATGTTCAACAGCTGCACATTTTAGGAAATTTAATGTGAATTTATGAATCTACACTGACACACACACAAAAATATTCTCTTGATTTAAACTACCCAAACTCTCACGCCCTTCATAGTTTTCCTGGAAATCAGTAAGCTCCTACCTTATGCAACTAAAACTGGTGCCTCTTCAAGGATATTTTAGGGTGGGTTGGTTTTTTTTTTGTTGGTGTGGGTTTTTTTGTGGTTGTTTTGTTTTCTTTTGTTGTTGTTTGTTTTGGTTCCTTTTTTTTGGTAGTTGTTTTGTTGTTTTTTTTTTCTTGTTTTTTTTGTCTTTACATTGTTTTTTGTTGTTGCTGTTGTTCCCCCTTTTGTTTCATTTCTTGGAAGAATTCCCTCTAAAATGGGGAAAAGAGAAAAGGAAATTACGTTTTCTAATGTTATGCTGCCTGGCTGAGTGAACTACAGATGAATGAGCTGGAACTCCATCAACAGAGGAAAATGAAGTGGAATTGCAACCTGAGACTCCTTGATAAGGTATTCAATGACTTTAGGATGCAGAGGTACCGTCTGGGGCAGGTAACATGATTTAGGCATCCTCAGCAAGGCTTTGCCAGGTCTATAGGCTGGGACTGTGCTCTTACGATTATGTGACTGTTAAGTAATATGTTATGACTAGGGAGCATGCACTATGGCAATGACAAGTGGACCTGGTGCAGTAGGGTTAGATGGGACTATGTTATTTATCTATTTAACATTTTTTATTATTATCCTCTGTGACAGAAATGCTGACTGCTCTAGAGAGGTTGACTTTGGTTTGTTCTGATGTGATTGCTTCTCACCTTTGAATGACTTTCACAGGCCCCTTGCTCTGTGGTTCTGTGAGTTATTTCTATTTTCTAGTCCCTGTTGTGCTGCAGTTAGCTTTTCTTTCTCTCTGGGCACCAGCAATCCTGGCTGTGTTATGTGTTATCTTGAGTGATCACTTAGATTCTTCAGGATGGATAATATTTTCATTGTTGCTTTCCTTCACAACATTTTCCTCTGACTATGACTTACTTCATCATCTTACAAAGGTAGGGAAATTTTCATATTAAACCCAACCTTTTCATTGGGGCACAAAGTGGAAGAAACAGGCTGCTTGTCCTTTATTAACCATGCCACAGTTTTGTTTGAGGGAAGGAGAGTAGCCTTATCATTACTGTAATTTATTTAAATCAGAGTGGAAAACATACTTTCTAACCAAATTAATGGAGTTACTTTGCTCCACAAAGTAACCAAGAGGAAAGAAAGATAACTGTCTCCATGAGAAGCAATCAGGTATTTTCAGAGGGGCATCTCGGGTAATATAAATGTTGTTTTCTTGGAGCCACTGCTTGGTACATTTGCAATAATATGTCAGGTTTAGCAATTGGATTTTGCCTCCATATGGAATTTCCTGATCAAAATGAGACAGAACATCCCGGAACATAAAGCAGAAAACAAGTAATAGCATAATAGTGTTGAATGTCTTCTAAAATGCAAGTGACCTAGATTCTCCCTATACTGAATTACCAGCTTGATAAATAAGCCTGATCCACCCTAATGACTATCCTGTTAGATGATCAGGTACTCTGCAGAAGAATTGTTACAGTTCCTTACAGGAAAATGGTTTGATTTTTGTTAAATTATTTATCAACCGATTAGAGAGGGACATGATTAAGGAGGCTCCAAGGAGACCTTATTGTGGCCTTCCAGTATCTGAAGGGTGCCTCAAGAAAGCTGGAGAGGGACTTTTTAGGGTATCAGGGAGTGATAGCACTGAGGGGAATGGAAAAAAATTAGAAATGGGTAGATTCAGGTTGGATGTAGGAAGAAGTTCTTCATCAGGGTGCTGAGACACTGGCACAGGTTGCCCAGGGAGGTGGTGGAAGCCTCATCCCTGAAGGTTTTTAAGGCCAGGCTGGATGTGGCTGTGAGCAACCTGCTCTAGTGTGAGGTGTCCCTGCCCATGGCAGGGGAGTTGGAACTAGATGCTCCTTGAGGTCCCTTCCAACCCTAACAATTCTATGATTCTATGAACCCAAACACAGGTAAGTACTTAATAGTATTGTATCCTGTTCATATTTCTCAGTCTAACTTATTGAGCTGCTCCACATTGTTTACAAACTTTCTTATTCTAATTTGGCACTTAATTTTTATAAAATTCATGAACAGATCCTAACCCCTTCTAAAACCTGTTTTTCTAAAGTTTTCTCCCTGCCTAAGATTATACACAGAAGAGGTCTTTCTACACTTTGCTCTGATCTTGTGTCTATGTAAGGCAGAGAAAATAAACTGCTGTTGTGGTTAAAGCTTTCCTGCTAGCCCCAAAGCCCAAAATGTAACAGATTCAGGTTATCTTCCCTCTCCCTTTTTTTATTCCTGCTAGGGAAAAAAATCAACCAAATAAAAAAATTAGGCAGGAGGAAATAAGAACAGCAAAATTGTGAAAGAAACAGCCTTGAATTGACTTGGAAGTAAAAAAGGTAAGTTTCACAAACTACAAAAGGCATTTGAGTAAAAGAAAGGTTACAAAGGTATAAGGAAAAGGGGTAAATAAAAATATATACAAACCCAGATGCAGCTGGTAAAGGATTCTCTGGATGCAAGATGGATTCTCTTTAGATGAAGTCCTTAGGAGTCTGGAGCAGCCCTCCTGGGCTGGGCATAACCTAGCACACCCACTTCTCTCTGCCCCATGGGAGCTCAGAGTGATCCTCACTTTCAGCTCAGTCTCAGCTACTTCCTGCATACTACCTCCCTCCTTGCCAAAGAAACTTGGCAGCACCCTTGAAAAGAAATATGTCTTTTCCTTAACTTTACGATTTATGACTCTATTTACACTGAAGTGTTTACCATTTAGTGGTAGATCATTTTATGGTTCTTGGAAGCACAACACCCTTTAAGGTGACAGACATTCAAGGAATTGGCCATTGAAAAATGTCTTTGGCATGCACAGAGGTGTGGTGTCAGAATATTTAGAGAGAAGTTTATCACTTATTTAGGGAGAGGTTTATCACTTTTAGCCTGGAGAAGAGGAGGCTCAGGGGAGACCTTATTGCCGTCTACAACTACCTGAAGGGAGGTAGCCAACTCGGGGTCAGTCTTTTCTGCCAGGCAACTTGTAACAAAACAAGAAGACACAGTCTCAAGCTGTGCCAGGGGAGGTTTAGGCTGGATGTTAGGAAGAAATTCTTCACAGAAAGAGAGATTGGCCATTGGATTGTGCTGCCCAGGGAGGTGGTGGAGTCACCATCCCTGGAGGTGTTTAAAAAGAGACTGGATGAGGCACTTCGTGCCATGGTTTAGTTGATTAGATGGTGTTGGGTGATAGGTTGGACTTTTCCAACCTGGTTAATTCTGTATTCTGTAAAATGTAAGGGAAAAAAATAATTGAATACATAATATATTATAAACTAAAATGTTTCTGAAATATATTTCTCCCTTGTTAAATTTGACTGCTCTTTTATATCTTGAGGCCAAATAAGTATAATTTATTTGCCTTTTTAAAGACTTATTTTCTTGTTGCTTGTTCTTGGAACATCACCCAGTGATTCAATACTCCAATAATTTTCTCCCTCCTCTTCCTTAACATCTCTTGAATCATGTTTCTATTCTGTACTCTAATTAGTACATTCCTTGCTTAAGACATTTACATGCTTCTCTCAATTACAAGATTTTAACAGACTTTGCAGAGAGTCTATCAGGAAGTGTGTGGTGATTTGCCCCTGGCTGGGGGCCAAAGACCCACCCAAAGCTGCT
Organism: Picus viridis; assembly: GCA_033816785.1. Classification (NCBI taxonomy): domain Eukaryota; kingdom Metazoa; phylum Chordata; class Aves; order Piciformes; family Picidae; genus Picus; species Picus viridis. The sequence goes on along the minus strand of CM066570.1, from coordinate 26,523,737 downwards.
CTATCAATCCCCTTTTTGGATGGACCAGGGAGAGGGAAATATATCACAAAAGCAAGTAATAAGGTAGAAGCAGCTGGCCTGGCTGTGTCCCCTTCCAAGATCTTGCCCACCCCTCAGCATACTCTTGAGGCAGGGAAATGCTGGAAAAGCACAGTTCAGCAGTAGCCAAAACACTGGTATGTTATCAACAGCCAGCTACAGGACTGCAAAACACAGCACTAGAAAGATGCTCTGAGGAGAATTAACTCCAGCTCAGCCAAAGGCTAAATACACCAGAAAAATGACTTGAGATTCCTCAAAAGCCTGTTTTATTAGAATTAGAGAACTAAGAGACTGTATTGTTTTGATCTTTCACTATTCAAACTATATAGAAACAGGGTGGGATTTAGCACTTTAACCTTATGAAGAGAATCAAGTTATAAAAGCATCACAGAAAACATCTTTGCTAGCTACCATCAAAATCCATCCACGTTCTATTACTCCAATAGCTAAATATTCCTGTCCTGAAGGCTCCCTCTTCCAGACCTTCAAATAGTTTTGTGGTGCAAGATCTGAATCTTCATTATCTACCTCAATGTTTTGTTTTGTTGGGTTTTGTTTGTTTGTTTGTTTGAGGTACTGCATTTTGTTGTCAGCAGACTCATTTATAAGCATCACACAAGATCAATTCTGGGTGACAGACAGCATGCACCCCCTCCAAAGTTGACAAAATAATTCAGGGATGATGCAGTGCCTTGTCATAACAGCACAGCACAGGTCATTTCTACCATTTGTCACCACTAAAGGCCAGCTTTCCAGCAGCAGACTCACCAGTGCTCTCATTTGTCTTCAGTAGTAGGTATCAGCTTTGACTGTGCAGCAGAATTCAAACTATCATTAAAAAATCATTAAAAGCCCAGATGGGATATTGTGAACATATACTTCATTCAGAGCAGTTTTCCTGTGCTTTCACAAGATGAGAACAGAAATATCAGTAATGTATATAAACTGTTGTGCCATGCCGTCTACATCCTTATTGTGAACTTGTTCAACCTAATACTTCTTTGCAGCCAGTCTGTGAGCATAAAGTGAACTACATTTTGGATCATCCAGAGCCTGGGGAGACTGCAAAAAGCTGAACCAATTATGGTTCTTTATATAGAATGGATAATCAGAGGGCTGGAGCACATCTCTTGTGAAGACAGATTGAGAGAGTTGAGGCTGTTCAGTCTGGAGAAGAGGGGATTCTAAAGAGACCTTATTGTGCTCTTTCAACACCTTAAGGCGGCCCACAAGAAAGATGGGGAAGGACATTTTAGGGTGTCAGGTAGTGATAGGACTAGGGAGAATGGAAAAAAACCTAGAAGTGGATAGATTAAGATTTGATGTTGGGAAGAAATTCTTCACCATGAGGGTGGTGAGACACTGGAACAGGTTGCGCAGGAAGGTGGTAGAAGCCTCATCCCTGGAGGTTTTTAAGGCCAGGCTGGGTGCGGCTCTGATCAACCTGCTGTAGTGTGAGGTGTCCCTGCCCATGGCAGGGGGTTGAAACTAGATGATCCTTGAGGTCCCTTCCAACCCTGACAATTCTATTATTCTATGTTCATTTTGAAATAATACCCTGATGCCCTGAACCTACCTCCCATGCCCATAAAAATTCCTTTGAACAGTCTAGTATCTGCAAAATCCATCCCGTCCTTCCCCATTTGAAACACACTAAGTCACTTTTCATTAAAGCTGCATAGCAGGCTTCTGCATAATAATCAAGACTTTATAAAACTCTTTAATTACATGCACACTTTTAATTAAAAATAGTTAAATCAACCTAAACCATGTGGGTTGGATAACCAGTAAGATAAGTGTTGTTGACATCACCAGCTGCTATGGGACATGTATTAGGTGTTTTACAGAAAAGAAATACCTTTTTTTTTTTCCGCAGAGTCTGAAAGCCTTGAACCTTAGGAAAAATTCTTTGCCATGAGGGTAGTGAAACATTGGAAAAGGTTGCCCAGGGAGGTGGTTGAGGCTCCATCCCTGGGGATATTCAAGGTGAGGCTCAACAGGGCTTTGGGAAACCTGATCTAGTTGAGGATGCCCCTGCTGACTGCAGAAGGTGTTGGACTAGATGACCTTTTAGGTCCCTTCCATCCCAGACTATTCCATAATTCTATGATCCTTAATTTCCTGAGCAGACCAAGTTCTGAGTCTCTTTTGCAGCTAAATTCTTCTAAATGATTGAATATGAACCAGAGTAGAAAAAAGAATGGTCTTTCAATGCAGAAAACCTGAGGATATTTATGTACATGCATCAGGTGTATCAAGTAGGCAAATCTATTTTATGGGTCATGTTTCTTACTCAAGGCACACAGAATAGCTCCACCTCAAGAACCAATTGTTTAGTGTGGACAAGGGGCAATGGATGTAAGCTGCAGCACAGGAGGCTCCACCTCAAAACAAGGAGGAACTTCTTTAAGGGTCACAGACCACTGGAATAGGCTCCCCAGAGAGGTTGTGGAGTCTCCTTCTCCGGAGACTTTCAAGGCCCATCTGGATGTGTTCCTCTGTGGCCTGAGCTAGATGGTATGGTCCTGCTCTGGCAGGGGGTTTGCCTAGATGATCTCTTTGGGTCTCTTCCAACCCCTGACATCCTGTGATCCTGTGATTTATGTTAGCTATACTTTCTTACGAAAGGAAGTTGATATGATTATTGCAAGGAACATGACATTTGTGTTACATTCAAAGCCAAGTAAAGGCACTCCTGATATCATCTTAAGGGACACAATTTCTCCATCAATCAGACTATTTGCTTGAAAAGTGAGAGTTCTGCAGAGCCCTCTTATAAACTAATGTTTGTAGCTCTCCCAGAAATATAAAACATAGAATTATAGACAATGAAAAGAGATTTTTCTAGGGAAGATACAGATGCATGAAGACTACATTCTCTTACAACTGTGAACTCAGACTCATGAATTTTGTGTTCAAATCCAAAATCAAAGATTTTGCCTACTCAGTTACCTCCATGAGAGTCCTGGACTCCCACCCATTACCAGGACAAAAGATAATCAGACTATTAGTGCTCACCAGCATTATATATGCTGCCTGGTGGAAGGAGGCCACACTTCTGTACGACAGATCCCTATAGATAAAAGCAAGTTTGCAGCTCATTATGGCACAGCATCACTCCTGACATCGGTTTCATAATCCTGTGGTGTGGGCACAGCAAGTTATTAAGAGCAAGTTTTGTATTCCTTCCTCAAGGAAGGGCTTTCCTACACAAACTGTAGTTCAAAGGGACTGTCTCCTTCACCTGTGGTCCCTCTGTAGGGCTCTAAAAGTTCCCTCCAGCTTGTGCTTCCTCTGACCCCACCAAACAAGAACATCCAAAGGAATCAGGTGATGAGGATAACAAAAGATTTCAGGAGGTTCTTCTGGAGGCATCTTGGGATATTTGTTAAACATGGCTCCTCAAAAGGTCACTGCATTTTCTAGATCTGGACAGACTGTGTCTTTAACCTTCTTGGGAAGTTCTCTGTGTGGGATTTGCTGAAGTTCTGATGTGTTTTCAGCTATAAATATTTCTTCTTGCTTTTGACCTCTGTCCAAGGTGCCTACAAATTTTCTCTTTCTTTAGTCAAGCATGGCAGAGGAAAATACAGGGAAATGATGACAAAGAAAAAGGGAGAAGAATCAAAAACAAAGTAAATATTATTTCATCTCATTGAAGGGCACAATGTACAAAACACAAAAGAACAAGTCTGCTGTGTATAACATGTATCTACTTGCAGCAGGTTTATTGAGGGACCAAAAATGAGATCAGATGTGTCTAATGTAATTGAAAGAAAGACATAGATTTTGTTTCCTGTTACAGCACTTCTGGCACTTCTGGCACTGCAACAAGGACAACAGGTAATGCATGCAGCTACCAGCTCCAGTCTCTGTCAGAAAAAAATGTGTCTGTTTATCTGAGGGAAGGATTTTAACTGCCTATCATGTTCATGTTATCTATAATTGTCAAGGGTTAGGGCTAGGCTGGCTGTTAGACAAATGGCAGAGGATCCCTATTAATCCCTCACCCTTTACAGAGGGGAAGAGAAAGGGAATAAGGGAGGGAGATTTATGGATTAGGAAAGAAAACTAGGAGAGCTTTACTAAAAGAGTAACAAAACCATGAAATACATAAATATATGTAGAAAATATTAAATATATAACTGTTTAAAATAAATATATAACTATTAAAAATAAATATTTAAATATTAAACCCAGTCCCTCCAGTGGCAACCATCTCACCATCACCACTGATGCTGTGGGCAGGCACTGGGGAAATCGCAGTCTGAACTCAGTGGCAGCTAGGAACCACATTCAGGAGCTTGATTCTGGAACTGCATTCAGGAACACATGAACTGGGATTGAAGGCAAAAGAACAGACAGAGTTCTCCTTGGGTGCCAGCCATTGAAATGATGGATGCCTTTTGTATGTATTTGTAAATAGAATTTCCAGTTAGGCTTTCAGTCCAGTATGGAGCATTTGATATTTTACTCCTTGGAAAGGAGGAAAATATATTTTCTGTCCTTTTGCACTGGGCAGCTCGTGGCTCAAAACCAAGACAAAGCATGACATAAATGTTAAGATAATTTTTAAAAACAAAGTTCAGATTTATCAGGTATGCATTTATTTGGGGAGCATTATTGAATTAGAATTAGAATTAGAATTAAGCAGGTTGGAAGAGACCTTTGAGATCATCGAGTCCAACCTGTCACCCAACACCATCTAATCAACTAAACCATGGCACAAAGCGCCCCAGCCAGTCTCTTTTTAAATGCCTCCAGTGATGGTGACTCCACCACCTCCCTAGGCAGCACATTCCAATGGCCAATCACTCTTTCTCTGAAGAACCTCTTCCTAACATCCAGCCTATTCCTAACATCCAGCCTTATTGACCTTAAGTGTCTGCTTTGCATAGAGCTACTAATGTAAATTGGTTTTGGGGGAGTTTGTTTGGATTTTTATGGGGTTTTTTTTGCTTGTTGGTGTGGTTTTTGGGATTTTTGGGGGTTATTTTGGCTAATTTCTGTTTAATTTAGGTAATCTGATTAAATGAATTAAATTTATCCTTTCTGTAACTATTGACACCAATGGAGTTATTATTAAAGACACACTGAAACCCCATTTGTCTCATCAAACATCAGGAATTATGCTTGGAATATGCTTGGAATCCATAATATTTTGATCTGGTTTTAGAATATAATTTGATGTAAACATTATGTGATGATGGTCAGATTTTCATTATCAGTTCCATAATCTGCAACTGAAAAACTTAAAAAGCTGATGGGCCTACAAGAAAGCTGGGGAGGGACTTTTTAGGGTGTCAGGTAATGACAGGACTAGGGAGAATGGGAAAAAAATAGAAATGGGTAGATTCAAATTGGATGTTAGGAAGAAGTTTTTGCCCATGAGGGTGGTGAGACACCGGAACAGGTTGCCCAGGGAGGTGGTAGAAGCCTCATCCCTGGAGGTTTTTAAGGCCAGGCTGGATGGGACTCTGAGCAACTTGATCTAGTGTGAGGTGTCCTTGTCCATGGCAGAGGGGTTGGAACTGGATGATCCTTGAGGTCCCTTCCAACCCTAGCAATTCTGTGATTCTATGAGAACAACAGAAACATGGTATATAAAAGATAATTAGTACTTGTTTTAAAGAGAGCTTTTGCAAGCTACTGTAATTTGGGGCAATTTTTCTTCCTTTGATGCCAGCCCAAAGTATTGTATTTGAATATTTAAAAGAGGCATAAAAGAGATGATGGGTACAAGATTAAAGACACAAGGCTCTTTCTGAATATCAGGAAATACTTCTGTACTGTAAGGGTAACAGTCAACGTAGTCATGAGGTCTTGGGTGATAGGTTGGACTTGATGATCTTTGAGGTAATTATTGATTCCATGATTCTATGATACTGACACAGATTGCCCAGGGAAGTTGTGTCATCTCAATTACACAAAACATCTGTTTGGAAGAGACCTCCAAGATCATCTGGTCCAATTTTTGATCCAGCACTGAAGGATCAACTCTGAACCATGTCACTTAGCACCAGGTCTACATGCTGATAAACACCTCCAGGGACAATCTTTGGGGATATTCAAAAGCTCTCTGGACAAAGGGTTGTGACCAACTGGCTCTAGTTTGCCCTGATTGAGAAGTGGGGTTAGATGATTTCCAGAGATATCTTCCAATCTCAACCATTCTGTGATTTTAGATGATCCTACATGAAGTGCCTTTGCACAAATCTACATTTCCTAAACATTTTCTGTCCATGAATAGATAGAGTCTTACTGCACAACCATGCTTTAACATTAAATCATAAGGTCAAGACTAATTAGAAGGGAAGAATCAATTATTCCTTGAATTTGCATTTTGAGTCTTTTTTGGGGGGAGAACATTAGCACATTGCATATCATAGCTTCCATAACATTCAGTGATAACTGATTGTTCTGCCTTTGATTTTGTACAGCAAATTTATACTGAGCCACATTATTTAGACACTTTCATTAACCATTGATAATTCCATTGTTTCAAAACTGGCAATTAAAAGCATGGTTCTTAACATCAATTTTGTTAGCTGACAGCATTGGAAATATACCCTACAATCCTTTGTGCTACTGTCTCAAAACCAGTTTATTCATCCCCATATTTCCTATTTAACAGTTTTTATCCTAAGACACAGAAGACAAACAAAGGGAATTTTCCCTAATGGAAAATCTATTTAACTCCTTCATTGCTTTAACATAACTCTTTCATGGATACTTGAACTGCAATTGTTTAAGATTATGGGGTCCATTTTCCTCAAGGAGTGACTCTTTGCAATATAGATTTCTCCTGACATTTTTCTTCTGACCATTTTCTCCTGCTCCCTTTCACCCCCACCTTCTTTTCTCTACTTGCTGACACTACAAGGGCTTGTATTCTGCTCTATCTTTGATAAAGTACAGTTCTGAAGATATCTCCAGTCACGACAAAAGGAAAATCATTTTGTCAAAATTTTGTTACTGAAAGTATAGAAATGATATAGAAATAATAATATAGAAATAATAGAATAGGAAATTTTCCTAACATACCAAAATCTTCTGATAAATGACCATATCTGGACCTGTCCTCAAAGAAACATTTTAACTGGACAAGGACTTGCTGAACATGTTATCTCTTATGTTGACAAGATCTCAGTTGTTGAATTGTATGGTTATCACTGCCTTCATCTCTTCCACTGAAATGTACCTACTACCTTTGGAGATTTTTCCAGGAATCTAAAGTTATAGCAATTGGACAAGAGATGAAGACAGCATAGATGACACCGCTGCCATAAGAGCTGTGACCCAGTTTCTATGAGGGAAAACCAGGAAAGGCTCTTTCCATAACCTTAATCCTGTCATCCCTTATCATTCTTATCATTGTTGGACTTGATGATCTCTGAAGGTCCATTCCAACACCTAGCATTCTGTGATTCATAGTTTGCTTCTTCTTCAATAGAGTATGAATTAAGCAACTGATAAGCACTCAAAACTTTGCCAAAGTTTGGCAGTTGTTCTTCAGAAGGACAGGATTGAGGGCAAAGAAATCTTCAGTTGCCTGAAGCAGAGAATAAGCAGTAATACGGGTTACTATATAAAGAGGATAATAGTCTAGAAAGCAGTGACTTGAAAATAATCTGAGATGATTAAATATTTACTTTCACACTTTCCCCAGATTTCCAGTCAAGGGAAGACCAAGTGAAAAGACCTGAAACACTTCTCTGGTATAGTCTCACATTTACCAGGTGCTATGGAGAAGTCAGAATCTAGTGGTTCAATTTCTTTGTATAAAAACTATTTGATTGGCAATGACCCAAGTCTGTTCTTTGGTTTTTAAATTTTGGAATCTATGATAGTATTTCAGATCAGGAGTTGTCTGTGCTTGCAAGGAGACAGGCCTAAGGTATTTAAAGCTTTTTATTGGGTGGTTGGGTTTTGGTATGGTTTGGTTTGGGTTTGCTTTGTTTTGTTTTGTTTTGTTTTGTTTTGTTTTGGTTTGTTTTGGTTTGGTTTTGTTTTGTTTTGTTTTGCTTTGCTTTGCTTTGCTTTGCTTTGTTTTGATTTGTTTTCCCTCCCTCCCAAATAACTATCACTCTCAGGCATGTTAATTTGTGGCCATGTAACTTTCTTAGGAATTTATTCTGGTCTCACCAGTTGCCCTATTACAACTTGATCAGGTTAAAAAAAACCCACAAATGCAAAGACTGAGCAGAGGTTTAAGATATTTCTTGAATGTTAGGAGAGAGCTGAAAACCAACTTTAACACATCTACCTGTGACTTTAACAAAAGACAATGAGAGTTAACTTTTCACTGGCTGCTAAAAAAGCATCCCCAAACCCAAGAAACAAAGAAAAAACCAACCCAAGAAACAAAGGAAAAACCCAACCCAAGAAACAAACTCACAAAAACATTGTAAGAACAGCACTAGTATAAGGCATTTAAAAATCATTGTAATGCAAGATAATGTTCAGATGCTGCTTTCACCCTCTTGGGTGATAGTGAAAGCATTTGTTAATTGCTTTTTCCCCCACTATGCTCCTTCTTCTGCTGAGCCTCCCCACCACTAGCTGCATAATCAGCAGGCTTTGAAGTCAGGAGCAGCCTGCTAACAGAGCAATTAGTTGAAGCACCCCGAGCAGCAGGTGTTAGATGTGTTGCTTTTTCAGCCTTTGTCATATACTTGCAAAAGATTGAAAATATACACATAGATTTGCTGTATGCTTTTGTTATCTCTGTTTGAGTAAGGTGAATTAATGCCAATTATTATTTATTTATTTTTGCAGAAGGTTGTCATGCCACAGAAGCTGATGGGTCAGACCTCAGGATCCTGATCCACAGCGCAGCTATGCAGCATCAGGAGTCCAAGCCATTTAGAATCAAAAAATCATACAACTGTCAGAGTTGGAAGGGACCTCAAGGATCATTCTATGATTCTATTCTGTTGAGAATATCTTCACAGTATAACAATGGTTACAAATATGTTGAGAAACAGTATTTGGAAAACATAGATACAAAAGCAGGAAATTGTCCCACTAGCAAAAGGCAGGATTTTCCCAGAGACTTAAGGAATATCACAGAATCAGAGAATTGCCAGGGTTGGAAAGGACCCCAAGGATCATTTAGTTCCAACCCCCTGCTCAGAGTCCCATCCAGCCTGGCCTGACAAACCTCCAGGGATGAGGCTTCTACCCCCTCCCTGGGCAACCTGTTCCAGAGTCTCACCACCCCCATGGGGAAGAACTTCTTCCTAACATCCAATCTGAATCTACTCACTTATAACTTTGCTCCATTCCCCCTACTCCTATCACTACCTGACACCCTAAAATGTCCCTCCTCAGCTTTTTTGTAGGCCCACTTAAGATGCTAGAAAGGCACAGTAAGGTCTCCTGAGAGCCTTCTCACCTCCAGACTGAAAAGCCCCAACTCTTTCAGTCTGTTTCCCTAGGAGAGGAGCTCCAGCCCTCTGGTCATCCTCGTGGCCCTTCTCTGGACATATTACAGCACCTCCAGATCCTTCCTGTAGTAAAGGCTCTAGAATGGATGCAGTAATCCGGGTGGAGTCTCACCAGAGTAGAGTAGAGGGGGAGAATCACCTCTCTTGACTTGCTGGCTATGCTTCTCTTGATGCAGCCCGGGATATGTTTGGCTTTCTGGGCTGCAAGTGCACACTGCTGGCTCACGCTGAGTTTCTCATCCACCAGCACCCCCAAATCCTTTTGTTCAGGGCTGCTCTCAAGCCAGTCACTGCCCAGTCTACATCAGTGCTTGGGATTACCCCAACCCAGATTCAGAACCTTGCACTTGGTCTTGTTGAACCTCCTGAAGTTGTCATGGGCCCACCTCTCCAGCCTGCTAAGGTCCATCTGGATGGCATCCCTTCCCTCCAGTGTGTCTGCTGCACCACACAGCTTGGTGTTGTCAGCAAACCTGCTGAGAGTGCACTAAATGCCACTGTCCATGTTGCCAACAAGGATGATAATAAACAAGACTGGTCCCAATACTGATCCCTGAGGGACTCCACTTGTCACTGGCCTCCACTGGGACATGGACCCATTGACAGCCACCCTTTGGGTGTGGCCATCAAGCCAATTTTTTATCCACTGACTTGTCCATGCATCAAGCCCATATTTTACCCTTATATGAAATGTTATTCATCTGAATGTAGTCACTTTATATTGGATCCAGTTGTCTGAATTTCTGTCATTGTCAGTGGGGAAAAAATGGGTTTATTGTTTCACCAAAGCTCTATATTTAGAGTACATATGGAAATGGTGAGTTGACATTCTGAGATAGCATTATGAAGTTAAAAAAACCAGAAATAAGCACGCTATAAGCTGGACCTCAAATCAAAACAATCTTGCCCAGATGTAGGAATGATATTGAATATTATTGGGAAATATTATCTGGTTTATAAATTTACTGTTACTATCTCCATTGCAAAGTCATAGACACACTTGGGAATTTTGGGAAGCCCCGAATGTGACTTTCTTTTCCAGATCTGTAAACTTCAAAATAATCTCCCCACAAAGTCTTGTAGCTACAGCAGTTATATGACAAGATTCCTTTCACAGCTGCTGTGTTGATCTGCTGAATGTATGCATTGAGATACGTCCACAGATACATTCACTTTTAAGTGTGCTTAGTGGAGAAAAGAGAGATGGTAAAATTCAAGGAAATATCATTTATTATTCATTAGGAGTTATTCTTCTGAAAGCCATGACAAGAGTAGAAACATTAAAAATAATATATAAAAAGACAAAATATGCCCTGATAATCCAGTCCTGATCGATAAATGAAAGAGAGAGCAATACAAAATAATATGTCCTTCCCTTTTTTTACCCTTAAGTGAATTTGCAGAATTTTTTCAAGGACTGGAGGGTGATGAAAATGAGCTGAAGGATTTCTTTGTACAGTACATGAAAAAACAACCCAAACACATTGTTTTGTGAAAATATTCAGTGCAAATATATTCTAGAGTGTCATGCAAACATAGCACCTCTTCAGTGAAATGATTTACTATATGCACACACTGAGTCACAGATGCACGTTCTGAACAACAAAACTGTCGTGTGTTGTAACACACCAGCTACAGCTTGGAAAAAGCAAACTGAATTTGTTTCTAGAGGCAGAAATTGGTGCCATGGTTTAGTCATGAGGTCTGTGGTGACGGATTGGACTTGATGGTCTTGGAGGTCTCTTCCATTATAATATTAAAAATCCGGAATGTTTAAGTGTCAAACACTTGTATTTCCATACCCATCAGCCAGCTGTGTGCCCAGGTGGCCAAGAAGGCCAATGGCATCCTGGTTTGCATCAGGAATAGTGTGGCCAGTAGGAACAGGGAAGTCATTCTGCCCCTGGACTCAGTACTGGTCAGGTCACGCCTTGAGTACTGTGCCCAGTTCTGGGCCCATCAGTTTAAGAAAGATGTTGAGATGCTGAATGTGTCCAGAGAAGGGCAACAAAGCTGGGGAGGGGTTTGGAGCACAAGCCCTATGAAGAGAGGCTGAGGGAGCTGGGGTTGTTTAGCCTGGAGAAGAGAAGGCTCAAGGGAGACCTTATTGCTCCCTACAACTACCTGAAGGGAGGTTGTAGGCAGGTGGGGGTTGGTCTCTCCTCCCAGGCAACCAGTACCAGAACAAGAGGACACAGTCTCAAGCTGTGCCAGGGGAGGTTTAGGCTGGATGTTAGGAAGAAATTCTTCAGAGAAAGAGTGACTGGCTATTGGAATGTGCTGCCCAGGGAAGTGGTGGAGTCACCATCACTGGAAGTGCTTAAAGAGACTGGATGAGGCACTTAGTGCCATGGCTTAATTGATTAGATGATGTTGGTTGTTGGGTGTAGGTTGGACTTGATCTCAAAAGTCTTTTCCAACCTGGTTGATTCTGTGACTCTGTGAATCATAGAATCATGGAATCACAGAATAGTCCAGGCTGGAAGGGACCTCCAAAAGTCATTTAGTCCCACCCAGTCAGCAGTCAGTGGCATCCTCAAATAGATCAGTTTGCCTAGAGCCCTGTCAAGCCTCACCTTGTATGTCTCTGGAGTCGGGGTCCCAACCACCTCCCTGGGCAACCTGTTTCACTGTTCCACCACCCTCATAGTAAAGAACCTGTTCCTAACATCCAATCTAAATCTGCTCTTCCCTAGTTTGAAACCATTGCCCCTCATCAATACAATACAATACAATACAATACAATACAATACAATACAATACAATACAATACAATACAATACACACCATGTTGAAAGAGACCTTCAAGATCATCGTGTCCAACCCATCAACCAATCCAACCCACCTAAACAACTAAACCATGCAGCCAAGCACCCCATCAAGCCTCTTCCTGAACACCTCCAATGAAGGTGACTCCACCACCTCCATGGGCAGCCGATTCCAATGGCCAATCACTCTCTCTGTATAGAACTTCTTCCTAACATCCAGCCTAAACCTGCCCTGGCGCAGCCTGAGACTGTGTCCTCTTGTTGTGGTACTGGCTGCCTGGGAGAAGAGACCAACCTCTGCCTGTCTACAACCTCCCTTCAGGTAGTTGTAGAGAGCAATAAGGTCACCCCTGAGTCTCCTCTTCTCCAGGCTAAGCTTTGTAAACAGTCTCTATATTTTCTGGATAAGGGAAGAGTAACTCATGTTGTCTACCTGCGCCACATGACATCCTTGTCTCTAAATATGAGAGATATGGATCTAGAAGATGGGCCACTTGGTTGATAAGGGAAGGGACACTTCTTTCTGAAGTTTTCTTACAAAGATAAATGTACTCACAATATTTAGGGTATCATAAAAAGCTTATCTTCATTGTCTTCAGAGTTACATTTTTATGTTTCTAATGACCACTCCTCTGTCCTATCCTTCAATTATAAACCCTCATCTTTCAGAAAACTTTTCAGTTCCTCTCTTAAACTGGAATCTTTTGGCCATCATGAATCCATTGCTCATATGTCTTTATGTATATCCCCTGTGCAGAGAGACTGAGAGATCTGGGCCTGTTTAGTTTTGAGAGGAGAAGGCTGAGAGGGAATCCCATCAATGCCTATAAATATCTGAGGGGTGGGTGTCAAGTGGAGGGGGCCAAGCTCTTTTGGATGGTGCACAGTAATAAGACAAGGAACAATGGATACAAACTTGAACCTAGAGGATTTCACCTCAGCATGAGGAGAAACTTCCTTACAGTGAGGGTGATGGAGCACTAGAACAGGTTGCCCAGAGAGGTTGTGGAGTCTCCTTCTCTGGAGACTTTCAAAACCCGCCTGGATTAATTCCTGTATGGACTACATTAGGTGATCCTGCTTTTGGCAGGGGGGCTGGCCCCGATGAGCTCTGGAGGTCCTTTTCAATCTTTAACACTCTATGATTCCACTGATTTGAATAGGGTTATTCTAGGAGTTCACATGGCAAGCTGGAGGGCACACCTAATTTAAGAAACCCTAGGACAGAGATATGTCAGTAATTCAAGATTTTCTTCAATTCACATGAGAGATGCGTGCATTATCAATGAACTAAAGATCAGCTGAACACTACCTTTAGTTATTCTTCCTACATAAAGTGACAAAAACCTGGATGCTTATTTGGCTTCCAAGTAAATGTACTCAGGGTTGTCTTTGAGCTGGGAAGGATTATGTGTGAAGATGTACCATATGGCTGGTAAGCTAACAGTGTTTATGTGCTTAATTTAGGACGGGGATAGGCAGTTAATCATTCTGGAGATGGAAATATTCATGTTTACAACAAATGAAATTTACACCTGCAATTTTTAAAGTTCTAATTATAATGGCTGTTTTCCCACGTATGCATAGACATTTTTCATAGACAAATGAATGACTCTGATTCCATAGATCTGAATCAGAATGACTCATGTTTCATTACTATTTGAAGATGAAGGTCCCCTGTCAGTAATGCATGAGTAATGCTCTGTCAATAACTTTCCTCATGCATATGGGTAGCCTGAAATAAACTGCTAGCTCTTGGGTGTCTGCATTTGTGACAATCTGTGAAAGAGTCACAGTGTACACTTGAGAGCTCCATCAATGATTCTGCATATGGTACACAATTTAACCTGCATAGCAAAGACGTGGGATATATTATGGCTCAGGAGTCCAGCGCATCATGAGGTCAAGCCAAATGACTCAAAGTCACACAGGAAGGTGAGGATGCACAGAGACTCCCAGGGTCTATCCACTGAACTGCTGCAGCAGGCATCAGGTTCACAGAATCACAGAATTGTTTTGGTTGGAAAAGACCTCTAAGATCATCAAGTCCAACCATCAGCTCAAGACCAGCATGGCCATTAAACCATAACCCAAACTGTTACATCCACGTGTCTCAAGGCTGTACCTGACACCTACCAGAAAGCAAAAGCAGCAAGAGCCAATGAAGCTACATTGACATTTCCATGTCTGCTCAGTAAATCTGAGAATCCTGACGGAAAAGTTGAGTAAGCACAAGGTCAAGTCCTTTGCTATGACTGCCAGGAGCCTGCCTAGCCAATTCATTCAAGCACAACCACAAACATCTCCAGGCAGGTCTTAATAACCTTACATTCTTACACGCAGTTACTTCAAGGTAGGAATGAATACAACAGCTGGGACTAAGCCATTTTTCTTTCACTGTGAGAAGGATCTGAGGATCTTTTCTGTGTTATCCACTGTGTAGCATGTCTGAAATACACATGCCAATTCCCTGGATCAAAACCTAGTGGTGCAGACTGCAGACCTTAGCTAAAGAAGAAGGAACTGTGCTGGTATAATTTAGTTTATATGTGCATTTGTATGTATTTCTGGCAAGCCTTCAGATGGCACTTCTATTGTGAGTTCTAAACACCTAGGAGTACTTTCTGTACTCCTGTACTTCTGTACAGCACAGCATAATATTTGTGTTCTATGATTGACAGGAAGGTATTCTCCCTCCCTGTCCTCTACTGAAAAAGCCTAAATGGACTTTAGTGGACAAATACCAGTTCCATATATTATTTCATCTCCCTGCAGAGGTGAGAAGAACCAGTGTAACTTTTAGGTTTTTTACTGTAGTGGATTTTGGAGAGTGAAAGTGAACTCTGCTCTCTGACTGCATGACCTTGAATGGATCCATTGCCCAATTTTACTTCTGTTTTAGCTATATATACTGTATGAATGTCCTCTGAATAATTTGCAGGTTCCAAGTATTGACAGGAGGATCCTGACTTGCCTTGTCACATGCACTACAGGGGATAATTAGGGGCCTGAAAGCACTTCCTTCACTGCTTGCACATTAATCCAGAAAAAGGGCAACATAAAATCCTACTAGCTCACAGATTGGCAAAGCCCTGTGGATCCTTCTAGCACTGCTTCTCATATTTATATGTTAAAAATGTGATACATTTTTGCCAAGAAACATTGTGTGTTAATACTATCATATTTAAAGTGGAAGCTGTGGAAATATCAGTTCTGCTTCTTCTCTTCCCTCCAGCAGCTCTTGACTTCCTCCCTTCCTCATTCTTCAGTTACAACAATATGGAGGTACTCTTTTGCTTTAAAGGAACAATCAGGAGTTTAAACACCACACAGGAGCCCTGAAATCACAGAATCATAGTTAAGCTCTAGGGCAAGGTACGTAAGAACTTAAGAATGCCTCTGGTAGTCATAGAATCATAATCAAGCAGGTTGGAAAAGACCTCAGAGATCATCAAGTCCAACCTATTACCTAATACCTAATACCTCAAGACAACTAAACCATGGCTTTAAGCCCCATGTCCAATCCTATTTTGAACACCTCCAGGGATGGTGACTCCACCACCTCCCTGGGCAGCCCATTCCAATGGCCAATTACTCTTTCAGTGAAGAACTTTCTCCTCATCTTGAACCTAAATTTCCCCTGGTGCAGCTTGAGACTGTGTCCTCTTATTCTGCCACTGGTTGCCTGGGAGAAGAGATCCTCCCGCCACCTGTCTACAACCTCCTTTCAGGTAGCTGTAGAGAGCAATAAGGTCTCCCCTGAACCTCCTCTTCTCCAGGCTAATCAACCCCAGCTCCCTCAGCCTCTCCTCATAGGGCTTGTGCTCAAGGCCTCTCACCAGCCTTGTTGTCTTTCTCTGGACATGTTCAGTTATCTCAGTGTCCTTCTTAAATTGAGGAGCCCAGAAGTGGACACAGTCCTTATGGTGTGGCCTAACCAGTGTTGAGTCCAGGGTCAGAATGATTTCCCTGCTCCTGCTGGCCACGCTATTTCTAATGCAGGCTAGGATACCATTGGCCTTCTTGGCCACCTGGGCACACTGCTGACTCATGTTCAACTGCGGTCAACCAGTACCCCTAGGTCCCTTTCTGCCTGGCTGCTCTCCAGCCACTCTGACCCCAGCCTGTAGCGCTGCATGGTGTTGCTGTGGCCAAAGTGCAGCACCTGGCACTTGGACTTGTTAAATGCCATCATATTGGACTCCACTCATTTATCCAGGGTGTCAAGGTCCTTCTGCAGAGCCCTCCTACCCTCTAACAGACGTCTGCTCCCAACTTGGTGTCATCTGCACATTTACTGATGATGGACTCAATCCCCTCATCCAGATCATCAGTGAAGATATTAAAGAGGATGGGGCCCAGCACTGATCCCTGGAGGACACCACTAGTGACTAGCTGTCAGCTGGAAGTGGTACCATTCACCACCACTTTCTGGGTTCAGCCATCCAGCCAGTTCCTAATCCAACAGGGAGTGAGGCACTGAATCCAGCACAACAGTCAGTTTGCCAGTCCCAAGCTGCCAAAGTTGGTAGCTGTTCAGATTTCAATTAAAGATCTCCAGTTCAAATCTCAGAAGATTTTATACCAGCATATGCTTGCAGGAGAACAGACCCTCAAAATACTGCATGTAGAGACAATAACTGCACCAAATGCAACACAAAAGAATTTCCTGATTTCTCACATTTTCCAGGACGGTTCATCTAGAAATTACAAGCTATGAAATGTCTCACTCCTAAGCTGAATGTGCAGGCTTAGCCTTGTGATTAAAATGCATTGTTCCCTTTCTTCATTAAATAATTTTGAAGCCACAGTTGGACAGAGGCTGATGTTATGCCAACTCAGGCACTCCCTCTTAATAGCAGTTCATTTGACAGGTATGACTCTCAGGACTGCTAGATTAAAACACATCATCTGCAACATAGAAAGACTTTCAATAGCCTGTGTCTTGGCAGGACAGAAGCCCACAAACTCTTTGACAATGAAAAGGTACTGTGGTATATCCGTGATGGTAAGGAGACCACGTGATGCTTCTCTTACCTTGAATATGAAGATTTCATCTCTGCTACGAAGAGGTCAAAGAAAATGGCAAGAAATCAAACATACAGTGGGTAATGATCAAAATTAGGGGAGAAGTTGGAAAAATGCTAGGTTACTTGCCACTGTTAATTGTAGGGTTTGAGGCTGTTGTTTTAATTCCAGACATCTATGTAAGAAGAACCATTAATTAACCTCATTCAGTACCAACTCATGAACATGGATATTACACACTGTTTGTTCATAATAGGCCAGGCTGTACTAAGAAAGGAACATGCTCCAGTAGCATGTCACTGAAAAGAAAGAGGTAAATGCTTGAATCATGGAATTCTTATATGAGATGACCCTTGTCTTCTTGCAGTGAAATGCAGGCTTCAGCTGAAAGCACAAATACACACTTAATACTCAGGCTATATTCCCATTACTATATTGGTCAAAGAACATTCTCAGCCTCACTGGTAGGGTTTGGGTAATCATGGTAATTGTGCAACTTAATATTGTCCTGTTGATTCTAAAGCTAAGATTGGGGGTTGGACTACATGGCCTTCGGAGGTTTCTTTCAACCCAGACTATCCTATGATTCCATGATTCCAGCACCTTGTACCCCTCACTACTACAACTCCTTTGTTCTTGGAAATGTCTGGTACTGAAGGGATGTTACAGAAAATAGGATGAATGAAATCCAACACCAAAGATCACATTGAACTGAGTATTTTGCAGATTTATTGCCTGAATTCTTAGAACAGGCTTGTGACTGGACAAGGCATTTCAACTACTCAGAAAGTCATTCTTGAAAAGATGAATAAAAGCATTTAATTACCAAATGCTGCTGACCAGCTTCTGCTAATGCATCTGGGAGGGCAGTGATGGCAGGGGATTTGAACTAGATGGCCTGTGGAGGTTCCTTCCAACCCAAACCATTCTATGATTCTATGATCATTGTTATGTTTAAAATTGTTTATTTCAACCTTGTAAGACTGCCACTGCTCTAGCCAAATCACTTTATAATTTTTCAGCTCTCAAAACAGCAAAAGAATTCTGCACTTATGTTGAAACCACCTCTGATAGAGGAAGGACTGATGCCAGCCATAATCAGGTGCTGCAATTGCACCCATCTCTTCTAATGATTTAATTTTGCCTGTAGGTAGGGATAATCTTTACAAAGCAGCAGATTACATTGCAGTAGTACGAAGACAAGGTGTGTATGCATGAAGTGACTCCTGACTTCACCGAAAGTAGAGGACAGCGTTCCCTATCATATGGTGTCTGTGGCAGTGTTAGGCTATGACTAGGAAAATTTTTCACAGATTGAGTAGAGACTGGTAGAATGTAAATAAGTCACCATTTGATGTAAAAGGGAAAACAATGATAAGGTCTAAATACAGAAATACAGGATTAACCAGGTTGGTAAAATCCTTCGAGATCATTGTGTCCAATGCATCATCCAACACCATCTAATCAGCTAAATCATGGCACTAAGTGCCTCATCCAGTCACTTTTTAAACACCTCCAGTGATAGTGACTCCACTACCACCCTGGGCAGCACATTCCAATGGCCAATCTCTCTTTCTGGGAAGAATTTCTTTCTGACATCCAGCCTAAACCTCCCTGGCGCAGCTTGAGACTGTGTCCTCTTGTTCTGCCACAGGCAATCCCATTGGTCAGATAACTAAAATAAAGTTTGGTAAACTCACTTTCTCTCTTTTTTGACCCTCTTTGCTCTAGCTGGTGCTTTTGCTGGTTTGCTGACTTTGGCTGTGTTCTTGTGGCTAAATACTAACAAAGGCACTCTCTGTTCTTTTCTCTCTCTTTCTTTTACCTTGTACAAGAGGGCAGGAAGGAGCAGGGAGGACGAAGCTGTTGGTTTTGTCCAGGAGGGTTCTTGTGTTGTTTGTAAATACTGTGTATTTTCTACATATTCATTGCATTTTGTATTTTAGATTGTAGTGTGCCTGTAAACACAGCTTCATTTGCTTTCAACTGAGCTGGTCTGGCAATTTTAGGTGGGTGGGTGTGTGGGTAATTTTAACCCACCAACTTGTTGAAATGCAAAGAATCCTTAGTTCTTTTCAGTATTTAGTTTTGTTTCATCTTTCTAAGCAATCAAGAAAATATTAATCAAACATTAATCAAAAACATATGTGCAAACCTAGATTTACAAAAGCCTTATATGTGTTTATGAAACCAAACCTGTACTGTGTCATTATTAAGCTGCCTTATACCTACATGTGAAACCTTAAGACTGCATATTGAGATTTTCTTAATATTGTCTGAAGAGCAAACATTATTGTCTAAAGTAGTGCCCTCTATGAACAAAATAATTTCATATTCAAATTAATTCAGAGCAAAATTCAACTGTTTCACTTTATCTGAGTTTCATCATGTGCAGAAATTCTTATCCTTCATCTGGTGTGTACAGACAAGAACTGAAAAGAGTTTAATGCATGTGCTTCTAACAGCACAGCCTACAAAGTCATTTTGATTTCTGACTCCTGTTTTAATGCCTCACTGTCCACTATTTAATCACAAAAACTTTGTGATTTCATAAGAAAGTTTACATCTGAAAACTACTGTGGGTGTGACCCTTTTGCTGTGTGTACATTTGAATGCAGCTAATCTCTTCAGGTCTTTTCACAGACTCCTTTACCTGAAAAAGGCAGGCCAGTCATGCCAGCATTCACTGGCAATGAACTGAGAGATACTCAGCTACATACACTTCAAAAAACTAAGCAAGTATCACCAAATAAAGTAAATCCATCATGGGGATCGTTCAGCAACTGAAGTATCAGGGGTGAATTGTGGCTACTGTGTCCAGTGCTGGGCCCGTCAGTTTGAGAGAGATGTTGACTTGCTGGAACGTGTCCAGAGAAGGGCAACAAAGCTGGTGAGGGGTTTGGAGCACAAGCCCTATGAGGAGAGGTTGAGGGAGCTGGGGTTGTTTAGCCTGGAGAAGAGGAGGCTCAGGGAAGACCTTATTGCTGTCTACAACTACCTGAAGGGAGGTTGTACACAGGAGGGGGTTGGTCTTTTCTCCTAGGCAACCAGCACCAGAACAAGAGGACACAGTCTCAAGCTGTGCCAGGGGAAGTTTAGGCTGGATGTTAGGAAGAAATTCACCACAGAGAGTGTGATTGCCCATTGGAATGGGCTGCCCAGGGAAGTGGTGGAGTCACCATCATTGGAGGTGTTTAGGAGGAGACTTGATGGGGTACTTGGTTGCATGGTTTAGTTGAATAGATGGTGTTGGATGATAGGTTGGATGCAATGATCATGAAGGTCTCTTCGAACCTGGTCTGGTCTATTCTATTCTATTCTATTCTATTCTATTCTATTCTATTCTATTCTATTCTATTCTATTCTATCCTAACAAAACAAAGCTATTTGGAAATAAGCAACTGAATGGCACTCAATTTGTTTTGCTTTTGCAATGTAGAATTAGTTTGAGTATGATAAACTTTGTCTCCAAATTAGCCCTTTCCTTTATTTAACATTGATCTCAACTGTCTGCATAATTATACATATCTGCTTTAAATAAAATATGCGATACTACATTCAAAGGCTGAAGAAACACTCACTGACATGGAAAAGAACAGTATTT
Organism: Picus viridis; assembly: GCA_033816785.1. NCBI lineage: Eukaryota > Metazoa > Chordata > Aves > Piciformes > Picidae > Picus > Picus viridis. The sequence goes on along the minus strand of CM066570.1, from coordinate 26,502,846 downwards.
TTCATATTTCTATTTGAAGAACAAAGCATGCAAGTGTGAATGTAAAATGACTTTTAAAATATGCCAATAATATCAGAAAAATATCAGTAAAGCTGTAGGTATGTTTGAGACCTCCTTCCTGAATATTTGTTGGAATTTCTCATGGGTATGAACCCTAGTTAGTGCTTTGCTATTTCTGAAATGCTTTGTAAACATTTGGGACTGAATTCAGCTGACAGAAATATTTCATAGCCAGCAGGTCAAATTGCTTATAACCATGCCTGTTAAACAGGAAGCAACATGCAAAAGATCTTTGGAGTTCAGAGGAGGCCAATGAAGCTGGGGAAGAGCCTGAAGTATAATTTTTATGCAGAATGACTAAAGGAGCTGGGGCTGTTTAGCTTGAAAAAGAGCAGGCTGAGGAAAGACCTCGTCACTGTCTACAGCTACCTGAAAGGATGTTGTAGAGAGGCTAGTGCTGGCCTCTTCTCACAGTGATAGATCAAGAGGGAATGGCCTCAAGCTATAACTGGGTAGGTTTAGACTGGACATTAGGAAATTTTTTTTCATGGAAAGAGTGGTCAGGCATTGGAATGTGCTGCCCAGGGAGGTGGTTGAGTCACCAACCCTGGATGTGTTTAAAGGTCATTTGGGTGTAGTGTTTGGGGACATGGTTTAGGGGTGAACCTTGTAGAGTAGGGTTAATGGTTGGACTTGGTGATCCTGAGAGTCTTTTCCAAGCTGAATATTTCTGTGATTATATGATGAATAAGCATCCTTGGTAGTATTTCAAATCTACTAGATAAATGGAGAAAATTTATGCTGCATAATAATAATTACATTCAAGAGCAATAAAAATGATTTCCAATACAGTCATTTTAGGGCTATATTCATTTTAGGGTTAATTCTGAGATTATTTACTTCATATTAGTACTTGTTTGAATTATTAGGGTTTTTTTGTGCCTAAAAGTTATGTGCTTATAGAATGCCATTCAGAGGTGTATCAAGGAAGGCATGAGTAATACTTTAAGGAAAAACAGTTCCTGTCTAGACAGCCAGCAATACGGACTTCTTTTATCTTCTGTATGTGTAAAGTGATGCCTGAGACATTTGAAGTTATCTCATTCTGCTGGAAATGAATGGGCACATTTGAGTTATTGGCTTAACTCCAGTCAAAGCTAAGACTGTGATCTGTTTGTTGTAAAGGTATACACCTGCTCAAATGATGCACTTAGTCAGGAAAGAAAAGATGATGAATGAGGTCCCTTTTGTGGAACTTGGTGAATGGGATGACTGCAGGACTCTGGCTTCTGTGCAGAATTAGCACAGTGAGCTTTGAGGGAAAGTGATTTATCTTATAATCTTATTCTTGGGAACAAATAAACCTTAACAGATAATTCTAGTACATAATAGTCATATGGGTAGCCGATAGGCATTTGCTGATAATGTACATGCAGAAAGCTAAACAGCTAACTGATGTGTACAACATCTGTTCCTGATAAAAGTATGCTCTCATAAGCACTATTACTGTAATAAAGCAGTCTTGATGAAACCATATTGATACTGTGCAAGACATTAATCAGAAGAATACCTCCTCTGCAATGAGGAGTATGCAAAAATGAGGATGATGAACTGGGGAGATCCTTGCCAATTTATTTGTTGGTTGATTACTTGGAGAATTTTCTTTTCTCCCCCTTTCCCTTTCCCTTTCCCTTTCCCTTTCCCTTTCCCTTTCCCTTTCCTTTCCCTTTCCCTTTCCCTTTCCCTTTCCCTTTCCCTTTCCCTTTCCCTTTCCCTTTCCCTTTCCCTTCCCCTTCCCCTTCCCCTTCCCCTTTCCCTTCCCCTTCCCCTTCCCTTCCCCTTCCCCTTCCCCTTCCCCCTCAGCATAGAAGGCTAACATCTGTTTTTTAAGTCATCCTTGTCTGATGATTCACCCATGACAGATTTCAGAGAAATAATGAGAGATGTTGGACAGAAACATTAGTTCTATAAGTTTATCTTGTATGAAAAAATAAATGAGGTTGAATATGTATTTGTGTAGAAGGTTGCTCTTGCAAAAATGTGCAGATCACATTCTAAATGCATTACTTTGCTTCTGACTTGGAGAAATAAGTTTGAGTCCAAATAGCTAACTTATCCTGATGGTTTCTTAGCACCTCACTATTGATATTATCAAAGTTTACTTTTAAGGTCGTAGGCTTCTGAGATTAAGTCATATGTCTGACCTTTCATTAATTTTTTTTTTTTTTCTCACTTTAATTTCTGATCAGGCTTTAGCAAAGAATGGGATCCATCTTTCCAACAGAGTCACTTTATCTTTATTATTGCTATCTGCATTACAAATGAGTGCATTAGAATTCTCATCACAAAACCCAAGTTAATTGTCTGATAAGAGAAAACTTTCTTCAGATACATCTTGAGGTATTTGATTTGCCTTATTTATACTCTCGGTAGGCATCTTTCTCTCACTTACTAGAGATGAGAATAAGCAAATCCTGAATTTGCTCATTACTTTATCCCAATTGAGATTTTTTAAAATGCATCTTTTGTAACATAGAATCCTTATTTGTTTTCTTTTCCTTTTGTTTAAGAGGTTTGAGACTCCTGAGATAGAGTATGCATACCATTCTCAGATATGAAAAGCAGGTTCTAATTTTAAAACATGTAGTTTTATACAAAATATATAAAATCCATAAGATATATAAAATTGAAAACTACATCTGGGTAATAATTACATGAAAAAAGAACTCATTTAAATATATGTTTGCTGGGATATGTTCAGTACTGCATTGGGTTCAGCTGGCTAGTCTTATGAAGAGGGACAGAGGAGTTTATCCAGCAGTGTATACAGAATACAGAATTAACCAAGTTGGAAACAACCTTTGAGATAATCAAATCCAACCTATCGCCAAACACCATCTAATCAACTAAACCATGCAACCAAGTGCCTCATCCAGTCCCTTTTTAAACACTTCCAGTGATGGTGACTCCACCACTTCCCTGGGCAGCACATTCCAATGGCCAATCTCTCTTTCTGGGAAGAATTTCTTCCTAATATCCAGCCTAAACTTCCCCTGGTGCAGCTTGAGACTGTGTCCTCTTGTTCTGGTGCTGGTTGCCTGTGAGAAGAGACCGACCTCCACCTGGAAACCACCTCCCTTCAGGTAGTTGTAGAGGGCGATAAGGTCTCCCCTGAGCCTCCTCTTCTCCAGGCTAAACAATCCCAGCTCCCTCAGCCTCTCCTCATAGGTCTCTGCTCCAAACCCCTCCATGGCTTTGTTGCCCTTCTCCAGACACGTTCCAGCATCTCAACATCTTCCTTGAACTGAGGGCCCCAGAACTGGACACAGTACTCAAGGTGTGTCCTAACCACTGCTGAGTACAGGGGCAGAGCATCTTGCAAAATTTCCTGTTCTGGGTTTTTGTTTCTTTTCCCCTCACTTCTGGACTGGGATGCTTCCCTTTTCCCTTCCATCACTCGTGGCATGCAGTTCAAATCTTGTCTGTTCCTCTGCCTGCTACATATACCATTATTTTTCTTAGTATTATTTTGCATGATTTCATTAGATCTGTTTGTTCTGTTCTGGTTTGTTTTGGTTTGTTTGTTTTTCCCTATCTCAACTCACAAGGTTTTTCTGTTATCTTACCTGCCTGCAGAATCCTCTTTCTTCTTGTCTCACCCAGGAGAGGAGGGTGGGAGGTTGCACTGAGCCAGGATACTACAGGTGCCTGTGTTTTACTCTTCAAATAGGCACACCTATACTTTTAAGTAATGGAAGTTATTGGGAGGCAAATTTCTGTTGAATAGAAGTAACTGAGACCTGCATTAGCAGAGATATTTACAGGAGGGTGTTAATAGTGCAATTTGCTAACGCCTCTTTCAATGATTGTCCTCTGCTGTGAACAGTAGGAACTTGTCACTTTTCTCCACTGACTCACATTTACATTGCAGCTCAATTAAGGTATTGTAGGACAGGAAAAAATCAGATCTTGTGTTATTTACATATATAATTATTTGATTAGTCTTCCAATGCACTGAATTACTTAGCAGTATTCTTTTTGCTCTGGTTAATGGTTTTGTTGTGTTTCTTTTTCCTCCTACAATATCTGTAAAACCTTACCCCTCATAATCAATTGTCTGATTAGAGTTTGATGCATTTGTCCCTATTTACCTTCATATTTTTATCTTGGAGAGTTAGAGGACATGAATAACACTTCTGTGAGCTTGGATTATGAAATACGGCTATAAAAGCACTCTAGCTGAGTCTGGCAAACCCTTTATGATTATGACTGATTCATATTTCCCTTTCATACTCAAGATGGATCTTATATGTAATATGAGTAGTTTCTTAACTGCTCTGAACAGGGCAGAATTGTGTAGCTACATAAAAATCATTTGCCCATCATAACATCAAAGTAAAACTGATGACAGATGGTAACACCTGTCCTGAAACTATGAAGAACTTCTGTTGACCTTTGAGAAGAAAACTCTCACATAATAATTTCATTTATTTTCAATTGCACTTTGACTTAAGCAACAGAATCACTTATCCACACAAATTAAAAGATTATAAAAGCTACTTACAGAAGAAATGTATGTTATTGTGTGAGAGAAATATTGTGTTTGATCCTATCAGACGGGTGCAACTTATGTGTTGCTGCTGAGAGGCACTTCATTGTAAGATTTACTCTTATTGAGTTGTGACTTTGACAGTCTTGCTTCTGTGTAGTGGACTTTTGCTTTTGCAGTCTGTTCCTCTTCACAACAGAGCAAGTTTGACTCAGGTTGTGGACATACCAGCACAATTACATTGTTTTTTGTCAACCTTAGACTTCAGATAGGCCCTTTTGAAATACAGGAGTATTCAGGATGCTGTGTGCACAGATATACAGTGTTGTGAGATATTTTGGCTGTTCACAATGTGTTCATTGCTTTTACTCCCTATGATATCAAATGGACTGAAGAGCTAAGCCAGTTGTTGCCATTGCCTCTGTCCAGTCCTGGCCCTTTGGGTTCTTCCTTGTCAGCTGTAGGGAAAGAACCCAGGAGCCCCTGGCCAAGGGTGTCAGCAAGTCACTTGGGAGTGTGATCAGAACAACAGCTTTAATGCCTTGCTCCACAGTTCATCCTTCACTTTTCCTACTTGGTTACCACTTTGATAAACTAACCTCCATGTCTTCATGTGCAGTGCCATCTCTTGGTAGCTGATACCACGTGTCAGTGCATATGCAAGTACATTGTCTGTAGTATGCTGACTTTTCTCATACAGTTATCTTGTTGGTGGAGTAGCAGGTCAGGATTAACTACCTGCACACATTCCTTAACAGCCTCTTTGGTTGAAAAGGGAGTTAACAGCTATGAAACCCTTCAACAGGCATAAAGCATTGTAAGACACCACTGCTCTTGGAGCAGAAGCTACGCACAGCTATACTGCACCATAAGCTATGCACAAAAGCTTCTTTCTCCTTTTCCTTTTGCATATATCTTCCAGTCTTAAATGCTCAATCTGGACTTAATTTCCACACTGTCTTATTTTTCCTTGTCCTATTTTAATGTGTGTTGCTTGCAGTTGGCTAGCCAGATTTCCTCTGCATATGATGGAATACTGAAGGTTAATATTTCTGCTGTATTGTCTCCTTTTAATTTGGCACCACTTAGATAAAATAGAAGGATTTGTTTGCATTCTGAGACTTGACACAGGTAATATTCCTTCTTGTACAGTGTTGTGGTAAGTTGAGATTTCCCCCAACATTAACTTTGCAGACTAACTCAGTGGGAAGCAAATGAAAGCTCTATTTACAAGCAAAACTACAGTCTACAATGGAATGCAATGAATACATACAAAACATACAGGATTTACGATGTTGACAGATATTTACAATTAGCAAACACCATGAACCCCCCCGGTGAAAAAGACCAGGGAAACTGTCCCTCTACTCCCCCTCCACTCCCTGTCCAAAAGGGAGAAAGGAGCAGAGAGAAAGTAGCTGTTAGACTTAACCAAAACAATGCAGCCAAGGTCAGCAGAAGCAGGTTAATCTCTCCTGAGTGACGCAAGCAGAGAAGAGAAGCCCCCAGAATGTTTTGGTACAAGCAGTCTTATAGGAGATATTTTCCAGTGAAATTGTTTAGAATTATCTTTGGTTTTCCTTTCTACACCCAATAGTAATTTATTTATATTTTTCTACTTGTCTGCTCTAAATCTGTAAAAAAAAATTAAAGGCATAGCCTAAAGCTACCACAAGTGTGTAGACAACTGATCTACAAATTGTGGGGTAAAAAAGGGCAACGTTCTTTGGATGCAGTTCACTGTTCTTCTGATATTTCTTTGTATTTTAGGTATTACTTCTGGAAGAATTTAAAAGTGTGACAGCATTCATAACATTTAGAGTAACTTCATTTGCATACTTCATAAACCTCACCAACAACTCACACCTGCCAGTAAGTCCTGTCATAAGTCCTGTTGCAACATAATGTTGTTGCAACATTTGTCAACTAATGATTGTTCTGAGCTCATGAGGAGTGGTAGCAAATTAATCTCCCAAGAGAGCTCTAAATGACATACACAGATACTGCTTTCCTCAAGAAGTTAGGAGCTGAAGATAGAGCAGTAGATTTTTCTTCTTCAGATATGCATATCAGAAAGGCAAAAGGGATGATATCATAGGACTAGGGTGAATGGAGCAAAACTAGAAACTAGTAGATTCAGATTGGATGTTAGGAAGAAGTTCTTCACAATGAGGGTGGTGAGACACTGGAACAGGTTGCCCAGGGAGGTGATAGAAGCCTCATCTCTGGAGGTTTTGAAGGCCAGGCTGGAGGTGGCTCTGAGCAACCTGATCCAGTGTAAAGGGTCCCTGGCCCTGGCAGGAGAGTTGGAACCAGATGATTCTTGAGGTCCCTTCCAACCCTAACAATTCTGTGATTCTATGATTCTGTGATCATAAGAAGAATACTGTCAAGACAGCTCTGTCATGAAGTAGAGCATTAAGGAAATGAGTATCAGCACATGATTTTTACCCTTTGTCAAAAATACTTAAGGAATAATAATGATCAAGCAGCCTGAGTGGGAAATAAAGTCAAGTAAGTCTCAAGAGTTTTGTATTTTGATTTAATGAAGCCCTATAACATCACATAGAGAATTCTGGTATTGGACATGACTTCTGATAATTTGTACAGGCAGTGATTTTGTTCAATACCTGGCTTTTGACCTTCATGTTTTTAGTATATTGGCTAAGAGGGTGTCATATTCTTCTTCATGTCTTAGAAACGCAAAGGCAATTCTGAAAAAATAGATTCCTAAGATGAAACTCACTTTAACTACTGGACTCCACAAAAATAAGCAAGGTATAATGTCACACAGTCAGATCCTCGAATCTTTCTGTCTCATACACGGAGTTTATATTTCTTCCATATTAAAATTAATTGCATTCTAAATGCGACAGAATAGCTTGCTTACCTACACTAATGTACTCATTTTATTTCCAGTGAAGGCAACAGAAAATATTCCTTCATTTTAATATCCATTGCATATGAGAAAGGACCAAAAAAAAACAGCTAAAGAAAAATGAATGGAGTACATGGTAGAAGAAATATGTTATCTTGCTCCTGAGTAAAAAATTCATCTTAAAATTGCATCACTGGAAATAGCTCCTGTTGCTGAAAAATAAAGAGTCCAGGGATGGAGGAAAATGTTCTGCGGATTTTCTTGATTTAGCCCCAAGCTCTGTGCCTTTCTTGCTCTGCTACTTTTGCTACTGGTAGTAATTCTGTATCAGCTACACTGACAGTGGGTAGGTTTGTTTGTACTGCTAACTCCTCCTGCACAGACAGTTGTACCAATTTTACGGGCAGTATGGGACTGCAGATATTCATTGCACTCATCTGAATGATATGATTTATTTCATGCTGTCAATGTATATGACAGCATGACACTATCAGTTTTAATGATTTCTATGATTTACAACTGGGCCTTAATCACAGAATATATCTGGTTGGAAGAGACCTCAAAGATCATCCAGTTCAGCCCTCAGCCCATCACTGAAGGGTCAATACTAAACCATGTCCCTAAGCGTCATGTCCACATGCTGCTAATTAAACACCTCCAGGGAAAGTGATTCCACCACTGCCCTAGGCAGACCATTTCAATGTTTAATAACCCCCTCTGTAAAGAAGTATCTCCTAGCATCCAACCTGAAGCTCCCCTGGTGTAGCTTGAAGACATTTCCTCTGGTCCTGTTGCTTGATCCCAAAGAGGCTTCCCCCTCCTTGATGCAGCCTCCCTTCAGGTAGTTGTAGAGAATGAAGGTACAAATATGAAACATTCATTATATGTGAATATGGAGCAATATCACATTATGCAAACATATACTCTTCAGAGAAAATATTTTTTAAACCATGCTTTAAAATCATAACATTTTTTTATAATAGCAAATGGCATGATACTTAACTTTAAAGTATTGATTATTCTACTGGAGTTCAAAAGGACCTTGTTTTCTATTCATTGCTAGTAGAAAATTATTCCTTACAACTATAATTGTCGGGGTTTTAAGACAAATGTCAGATAAAATTATTTCTTGTTCTCTTGTAGAGATCATGGACATGTAGTTCTACAGAGTCATGACATTTATATTCCCTAGCAGTTTCCAATGCAGAAACCAATTATTTTAAAAACTAAATGTTTGTAAGCTGCTGTTGAAGGAAATATTTGGGCTGAATAACTGCTATTGCAATTCTGTTAAGATGCCACAAAGAAATAATTATACACTATGCACAAGGAGAGGTGAGTAGATATAGGTAAGACAACAGACCCATGCTTTCACAAATAAACTCAAAGCTACCTAAAATTCCTTTATAAAAGCATAATCTTAAATGAGCTTTTTGATATCGAAACCATGTGAATTGTCATCGAATTTAGTTCAGGAACTGTTACAATTTATTGTGAAGACATGGTTTCTTCTCACCAAGTTTCATGTCTATTTTATTCCTGAAAGATTTCAAGTGTGTTGTACTGAGGACTGTACCGTGCCATTGTCCTTTTAACAGCAAACACACCTTGTCCACCCCCACAAATACTCTCAAATCAAACAAAAACATTTATTTATTTACATATGAAAATACACCTTCCATGGAGGTGTTCAAGGGGGGATTGGACATGGCAATTGGTGCCATAGTCTAGTAGTCATGAGGTCTTGGGTGAAAGGTTGGACTTGATGATCCTTGAGGTCTTTTCCAACATTATTTGATTCTATGATGATTCTATGATTTTTTCAGATAACTTTTTATCTATCTCTCTTTCAGGACCTAGAAGAAAAAAGTGACGCTTCTAAAGTGATTTATACTTTTTCACTCCCCTAAAGCTTTTGTGCCTGTACAGTGCAGGAACAAAACTTTTCATCCTGCATTTCTCAGCTGCACTAACTTCAGAGTTTATACATACTGAAGCCTCACTACTCTTCTGAGTAATACTCGGCATAGAGTGATAGCGAGCATGATTGTAAATGAAAAGATGTTTCTTGTATCAGAATCATGAAATCACAGAATTGTTAGGGTTGGAAGGGACCTCAAGGATCATCCAGTTCCAACCCCTGCCATGGCCAGGGACACCTCACCCTACAGCAGGTTGCTCATGGCCACATCCAGCCTGGCCTTAAAAACCTCCAGGGATGGGGTTCCTACCACCTCCCTGGGCAACCTGTTCCAGTGTCTCACCACCCTTATGGGGAATAACTTCTTCCTAACAGCCAATCTAAATCTACCCATTTCTATTTTTGTTCCATTCCCCCTAGTTCTATTATTACCTGATATGTCACAATAAAGCACCTTTCTTGAATATTGACTGCTGTTTTGTTATTCAGTTTTAAGACTTGCTGAATTATTCATTAATGAAGTGCCCAACAAATGTAAGCTTTTCTTATTTGTAAGACAGACATGCTCGTTTTTGCAGGTGACTAAGTAATGAAAAATTAATTAAGAGTTAGAACTATTCATGAACTTGTTTCTCGCAATGTATAATTCATGCTGCATCATTGACAACTTATTTGATGTTGTGTTCAGAAGAAGAAAACATTGAATAGAGGCCATTAATAAGCTCCTTTAAATCTTAACTCTGATCTCCCATGACATAACAGAGTGTACAAAATTTTTCATTGTGTTCTTCAGGCTTGCAGCATAAAAGAAATAAAGACAAGAGCATGAACAAATGGATATGTTACAAATTTAGACTGACTTTGAGATCTTAATTAAGACCTATGTCATGTGATGCATAGCCAGCAGGTTGAGGGAGGTGATTCTCTCCCTCTACTCTTGCTCTGCTAAGATCCCACCTGGAACACTGTGTCCAGTTCTGGAGCCCCTATTACAGGAAGGATCTGGACATGCTGGAACGTGTCCACAGAAGGCCCACGAGGATGATCAGAGGAGGGTTGGAGCTCCTCTCCTATGGAGACAGACTGAGGGATTTGGGACTATTCAGTCTGGAGAAGAGAAGGCTCTGAGGAGACTGAATTGTGGCTGTCCTGTATCTGAAGGGGGCTACAAAAAGCTTGTACAGGACCTTTTAGGGTGTCAGGGAATGGTAGGTCTAGGGGGAATGGAACAAAATTAGAAATAGGTAGATTCAGATTGGATGTTAGGAAGAAGTTCTTCCCCATGAGGGTGGTGAGACACTGGAACAGGTTGCCCAGGGAGGTGATAGAAGCCTCATCCCTGGAAGTTTTTAAGGCAACATGTGGCTGTGAGCAACCTGATGTAGTGTGAAGTGCTCCTGTCCGTGGCAGGGGAGTTGGAACTGCATGATCCCTGAGGTCCCTTCCAACCCTGACAATTCCATGATTCTATGATAGTGGATGCTTCTGCTTTTCAGCTTCATCCTAGAAGTTATCAATGGTGAGAAATGATGTTTGGCCTCCATCCACTCTGGACACAATTTTTTGTAATGGCTCCTCTGTCCACTCAGCAGTCTGCTGTACTCAGGGATCTTAACACATTCTGATTCTGAGACTGTAGCTTCCCAAGTACTGCATCCTTCCTTCTTCTCTTGTCATGCTCTGGAACATAAAACCTATCATACTTCTGTGGGCTAAAGCAGACTCCATCACAATCTGTGCCGTCTCATGTCTTTCTACCCATATACCTGCTTTCAGGGGAAAGTTTGCTATAACACCATTTTCTACACCATCAATCTATTCTTGTCTGAAATGCTCACTATGAAATACCTGCAGAATAAATATTCAAGTGTAGCAAAGCAGCAGACTTATTTTCATACTATTTTTTCCCCTGGAAATTAGTTTTCTTTTCTGTATCTTTCCTTACATCTCTCCCTTCTTGCATGTAGCTTCAGTGACCTTAATTAGTCCAATAGTTGAAGTCCTCCTTGGCATAAAGATTCAGTGCTCCTCTGACAACCCAGTAAAAACAAACAACCAAATAATTGAATAAATAATCTGGGCTTCCCTCTCCCTGGTCTGATAAGAATGATTAGGCAAATAAACACTGTCCTGTGCTACAGATTGTAGCAGGGGAAGGAAGAATAGTTGAAAACTATTCCTCAGCTGGCAATGGAGAAATCAAACTGAGGCAATGGTCAATGGTATAATACCCTAAGCCAATGAGAACCAACGTAGATTTTAATCACTCCTGAGGCATATTTTCATACCCTGTTGAGTCTCAATAACAGACACATTTTTCAAAGATAAAGTTTATGATCTGTTCCTTTTAAGAAGAGCTGTCTTGACTGGTCTGGCCAAGGGCAAAGGAATTTGTTGAACATGAACTATAATACAGAAAATAAATGTTCAATAAAATATATGATCTTGTTGCTATTGTTATAACCACATCTTTCAGCAGACTATGACTCTTGTGGAATTACGAAGCAGAATCCCAGCCAGCTACACTTTAGCAGGTACATTAACTTCACTGGGTCTAAAATGACTTTTACTGATAAGAGTTTTTTCTTAGTGCACAAAAAATTACTAACTACCACACTGAAAGGGGGCCGTAGAAAATGTGACATTTACAAGATAACACAGATAACTCAAGACAGCAAAGATAAAACAATCTAAAGAAGCTTTGAATAGTAAAATAGATGTCAAAAAAAGAAGAGGCAACTGCCTCTTTATCTTCAATAAAGTTCTGCCAGATCGTTATTTAAGTGACATCATGAATTTAATAGTTTCTTATAAATATTTTTTAAAAATTCCCATTTTATTTGTAATGACTTTTTTTAAAGAGGTAAATTTAAACAAAGTCACAAATTATTGTAAGCAAGAGAGCTAATGCATTTATTGCCTGAAGAATCCTTATATAAATATTTCTGTTGACTGGGGAAAGCAGGCATCTTTAGTGACTCAATATAATTATTTCCTACGTGAGTAATACTAACCATCAAACATCTAGAAATCAGGCTATAAAGCAATTAGTAATCATGTCTGTTGTAACACAGGTTAGGCCACACCTTGAGTACTGTGTCCAGTTCTGGGCCCCTCAGTTTAAGAAGGACATTGAGACACTTAAATGTGTCCAGAGAAGGGCAACGAGGCTGATGAGAGGCCTCAAGCACAAGCCCTATGAGCAGAGGCTGAGGGAGCTGGGATTGTTTAGCCTGGAGAAGAGGAGGCTCAGGGAGACCTTATCACTCTCTACAACTACCTGAAGGGTGGTTGTAGCTAGGAGGGGTTGGTCTCTTCTCCCAGGCAGCCAGCACCAGAATAAGAGGACACAGTCTCAAGCTGTGCCAGGGGAGGTTTAGGCTTGAGGTGAGGAGAATGTTCTTCACTGAGAGAGTCATTCTTCGTTGGAATGTGCTGCCCAGGGAGGTGGTGGAATCACCGTCCCTGGAGGTGTTCAAGAGGGGATTGGACGTGGCACTTGGTGCCATGGTTTAGTCATGAGGTGTGTGGTGACGGGTTGGACTTGGTGATCATTGAGGTCTTGGTGATTCTGTGACTCTGTGTGTGTGATTGCTTTCCCAGTTGGTGAAAAGATGGTTAGTCCTTTCTTTTTTTTTTTTTTTTTTTTTTTTTTTTTTTTTTTAGCAGTTATTCTGAAGATGTGCTTTTGGAAGGAAGATAAATGTTTTGATGAATAATAAGAAACAAGCTCTCCTGGCATCAAGCAGAATTTCATAAATGTGACTGTCTCCCTCTCTGGAGATGTCCAAGGCCTTCCTGGATGTGTTCCTGTGTGATCTGGTATAGGTGATCCTGCTCTGGCAGGGGTTGGACTGGATGATCTTTCAAAGTCTCTTCCAATCCCTAACATTCTATGATTCTGTGTGACTGAGATGTTCTCAGTGGAAGAGATAAAAATGGAAAACCCCATATTCTTCTGCAACTCCTACTTAATTCTGTTGAATCTCTGTGTGATGACAGTTTCTATACACTTGTCCTCTAAAACACCGAAGAAAGGTGTTAACATTGAAAAACAAATCAACAAGAAGTTCATCAGTTTCTCATACCACAGAAAAACACTGAAATTCTATATTCATAATAGAAGTGAATTAACTAAATATCTACTAAACTGTTAAAGAAATGCCTAGTCATAAAATTACGCAAAAGATTAAATTTTGTCACAGCACTAGCACTGAAGTGAAATAAATGGATGTTAAAATAATTCTGATGTCAATAGCACAAGTGTAGGTTCCATTATAATATTAAAAATCCTCAACTTTTAATTATTAAATGGGTGCATTTCCATACCCATCAGCAGAATTCATCTTGACAATTGATACAAAGGCAAATGTTTTGATACACCCTAAAAAAGTGACACATCTATGTTTCTTTGGCCTATGTGGATCTTCAAACACAAAAGAGCTGACACCTGCCATTTAAATTAGACATTTACATTTCATTTTTATAATAGAAGTGAATCAAGTAAATATCTACTTAACCGTTACAGAAATGCCTGGTCATGAATCTATGCAAGAGATTAACTTTTAAATTTTTTTCAAAGCACTAATAATGAAGTGAAGTAAATGGATGTTAAAATAATTCTGGTCCCAATAGCACAAGTGTAGATTCCATTATAATATTAAAAATCCAGAATGTTTAGCTGTCAAACGTGTGCATTTCCATACCCATCAGCCAGCTGTGTGCCCAGGTGGCAAAGAAGGCCAATGGCATCCTGGCCTGCATCAGAAATAGTGTGGCCAGCAGGAACAAGGAAGTCCTCCTGCTGGACTCAGCACTGGTTAGGCCACACCTTGAGTACTGTGTCCAGCTCTGGGCCCCTCAGTTAGAGAGATGTTGAGATGCTGGAATGCGTCCAGAGAAGGGCAACAAAGCTGGGAAGGGGTTTGGAGCACAAGCCCTATGAGGAGAGGCTGAGGGAGCTGGGGTTGTTCAGCCTGGAGAAGAGGAGACTCAGGGACACCTCATTGCCATCTATAACTACCTGAAGGGAGATTGTAGCTGGGTGGGGGTTGGTCTCTTCTCCCAGGCAACCAGCACCAGAACAAGAGGACACAGTCTCAAGCTGTGCCAGGGGAGGTTTAGGCTGGATGTTAGGAAGAAATTCTTCACAGAAAACGTGATTAGCCATTGGAGTGGGCTGCCCAGGGAGGTGGTAGAGTCACCATCCCTAGAAGTGTTTAAAAAGAGACTGGATGAGGCACTTAGTAGTGTTGGGTGATAGGTTGGACTTGATGATCTCTGAGGTCTTTTCCAACCTGGTTAATTCTGTATTCTGTAAAATTCATCTTGACAATTGATACAAATGCAAATATTTTGATACCTATGGAAATCACACTTCTATTTTCATTTGGTCTGTGGGGATCTTCAAATGCAAAAGAGCTGGCATCTGCACTTCATGCTTTTGATTGCCTGTATTTTAAAACCAGATAATATGCCTTCTAAACTCACAGAGTGGTCTTGATTTAGCGAGGAGAGTTTGCTGAACAAGGATCACAAGGAGGCTGTTACATCTTTAAACCATACAGCTAAAACAACATTATTACCTCATAGCAGTTATTACTTCACTTCTCGATGTCAATAAAGTTTGAAATACTGTTTAGGAGCTGTTCATTGAGTCAGGCTTGTCTTTTATTTATTAAGTGTTTGCAAGCCAGTAAGTCTGTTGCAAATGAAGTTTATCCTCATCATTCTTCCATTAATGGCAATTGCAGACATATTGTTATTTATTCTATAGATTGTTAACAAACTCAGGAAAGTGAACACTTCTTTTACTAGCCAATAGTTGAAATCTACTAATAGAACTCTGTGGTAGACCACTCACCACAGACAGTTTCTGTATCCAAATTAGATAAAAAATTAGGATCAGTGCCTATTTCAAGAAGAGGATGCAGGAAGTGTTTATGTTTGAGAACTACAGAGAAAACTAAAGATTAGAGGATTGCAACACTCAGCATATTTCTAGTCTTCATTTGCACAAGCACTATTATAGCTACTTACATGAGATGTGATGTTGTCAAAAGGGTTTTTTGAAGCCTATGGAAAGGCAAGACAGACAGTCTGATGACATTTGCACTATCATGACAAAGTGACTTGTTTTTATCTGGGCACTAGAGACTACAAATGGAAGACAACAACACCTTAAAAATCACCTTAGCAACTCTTGGTTCCTTTACACTTGAGAGTACAGAATGAATTTTACATCACATTGGTACTGAGCCTGAGTTCAACCTCCATTAACACTGAGTAGTAGAAGATATTCTGTGATGAATCCCTCACCATTGTCTCAACTTCACAAAGTTAATTACTTTCACTGTGTTTTGATCCTCATTAGAAAGGATATGGTTAATGGGGTGGGGTGGGAATATTAATCCTGCAGAGGGATTCAATCTTTTTACCAAAGCCTTCAGCCAAAGAACCAGAAGATTAAAACAAAATGAGTGAAAACCAGATCTTGCCAGCTGTTTCGGTCCATTCCACTTCAACAATTATTGCATTAAAGATACTAGAGGGTAAATATCAGCCTTTTTTTTTTTTTTTTTTTCCTTTTATTTTTCTCTTGTGGAACTCTGGACCATGATTTAACCTTTTTGAATCTGCTGCTGTTGTGTTTGCTTCCCAACTGTTTTGCAGAAGATCTTTACAGATCAGGTAGTGATCTGTAAATAAAATCTTTTAACTTCTTTGATAAGAATTCTTACAGGTTTTATTAAGTGTTTACTACTTAGGTGCAAAATTTTTATATGTTTATGTGCTATTTCCATGAATAATATTAATTCTAATTATCTGGGGACCTGTGGTGGTTTGCAACACACCATAGGACCTCTATGTAGTAAAGCTTCTTCACTCCCTTCATGGTCTTCATGACATTCTTCTGTAACTTTTCTGCTACATCCTTCTTATTATTCTCATTCTTTTTCTGCTGCATCTCTAATTGGGTGCAAAATTTTTATATTTTTATTTTATGAGCTATTTCCATGAATAATATTAATTTTAATTGATTGGTGACCTCTATATAATAAAGCTTCTTCACTCCCTTCATAATCTTCATTACATTCTTATGTAACTTTTCTGCTACATCCTTCTTATTCAGGCCAGAAGTGCACATATAACTCATGACATGGGTGCACAGACTTTTACAGTGCAATGAAATGACACCTTCTCTTCATCTCAAATCTTCCTGATGTGCCTTTCCTCTCTGTGTAACTGTTCACTGCTTCATGTGGGTAGTATAAACGTGCTCTGTGACCTTCAAAAGAATGTGTTATTGTCTTGGTTTGAGCAGGCAGAAAGCTATTTTAGCCCTCCCAAAGGAGTAAAATGAGAACACTATTCACAGATATATATAAAAATACAAAATACACAAATTCATATTCAGCCTCAGCCCAGCTCTCCATCTGAGCTTTTTTTCCTAAAACCTCACTAGGCCAAAATCTTCCCAACACCCAGGCCAAAAACCAAGCTTCAGTGCCTCCCCCCATGCTTCCTTTTCTTGTCCAACTTAAGCCAAAGTTGCAGCAAAACTTATCCAGGCTGCTGAAGGCTGAAAACCTCCCCTGCAATACCAAGCAAGAGAATAAGATCTGCACCGGGAGCAGAGAGAGGGAGAAAAGGGGAGAACTGGCCATGGAATTAGTTTGTATAGAAGATAGAGTATTATAGAGTCATGGAATTCTAAGGGTGGGAAGGGACCTTAAGGATCATCTACTTCCAACCCTCTTCTGCCATGGGCAGGGACACCTCACACCACATCAGTTTGTTCAGAGCCACATGTAAAGGTCCCCCCAGGGCAGACCTGGCAGCCCTGTGCCAGGGCTGGACAGCAGCTGGCAGGAGGGATTTAGGGATTTCCAGCTCTTCAGCCCAAAGGGTTGTGGGTAGGGATGATGGCAGCACCCAACAGCAGTAGAAGGTGGCTCAGCAAAAGCTGGATGACCTCGAAAGGTCTCTTCCCACCCAAAGCAGTCTCTGCAGAGCTTGGTGGCTGCCCTGTGTGTTTTCAGTCCAGCCCCAAACCCTGCCAGAATTTAAAGCCAATAGTATGGGACAAATAAATTACCTCAGGGCCAAACACAGCTGATGTGACAATCACTGCAATCTCTGTTGGAAGCTCAGAGGCAGCAGCCTGCTGCTGGATGGGACTCTTTGCTGGGACCTCCTGCCTTCAGCTAACCCCTTGCATAGTGCCCAGGCTGTCCAGGTTTGGACATCCAGCCTGGCCTTAAAAACCTCCAGGGATGAGGATTCTACCACATCCCTGGGCAACCTGTTCCAGTGTCTCACCACCCTCATGGGGAAGAACTTCTTCCTAACATCCAAGCTGAATCTACCCATTTCTAGCTTTGTTCTATTCCCCCTAGTCCTGTCACTCCCTGACACCCTAAAAAGTCCCTCCCCAGCTTTTTTTGTATCCCCCTTCAGATACTGGAAGGCCACAATAAGGTCTCCTCAGAGGCTTCTCTTCGCCAGACTAAACAGCTCCAACTCTCTCAGTCTGTCCTCATAGGAGAGGTGCTCCAGCCCTCTGATCATCCTTGTGGGCCTTCTCTGGACACCTTCCAGCACCTCCAGATCCTTCCTGTAATAGAGGCTCCAGAACTGCACACAGTACTCCCACTGGGCTGGACACCTGGGGCACCAAAGTTGTATCTTGTGTGGTAGCAGCAGGAGGCACCCAGCCTAAACTACCACTATGTATTTTATTCTTTTTTGTTTTGTTTTGTGTTTACAACTTCAGCCATTTTCCAGCTGAAAACACACAGCAAGCAAAACCAGATATTTAAAATGCTGAAGGCTAGTTCAGAGCAGACTAGTAATGGATGAAATATACACTTGAATTTGGTTTGAAAGAGTACAGTGGCTTATGACAAGTATGTTTTTATAGGATTTCTAGGAAATTTTATGAAAGGAGACCCCAGTAAATGTTTCATTGGAGAAGCTCATAAATTTCTCCAATTGCAGCTTAGAGTACCCAAACACGGAATTTTATGACAGTGAAGGAAGATCTTGCTCAAGTGTTTAAAGATCTGTTCTCAATGGCTAATCAAGCCCTACTACATTAGAAAAAGATAGATCTAGCATAGCACATTGCTGACTCTTCTTTCAGCTTTTGTAAATTCAGCCCTAGGAATCCAAACAAATCTAATAGGCATTCCATTGGTGATTAATGTTTATCCACTAAAACCCAATAAAAATCTGAGCACAAAATCATTCCTTGAGAAATGGCAGGATTAATATGAATTGCAGATTATAGCCAAGAATAACCTCTAAATCCCAAATGCTAAAAAAAAAATAGCAGCATGTTGTACAGTATCTCTGTTATTCAGGTAGAAGTATAAGGATCTTACTGATCGAATATAAGGACCTTTTTTTGCTCTACAGCTTTTAAACACAGTGTGATCTGCACAGGTGGATCTTTTCAAAGTACTGCTGAGCAATCATTCATATCAAAAGTCTCCCACAAATTACCTGCCTCTCCAACCAAGGTCATACTCTATTAAGACTTTGATACTAAACCAAGCTTTCTAGAATGTTTGCTGAACTTTGACAGTGCTACCTGTCCTCCCCCTGAGCTGTAACTGCATGTAGCCAGGCTGCTGCAACAACACTTTATCTTCTGTCTGATTCCTTGTAGAGAATATTGTGTTACAGAATGGTATGGATCTGTCAGAAGCACTATAAATAAGCCAGGATTGTTAAGATAGCACAGTGGTCTCTTCGACAAGATGAATTTTAAGAGAACTAGAATGAGATATTGTCTTGGGATCCTCTTAATTTTATTCATCAGTATTGTTTTATTATCAATGAATACTTTGCATCATAATGCATCAATATTGGAGTGGTTTACAATTACCCTTAGACAATGGTTAAAAATTCAGGACTTTCATCAGTGTATTACCGGTTTTGGTTTAAGTTACTTGTCTGATTTTTGCCTGAAAATAAGAATACTTGCAAACCTAAACTATTTGGGGGTTTAAATTTTCAATCTGTTGACTTGGGTCATACTTTCCAGCACAGGGAATAGAAGATATTTAGTATTCTCGCTTCCTGACCATGTAGAACTGATTAGCATGTTCTGATAATGTTCTGAGAAGAACTTTATATTACTGTCTCATGCGATTCTTCTGTAATTTTGGACCTGCTACTTGGTCAAGATTTAAGAAGATAAGACAATGGCTGAACTGTCACAGGAAACATCTTTTTCTTTTCTATGAATGTTGTTCACAAAGCAGGTTGGAGTTCATGTTGGAAAGACAGAGTGAGAAGAGCTGCATAACTGCTGCTTTTTTGCTGTTTTTTTGGAAGTCCATGAAGACCTGCTAGAGAGAGCCCAACAGAGAGCCATGAGGAATGATTAGAGAACTTGAGCATCTCCCCTGTGAAGAGAGGCTGAGACCTGGCGCTGTTTAGACTTGAGAAGACTGAGAGAGGATCTGATCAATGTCTCCAAATATCTAAGGGGTGGGTGTCCAGTGGAGGGGGCAATGTCTTTTCAGTGGTGTGCAGTAATAAGCCAAGTAACAATGGATACAAACAAACATAGAAGGTTTCACCTCAACATGAGGAGAAACTTCTTTACAGTGAGGTTGATGGCTCACTGGAACAGGCTGCTCAGAGAAGCTGTGGAATCTCCTTCTGTGGAGACTTTCAAAACCCACCTGGATGCATTCCAGTGCAGTCCGCCCTAGGCGAACCTGCTTTTGACAGGGGCGTTGGACTCGATCTCTGGAGGTCCCTTTCAACCTCTAACATTCTGTGATTCTGTGAAGATCTTCTGGGATGTCTTTTGTTTGGGTTTGTTTTTATCCTTTTCCTGCTCTTGAGGACTGGTTTCTTGGATGTTGTCACTGCTGCTTTTTTGCTGGTCTGAGTATGACTTTGTATACTTT
This sequence comes from Picus viridis, assembly GCA_033816785.1. Taxonomy (NCBI): domain Eukaryota; kingdom Metazoa; phylum Chordata; class Aves; order Piciformes; family Picidae; genus Picus; species Picus viridis. The sequence continues at coordinate 26,482,570 of CM066570.1, read as the reverse complement.
GTATGGATATTAGTACTAATTTGACTATTTCATTAAATCTGTTTTCATTTCCTGTCCTCTCCCCCATTTCTTGATTCCTCTTCTCTGCTGGGGAGGGGTCATTGGGTGACTGAGTAATTACAGTATCACAGTATATTACCAACAGTCAGAGGTGGAGAGAGGGTTTTCAGGGTCCAAGATCTGTTGTGTTGCCCCATGCTGTTTCCAGTGTGTGGTGTCATCTTCTTGCTTCTATCTTGCCAGTATCGCTTAAGTCTTTTTACACACTTTTTTAGTCCTTAGGTATGTGTCCAAGTATTGTTCCCCAGGAAATTCACCTTAGGTAAGTGTCCAGGTATTGTTCCCCAGGAAATCTTCCTGTGTATTCCTGTGTGTTTGGACAGGGGTCTGGAGGAAGGGGGGGGGCCTCCGCCTCCTCCTTCTTCATTTACCTGCCCACACACCCAATACACATCAGGGGCCAGGTGGTGAATCCATTGTCTCACTATCCTCCCTTTCTGGGGTACCTGGTGGGTGGAGCTGATCTTGTCTTATGCATATTCCCGAAGGTATCAATAACAGTGGCCTTGGTCCATTGTTGTCAGGCCAGCTGCAGTCCAGTGAGCAGTCGTTATCCTTTGTTGGGGCACATCTCAGTTCATGATACAATCACAAGGTGATTTGCATCCAGGATTTGTAGACAGGATTCCTACAGCCAGGTCATTATTTTACCTTACTATACAGAAAATGCTGCAATATGGTCATGATTACCTAAAGAGAGTTAATTTTTAAAAATCATTATTTGGATGGGGCAGCAGAGAAACATTACTGCTGCTAATGGAGATTTAAATATGTAAGCACTGTACTGAACAACCCCTGTTTACCTCTTATGAAGCTATTACAATGAAAGCAAAGAGAAATAGTTTCCTTATCTGTGATCTATTCTCTTTTGCAGACCTACTCAAACTGTAGCACGATACATCCTTTCAGTGTTGAAACAGAATTAAGGGATTGCTTTTAACTTTTTCACCTCTTCTCTTGGAATGCAATTCTGCCTCTCCTGCTCCACAGATTTAGCTTCATTGTACACATAAACTGTTTGTACCAAACACAGCTTGGGAACTGCTTTAGTTTACACTCTTAAGTGACTTGATGAATGCCAAACTCTTGTAGGAAACATGGGAAAACTACAGTCAGAGCTAAGCTACACTGAGCATCAGTCTGAAAAAGATCAAGATCATGATGTCTCCCCTAAAGATTCCTGCAGACTGTTCAGCTCTGGTCTAGCTGTAGGCAATCTAAATCAGTTACATTTTCCAGCAGCTTGACAGGAAACCCTCACACTCTAAATCTCTCTTTTTGTTGGAAAGCAATATCCCAGCTCTCTTGAAAGTTAAGCAGCTTCTGTTTGGTAAAGTGAGCTTGTCTGACCTGTGAGCAATGTATAGCACCTGTAGTGAAAAAATTCTGTAGTCTGTACAATGAGAGCTACTCAGTACAATAGCTACTCTTTGGGAGTTTCAATAATACTCCAATAAACCCTTAGTTAAGTTTTTGCTCTGGGATTTGTAAGTACTTTCCAGTTTTCATCACCTGCATACACATCTTGATCATATTCAGACTTCATATTGAGTTGAAATCTCATGTGGTTCCTTTTCCATCCCATAACACTGTTAGTGATACGTGAGTCTTGTCCTGAAGACTGGAGGTGGTCTGGGCCTGGGAGGAAACCCTCTACCTGCTAGTTGCAAAAGCTGACCTGCCACCATGCTCTCAGAATTGTGAGCAATGTAACTATTGAGCAGAAAAACCCTTTGGCACCCTAGGTGTGACAATGAAACTGGCATAGTGGGTTCAAAGAGCAGTGAAGAAGCTGCTGGGCTGAAAATTTCAACTCTTTAGGTAAAGGTTGCTTCTGTCTTGAAGATTTCTGTTGGCTGAATATGTGACTCGATGGACTTTTTACTTTTTTTCATTTCATCATTTCACCACTCTATCTCTAAATTCCTCAGTTCTCCCCAGTGCTCCCATTATTCCTAAAAACCTGAGTTCTGGAATTTTTGGAATGGCTACCTGTTTCAGTCTGGCAAGATTTCACTTTCTTACTGTCAAAGCATTATTCAGTAATATTCCTTCTCCTATATGACTGCATTCCAGGTCACAGTGAATTTTACAGAATCAACCAGGCTGGAAGAGATCCAGCCTCCAAGATCATCAAGTCCAACCTGTCACCCAACTCTAACTAGTCAACTAGACCATGGCACACAAGTGCCTCATCCATTCTTTCCTTAAACACCTCCAGGGACACCGACCCCATCAGCTTCCTGGGCAGCTCATTCCAATAGGCAATCTCTCTTTCTGTGAAGACCTTCTTTCTAAAATCAAGCCTAAACTTCCCCTGGCACAGCCTGAGACTGTGTCCTCTTGTTCTGTGGCTGGTTGGCTGGGTGAAAAGACCAACCCCCACCTGGCTACAACCTCCTTTCAGGTAGTTGTAGATGGCAATAAGGTCTCCCTGAGCCTTCTCTTCACTAGGATAAACACCCCCAGCTCCCTCAGGCTCTCCTCACAGGGCTGTGCTCCAGACCCCTCACCAGCTTTGTTGCACTTCTTTGGACACCTTCCAGCATCTCAATATCTTTATTGAATTGAGGAGCCCAGAACTGGGCACAGTACTCAAGGTGTGGCCCAACCAGTGTTGAGTACAGGGGCACAATGATCTCCCTGCTCCTGCTGGCCACATTATTTCTGATACAGGCCAGGATGCCATTGGTCTTCTTGACCACCTGGGCACACTGCTGGCTCATGTTGCCTACAGTCAACCAGCACGCCCAGGTCCCTTTCTGCCTGGCTGCTCTCCAGCCACTCCTACCCCAGCCTGTAGCACTGTATGTTGTGTTAAATCTCATGCCATTGGACTCTGCCCATCTGTCCAGCTTGTAAAGGTCCCTCTGCAGAGCTCTCCTACCCTCTAACAGATTGACACCCAACTTGGTGTCACCCTACTAAGCAGTGGTTCATTAATAAATTCAGATCTTCATGCACTGAATTTGCCTCAAAGGGCACAGGTTGCTTAAAGCTCACATTTAGCAAAAAAAGATAACAAAGTATGCAGTATTAAACCTGACAAAGCTTAAGTTTGATTTTCATTTTTAACAATCAATTTTAAAAGGTTTTAGCCCAACTACAGGTAGCTGTGTGCTCACTATTACATCAAACTGGCTATATCTTGTCCGTATAAGGTAATTCAAAAGGAAACTTTCAGAAAGACCTTTAAGACTCCAATTGATCCTCCGGTGTATAAATATATGTAGGCTTTTGATATGGTAAATGTTGAGATATAGTAGGATTGGCTGTGGTTAATATTCTGTCAAACAGAGACCAAAAATGTAATCATTTTAGTCTAAATAAATTATTATGAAAACCAATGTACGTCCAATGACAGGATTAGAGAAGGGAAGACTTGGGCAACTTATATATTGGCTTATGGTTGCTGTTTGGCCTTCTACTCTCTCCAGAAGGTTAGAAAGGTTAAGTCCATCCTGTAAATGTGAATTTAAGGATTATACATACGGCCTTAATTTGACTAGAACTTTATATACATAGTACCTCAGTTTTATTAAAGGCAGTGTAGTAATTTTTATACCTTGCTAATGCATAGAACACAACATTTTTCTTTTACCATTTCATGAGTTTCACTCTAGCCTTAAATATATCAGGCCTTCCCACTACCTCAACTTTTTTCCTCAAAACACGTGTTGCAGAGTTCATCACACAGAATCATAGAATAGTTCATCACACAGAATCATAGAATAGTTCATCACACAGAATCATAGAATAGTTCATCACACAGAATCATAGAATTATTAGGGTTGGAAGGGACATCAAGGATCATCTAGCTCCAACCTCCCTGCCACAGGCAGGGACACCTCACACTACATCAACATCAGGTTGCTCAGAGCCACATCCAGCCGGGCCTTCAAAACCTCCAGGGATGAGGCTTCTACCATCTCCCTGGGCAACCCGTTCCAGTGTCTTACCACCCTCATGGTGAAAAAGTTTTTCCTAACATCCAATCTTAATCTACCCGTTCTTTTTCTATTCACCCTAGTGCTATCATTACCTGACACCCTAAAAAGTCCCTCCCTAGCATTCTTGTAGGTCACCTTCAGAAACTGGAAGGCCACAACTAGGTCTCCTCGGAGCCTTCTCCAGGCTGAACAGTCCCAACTCTTTCAGTCTGTTTCCCTAATAGAGGCGCTCCAGCCCTCTAATCATCCTTGTGGCCCTGCTCTGGAGGTATACATGCAAGGTATAACTACCTATTTCAGCCATGTCACGCTTAAACCAAGATTGAGAATTAATTCAAATTCCATTCCATCTTAAATTTCCCGATTCTCTTCTAGTTTTACCAAAATTTCAACTTAAGTATCATACTCAACATACAGAAACAATGAAAACAGATTTAAAAGTCTTTGCTACTGGCAGTATCTATAATGTGAAAACTCTGTCCCTTTTTATGCAATTATCTGGAGTTAGTGTGTATATCATCTTTTGGAAGGACATTATGAATATCTGTTTTCTAACAAAAAGGACATCATGAGCATCTGTGTTTTAACAAAACCAGCTTATCTTTTTTTTCTTTTCCCCCCAAGGTTTTCATCTGTATATGTACATGATGAAAGAGAAAGAAGCTCAACTAGTGATGCACCAGTCTGAGGCTTTGATCCAGAAAGGTCTTATATCTATTTCAATTTGTGAAGTAAATAATCCGACTTACAATTTATTATATCTGCATATCTTTTCCCTTGATTGACACCTTAAGTTCCTGATATTGAAATTATATCTATATATATTCATCTAAGTGAAGAATTATAAAGGTAGCCCAAAATTTTAGTTGTTTCATTATTGAACCTCAATTTTACATTAAATCAGGTCTCTTTCTCTGTTTTATTACTTATTGTGTTTTTGATGTTGAAGTGTTCTAAGGACATTGGTATTGCAATATTGCATTGTTACTCTCTGGAAGGGTTTTGTTGGTTTTTTGCTCCTCCTCCACCACCTTCCCTAGGTGTCAAAAACTGTTCTGTCTCTGCCTCGGAAACTAGCTTGTTACTACAGAACTGCAATATGAAGTTACCTCTGAGATCCTATCCATTTTCTCCAATTAGTGGAGCTGATAACTGTTAACCAACACAGTGAAATAAAAGCATAAGGGGAGGGAAAAAAAAAAATCATCTTTAATTGTTCTATAGGGATGGTAGATTCTCTTTTAAGAGGTAATGAAAATTAAGTAAGAAAGTTGGATTTTACCTTCTCGTTTACATTTTACTGTTTACTGTGCACTTTTTAACCATATGAAGAAACATGGGTCAGCTACTATGGTTGTGTTCTACAAGAGTTTATTATTTATTTAATTCAAAACACAGAATCATGCAGAATCACAGAATGTTAGAAGTAGGAAGGGACCTCCAGAGATCATTGGGTCCAATCCCCCTGCCAAAGCAGGATCAGCTAGGGCAGGCCAGACAGGAACATGTCCAGGTTGGCTTTGAATCTCCAGAGAAGGAGACTCCACAACCCACCCTGGGCAGCCTGTTGCAGTGCTCCGTCACCCTCACTGTAAAGAAGTTTCTCCTCACATTGAGTTGAAACTTCCTGCATTCTAGCTTATATTAATTATTCCTTGTCCTACTACTGGATACCACTGAAAAACACCTGTCCACTTCCTCTTGACAACCACTCCTCATATATTTAGAATAGAGTAGAATAGAATAGAATAGAATTATTGGGGGACCATGTGGCTAAGTTGGTAGCATGTAAGACTCTTACTGGGAAGGTCGCAAGTTCAAGCCTGCAGTGGGCAGGAGAGTTCTCTCTGGGCAGCAATGTCCTCCCTCCTCAAGAGGGATTGGACTTGGTGCCATGGTCTAGTCATGGGGTCTGTGGTGACAGGTTGGACTCGATGATCTTCGAGGTCTCTTCCAACCTTGGTGATACTGTGATACTGTGATACTGTGATTACGTTTGAGTAGAATAGAATAGAATAGAATAGAATAGAATAGAATAGAATAGACCAGACCAGGTTGGAAGAGACCTTCAAGATCATCGCGTCCAACCCGTCAACCAATCCAACCCACCTAAACAACTAAACCATGGCAATACGATCCCTTCTCACCCTTCTCTTCTCCAGACTAAACAGTCCCAGGTCTCTCAATCTTTCTTCATAGGAGAGATGTTTAAGTACCTTAATCACTCTCTCTGTTGGACTCTCTCCAGCAGATCCCTGTCTTTCTTGAATTAGGGAGCCCCAAACTAGATACAGTATTCCAGGTGTGGTCTCATCATGGCAGAGTAGAGGGGCAGGAGAACCTCCCTAGAACCGCTGGACACACTTTTACTAATGCACCTCAGGGTATCAGTGGCCTTCTTGACCACAAGGGCACATTGCTGTCCCATAGATAACTTGCTATCTTTGAATTAACCAGAATTTATTGCTTAGTTATTTAGAGTCCAAAAATGAGTCTTTAATTTGCTCAGCATACTGTACTCCTGAGGCAGCTGTGGGAAGGCGTTTTTGGTTTTGATTTAAAATCTACCAGATTTTAGTATGAATCAGATAGACCTGGGTCCCACTAAAGTAATATCAAACACACACATCTAGGAAGAAGTCTTTGCAAGGAGACAATGCTATTGTCCACTCTCCTTAGGAGGTCCACCATTAGTACTTCTACATCATTTAAGATGCTTAATTCACTTTGTGCTCTTCCAAACTACATCTATAGAGTGGAATTCAAAAGATTCAGAAGCACTGGATAGCTACAATCACAGTGTGACTTCAGTTTAAATTTCCCCATGCTATTGTTTGAGTACTTTTGGGTCTCTGCTAGAGCATTGCCTCTACCGTTGTGTGAAAATGACCCCATCATCTCTGATGGTACTGTAAGCTACAGTGTTCTTATTTTGTTATGCCTGTTTGAAGAAAAATAACAGACTCAGTTTATTTCCTTGCTCCTAGTATTCTGCTGTTTCCTGTGGCAAATGACCTCAAATAGCTATAAGCCTGCTTCCTGAAACCGACAGATGTATCTGTCATTTTTATTCCTCACAGATAAACACCTTTTTTCCTTGCAAGCATCCAAGACCACCAGATCCCTTTTATTTTGTTATTTTACCTCTGTCTTCAATTGTTTTGCAGGTTTCCAGCATTTACCATTAAATTTTGCTGTACAAAAACCCTTCTGAAGATTTTTTTCTTTTTTCTCACTTTCTCTTTTTTGATGACCAAATTGTTCACACAACAACTAGACCTAATTGGAAATCTGCATTTTCATAGAACCTCTATGCACTTTACTTGTAGTACTTTATTTTTAACTCAAGCGTTGGATTGGGTAAGAGGATTATCTGTAAAAACCTTTATTTCCCTGGCAACTATTTAATGAATTTTAATCTCTTATTCCCCTGGAATACAAAAGAAAGAACAAGCTGTAGATAATCTTAGAGCAAATATTTCTATAGGTTCATCTCCACATCTGTCATGGTTGGAATAATTAATGGTTGCTCTGGGCTCCTCAATTTAAGAAGAACATTGAGACACTTGAGTGTGTCCAAAGAAGGTCAATGAGGCTGCTGAGAGGTCTCGAGCACAAGCACTATGAGGAGAGGCTGAGGGAGATGGGGCTTTTTAGCCTGGAGAAGAGGAGGCTCAAGGGACACCATATTGCCCTCTACAACTACCTGAAAGGAGGTTGTAGACAGCCAACCAGCAACAGAACAAGAGGAAACAGTCTCAAGCTGCGCCAGGGGAAGTTTAGGCTTAGATGAGGAGAAAGTTCTTCACAGAAAGAATAATTTGCCGTTGGAATGTGCTGCTCAGGGAGGTGGTGGAGTCCCCGTCCCTGAAGGTGTTCAAAAAAGGCTTGGATGTGGTACTTGAAGCCATGGTTTAGTTGTCAGGAGGTATTAGGTAATAGGTGGGACTTGATGATCTCTGGGGTCTCTTCCAACCTGGTTGATTCTATGATTCTATAATTATTAATATCTTGGTGAAGAAGAATGAACATCCACTATTTGCATCCTCTGAAATACAGCAGTTGGTCATCTAGTCTTCTAGTCTGTGACACATTAGGTAGCAAATGTGCCTTGCTTTGCTCTCCTAAGACCATACATATGATGCACATAGGTCACAAGCTTCTGATCAGTTTAAAATTTCTACTTAACTCAGCTACTCTGGCTTTCAACAGTATTATCATTCTACATCTGTTTATTGCCTCAAAAGTCATATAAGAAAGACAGAAAGCGTTTTTCCTGGCAGTGAGAAGAAGAAAATGGAAAGAGACATGAAATGATTTACCCTGATTCACACAACTCTGTGATGGGTCCAGAAACGAAGTCTTTAGCTGAAAACCCCCTGACATTAATCTTTGCCTCATTCCTTTGTATAAATGGCAGAATTTTAAACTTATGCATTTGAAGATGAATGATGGATCAAAGAAGAAAGGCAAGACAGAAGCAGAAGCACAGCATGCCCAGAAAGAGGAGAGGAATGTTTTCAAGTATCTTTGAAACAGGAAACTGTGTGGAGGATGTGTTTTTGAAGATCAGGTAGAAAGTAACAAAATGAGCAGTTGAAGGAAATGAATACTAAGATGGAGACCTTGAAAAAAATCAGGTCAGGCTAAAAAAAAAAAAAAAAAAAAAGAGTAAAGAGGTTGGAAGGTATAAGGTTCTGAACAAGAATCAAATAAATAAATTGGAAAAACATTCTTGTCCAGTGGACTGTGCATCAGGCCACACTAGAAAGAATAAGGTAAGCAGAAAAGAAATGAAGAATAAAAAAAGGAAGGAAACTTTAGAAATTAAAACAATTGAAAACAAAGTAAACTGATTGAGAATTTAGGTCTAAACATCAACAAATCTCCAAAAATAATTGTAGTGATGCATGTCCACACCTTCATTTCTTCACTGGGACAGAGGATCCTGAGTGCTTTTATGAAATGTTAATACTATTGCTGCTTAGCAGTTGACTGCTTAGAGGTCACATACAATGTCTCATCTAAAATGTCATAAATGTTTAAAAAATAAGTCTATGTGCACATCATGGGGACAGCAAATTGTCATAGCTCTACTCTTATCTATTCTATGATTTTTTTCTCCATAAGGGGAATATTCGTTGGATTGTCCTTCAATGTCATCTTGTTTATATGTTGAAGCACTTCCCCCAGTCCAGTTATCTCAATCCATGTGTTTGACTGTGTTTAGCAACAATATTTCCCTGATTCTGTTTATTCTACTGCTGGCAGGGGCAGGGACACCTCACACTACATCAGGTTGCTCAGAGCCACATCCAGCCCGGCCTTAAAAACCTCCAGAGATGCGGATTCTACCACCTCCCTGGGTGACCTGTCCCAGTGTCTCACCACCCTCATGCTGAAGAGCTATTTCCTAACATCCAATCTGAATGTACACATTTCTAGTTTTATTCCATTCCCCCTAGTCCTGTCAATACTTAACATCCTAAAAAGTATCTCACCAGCTTTCTTGTAGGCTCCCTTCAGATATTGGAAGGCCACAATTAGGTCTCCTTGGAACCTTGTCTTCTCCAGGCTGAACAGCCCCAACTCTCTCAATCTGTCCTCATAGGAGAGGAGCTCCAGCCCTCTGCTCTTCCTTGTGGCCCTTCTCTGGAACTGTTCCAGCATGTCCAGATCCTTCCTGTAATAGGGGCTCCAGAACTGGACACATTACTCCAGTTGGTGTCTCACCAGCGTGGAATAGAGGGAGAGAATCACCTCCCCCAAATTCTTAAAAACTAGAGGAAATTTGCTTTCGTAGGAAGTACTGTGATGAAAACACACTGGCAGATCTAAAGCTGCAAGGACTTGTAATTATTATTATTTTTAGCATCAGGAGACTATAGGATTTCAAAGAAGAACAACAAAAAAAGAGTAATGTTTCTAAATTTCTCCTCCTTTTAAGCAAAATACCTGAATAAGGCAGCCATACATCACACTTAATATGATTTACATGCAAATTGATTTCCTGACAACTCTAGGAATTGCTAATCATTACCTAACAGGTGGCACGTTACAACTCAGTGAAATCAATGCAAAGACCCTGTGTTTCTTCAGCAGTGCTTTGGAACAGGGGAAAATGAAGTAAAGCTTACTGCTGTAACAACTTTCTCTTTTCAAATGGCATTGGCACCAGGAGGCTGCCTGAAAGTACTTGATTGTGAAATTATACTCCCTGGTGGCAAATGTCTAGAAAAATTGATTTTTTAATAATTTGGGTTTTTTATTTCACTGGCTTTATCAAGCACTTTGGAATTGCCCTCTCTGCATAAGCTATTACATTGGTGTTTTATTCATGCAGCAGTGAGAGTGGTGGTATTTTACAATTCAGGTATGTAGACATTAGGTCCAGGAGCACTCCCAAATATTTTTGCTCTGAAAGTCAGCACTGGACATGGCCCAGCTATGCAGAAGAGAGAATCCAGCCCAAACCAGCCTCCTGTGTTTTCCAGAGGCATCTGATCAGACACACATGTATTTAAGATGCGGCAAGGCACAGAATACAAGTTTGGATATAGTCATAATGATTAACTTATGACCCATTTGGAGTCACAGCACCGTTTAGGTTGGAAATGATCTTTAAGATCTCCCATTCCAAAGTTTTGGTACCATGAGACATTTTCCTTGTCAAATGCAGCATGAAACCTATTTACTAGCAGAGATCATAGAATTATGGAATCATAGAATGGTCTGGGCTGGAAGGGACCTCTAAAGGTCATCTAGTCCAACTCCCCCACACAGTCAGCAGGGACATCCTCAACTAAATCAAGTTGCCCAGGGCCTCATTGAGCCTCACCTTGAATATCTCCAGGGAAGGAGCCCAAATCACCTCCTTGGGCAACCTGTTCCATTGTTCCACCACCCTCATAGTAAAGAGCTTGTTCCTAACATCCAATCTAAATCTGCTCTTCTCTAGTTAGAAGCCATTGCCCCTCATCCTGTTGCAGCAGGCCTTTGCAAAGTCTCTCACTATCCTTCTTGTAGGCCCCCTTCAGGTACTCGAAGGATGCTTTTAGGTCTCCCCAGAGCCTCCACTTCTCCTGGCTGAACATTCCCAGCTCCCTCAGCTTGTCCTTGTAGCAAAGGTGTTCCAACCCCCTGATCATTTTCATGGCCCTCCTCTGGACCTGCTCCATCAGGTCCATGTCCTTCCTATATTGAGGGCTCCAGACCTGCACACAGTCCTCCAGGTGAGGTCTCACCAGAGCAGAGCAAAGTGACAGAATCACCTGCCTGGATCTGCTGCCAAGACATCTTTTGATGCATCCCAGGATGTGACTGGACTTCTGGGCTGCAAGCTCACACTGCCTGCTTCTCGTCCATCAAAACCCCCCAAATCCTTTTCCTCAGGGCTGCTTTCTGTCACCTCATCCCCCAGTCTGTATTGATAGCGAGGATTATTCTGGCCCAGTGCATAACCCTGAACCCTTCCACTGTCATCTTGAACACTCTGGATCAAGAGATCCCAGCAGTGCCCTTGGAGATTTTGCAAACCTAAGACACGTACAAAACCCTTTCAGCTGATATGTGAACAACAAAATCAAGCCCTTCTAAATATTTGTAAATTTCTTCTCAAATACTATCTTCCCATATTCTTTTCATAATAAATGAAAGAGAAGGACTTGGGGATATCAGCTGATGATAAGCTGAACATGAGCAAACAATGTGTGCTTGCAGACCAGAAGGCCACCAGTGTCCTGGGCTCCATCAAAAGAATTGTGGCCAGCAGGAGCCCCTCTATTCTGCCCTCATGAGATCCCTGGATCTCTGGAATTGTCTCCAGTTCTGCTGTGCTCAGCATGGAGCACATGGAGCTGCTGGAGTGGTTCCAGAGAAGGACTCCCAAAATGATCAGAGGGCTGGAGAACCTCCCCTGCAGGGACAGGCTGTGCGAGTTGGGTCTGTTCAGCCTAGAGAAAAGTAGGCACTGGGGAGAACTTATAGCAGCCTTTTATGGCCCTGAAGCAAGAAAGCTGGAAAGGGACTTTTACAAGGGCTTGTAGTGAAAGGACAAGAGGGAATGGACTGAAGCTTGAGGAAGGTAGATTTAGACTAGATATTAGGAAGAAATTCTTTACAGTGAGAGTAGTGAGACAAAGAAACAGGTTTCCCAGGGAGGCAGTGGGTGTTCCCTCCCTGGAGGTGTTCAAGGCCATTTTAGATGAGGCCTGGAGCAGCCTGGGCTACTGAAAGGTGTCCCTGCCTGTAGCAGGTGGGATTGAAACTAGATAATTGTTACGTTTCCTTCCAGCCCAAATCACTCTATGAATCTATGAATCTGAACTGGAATTGTAATTTTCGTGGAGTTTTCAGGTTTATTTTGTTGATTTGGTTTTATTTTAAATAAATGCATATGTCTCTACTATCAAAGCATCTTTTCAGTGGTCTGAAGAATTTTAGTTGGAAGTACAGAGTGAAGAAACTTGTGGAAACATGCTTACTGATTTTTAACAGGACAGATGCTTTTAATGTTGCTCTTAGGTTTAGTAAAACATACAGCATACTTTCATCCAGCCTTTCTGAACTTGAAGTAAATGCTGACACTGACTTCTTTGAGAGCAGATGTCTGCACTCTTACAGCAGGAGGCTGGACAGCAGCCTTGATTTGGCAGACAAAATGCTTTTGAAGAGTCTCCTGATGGATACCACTCAAAGCAATCATTTCTCAATTAAAGCAAATACAGTGTAATAACAATGATAACATTGTTATTGTGTTCTTGAAGCTTTCTGGTGATTTTATAGCTCATCTGAATCCTAGTTATAAAAACAAGAATCAGTGTAAAAAATGAGATGCTTCATTAGATCATCTTAAAAATCAAGATAAGCCACTTCTCTAAAAATGCTTTGAGACAGGGGATATTAGCAATGGGATTCAGAGGTCAAACAATATTTAGCTAATCATAATTAATAGTTTAATCCCACTATTTTTCCCTTTCTCATCACTCAATATAATGCTTATTTTCCTTTAATTGTTAAGGTGTAACTCAGATAATGTCTTGTTCATTTCTGTTATTGATGAAACTTATGCATAAGAAAGCTGGGTGGTTTGGGTGTTCTAAGTATGATTACATGTTTTGCAATATTAGGGCTGTTAGGACAATGTAATATCTTCATAGGGTTTTAGGAGAAAATATGATTTTTAAAGTCATATTTTCACCCTCACTTTTACTCTGATTTTAAGAAAACACTTTTTTTGAAGAAGGCACAAACTACAGTTTTGTTTACCAAGATATCATAGAATTGTGGAATGGTTTGGGTCAGAAGGGAGCCTAGTTCAACCTCTCTGCCATGGGTAGGGACATCTTCCACTAGATCAGGTTACTCAAACCCCATCCAACCTGGCCTTGAACACTTCCAGTAATGGGGCATCCACTGCTTCTCTGAGCAACAAGTTCCAGTGTCTTACTGCTCTCATCATAAAAAATTTCTTCCTCATGTCTAATCTAGGTGTTTTGGATGCACTGGCATAGTTAACACCAGTGTTAATGGATTTTACATCAGACTCAGAGAAAGTGATGTTTTGGGTTTTTTTAATGTTGTAGGTAGGAGTATAAATAATGTACTACAAATTTATCAAAAGCAGGAAGAGATATTTAATTTTGCAACACTAAATTCTGAAGAAGCACTATTTACAGACCTGGAAAAAGAAGAGGATCCAAATAATGTCACCAAGACCCTGAGGGAGCTTTTTACTTCTCCTAGAGAGATGAAATTAGCTAAATGTGATTTTCCTGTTTGCAGTGGGTTAGCCCTGGCAAAGGACCAAATGTCTACCCAGCTGCTCACTCACTCCCCTCCTCAGTGGGAGAGGGGGAGATAATAGGACGAAATGCTCATGGTTTGAGGTACTGATTGGAGATTTCTTAACAGTTAATGTTGTAGTCAAAACATTCATTTACTTTACTGTCAATTAAAATAGATTTGAGAAGTGAGAAGAAAAGACAAGCATTAAAACAATGTTTTAAAACTCATCTTCAGTCATTCCTTTTAGACTCCTCTGCACTGTCCTTGAATAGCACAGGGAGGGATGCATGCAGAGATGACAGCACATAGCATTTTCTCTGTGATGCTCCTTCCCTCTCATGCTTTCCCTTTTTCCAGTATGAGCTCTCCCACAGGCTGAAGTCCTTCAGGAAAAAAATATCTGCTCCAGTGTAGGCTCCCCACAGGCTGCAGTTCCTTCAGGAAACATCCATCTGCTACAGTGTGGAATCCCTTCATAGGCTGCAAGGGAATACCAGCTCCAGTGCCTAGAGTATTTCTTCCTACTTCTCTGACCTCAGTATTCACACTAATTTTTCTTATTCTATTTTTATGCTTCCTCATCTGCCTGTCCAGTAATTTCTGCCCTTAAATATGTTTTTCAAGCTTTGCTGATGGACTGTGGTGTGTCCATTTGAGACAGTGGGAAGCATCAGTCCCCACCCTCTTCCAACAGAGCAGCCCCCTCGCTGCAAAATCCTTGCCACATACACCAGTTACAATGCTAGTTCTGATTAACCAAGCACTGAAGTGAGATGATTTCCAGGAATTAGGAATGGGACTGTATCCACTTTTCCTATCTGTAGGAGTGCCACAGGACTGACATTTAGATCCCACCTTGGCTTTGACGTGGCAATGAATTCTGTCACATCGTACTACTTAGGAGTGAAAATTACTGAAGGATTACTCATATTTGGAGCAGCCAGATTTTTTTTCTCAGTATTTAGATGCACAGTGGGATTTCATGAGCTATCAGCCAGATAGGTGCATGTGGAAGTTCCCTCAGGAACTTACTGAAGTGAATGTTTAGGCCTGTCCATAAGTCTGAAAATCAGCCCAAAAGTTCTTCAAGACATGAATAAATAATACAATGCAATAAACATCACTGTATTGTGTAAATAGTAATTTTGAAGGGAACTGCACCAGTCCAATGTCTACAGACAATTATTTCTACATCTTTCTCATTGCTTCACCCTCCTGCGCTCTTTATTTTCTTACTCCGGTGTTCACAGAACCATAGAATCATAGAATTGTTAAGGTCGGAAGGGACCTCAAGGATCATCTAGTTCCAACACCCCTGCCATGGGCAGGGACACCTCACACTAGATCAGGTTGCTCAGAGCCACATCCCATAGAGGAGCAGAAAGAAACAAAGGGAAGGGAGGGAATCCTGATGCACCTCTGCAATAAAGTGTTTACATCTTTATTTTTGCAAGGCAAATTTCACTGCAGATCGAAATCCCAGTTATTCATGCTGAAGCCAAGGGAACTTCCCAGGCTTTGATTCAGTGAAATATTCAGTACAATACAATACAATACAATACAATAAACCAGGTTGAAAGAGACATTCAAGATCGTTTCAAATATACTCTTCTCATCCAGCAAAACAGGAAGATGTAAAGACCAGTCAGCGTAAGCATTGACCCCTACTTATGTGTCCTCTGTCCATTTATTCTGGGGAGATGCAAGTAAGTCCTAGAATGAGCAACAAGTTCTGGCCTGAGCTATGCTGTTGATGTGCCTCTGCCCAGCCCTGTGCCCTGTTCCCCCTTATCTTCCTGGAATGATCCTGAGATCTGCCTCTGGCATCCTTTCTCACAGGTAGATTTGTGCTGACTCTGACCCCACCTGGACTTTGTGGATTACCTCATCTTGTGTGGAATCATCAGTGGATCCTGTCACTGACACCACACTGGTTCTGCTCAGACCCCAAGGGATGACATTCTGATGGTGAGGACACTGCCTTGCCTGTGAAAAGGTAAGCCATGGCTCACCACTTGTCCTCTCCTGCAGAGCAACCCTCCTGGTGCTGCTCCCTGATGCTAAGTTTCTCCTGGCCATCAAAAGAACTGGCTGAGTAATTTCCAAAACAATTCCCAGTTAAGGATTCTAGTTCCACAACAATAATACTTTCTGTAGCAAAAAGTTGATTCCTCTTCTTTTTTGGATGAACACTAGGCAGTCAGAGAGGTTTCCCTCCTACTTTTTGCATGCCAGCTGGCATCATGATGGGTAAATGGGCAGCCTGCCCATCTCACTGGACCTCATGGTTGTCAGGGCTGTCCAGTTACCCTGCTTCCCACCTGGCAGACTACTCCAATTGCCTTGCTTCCTGGCTAGCTTCCCACCTAGACAGCCAACTATCTGTACAAAATTTCTTGAAACATGCTCTGTGTGGTCTCAAAACAGTCATTATGCTTTGTGTAATAAGGTTATGCAGTAGAAGTTTTCTTTGTTTCCAAAGAGAAAAACAGAAATAAAAAAATAGGGAGTTGTCAACAGAACAAAAATTGCAGTTCAGTTACCTCTTTAGTTTTCACAGCAGTCTCTCTACAAAGAAAAGGGACTACCAAGGGACTACCAACATTGCTTGTGTTAGCAAATCTAAGCCATTCTCCCTTGGCTTAGTCTATTCAATACGGGGGTTTTGCACTAAAAAGGGGGAAAAAAAACATTTCACAAAGTCCCACTGAAATATTATAAATGTTCAACACAATGTCTTCTAGGTTTTGAGACTTTGTCTTGTCATTAAGTGAAGCTACAGTGTCCATTTAGAGAGACAGGATCATAGAATTGTTAGGGTTGGAAGGGACCTCAAGGATCGTATAGTTCCAACCCCCCTGCCATAGACAGGGACACCTCACACTACATCACATCCACACTGCTGTTAAAACCTCCAGGGAAGAGACTTGTATCACCTCCCTGGGCAACCTGTTCCAGTGGCTCACCACCCTTATGGGGAAGAACTTCTTCCTAACATCCAATCTGAATCTACCCTTTTCTAGTTGTTGGTTTTTTTTTTTTTTTTTCATTCATATATCTGTCCATTCACACATCTTTATCTGTCTTCCTGTCTGTGGTGGATACACTCCTCAAAGCATCCTTTGCATATAGGCCTTCTTATGGCTTTGTGGTTTAAGTATCTTACATGAGATAGATATTTTCCTGCTGGCCAGGGATTTTTTTTTTTTTCTGTTTTGAATATCTGCTGTTAAATATGGAAACAAAAATCAAAGCCTGTCTTGTTTCATGAGAGGAGATGGGTATAGACCTGCCTATCAGTGTGCAGGTAAATATACTTTCCCTTGTAGATTTACATGTGCCTGCACACTTGATTATACTGGGTTTGTCTGGAACAGAGTTAATTTTCTCTATAGTAGCTTATATGGTGCTACATTTTGGATTTGTGACCAAAAAAACCCTGTTTGTAACACAGGGATGTTTTATCTATTGCTGAGCAGTGCTTACACAATGTGAAGGCCTTTTTTGTTTCTCATTCTGCTGTGTCATTTGTCTTCTTAAGTCACCAATATGTGTGATGAAGATCTGCTTTCCCCCAAATTACTAAATACTTGCCTGCCAAGGGTAAGTAGTGTGTGAAATCTTTATTTTATTTTGCTTGTGTGAGCAGCTTTCATTTTGCTTATAGAGCTGACTTTCTCTCAACCCACAAGTTTTCTCACTTTTACCCTTTCAATTCTCTGACCCACCTCACCAGCACAGAGTGCTGAATGAGTGGCTCTGAGGGACTGAGCTGCCTGCTGGAGTAAAACCACATTATGTGCAGAATACAAAATTAACCAGGCTGGAAAACACCTTTGAGATCATCAAGTCCAGCTTATCATCCAATACCATCTAATCAGTTAAACCATGGCACCAAATGCCTCATCCATCTCTTTTTAAACACTTCCAGTGATGCTGACTCCACCACTTCAGTGGGCAGCACATTCCAATGGCCAATTTCTCTTTCTGTGAAGAATTTTTTCCTAACATCCAGCCTAAACCTGCCCTGGCACAGCTTAAGACTGTGTCCTCTTGTTATGTATCCCCTTGAACAGACATGCCTCAGCAATTTTGCTTGTAGCCATTCTTCTTGTCTCCTAATCAAGCTTCCTTAACAATGTGGCTCAGCTCCAGCACACTGAGGATTTTGAATAACTGAAAACCAAGAGGCAGGGCATAGATTTAAGGCAAATGTATTGTATCTTCATGGCATCTTCTTACCACTGAGTTGGCAACAGCTTTGAGATTAAATTGCCCACATATTTTCCTGAACTAGGCACACAAAAATTCAAGAAACAGATGTTTAATCTCTTAAGATATGTAGCATTACCATAGAAGTGAGAAATCATTCTTTTAAAAGATAATTAAAATGAATGACTCTCTCAGAGTTGTTATTGCCCATGCCTGTTGATCTGACACTGTCTTGCTTAGGTTCACTACCATGGCTTTTCAGTTTTGAGGAGACTCACAATATTTCCTGGGAATACAGGGTCTCTGCTCTTTGTTTTTCCTTTTTTTAGCACTGAGTTTGTGGAGGGATTTTGCACACACACGTGATTCTGAGCACTCCTACTCAACTCCTGCAAATTAATATCTTCTGAAATCAGAATGATGCAAGTAAATTGGGAAAATAAACTTCTCTCTCAGCTGTTTAATGGCATCCTTTCCAAAAGTGCAATGTGCAATGCATATACAGAATCTTTATACAAACCAATCAGCTATGGCTTTCATTATACATTGAATTTCAGTTCCTTTCTTTTCCATGAAAGCTTCAAATATTCATTCTCCACTAAGCAAAGAAGAAGGAAGATATCAGGTGTATTCTTCTGGATGGTTTGGTTAGCAGCACTCTCAGACAATGGTCTAAGATCATGTCATTCGCCATAGCTAGTTAAGCTCTAAGGCAAGGTATGTAAGAACTTAAGAATGCCTCTTGTAGTCGTAGAATCGTAGAATCAAGCAGGTTGGAAAAGACCTCAGAGATCATCACGTCCAACCTGTTGCCTAGTACCTAACACCTCATGACAATTAAACCATGGAGTCAAGTGCCATGTCCAATCCTTTTTGAACACCTCCAGGGACTGGGACTCCACCACCTCCCCAAGCAGCACATTCCAATGGCCATTTACTCTTTCTGGGAAGAACTTTCTCCTCACTTCAAGCCTAAACTTCCCCTGGTGCAGCTTGAGACTGTGTCCTCTTGTTCTGGTGCTGGTTGCCTGGGAGAAGAGACCACCCCCACCTGGCTACAACCTCCTTTCAAGCAGTGTAGAGAGCAAGAATGTCTCCCCCGAGCCTCCTCTTCTCCAGGCTAAGCAACCTCAGCTCCCTCAGCCTCTCCTCATAGGGCTTGTGCTCGAGACCCCTCACCAGCTTTGTTGCCCTTCTCTGGGCATGTTCCAGCATCTCAACATCTTTCTTAAACTGAGGGGCCTAGAACTGGACACAGTACTCAAGCTGTGGCCTAACCAGTGCGAGTACAGGGGCAGAATGACATCCCTGGTGGATGACTGCCATTAGCTAGATCTGCTGCTGTATCCAAATGTTGTTCTTTGAAAGATCCAGCCCCCTACTGCTACTAGAAAATTAAACAGCTGAAACATAATTTAGAAGTGCTTTTTCCCAATCCCACCAGAAGTATGGCTTCATGGATTTTTATCACCACAATGCACAGTGAAAACACAGGAGAGATTTATTTTATAACTGCTTTAAGCTGTTAGTGTATGCCAAGGAATTAGGAGAAAATTCTTTTATGCAATGAAGCTGACCCACTTACATTTGGTGGTCTATGTTAAATATCAAAAAGAACATTCTGTGGAAGGTATTGTATTCCTTGGGAAGTAATGGCATTTCTTCTAAACTGTTTTTCATTTATTCATGCTGAGACTGTTCTCTTCCAGCACACTGATGTTTGATACTGCAATTTTTTTTGCAACACAGATGGCTCCTAAGCATTACAGTAAGTTATATGGAAAATCAGAGGAGGAGAAATGCTGACAGAAATTAACACTGGAGAAAAGGTCAGATTTAAAAAAGTAGGATTGAGGTTTGGAAATTTATGGATACCCTTTGGGGGTTAAAAATAATCTCAGAATGACAGTTTGTGTTCCAAATGTGACAGGTTGGTATTGTGATGATCTCAGATAAGTTAGTGAGCCGTAAAACTGAAGGAGATAATGGCAATACTATGCCATCACTGTTGCAGGCTGTCATGACTACACGTGCCTGTATTCCCAGCATACTCAATTTGGCAGTGGTTCACCGATATTAGCACTACCTCAAGGTAAATAAGTATGAACATGGACAATGAAGGTTACAGAAAGAATGCAAATATGAAGTTGAAGGGTTTAGAAAACATGGGAGTTAAATATTTTTACTTAATATTCAAGAGGAAGTAGACAGGCTCTTTTCAGTGGTACCCAGTAATAAGACAAGGAATAATGGATATAAACTAGAAGACAGGAAGTTCCACCTCAACATAAGGAGAAACTTCTTTTGTTGTGAGGGTGATGGAGGACTGGAACAGGCTGCCTAGAGAGTTTGTGGGGAGGCTTTCAAAGGAAACCTGGACATGTTCTTGTGTGGCCTCCCTAGGTGATCCTGCTTTGGCAGGTGGGTTGGACCCAGTGATCCCTGGAGATCCCTTCCAACCCCTAACATTCTATGAAAACAACATGTCCTACAGTGTGATTTGATTGTGAGAGACAAACAGTAAGGCTCTGATCATTTTGAATGATCAATAATTAAAGAAGCATTCAAACTAAAAGAAAAAAGAAATACATGCAATTATTTTACTTGGATTCATCTTGTTTTTTTTTTTTTAAGGCTGTAATTCCATATATTAACAATAATAGTAGTAATAAAAACCAACTATGTATCTGTGGGATTTCTGTCACATACGAATCATCTTGCATTGCATTATTTCTTATGTTTCTGAGTTCAATAAAATTAATAATAATTAGTGTGTCTTATGCTCTGAAATTACTGCCTGGGTTTGAGACATGGTTGGGGGAAAGTTTTGGTAAGGTTCTGGCTTAATGAGGTTTTGGTAAGCCCAGGCTGGAAAGATCTGGGGTGAGGCCAAATATGATTTTGTGTATTTTGTATGTGGTTTTATTTTTTTTGTGTCTGTCTGATGAGTTTATTTTGTACTGTTGTAGATAGCTGTGAATAATTCTTCCATTTAAATTTCTCATTCTTTCCAATTTTGTGTGGAATGTTTTCTTTTACTCTTTTGGGGAGTGGTAAAAGAGCTCCTGCCCACTCTCTAATACAATGATAATATTATAAACTACACCATGTGCCTGATGAGAAGAGGCTGAGGGACCTGGGGCTATTTAGTCTGGAAAAGAGAAGACTTAGAGGGGATTTAATAAATATTTATAAATATCTGAGGGCTGGGGGTCAGGAGGGAGGGGACGGGCTCTGCTGGCTTGCTCCCTGGGATAGGACAAGGAGCAATGGATGTAAGCTGCAGCACAGGAGGTTCCACCTCAACACAAGGAGGAACTTCTTTACTGTAAAGGTCACAGACCACTGGAACAGGCTCCCCAGAGAGGTTGTGGAATCTCCTTCTCTGGAGACTTTCAACGCCCATCTGGATGTGTTCCTCTGTGACCTGAGCTAGATTGTATGGTCCTGCTGTGGCAGGGGTGTTGGACTTGATGATCTCTTTGGGTCCCTTCCAATCCCTGACATCCTGTGATTCTGTGATAAGGCTGTGCTCCAGGGTTTTGATTTTCTTGAACTGATGTCTACTGAACCATGGTAAGATTCAACTAGGCCACGTGAGAGATAATTGTGCCTCTCTGGAAGCAAGAATTTGGAAAGCAGGGAGGTCTTACTGTTACAGAGTTGAGATGTGAACAAAGTGCACATTTTAGAATTCAATATTTTTCTCAACTTAATGTTGAGAAATTGTCTACTCATGGAGTCTATAAACTCAATTCATCTTTTCATTGACATTAAAATCCACACCAGAGCTACCATGTGCTATGTATTCCAAAGACATGAAGCTGTGTAATTAAGTATGAACAGTCCTTGAAAAGAAGTTTAGTGATCTAGTGGAAGCGGGGTTAGAACTAGATGATCCTTGGGGTCCCTTCCCACCCTGCCAATTCTGTGAGTTCAGGAAAAAAGACTAAATATAACCTTAGCAATAGTATTATTGCTCCTTTTGGATCTGGTAGATGCAACAAATTCAGCTGACTGAAATTCCAAGTGAAACTTCACTGGTCTGAAATCAGCAGCCTCTCTTAGCTGAAGAACAAGTTAGTACTTCAGAACTTTTGATTTTAGTATCATGATGCACAAGAGACTTAATGAGGAGAAGCCCTGTCATTATTAGACCATTATCAGATTTAATTGGCAATCCAGATATTAAATATTATTTTTTCCATTCTCATTTTATTGTTGTAAATATTAGTGTTTCTTAGCATGCAGGTTTTTTCCACAGCATCTGGAAACATGATTAAAATTTAATAATGGGAGAAGAACTGCATTTATAACAAAGGAAGTGTGCTTTCTGTTTGGTTTTTTTTAAAGCAACAGATAGAATCTCTCTTTCTTTTTTCCTTTCTTTTTTTTTTTTTTTAAATATATATTTTTTTCCATCAGTTTTTGACAAGTCCTTCCAAGCAGTTAATATAATGAAGCATTATTCAAATTTGGTTTAGAGGAGAAAACTCCTTTCTACAAATAAATGCTTCTATATTTCATCACTTTTATGAAGACACACTTAGCAAAAGTGGACCATAAGAACAAAGAAAAGGAAAGAAAGATAAGTTAATCAAAGTAGTCTGAAAATACAATAATACCCAAAAAGGAAGCAGAAAATCAATACTAAGGTTTTTTCCTTTGCTCCTCTTCTGACAAATATGAAACTGTCTATTCTATGGAGTCTATAAATTCAATTAATCTTTTCATTGACATTAAAATCCACACCAGAGCTACCACGTGGTGTGTATTCCAAAGACATGAAGCTATATAATGAAGTATGAACTGTCCTTGAAAAGAAGTTCAGTGAGCCAGCACCAGAACAAGAGGACACAGTCTCAAGCTGCGCCAGGGGAGGTTTAGACTGGATGTCAGGAGGAAGTTCTATACAGAGAGAGTGATTGCCTATTGGAATGGGCTGCCCGGGGAGGTGGTGGAGTCACCATCACTGGAGGTGTTCAGGAGGAGACTTGATGGGGTGCTTGGTGCCATGATCTAGTTGTTTGGGTGGGTTGGATTGATTGATAGGCTGGACGCAATGATCTTGAAGGTCTCTTCCAACCTGGTTTATTGTATTGTATTGTATTGTATTGTATCTAGTGGAAGGGGATTTGGATCCTTGGGGTCCCTTCCCACCCTGGCAATTCTGTGAGTTCAGGAAAAAAGACTGAACATCACATGGAATGGAAAATTCTATTATTGTCTATTGGCTTTTGAGTAAAGAACTTCTACCTACAGTTAATTTTACAGACTAGGTGCCATCTTTATACCACTCAAGTTTAGAAGCTAGCTGTTGTCTTTATAGCACTCATTAACTCATTTTTTTTTAAGAGGTCATGCTCTTTGGAGCACAGTTCTTCAGCAGTTGATTAGCCATTGTGATCTTTCAAGTCAGCAGGTCTTTGTTAACCTGGGGCATGATTGTTAATACAGAATTAGAATGTTGCTATCACATCTTTAAAAGTGGGGCAGCATCTTAAAATATGAGCAGCTAAATTTTGGCATTTTAAACTAAATATGGAAACTGACATATAGAGATGTAGTTCTCAGAAGTGCTGAATATCCAAAACTTACTAGTTTAATCAGAACACTTGCATAAGAAGGAAGTGCCCTATAGAGCTAAAATGCAATTTACTTTTAATAGTACTCTTTCATGCACCATGGCACAAAATGCTTTTCAGGAAAGGCAGACTTCTTCCCTCAGTCATAATACTGTAAATTTAGCAGCACTTTGGGTTTAAAGATAGTAAAGTGAGAGTAAATTTTATCTAAAGTGTTTAAGAACCATTATATTCCCTCTTAGATGCATAAAGACTCAAATATATGATAGAAACATGAGGGGAATGAGGAAATTGGCCTGGATGTGATGTGAGTGCTAGAGTTGTTTATGTTAATTTTCCTAATGCTTTCATTATTTGGTGGCTGAAATGAGCTGGCATTACTTTGTGATGTCTGCCTCTTATTGCTTGCTCACCTTAGAATGATTTTATGAGCTAATACCAAGGTTCTCAGAAATTTGGTTTGTGTCAAGGCCCTGCCCTGCCTGTCCACGTCCAGTCCCTCTAAGGGCTCACAACACACTGTCCATGGCTCAGGACCCAACATCAGCCCCACCAGCCCCATGTGATGCTTCAGCAGATCAGATCTTCAGGTCCCCACAGCCCTGCCTGCCATGGTCCCTGTAGACCCAGGCCAACCCTCAGGCTCATATGAGAGCCCAGACTCAGTCATCCCCGAGGTACAGGGCTGGGGAAGCCCTGGTGCCACCACAACTGCCCTGCTACTGACTAGGGGATGGGATTTGCCCTGGCTGCCAATCCCTACCCCACGAGGAGGTCCCAGAGGTTCCAGCTCCCAGGACATGGCCAAACAGTTTCCTACTCTGTTTAATGACAAAACTCAGTGAATATGCATGCTAAGAAAAATGATAGCTGAGTACATGCTAGCAAAGTACATGTGGTAGTTCTTTTAGATCTAAGTCTTGTACACAAAAAGAATGAAGTAGAAAAGAAATGGATGCAACATTTTATCCAGTAGTTCTTCTAAATAGACATCAGGAGCTTGCATTTGATCAAAATGTACTTTCTTAAGTCACATTCAGGTAAGTTTTAGAGCTGCAACAGCTGCAGCAAAACACCAGTTCCTTTAGCCTTATTACAACTTCAATTTATAGAATCACAGAACCATAGAATTGTTTCTGTTGGGGAAGACCTCTAAGATTAAGTCCAACCATTGACCTAGCACCACCATGGCCATTAAACCCTGTCCCCAAGTGCCATGCTTATGCATTTTTTTAACAACTCCAGGGATGGTGACTCCACTACCTCTCAGGGCAAACTAAGGGCAGCCTATTCCAATGCTTCATCACTCTATCAGTAAAGAAAATTTCCCAAATATCCAGTCTAAACCTCCCCTGGCACAATTTCAGGCCATTTCCTCTCATTCTATCACCTGATACTAAGGAGAAAAAGATTAATATCCACCTCAGTACAACCTCCTTTCAGGTAGTTGTAGAGAACAATAAGGTCTCCCCTCAGCCTTCTCTTCTTCAGACTAAACAACCACAGCTCCCTCAGCTGCTACTTGTAAGACTTGTTCTCCAGACACTTTGCTAGCAGTTTCCATCTTGTAGTGAGGGACCCAACACTGAACACAGTGTTCAAGCTGTGGTCTCACCAGTACCACGTACAGGGGCATAATCTTCTCTAACCAGTTTCTGATGCAGGCCAGCATACTGTTGGCCTTCTTGCCCTTCTAGGCACATTACCGGCTCATGTTCCGCTGGCTATCCACCTGTACCCCCAGCTCTTTTTCTGATAGGCAGCTTTCCAGCTACACTTAGAATCATAGAATCATAGAATTGTTAGGGTTGGAAGGAACCTCAAGGACCATCTAGTTCCAACACCCCTGCCATGGGCAGGGACACCTCACACTACATCAGGTTGCTCACAGCCACACCCAGCTTGGCCTTAAAAATCTCCAGGGATGGGGTTTCTAACACCTCCCTGGGCAACCTATTCCAGCGTCTTACCACCCTCATGGTAAAAAAATTCTTCCTAACATCTAATCTCAATCTGTCAATTTCTAGTTTTTTCCCCATTCCCCCTAGTCCTATCACTCCCTGACACCCTAAAATGTCCCTCTCCAGCTTTCTTGTAGGCCCCCTTCAGATACTGGAAGGACACAATTAGGTCTCCTTGGAGCCTTCTCTTCTCTAGACTGAGCAACTCCCAACTCCCTCAGTCTGTCCTCATAGGAGAGGAGCTCCAGCCCTCTGATAATCCTTGTGGTCCTTCTCTGGACATGCTTCAGCACCTCCAGGTCCTTGCTGAAATACAGACTTCATAACTGGATGCAGTCAGTACTCCAGGTGGGGTCTCACCAGAGTGGAGTGGAGGGGGAGAATCACCTCCCACGACCTGCTGGCTGTGCTTTTCTTAAGGTAGCCTGGGATCTGTTTGGCTTTCTGGGCTGCAAGTGCACACTGGTAGCTCATGCTGAGCTTCTCATCCACCAGCACCCCCAAGTCCTTTTATTTTCATGGCTGCTCTCAAGCCAGTCGTTGCCCAGTGACCCAGATTGCAAGACCTTGCATTTGGTCTTGTTGAACCTCAACCTTCCCCAAGCTGGTAGCATTGCATGGGATTATTGTGACTCAAGTGCAGGACCCAGGACTTGTTGCACATTAATACACTTTTCCTGCTTTACAGAAATGCTTCCTTTTTATAGGAAGTCACTGATGTTCATGGAATAGCACCTATGCAGCTAAACACAACATTCAGTTCCAAATATTTAGTGTCAGATAAAGATGGGGAGTGATCAAAGTCTTTAGAGAAGAAAGTATTTCTTCCCAATTTCAGAAAAAGTGAATGCTTTGGGGATTTTTTGTGACCTATTTTCTTCACCATTATATTTCAAGTGAATGCATTTGTAAACTTTAACTCTTATGGAATTGAAAGAAATAATTCAGGGATCAAAGTCTAGGAAATAAATTATAAAGCCCTTATTCTGTACACTTTGGTGACAGCATTATTCTTGCATAATAATAGCCTTTGAGTCTGGGTTGAAATTCTGTTCCTTCAGTATTTCTACTTTAAATAATGCACAGAAAGGTGAGAAAATATGTTGTAGTGGTTTGAATCCTGTGTATTGGTTCTTAACACTGGTCCTTGGACACGACACATATTGCTACAGAGAAGTTTGTGATGAGCACATTCAGGTGATAGCTTTGCTACTGACATGATTGTTTGAGGACTGTATTTTCTCTCATAGTGCTATAATCATAAGGAAATAGTCAACATTTCAGAAACACAGGATGTTCTAGCCTGAAATAGCTACAAATGCGTACAAAACCAATGTCAAGTCCAACTGCTCGATGGCAGTTAAATCACTGTCATCAGATGATGCTGGGGGCAGACATTGGGAGGTCTCAGAATGGACTCAGAGCTTCATTTTTTAACTGGATTCAGGAATATACAGATTGGGATTTGAAGGCAAAATGCATAGTCCTCCTTGGATGCCAAAAGATGGAGGCTTGACCCTTGGGGTTTGTTTTGGTTTGTTTGTTTGTTCTTCATTTTAAAATTTTCCTGTTTGTTTTGTTCTAATCTGTTCTTCAGCGATGCAGACGAAAATGTCCAAACTGTTGTTTCCTGACCTACTTTTCCCAGTGACACTGTTTCCTTCAAAAACACTGAGGAGTTATAGGATAAGGATATCATTTATGGACATTGCTGTCTCATTGAAACAATTCTCATCTGACCTTCCCAGGTGTGGCAATTTTAGGCTATGCAATTCTACAAGTTTTTGTTCATGATCTGTGAAAAAATTTTAAAGGCATATCCTAAAACTACCACACCAAGGTGGCTGTAGATCTGACTTAGGCTCTTTCAGAGTATGCTTCCACTACAATGGAGTATAGGAGTAACAGAAGTCAGCCTATGGGTATAATCTGCCTACAAATAAACCATTCTTACAACAAGATCAACCAAGTTAAGTTAAAGCCATTATCTAGGAGGAAGGAGCAGCAAAATGAGGAAATTAATTATTTTAGCACAGGAAATGGTAATGAGGTGATTGATAGCAAATCTCACTTTTATTCCATATATCTTATGTTCTTCCTTTCTGAAGGGAGAAGATGCATAACTGGTTTGATTTTAAACCAATATTTGTAGATGGTTTTCCAAAGCCTTGCTAAATTTGAAGGTTTTTCACCTCCATATCACATTTGCATGATATACACCTGCCTCTGAGTATCCAGATCTCTCACAGTCACCATATTGCTCTCATAGTTCTTTTTCAGTGAGTTGTGTAAACTATAAACACCCTGATTTGCAAGCCATGGTGACAGTTACCTTCTGCTGATATCAACTGTTTTCTTCTTAGATGCTTCAAAAATTGGATTTACACCAGCAAAGCTTTCCACCTCCCCAAGGACACAGCAAATGTCTTTTAACAGACACTCTTGACAAAGACATGATTTGTGACATGCTTCTGAAACATGTATGTAAAAACATCAATCACAAGGTGATGAAACAGATGTGGTCAAAGAGCCTTTATTAATCAGAGACCAGAAAAAGTGATGGTATGTTTGATATGTTCAACATTTTATTTTCTTCCATTCTTTTAAATGTTGTCATATTTGCTTTGTTAGTTGTGATATCTTTAAAATCCAAGGATGGAAACAGAAATGAAACCAGCAGTTGGCCACAAGCAGGGGCCCCTCAGTTTAGGAAAGATGTTGACTTGTTGGAACATGCCCAGAGAAGAGAAACAAAGTTGGTGAGGGGTTTGGAACACAAGCCCTATGAGGACAGACTGAGGGGGTTGGGGTTGCTTAGCCTGGAGAAGAGGAGGCTCAGGGAGACCTTATTGCTCTCTACAACTTCCTGAAGGGAGGTTGTAGCCAGGTGGGGGCTGGTCTTGTCTCCCAGGCAACCAGCACCAGAACAAGAAGACACAGTCTCAAGCTGTGTCGGGGAGGTTCAGACTGGATGTTAGGAAGAAATTCTGCAAAGAGAGAGTGATTGCCCATTGGAATGCGCTGCCTGGGGAGGTGGTGGAGTCACCATCATTGGAGGTGTTTAGGAGGAGACTTGATGGGGTGCTTGGTGCCATGGATTAGTTAATTAGATGGTGTTGGATGATAGGTTGGACGTAATGATCTTGAAGGTCTCATCCAACCTGGTCTGGTCTATTCTATTCTATTCTATTCTATTCTATTCTATTCTATTCTATTCTATTCTATTCTATTCTATTCTATTCTATTCTATTCACTTGTTCCTAAGAGTTACCCTTTTTGTATTTATATATATGAAATGTCCTCTGTATGTTATATATCAGGTAACGATAGGACTAGGTGGAATGGAAAAAAATATATAAATAGGTGGATTCAGATAGGATGTTAGCTCCTCCAGTTCTCTCTTCCCAGTCAGTAACCTGATTAAAGACTCCAGAGATCACAAGGTGCAGTTCAATCACTGTTCCTTCTGTTGGAAAATGGAATTAGTATCGCTCTGAAGCAACCAAAGTTTGCCTCCTCATGCCCTCTGCTGGCAGAACCAAAATTAATTAGGAGTGGATGAAGTCTGAGGTCTTCATCCTCAAGGGAAAAATGAAATTAAAAAAAAATTAATCCCCAATCCAAACCATTTTCTACGAAGTTTGCAAAGCTGTTCAGCGCATCTGTAGTCAGCACACAACCCTGTGGTTTATCTCTGGACATCTCACTTGACACCAAGTGCCAGCACAATGAGTGTCTGGTTTGAATACACCTCCATCAGGGCTTCTGTGGCAAGTGAGCTCTACCATCTCTGCCTTGCAGAGCGGTGATACTACTAAGGTAGCACCCAACAGAGAGATTATTCTTCTGGTTTTCTATTGTGTCCTGGTTTGGCTGGGTCAGCCGTGGTCTGCAGGTCATTCTGAGTTAATCAGGACAGCTGACTTGATGTGGCTCATAGATGTGTCCCATATCATGAGCATCACACACTGTGCAACAAAGGGGGTGGCTTCCTCATCCTCATGCTATTTCTTTTCCTGCTTTGAAGGGCTGTCTTCATGTGTAATGTGCCTACCGCATTTTTGATGGGCTGAGTATGACTTTACATACTTTCCACTGACATTGGTATTAATTTTGCTAATTCATTAAATGCATTTTCAGTTCAACCTTCGGGTCTCCTTTTCCTGATTCTCCTTCTCTGGGCAAGGGTCTGGAGAATAAATCTTATGAAGAGTTACTGAAGGATCTGGGGCTGGTTAGTTTGGAAAAGAGGAGGTTGATGGGAGACCTCATCACTGTCTACAACTACCTGAAAGGACCTTGTAGAGAGGCTTGTGCTGGTCTCTTCTCACAGGTGATTAGTGATAGGACAAGAAGGAATGGCCTCAAGCTACAACTGGGTAGGTTTTACAGTCTTACTTTTCTTTTGAGAGGATGATTTTGGAAGTCTGTCAGATTCTTCACAAAACCAGCTTGGATTTTGTGAAAATTAAACGTGTGGGGTAGAATGTGTCCAAAAAAATGAAGCTAGAACATTATGAAGCTGTGACTGTGACTGTTGGTGTGATTGGGATAATTTCTAAGTGCTACCCAAATGTCTCTGGCATGATGATGGGACCTTGTATTAGGTAAAAGGTTGGACGTGATGATCTCTGAGGTCTTTTCCAAACTGGTTGATTCTGCGATTCCTTAAACAGCAGCACAAATTTTCAGATGTGGACAAGTAAAATTTATCTTAAATGTAACTTTAAAGTAAAATGTAACTTAAATGGTGGTATCTCCATAACATTAATTGTCAGAAGAAATGGTTTGAGTGCTAGGGAAATCTTTGTTTCCCACCTTTTGCTCTTGTTGCATGTGTGTTTGTTACTGTGTGTATATTTGCCTGCATATTTTTATCCTATGCAAGGCAGTGACAGATTTGTTAGTGACTTGTCATGCACTTAATGCAATGATTTCATCCTTCGTGAAAGAGAGGTCTGGGACAATTTTCCATCAGTTTTCCTTCTCTTCTTTTCTCTCTGCCTTCTAATCTAATCTTTCTGCTAGTCATAGGAATGTAGATCACAATCCAGGAGATGGAAGTGTCCTGGAGAGGGTCCAGAGGAGGGCCACAAAGATAATCAGAGGGCTGGAACACCTATTCTATAAGGACAGGCTGAGAGAACTGGGTCTGTTTAGCCTGAAGAATAGAAGGCACTGGGGAGATCTTCTAGTAGTCTTCCAGCACCTGAAGGCAACCTACAGGGAGGCTGGAGAGTGGCTATTTATAAGGGCCTGTGGTGACAGGACAAGGGTCATTGGTTTTAAACTAGAGCAGGGTAGGTTTAGATTATACAGTAAGAGGAAGTTCTTTACTATGAGGGTGATGAGACACTGGAGCAGGTTGCCCAGAGAAGTTGTGGACTCCTCATCCCTGGAAGTGTTTAAGCTGGGTGAGGTTTTGAACAACCTGGTCTAGTGTGTAGTGTCTGCCCATGGCCATCCCCTTAGAGAGATCCCCCTAGTGAACTCTCTCTCTCACCATTGTTTCAGCCCCAACAGCATAATTTTAAAAGTATAAATAACACAGTTTTAATGACCATATGAATTGGTAGCTCTTTTGTTAGTCTTGCTAACATTTTACTTATCCATGACTGTAATATGATGAACTATCACAGATTCACAAAATGTTAGGGACTGAAAGGCACCTTGAAAGTTTATATAGTCCAACCACCATGTAGAGCAGATCACACAGGAATGTGTCCAGGTGGGTTTGAAGTATCTCCAGAGAGGGACACTTCAGAACCCCCTTGGGCAGCCTGTTCCAGTGTTCCATCACCCTCACAGTGGAAAAACTTTCCCTCATGTTTCCATGGAACTTCCTATGCCTCAACTTCCACCCATTGCCCCTTGCCCTGTCATTGGGCATCACCAAGCAGAGTCTGGCTCCATCCTCTCAGGACTCACCCTTTACACATTTATAAACATGAAGGAGGTCACCCCTTAGTCTCCTCCTCTCCAAGCTAAAGAGCCCCAGCTCTCTGAGTCTCTCCTCATAAGGAAGATGTTAGAGGAGAATGAAATACCACAGCTGGGGTTTTTATAAACATATTATCTGTGGTTTTAAGACAATTTATTTAATAACGTTTTTCATAATTAGATGACAAATTCTTCTAAGAAAGATTGGCACATGTTCCTACTACATGTTTGTGTCTGAAACAGTGTAAATATTGGTATTTTCTCCTTCTACAAATGCAAGCAATTAGAACAAGAGGACACAGTCTCAAGCTGCACCAGGGGAGGTTTAGGCTGGATGTTAGGAAGAACTTCATCACAGAAAGAGATTGGCCATTGGAATGTGCTGCCCAGGGAGGTGGTGGAGTCACCATCACTGGAAGTTTTAAAAAGAGACTGGATGAGGCACTTGGTGCCATGGTTTAGTTGATTAGATGGTGTTGGGTGTAGGTTGGACTTGATGATCTCGAAGGTCTTTTCCAAGCTGGTTAATTCTGTATTCTGTACTATGTCTAATATAGCAATCAAAACATATCTCCTTTGTTTGGATATCCCAAACAGAACTTAACTGATTTCCCTTGCTACCAAAACTGGTTAAGTAAATGGTTGCATGCAATATTCAATAGCTGGGTAATACTCTGTCCTATTTTCTATAGAGAAAGAACTACAGAGGACTTTATGGCTCATTTGCTTTTCCTTCACTGGAAATTTAGTAATCTCCAGTGGAATGAATAAAATAAATCCACAATGATTGTATGTCCTTCTCATTTTTTATTTTACATTAAGGAATTGTGTGTTTGAGTTCACAGCAATAGTTGTCAAGACATAGTACTTAAAACATGTGAAATTTCTAAGAATGCTTTTAAGGAAAAAAGGGAAAATCATGTTCAGGAGCAGAGTTTAATGATTACATATCCAAAATAGGTGTCTGTTCAATGGCCCTAAGAGAATAGCCTCAAAATGCAGTCCAACAGTTTTATAATAGAATTAGTCTGTAACAGGCCATTTTTCATCAGCGTCAGAAAATTTCTTTCTTCAATACAATTTCAATGCTTCCTTTTGTCTTTCACACTCTTACAATCCCCTTAACATGCAAGGGCTATCATGCATACAGAAGATTACTTAGCATAACCAGGAAGAGGGTTTGTTTTTATTTTCCTTTGATATAGGCAACCAATCTACCACTTACCATTTCTAAACTTTAACAACTGGCCCTGGGGTCCTCATTAAATCCTGCCATTGCATGTTCTGCTAGACTGATAATCATAGGATCACAGGAGCACTTCAAGAGAAGTGTGGTCAGCAGGTCAAGGGAGGTGATTCTCCCCCTCTACTCAGCCCTGGTGAGACCCCACCTGGAGTACCACGTCCAGTTCTGGAGCCCCTATTACAAGAGGGATATGGAGGTGCTGGAAGGTGTCCAGAGAAGGGCCACGAGGATGATCAGAGGGCTGGAGCACCTCTCCTATGAGGACAGACTGAAAGAGTTAGGGCTGTTCAGTCTGGAGAAGAGAAGGCTCAGAGGTGACCTGATTGTGGCCTTCCAGTATCTGAAGGGGGCCTACAAGAAGGCTGGGGAGGGACTTTTTAGGGTGTCAGGTAGTGATAGGACTAGGGGGAATGGAATGAAGCTGGAGGTGGGGAGATTCAGGCTGGATGTGAGGAGGAAGTTCTTCACTATGAGAGTGGTGAAGCCATGGAATGGGTTATCCAGGGAGGTGGTTGGGGCCCCGTCCCTGAAAGTGTTTAAGCCCAGGCTGGATGAGGCTCTGGCCAGCCTGATCTAGTGTAGGGTGTCCCTGCCCATGGCAGGGGGATTGGAACTAGATGATCCTTGTGGTCCCTTCCAACCCTGACTGATACTATGATGTCATGGGTTGGAAGGGACCCAAAGAGATCATCGAGTCCAACCACCCTGCCACAGGAGGACCACACAACCTAGCTCAGGTCACAGAGGAATGCATACAGATGGGCCTTGAAAGTCTCCAGAGAAGGAGACTCCACAGCCTCTCTGTGGAGCCTGTTCCAGTGGTCTGTACTCT
Source organism: Picus viridis (assembly GCA_033816785.1). Lineage (NCBI taxonomy): Eukaryota > Metazoa > Chordata > Aves > Piciformes > Picidae > Picus > Picus viridis. Next base: position 26,448,998 of record CM066570.1, on the reverse strand, counting down.
TAGAGTAAAGAAGTTCCCCCTTCTGTTGAGGGGGAACCTCCTGTGCTGCAGCTTACATCCATTGCTCCTTGTCCTATCACAGGGAGCAAACGATCAGAGCCTGTCCCCTCCTTCCTGACCCCCAGCCCTCAGATATTCATAAACATTTATTAAATCCCCTCTAGGGTTAAGCCAGCTCCTTCCTCTGCACATCAGAAATACTAGAGGGAAAGTGCATAGCCATGAAAACACAGCTATATCAGGAGGGCAGGGCACCTTCCTTTTAGCTTTACTATTGGTTTTCACCCCTTGGCTTTCTGAGAGGACTAACTTATGGAGAGAGCATGGGTGGATTTTTGTGTTCTCCACAAACAGATGATTTTAGGACATTTTCAAGTTTGCTTGTATGTTCTGTACTTCAGTGGCTTTCAACCCTTACAGTCCTTATAGTCTATTCTTGATGAGTTTATTATCACACATGGATACTTCTCCATTCTTTTGGGAATGACACTTAGAAAACAATTCAGGATGATGATTCTCTGGTTTTGGCTGCATAGAGAAATTAATCAAGATGACAACATGCATGTCAACTATCACAGGAGCACTCAACTGCAATTATAAATACATATGTTTTAGTATCTGTAAGAAACAAAGCATATTGGTCCAGACCAGGAGAATGTTGTTCACTGTAGAGTTAGTGATTCACATCAAAGTTAATGTACGTCTAAGCCTGTGCTGTGTTTGTGTTGCTACATTTCCTGGTAAGAACATCCTGTAAGAGCTCAAATGACTGAAATGGAAGAATCTCTTCTGTGGATGGGGTCTGCCTAATGTGTTGCATGCGGGTTGGATTCCCATGAGATGCAAGACTAGCTTGAGTTCCCATCATCTAAAGGGAGATGAGATTATTTATACTATATACTCTTCTTGTGGGGCTAGCTCTAATAAATTGCATTTAAAATTCTCTCTTACAGAGTCTGAGCTCCTTTCTTAGTGGGATCATGACAAAATAGCACCTCCTGGTTCAAAGCAGAATTGAGTTTGAGATTAGCTGCTCTAATCAGAATGCACCCTTCAATGTCAGCTGGAAAGCTGTTCAAAAGGTAATGCTGAACCCATTACACCCTCCTCAATAATTCATAGTAGCAGTGATTACAGATGGTAAATGCAGTTCTCAGGACACAGAAACGTTTTTGTTTGTGGGCCTCTGTATGCACCTTTCATCTGACATAGCAATCCATGTAGACCTGCAGTGGCTTTTTCCCCTTTCATTATTTTTGTGCACCAGAACACCATTTGGTCCTAAATAAATACAGTAGCCAAGCTGCAGCTGCTTGAAGCATTTCCCCCTTAAATATAATGACACTAAAATGAGAGTGCCAAGGGCTGTTATGCATCAAGACTACAGTCAAGGAAAGTGCCCATCTGCAGAAAACATGCAGCAAGGTAAAAACAAAGCAATGAAATAACCATGAAAGCAGTTGGAGCCTCAGGACAAGAAAAACAAGTGATCTGCTGCAATGTTTAACAACAGAAGGAGAGATGTGAACAGAGTTGTTTGGGCTTTCATGGTTGCAAATGTAGAAGGAGTGAGCGATATTGCCTTTGGCACCGATCCCTTTCACCATTGTAGTGTTTGCTTCCTCTCCAGAAAGCCAGGTCTCCACATGGGCAATCAGAGCCTCAGCAAGAGAAATAAGAACTGAAACTGCAAACAACTTTGTGTGTGAATTTTCCATGCCTCAGCTCTTAGTGTACTAACACAGCTCCCTAAAAGGAGTTGAATCAGAAATTAAAATTAAAAAATCAATAAAAATGTGCAAAGGCAGAATGCTAAAAGTTTTATCTTTAGAGCAAAGCTTAATATAAAAGAGTATTTGAAATCAGAGGCCCCTTCTAGTTCTTGTTTTACATGGTGTATTAGTAGCACATCTGTGGAGGCCAGGACTTTGCTAGTTAAACATAAAATGTTATTCTTCACTAACACATCAGTTACACAAAGAAACATCCCTTGCCTTTGGTTGTGCCTTTCTTAGTGTATTCAACCTCTATTTGTCTTTATATTGTTGATTTGTGATAGGAAAACATCATACACAATCAAGCACAGGCTACAAAAGGGACAAAACAGAATAAATCACAGAATCACAGAATATTGGGGGTTAGAAAGAACCTCAAAAGATCATCCAGTACAACCCCACTGCCAGAGCAGGATCACCTAGAATAGGTCACACAGGAATTCAATCTGTGTGGGTCTTGAATGTCTCCAGAGAGGGAGACTTCACAACCTCTCTGGGCAGCCTGTTCCAGTGTTCTGCTACCCTCACAGTGAAAAAGTTTTCCTTCTGTCCACGTGGAACATCCTATGCTCCAGCTTGCACCCATTGCCCCTTGTACTATCACTGGACATCACTGAGAAAAGCCTGGCTCTGTCCTCCCGTCATTTGCCCTTCATGTATTTGTAAGCATTAATGAGGTCACCCCTCAGTCTCCTCCTCTCCAAGCCAAAGAGCCCCAGCTCCCTCAGTCTTTCCTCATAAGGGAGATGTTAATCATCTTTGTGGCTCTGCACTGGACTCTTTCAAGCAGTTTAGATTACAGCTGAAGAGGAAGAACAGTAGCTTTGTCTTTTTAAGTGTTTTTCGGAGAGAGAAAATGCTGGTGTGATAACGTAAGAGAAGTTGCATGAATAAATACTAAAACATTGACTAAATTATGTTCAGTCCTGTCTAGAGCAATACCTGATTTTTTTTTTTTTGTCTTAGCTACACCATAGTGAATTAATAGAATGTTAGTACATGAATCATAGTCATCTTCCAGTGTGAATTTCCTAATAATACTCTGTACGGTTCTGGGCTCCTCAGTTTAAGAAGGACATTGAGACACTTGAATGTGTCCAGAGGAGGGCAATGGGGCTGGTGAGAAGCCTCGAGCAAAAGTGTTACGAGGAGAGGCTGAGGGAGCTGGGAGTGTTTAGCCTGGAGAAGAGGAGGCTCAGGGAGACCGTATTGCTCTCTACAACTACCTGAAAGGAGGTTGTAGACAGGTGGGAGTTGGTCTCTTCTTCCAGGCAACCAGCACCAGAACAAGAGGACACAGTCTCAAGCTACGCCAGGCGAAGTTTAGGCTTGAGGTGAGGAGAAAGATCTTCACAGAAAGAGTAACTGGCCATTGGAATGTGCTGCCCAGGAAGGTGGTGGATTCCCCATCCCTGGAGGTGTTCAAAAAAGGATTGAATGTAGCACTTGATGCCATGGTTTAGTTGTCATGAGGTGTTAGATATTAGGTAATAGGTTGGACTTGATGATCTCTGAGGTCTTTTCCAACCTGGTTGATTCTATGATTCTCTGATTCTCTTCTATAATTTTATTACCACAGTAGGATTGTCTAGCATTTGTGACCATGGTCTTTACCTGGTCCCCAAAGCTGTTACTATGTGCACAAATAGTAAAGTACTATAAAATGGCTCTTATCTCTCTCTTCAGCTTTTCTTCAATGACTTTTTAAAATGTGGACCTTGAATTCATCAAATGCTCCAACAATTTTCTTGATAAGCTGAATTGCTTTGAACAGTGTAGTTTTTATGTTCAGAACCACAATAGCTTGTTATTCCTTCTCAGATAACAGCAGATTTTGCTTCCATTTGTGTTCTGCTTTTCCTGCTGAATCTAGTCATTCTCTCTCTTCTAAAATCCCAGTCTTTCTCTGTGCTCTGTATTTTGTGATTATTTTCCCCCATCTCATTCATCCATGGCTCTGCAATAAGCCTCATGTCTCTCTGATATCTACTTTGATCAATATTATTTCATTACTTTCTTATGCAATTCTCCCCCATTCTCTGTGTTTTTTCCCTCTTGCTCTTCTTTCAAGGGAGAAAAAAAAGACCTAGAAAAGCACCAATAAGTAACCAAATTAAACCCCAAATACCTAAAAAAAAAAAAAATTAAAAAGGGTGGAAGTGATAGAATCACAGAATTAGAGACTGAGGGAGTTGGGTTTATTCACTCTGGAGAAGAGAAGGCTCTGAGGAAACCTAATTGTGGCCTTCCAGTATCTGAAGGGGGCCTACGAGAAAAATGGAGAGGGGCTTTTTAGGGTGTCAGGGAGTGATAGGACTGGTGGGAATGGAACAAAACTAGAAATGGGTAGATTCACATTGGATGTTGGGAAGAAGTTCTTCCCCATGAGGGTGGTGAGAGACTGGAACAGGTTGCCCAGGGAGGTGGTAGAAGCATCATCCCTGGAGGTTTTTGCAGCCAGGCTGGATGTGGCTGAATGTAGTGTGAGGTGTCCCTGCCCATGGCAGGGGGTTGGAACTAGATGATCCTTGAGGTTCCTTCCAACCCTAACAATTCTATGATTCCAGTATATGATTAATTTAAAATCTAATTAAAGACCTATGCCTGTGATTAGTGTTCTGTAGCTGATTAAATAGTTTGCCAGATCCAGCAAAGGAAAAAAGAATCATAAACAAAAAGCCAATGGTTTTTAGGGAAATGCACATTTAATCAGTGCTATTACCTGCCACAGCATGTTAAAATTTGCTTTTTAAAATATATATATATATAATTTTAAAAAGGGACTAGAAAAGCAATGTAAGAAGAATCATAAAATTGTTTAAAAAAAAACATTGTAATCAAAATGGTACATAATAAAAAAATGCTCTATTGAATCTCAATTTTCTGTAGTCTTTGCATAGTTTGCAGTTTTACATTCTATTCTTGTATTCTGAACACCTTTTGGCCACAGCCACAGACAAAAGATGTGGAGCTAGAAGGATCATTATATTAGTGAGCTACTTGGCCTTCAGATGGACACAAGACTATCCTTCTTGTGCAATACTGCATCTTTGATTAGTCACCTGCACAGACATCTGCAGAGATTAAAAACCTGAGTCACTGCTCACAGGAGAAATTTAATTTACCCTCTTCTCTTAATCACTGCTTTTAGTCCTGCTTTTTAGAAAATAACCTAACACTTTCCTTTAGAAAGTATTCTATTTAACTGATCTCACCATTAATTTTCTTTTAGAGATGTGTTTTGGGGTGTTTTTTTCCTTACATAGATTATTTGGATATTTACTGTGTTCATAGTACCACAGAATCACAGAATTGTTAGGGTAGGAAGGGACCTCAAGGATCACCTAGTTCCAACCCCCTGTCATGGACAGGAACACCTCACACGAGATCAGGTTGCTCAGAGCCACTTGGTGCCAGGGTTTAGCTGATAAGACGGTGTTGGGTGATGGGTTGGACTTGATGATCTCAAAGGTCTTTTCCAACCTGGTTAATTCTATTCTGTTCTATTAATTCTATCCAGCCTGCCCTTAAAAACTTCCAGGGATGGGGCTTCCACCACCTCCCTGGGCAACCTGTTCCAGTGTCTCACCACTCTCATGAGGAAGAACTTCTTCCTAACATCCAATCTGAATCTACCCATTTCTAGTTTTTTTTTCAGTTCCTTCTATCCAGCACTGTATCATTACTTGACACCCTAAAAAGTCCCTTCCTAGCTTTCTTGTAGGCCCCCTTCAGATACTGGAAGGCCACAATAAGGTCTCCTTGGAGCCTTCTCTTCTCCAGACTGAACAATCCCAACTCCCTCAGTCTGTCCTCATAGAATAAGTTCTCCAGGCCTCTAAGGGCCTCATGGCCTTTCTCTGGACATGCTCCAGCACGTTCAGATGCTTCCTGTAATAGGGGCTCCAGAACTGGATGCAGTACTCCAGGTGGGGTTCAGGAAGTGCTGATGCATTCTTAATGGGCAGGGAAAGATGTACCTCGCATAAAGTCCTGCAGAATTGTTGTCTTTGAAACACCTCGCAGCTTAGCGCTGTGGATAATAAAGTATTTTTACATTTAAAAAAAGTTCTGTCTAATATTTATTGTGTCTGTAATACTTTTCATTAAGCTCTTTTCTTCACCTTTCTGAATGGTGTACACAGAATCACGGATGGGTTGAGGTTGGAAGAGACCTCTGGAGGTCACCGGGTCTGACACCCTTGCTCAAGCACGACCTCCTACAGCCATTTGCCAGAGACTGTATCTAGATGTTTTTTAAATCTCTCTGAGGAATGAGCCCATACAGCTTCTCTGGGAACCTGCACCAGTGCTCACTCTCCCTCACAGTTAAAGTGGTTTCTGATGTTCAGGGGGACTCTCCTGTGCTTCAGATTATTCCTCTTTCCTCTGGTACTGCCGCTGGGTATCACCAAAAAGATCCTGGCTCCCTCCTCTTTGCATACTATCTTCAGCTGTTTATGCACATTAAGGTCTCCCTGAGCCTTCCAATTCTCCAGGCTGAGCAGTTTCAGCTCTCAGTTTTTCCTCATGTGTGAGGTGCTGCAGTCTCTTAATTTTCTTAGGGGCTCTGTGCTGGACTCCTTCCCGCAAGTGATCATTGCCAAAAGCATTCAAGAGCTCAAAGATGGAAGTTAAGTTCTTAACTTTCTTAGGCTTTGTTGAAAACCCTGAAGACACTTATTTTTAGATACCTAAATGCTTTTGAGAGCCTGATTGTAATGTTCTTGGATTAATTTAATTAACATTATACTGAGATGAGTTCAAAGGAAAGTCCTTATTCATATGCTCTTTCTACATTGATGAGTAAACTTTTCTTCTCTGTGAAGTGTATAGTGTATGAAGGTATGAAAAGTATTTAAGACAGCAGCTTTATTAGCATGAGAACACAACAGAGTGTTTGTATAGGGAAAGCATTTTTGACTTAGACATAATATTTTTTTGCACAACTCTGCCCATGTATTTTCACCATAACAATAACAGCAATAAATCAATTTGCATTGCTAATTGCTAAAGCTAGAGAGGGTAATGTCCTTTCTCAAAAATACCCCAAAATAAAATAAACCAAACATTTATGTGTTTCACTGTGAATGTAACCACTGTAATTTCATAGTATTTTGATTACATTAATTCATCCAGATTCCAGTGCAGAGAGGAGCCACAAAGATAATGGAGTGGAGTATCTCCCATATGAGGAAAAGCTGAGGGAGCTGAGTCTCGTTAGACTGGAGAAGAGGAGCCTGAGGGGTGACTTCATTAATGCTTATCAATATGTGAAGGGTGAGTATCAGGAAGAATGTGCCAGGCTGTTCTCAGTGATGTCAAATGATAGGACAAGGAGCAGAGGAGGTTCCACATGAACATAAGGAAAAACTTTTTAACTGTACTTGCTACAGCTTGATATCTGACAATTATTAATTTAATGATATCTTGATTTTTCAAATCAAAATTATTTTGTTTTGGTTTATTTGTTTCTTTTGTTTGCTTGTTTTAATTTGTCTTTAAATGTTTTGGGTCCTCTTCAGAGCTACTTTAGGGCTTTTGAGAGTGTAGAGGGTTGATTGTATACTTAACAATTTATTCTTTGACTGTAAGAAGATGCACTGCCTTCTAAAAATGTTTTCCTAGTAGTACTGGAGAGGAAATGTTTGTAAAGTGATTTGCCTTTAAATGTTTCAAGTAGATGGATCAGCTTGACAAATCCATTGGAAACTATCCCCAGAGTGCATTTATAATTTGTACATCAGATTGAAAGGGCTTTTGAAACAGACTTTGTAAATCATGAGATACAAAGAAAGTATTGGTTTTCTGCTTAGTTTCATGGCTTCAGCAAGTTCCTGGGAACATTTGGCAAAGCAGTGATGGTAAATTCTATAGGTGTATTTATGGTCAATTCATACTGAGGAAGCTTTGCAATCTAAGTTGATCCATGTAGTTTGGAAATTGATATAGCTCTGCTGATCACACTAAAAGTTTTTACCTATGGTTTCCATTGAGGATAGCTTATATATACTAAATGGTGTCAATGTTTGGTACATAAGTTTTCCTCCAAGATATTCCTGTGGAAAGGAGTTCTTTTGTTGTATGAGGTTGGTGGCTCAGTCTCAGACTCCTTCAGAATGTGGAATGAAGTCCAGAGCAGATTTTGTCTGCAAGTCAGTGAATTTTCTTGTGGTGGAAATTAATACTCTGAAATCTTGCTGTTTATCTGGCCAGTGACATTCAAAGATTGTGAAATATGCAGCACAGCAAAGAGTTAAAAGAAAGAGATTCCAGGTCCAGCCTCCATATCCTCTATCTCCTTATCTGTGATGGAAGGTCCATTAGGATGCTTAAGAGAGCATAACTATATTATTAGAGACCAAGCTGTGAAGCTCCTGACCATGCTGAGGGCTGTAAAACGTTGACCAGTTCTTAGAGGAACATCTAAACAATATACTACAGGGCAGCATGTGCACAATGCAGAATTTTTATTTGATTGTATGGTACTTCAAGTTAATGCTAAAAGTGTCCTCTTACATGAGACATAAGCTATGTTATAAAACAACTTGGAAAATGTGTTTGCTGCAATAAAGCAAAACCATGTAGGTTCTACTTTATTACTTGTTCTAATCTTGCCAGAGGGAAGGAGACCTTTTTTTTTACCTTTCCAGTGTCATGCTAAGTATATCTAAACTGCATGCATCAGCTTGATTCAGAATAATTTGTCAGTCCTGTTTCATCAGCAGGAACAATACAACAATCACTGTGGATAATAAGTTAACATTTTGTTTCCTGTAAAGAATAAAATGAAATCAAATATAATAAAAGTATTTACAGAGATTAGGGCAGTAGCTTTCTTGTCTGAGAGATCAGGCAGACCTTTTGCTCCACAGACTGTCATTTAGACACATTAACATCAGGCCAGACTCTTGACAGACAAAATCTGGAAAATCTGCACAGAATAGGATAAAATGTGACAAACCAAGTTGTCTGCTTCCCCACCTTTCCTTGGTCAGTCCTTGTGGCCACCAAAGTGCATAATTCCTAAGAGAGCCCTGGCTGGCAAAAGGCAGCCACTCTGTCCTGGTGAGGCCACATCTGGAATGTTGTATCCATTTCTGAGCGCCTCAGTTCAAGAGGGACCCCAAGGAACTACTTCAGAGAGTCCAGCACAGATCTACAAAGACGGTGGAGTGGAACATCTCCCTGCTGAGGAAAGACTGAGGAAGCTGGTGCTCTTTGGACTGGAGGAAGCTGAGGGGTGACCTCATTCATGTTTGCAAAATAAGGGTGAATTTCAGGAGGACAGAGCCAAGCTCTTCTCAGTGATGTCCAATGATAGGACAAGGGGGCAGCCTGATCTAGTTGAGAAGGCTCAAGGGAGACCTTATTGCTGTCTACAACTACCTGGAGGGCGGTTATAGACAGGTGGGGATTGGTCTCTTCTCCCAGGCAACCCGCACCAGAACAAGAGGACACAGTCTCAAGCTGTGCCACAGGAGGTTTAGGCTGGATGTTTGGAAGAAATTGTTTACAGAAAGACACTGGCCATTAGAATGGGCTGCCCAGGGAGGTGGTGGAATCACCATCACTGGAAGTGTTTAAAAAGAGACTGGATGAGGCACTTAGTGCCATGGTTTATTTGATTAGACGGTGTTGGGTGATAGGTTAGACTTCGTGATCTCAAAGGTCTTTCCCAACCTGGTTAATTCTGTATTCTATTATTCTAAAAGCTTAAATCACTTTAAGCTTAAATATATCTCTTGCCATGATGTAGCAACTAATTGGTTTTAGTTTATTTCCCAAACTGAGTGCTTAGGCAAAAAAAGGGAAACAGTTTGATATGCTAGAAGCACTGAGTGATAGTTTTATTAATCTTGGTTTTATGCACTGTTTAATAAAGAATGCATTAAAAGTTTCTAAGTAGGGTGTCTCATATATGCCACCACAATCAGAGGAATAATGTTTTGTCTGAAAAGACAGCCTGTCATAGTCAAATACCAGTGAAACTGTAGACAGAGGCAAAATCTCATTTAGACTGTTTTACCACATAATATATTTTAATGTTTACCTTACATTTAATGATTTAAAATTTGTCAAAACATTAACATCAGATTTTTTCCATTATATTTTAATGTCTCATGTCTTAATTTTTAGAAACTAGTTTTACTTTTTAAAGTTACTGTCACAGAACATTTCAAAGCATTAAAATTACTGAAAGGAGAATAATGGCCAGCTCTGCTACCCTTTACTATGTTCTTTCAGGCAGTAATACTTAACTAGTCACAGATAATAATGTTGACTACAGCTGCTAATTGTGTCAAATATTCCATTTCTTGGAATAAGGACATTGCATATATTGTCACCTGCTCTACTAGATCTTGAAGTGAGACTACTCTCTTTTAAAGGAACTTCAATCATGGAAATTGTCAGGGCTGGAAGGGACCTCAAGGATCATCCAGTCAACCCCTGCTGTGGGTAGGGACACCTCACACTACATCAGGTTGCTCAGAGCCACATGCAGCCTGCCCTTAAAAACTTCTAGAAATGGGGCTTCCACCACCTCCCTGGGCAACCTGTTCCAGTGTCTCACCACCCTCATGGGGAAGAACTTCTTCCTAGCATCCAATCTGAATCTACTCACTTCTAGTTTTGCTCCATTCCCCCTAGTCTTATCACTACCTGACACCCTAAAAAGTCCCTCAACAGCTTTCTTGTAGCCCCTCTTCAGGTACTGGAAGGACACAATTAGGTCTCCTCGGGGCCTTCCCTTCTTCAAACTGAACAACCCCAACTCTGTCAGTCTGTCTCCATAGCAAAGGAGCTCCAGCCCTCTAATCGTCCTTGTGGCCATTCTCTGAACATATTCCAGCACCTCCAGATCCTTCCTGTGATAAGGGCTCCAGAACTGGATGCAGTGCTCCAGGTAGGGTCTCACCAGAGTGGCGTAGAGGGGGAGAATCACCTCCCTTGACCTGCTGCCTGTGCTTCTCTTGATGCAGTCCAGGATGTGATTTGCTTTCTGGGCTGCAAGTGCACACTGCTGGCTCATGTTGAACTTTTTGTCCACCCCCAACTGTATCTGCATAATCATGTATTTCTCTCTATGTTAGAGTATTCTGGATTTATAAACTCATTTATACTCCTAAGATGCTCTAAGTATTTAACAGCTTTAAAAGAGAAAAGTGTACTTTTTTTGTAAAACCAACTAATCTCAATAGAACTTACATGAGTTGACTATTTACAATACAAATGAACACAAAAGAAATTGTTTCTAATTTAAAATCTTAACTGATTTTTTTTTTTTTACATTTAGGGATCTTAAAATGTTTAGAAGATGAAAAATCAAAGAAAGTTCTGTGTGATTGTGGCGTTTTTGCTTAGTTTTATTTGTTTCACGGCTTTGCCTTTTGTGTGTGTGTGTGTATGTGTTTATTTTGTTGTTTTCTTTCCCTGAGATACAAAAATGAATGAAATAGTACAATTGGAATTCCCTGGAGGGAAATATGGTTTAACACTTAAATTTTATATAGAGTAATTCACATTGTGACAGTAAATGGCACTTCAGTCTACTAAATATTTTCCACCTGTGTTTCAACTCAAACTTAAGAGTGGTAGGGAAGGAAGGAGACAGAATAAGGAAGTTTGAATTTTTCACAGAGTAAAAGGATTTCTTTCAAATGTTTCTGATGTCTGACAATTCAGCTTTATAAAGAACAGCTTGAATTAGATGCACCATCAATACATCATGAATCCAAGCTGCAGAGTCTGTTTTACAACCTGATTTGACAGATTCTGCCAAGCATGGTGTCTTCCTCCACAAGTCAATGGACTACTAATGGGAAGCTGTAAATACTTATTTTTTGGTCTTAACCATACTTGCTTGAAAAGATTATTTTTTCCTTTAGTTGAAGCAGCCAAAGGGCTTTGGAATATATCTCCTATCTGTAGTTTCATTAAAATATGCTCAACTTAAGTATGGCATCCAGTTCATTGGCATTTAATTCCTGAGGTCTTCTGTCAGGCATTCTCAAAGTAGTGGGAGTGCAGAGACTGTTTTGAATGCAAATAGACTGCAGGTTGCAGAAAAACACTGCTGTCTGGAGAAATACAATTGCTGGCTGTCATAATATGCAAAGAAAAATTGGCTGGGGATGAGTCACTTTGGAGTGGCTGATTGTTACAAAGTCTGGTATTAACCAAGTACTACTAACAATCTGCATGTAATTACCATGTCTGCAAGTTTATATTAAGTGTATTTTCAATGTACAGATTGATACTTATTGTGAAGTTCAGCGTTTCACAATGAAGAGCTTTCTTATTGGTCCCCTTTAGATACTGGGAGACCTTATTGCGGCCTTCCAGTATCTGAAGGGAGCCTACAAGAAAGCTGGGGAGGGACTTTTGAGGGTGTCAGGTAATGATAGCACTAGGGGGAATGGAAAATAAATTAGAAATGGTTAGATTCAGATTGGATGCTAGGAAGAAGTTCTTCCCCATGAGGGTGGTGAGACACTGGAACAGGTTGCCCAGGGAGGTGGTGGAAGCCTCATCCCTGGATGCTGAGTATGATTCTGAGCAGCCTGATGTGCTGTGAGGCGTCCCTACCCATGGCATGGGGGTTGGAACTAGATGATCCTTGAGGTCCCTTCCGATGCTAATGATTCTATGATTCTAAGAACACTAAATGTTTAACTTAAAGAGATAAGGAAAGCCTAACAATTTCAAGAGAAAGCTCACACTCTGACAAAATAACACTTAAGGATGTGAATCCCTCCCATTCCTAGTAAGAAGAGAATAAGATGATTCTGGAGTGAAAGCAACAGGGTAGGACCCCTCTCAGCCATTGAAGGGAAGATGGACCATGAGAGGAAAACGGATTTATCAAAGGAGTATGTGAATCCTCAATCCATGACTACCAGCTCCTCACAAAAGGAAACTAATGTAAAAGGTAAGAAAATGCAATTTCAGTTTACAGTCTCCAGGGTTTTCTAAGCATATATTTTCATCTATGAGTTTTAGAAACGTTCAAAGCTGGGTTGAATTTTCTGGTGTGGCAGTTTAGGCCGAGTGCCTCCTAGGCTGCCTTATAACTCACATGGCAGCCTAGGAGGCACTCAGCCTAAACTGCCACGTCTGGATATTAAAATGCAGTCTTGTACTTTATCCTCAACCATGTTAAGCATGGTTTTAAAATAAAAATTGGCTAGCAGGAACCTGCAATGTGTACAAATACTCACAACCACTTGACAAGGAGGCAACTCACCTCCATAAAACATATTTTGTTCTAAAGGATAGCAGCATAAGTACCTGCTACCTGAGCCAGGAGTAAAAAAATGTCTTTCACTGATTGGTGATGCTGAAGGTTTTGTGGAGTGCAGTAAAATGTTTGAATCCTCATGAAAATGAAACAAAACAAAGCAAAAGTGTAGAAATGCAAAATCTTTGTTCACTGCAGCAATGACAGTCACTAGGACAATAAAATATATTTAAATAATGATTTATCCTACCAGTGTAGTATAATGTGTGGTGCTAGCAGATTTCATTCTCTGTTTATACAGACATGGAAGATGATGTAGTGGTCATTTTGTTAGACTAAGTCTAAGCCAAACAGCATTTAGAAGGCAAGGACTCCACTGGGCTATGAGGTTAAACATTCATCAGGGGTATGTCAGGAGACCACACCAATGAATTGCACAGTACCTTATCTGAGATCAACTGTGTCTTATAAGAAAAACAGGCTTTAAAAATTAGAGGAAGCTAATATTGAGAAAGCCCCCTTTACCTGATGGTAAAATAGCCCATTAGGACTTTCCTGTCTTGCACAATGAATTTCTTTCATTTGTTTACAGATGCAGTCAGTGAGATAAAAAAAAGATCTTGCCTGAGAATCTTCCTGCCCTCTCCAGTTATCAAAATAGAACTGAATTTGGAAAGATCTGAGAAGCCCCTTACCCTTTGAATAAAAGAATGGAAAACTTCTGACAGACCTTCAGAAATAAAATATCCTTAAAATCACAGAATCATAGAATTGTTTGGATTGGAAGAGATCTCAAGGATCAATTTCCAACCCCCCACTATGGGCAGGGACACCTAACACTAGATCAGGTTGCTCAGAGCCCCATCCAGCCTGTCCTTAAAATCTTCCAGGGATAGAATAGCATAGAATAGAATTACCAAGGTTGGAAGAGACCTCGAAGATCATCGAGTCCAACCTGTAACCATAACCTCACAACTAGACCATGGCACCAAGTGCCACATCCAGTCCCCTCCTGAACACCTCCAGGGACGGAGACTCAACCACCTCCCCGGGCAGCCCATTCCAATGACGAATCACTCTCTCGGTGAAGAACTTTCTCCTCACCTCCAGCCTAAACTTCCCTGGTGCAGCTTGAGACTGTGTCCCCTTGTTCTGGTGCTGGTTGCTAGGGAGAAGAGGCCAACCCCTTCCAACCCCTTCCAGGGATGGGGCATCTACCACCTGCTTTGGCAAAAAAAATGTGTATCTTGGAAGGGCTGTAAAGAGAGTATTCTCATGCCAATAAAGTCAATATTTTACTATCAAGTGAATAGGAGAATATTTCCCCCACTGTGCAAATATCAGAAGGTGCACCAAGAATGAGTTATTGTGGTGGGTTGAAATTTCCACCCCAACATGAACTTTTCCAGGCCAGCTCAGCTGAAAGCCAATGAAAGCTGTATTTACAGGCAAAACTACAATCTACGATGGAATGCAATGAATATGTGCAAAGTATGCAGGATTTTCAATATTTAAAGGTGTTTACAAATAACAAACAACACAAACACCCCTCTGGTCAAAATGACCAGGGAAGTTGTTCCATTACTCCCCCCACCCCCTGTCCAAAAGGAGAAAGGAGCAAAGAGAAAGCAGTGCCAAAATAATGCAGCCACGGTCAGCCAGAAGCAGGTTAATCTCTCCTGAGCGAAGCGAGCAGAGAAGAGATCAGAAAAGAGAAAGAATTGTTTTGGTACAGCCAATCTTATACTACACATTTTCTCCATTGAAATAGCTTAGAATAATCTTTAATTTCCCTTTTTGCACCCAATAGTGACTTGTTTATATTTTTCTCCTTTTCTATTCAAAATCTGTAACAAAATTTTAAAGGCATAGCCTAAAACCACCACAGTTCTGTATCTGAATGCACTGAGTGGATCAAAATGTTGACTCCCCACCTTTGATTTCTGAAGACAGCAAGAGCACAAGGCATATTGTCAGACAGAAAACAGAACATTAAAAATAGTATTTCTCCTCTATCTTAGCTGCTGTAATGAGGCGGGGGGGGGGGGGGGGGCAAGGAGGGCAAAAAGTAAAAGCCGACACCCCGTTGGCATGCTGTATCTGTGTGGCAGCAATCGTCTCAACTCAGTCAGCTTTGCTTTTAATTTGCAAAGCAAATATAAGCACTTGAAGAAATGCTCATAAAGTGTTCATACAATGTCACCAGCATTCATGATTTTTAAAATAAACTTTTGTCAGTGTCCCACATTCTCTCATATTTTATGTATTCACAGCCTTCACAGTTGTCAGGACTTTTTAAATGCTATTCTTGTCATTTTGATATTTTGCCAGAATTCAGCTGAGTTGTTTTGATTTTCTTTCAGCACTTTTTATTGCATTGCTTTCTTTGTGTAATTTTTTCCCCACTGCATTTTCTTTCGGTTCTTCGTGTGCCTATATATTTTCTGTAATGTTAAGGGTTTTAATTTAAAACCAGCTCTAAGATTATTGATTTATTGTGTTTGGTTGTGCGAATTGTCCTGCCAGCTCTGTGGAGCATTTCAGAACAGAAGCTTTCTGACGAGTTAGGATCCAAAATAATTTAGCCTGAAGCTCTTGGCAGCATCTCTGTTTCTTCACAGCAGTGTTGTACAACGTAGGGTTAGAAAGTTAGCATTTCTAAATAGGTAGAATTTTTAATATCCATCCAAACTGGGGGGAAAAAAGATAGAAAAACATGTCCCCCATGTTCCCACAAATTCTGCGCTGTCTTTACATTAACTGGGCTTTTCTATCACAGTGACATGTTAAAGGCCACATTCTGTTCAATTTATAAATATAATCCCTCACAGCATGCATTCTTCACCATGAGAGTGGTGAGGCACTGGCACAGGTTGCCCAGGGAGGTGGTAAAAGCCTCATCCCTGGAGGTTTTTTAGGCCAGGCTAGATGTGGCTGTGAGCAACCTTATCTGGTGTGAGGTGTCCTTGCCGATGGCTGGGGGGTTGAAACTAGATGTTCCTTGAGGCCCCTTCCAACCCTAACAATTTTGTGTTTCTATGATTTATTTGCAGGACTGAAAAGAACTTGCTCTGAATGCAGAGCTTGAATTTTCTAAAGTTGTGTTGAACTATCTGGCCACCAACCTTTCACATTAATAGAGCAACTCAGGAGAAACTTGACAGAATTTTTCCAGTGAGGAAAAACTGCTTGAAAAACTACCTCTGTCCTTGGTTTCTCTGGGATGTTGTAGGGAGTGAGCCAGACTGAAACAGGGTGACAAATATCCTGTAGTTCCAAACTAAATCTTGGTGATACTGCTCTATGGTTCCTGCATCTCAGATTAAGAATTTTGCATTTACAAAAGGGTAAAAGCTATGCAAGAATTAACTGACATGAAATACACCTGAAAGATATTCTACCATAATGTGTTTACAACTCAGTTTTCCAGGTGGTGTTTTTGCAGGGCTGTTTATTTGAAAATCTTTAGAAACATGGGAGCCATTCTCTGGTTAGGGATTCCTCTGGAATGAAGCATAAGCCCGAGAAGAATGTAGGCTATAAACATAAGTAACTTCCCTTTATATCTGATTGGGGGCAAAAGTTAAAAGGTAGCATTCCACTGTAGTTTCAGTTTACAAATCTATGCAGAGCTTAGTTCACATTACCACCTACCTCGATTTGCAGTCCTTCACAGGAGCCATATTAGTCACTCAGGTTAAAGAAAAATCACAAGTTCTTTGCTAAAGTAAAGCCACAGCGGTAAAAAATGTCTTTATTAACCACTCCCATGGTTCCTCCAGTGGTAAGGCTGAGATCAATATCATAGAATCATAGAATCATAGAATCATAGAATCAGTCAGGGTTGGAAGGGACCACAAGGATCATCCAGTTCCAACCCCCTGCCATGGGCAGGGACACCCTACACTAGATCACGCTGGCCAGAGCCTCGTCCAGCCTGGTCCTAAACACCTCCAGGGACAATATGCTTCTTTAAGTTTTCCCCTGTGAATGGAAATATGGAAACAGAGCTCCACTGCTGCCCATTGCATTATTTTTTTAATGGAGGCAGCAATAGAAATACAGAGATGTCTGTCTTTCTCCACCGATCTGTAAGAATAAACAATTAGCTGAGACAAGACACAGTTTTAAGAAGGCTAAAGGAGGGATAAATCCTAAGTATCTTGGCTCACTTTCTTCCTCACACCCTGCCTCCTGTAAATCTGGCTAACAAACCACTTGCAGTGGTGTTATGAACCAGCAGAGCACATGCAACATCTTTGAGCATTTCACACAAAGTATGACTGCACAAGGGAGGTTTGTTTTTTTCTGAGCAAGCATTGTAAGCCTGGTTTTATTTTTGTAGAAATCCTGTTGTGGTGGGATGGCACACAAACCGAAGAGGATGTACTAAAAGGTGCTACTTAATGTATGCATCAAGAAATAATTTATTTTCACTATAGGGAAAAAATTTCAGCTATTTGTAGAATCATAGAATTGTTTTGTGTGGAAAAGTAAGATCATTGAGCCCAGCTGTTGGCCATTGTGTTTTATATAGTGTTCTTAAAACTTCCTGTTGGTATGAAGCAGGCAGAAATAGGTAATCATTAAGATTTCTTAGAACTTCTCACACAGGTAGATAGACAGCTTGTAGAGAGACAAGTTCTAATGCAGCTAACACAGTGCACCTACTGCATTGCAGGTGAGGATATATGGCAAATACAATTATTTTCTCTGTTGTAATGTGATCATAGCACTTACAGCATCAGATCGCCCCTGGTAACAGTGCTGACATTCTTCTTCTTCCTTTCACTAATGTGCATTACTTCTTCTAATCCTGTAAGCAAGTATCATTGAAATCTATTTTCTTGGCATTTAGTTTGGGCCTTGGGTGATTCTTCAGGACTACTATCCTCTTATTTAAAAGTTACTTAAAAAATATAAAGGAGAAATATTTCAACCAGTGAAAAGTATTTTGTTTGGGACAGTCAATCTATAATAGGTAAGTTTTTTTCTCCTGTGCAGCATGGATAAGAATAACAAACAATAACAAACAATGGGTACAGCTCAACATGAGGAGAAACTTCTTTACAGTGAGGGTGACTCATTGTGCTATTATGTGGAGTCTCCTTCTCTGGAGACATTCAAAATCCACCTGGTGCATTCCTGTGTGGACTAATCTAAGTGATGCTGCTTTGGCAGGGGGGTTGGACTCAATCTCTTGAGGTCCATTCCAGCCTCTAATATATGGTGATACTGTGAAAGGCACCAACTGATAACACATCTGAAAAGCAAACAAATACATTGCCATGCTTATCTCTCAACTCCTGAGTCTACTCTACCATGGAAAGCAGGTTAAAATTAAGAGGAAAAAGATGAATGTTCTTTGTTTCAGGAGAGATTTTAAATGAATTGGAAGGTCGCTCAGGTGGAGATTCACTAAAAGGTTGCTGTAGATAGAAGAGATGAAAGAAAAGTTGCATTATCAAAAGGTAGCAGAGGATGGAAAGCAGTTTCTGCAACAGTGCAGAGAATGAGAAAAAGAATGAGAAAATGCATGTAGGGGTGGTGTAAATGTAAATCTTAAATTAGTCATCTAAAAGTAGCCTAGGCTAATTTATCTGGATTCCTTCTACAGCCAATGGATAAAGAGAAGTGCTCCAGAGTGTAATTTATTCCATTTGTTATTGACACCTCAATAGGTGGGATAAATAGAGAGGGACAAATTCCTTTTGAAAGTGCCTGCTTTACTCTGTTGCAGACAGAGAGAGCCTAAAAAACTATGGCAAGGTAAAATAGGTCTTACTAGGGTTTGAGACATATTCAGGAGGTTTAAATTGAAATTTCAAATTGAATGCTAAAACTCATGAGAATTCTTTTTCTGCAACATTACTTGAAGGAGTGAGAATAGTAACATTCAAAAATGCCTTCCAACTGATTCCAATAAACTTGAGAACAGCAAATGTAAGGCAACTGATCAAAATAAAGGGGAGACATGACTTTATTTGGAAGTTACTGCTGTTATTCTAGCTGATGAGATTTAAAGCTGGCCTTGATCTATGTTGTCTAACAGAATGAATATGAAAAAGCATTGTTTTCTGGGTTATGAGTCTGAATTCAGGAATCTGTTCTGCTGAAGCCACTGGACAAAGCATCCTTTCTTCAAATAAATTAGGCCTATGCATGATTTCATATTCACAGAATCACAGAATTGTTAGGGTTGGAAGGGACCTCAAGGATCATGTAGTTCCAACTCCCCTGCCATGGGCAGGGACCCCTCACACTAGATCAGGTTGCTCAGAGCCACATCCAGCCTGGGATGGATGTGTTCTGGAATGGATGTGTTCTGGGATGGATGTATTCCACAATGATAAAAGCCATTACATCCTAATCTGAGCTTGTCTGTGTAAATGATCCAGTGTCCTCATCTCTGTTGGAAGAACAACAGCCCAAGTGCTTACTGCTGTCCAAGTGTAAGTGCTTTTTGCATAAAAGGAAATTAAATGTGGGTTCCTTACAGATGAAAATATTTCCTCTACAGGTTACGGCCTTTAGGTTAGGATTAGGGGTTAGGTTTTAGGGTTAAGGATAGAGTCAGGGGTAAGGTTATGGCCTTGCAGTGAAGGTTAGGTTTAGGGCTAGAATTATAGCCTTTGGTTTAGGGCCTTAGGGTTAGGGCCTTGTGTAAATACCTGTAAATACTGTATGTCCTGTATATTTTGTACATATTCATTGTATTCCATTGTAGATTGTAGCTCTGCTTGTAAATACAGCTTTTATTTGCTTCCAACTGAGCTGCTCTGGCAAAGTTAATGTTGGGGGAGTAAATTTCAACCCACCACATGGCTTTAGGGTTAAGACTTTAGCATTAGGTTTAGGGCTTTATGATTGGAATTAGGGTTAGGATTAGATTCATTCTTCAGAAACTGAAAAGAAAACACTTAAAGAAGTACACAGAAAGCCTGGGTCTGTTTTTTACTGTTTGATTTTTTTCCCCTTTCTGCCTTCTCTGGTTATATGCAGTATTTTCTGCTATTCATTGTTAAAGTAATTTAAGTTTCAGTTCCACCCCTGTGGGATGTTTTCATGAATTGTAATTTTTGCAGTGTTATTGCTGAGGTTACTGTTATGTCTAATCTCACATTAAAGATTCTGAAGACATATAGACTTGTAGTTAAAAGCCTCTACACGAGTCACTACAATTTGAAAAGATTAAATGCTACAGGGAGCTGATATGGTTCCATTTTCCCACTGGAATTTTTCATGTTATCACTCAAATTTACTGCTTCTCCTAAGTTATTGATTGTGATACATGAGCTCTCCAGTCCATTAATGACAGATTTCTTCACTACATTTTTAATGTTCATCAAAATGAGGGCAAACTGTGACTTCATGCAATCCAATACAAGAAGTACACAAAGTAGAATTAATTTAAGAGATCAACAGAAAGCAAGTCTGCACAACACATTGAGCTAGGTAATGATCATTAAATTATTCTGAAATCAGTGTGTCACAAACTCACTCTGTCTGAAGTAAACTGAAATCAGACTGAACTTGAACCTGATTTAAAAGGAGGGCCAGAACGGACTGTGATGAACTCTACTTGCTTCCCAACTATATAATCCATTTTAATTACTACTAAATATGATGACAATAACAAGATCTAAAAATCTTAAAGGATAACTGCAAACAATTCCTGGGCATTTAGAAAAGTGAAGTGAAACCCCATTTTTGTGTTTTGCTTTGTTGTTTGGGTGGTGTAAGGGAACCAACACATCCGTTAAACAGGCACTGACAATTGGAATTCAGCTACCACTCTAAGAGTATCATTGCAATATGGTAGCCATCCACTCAGTTTTGTGATATTTCTGAATCACTTGTGTGTTCACATGAGTATTAGGTAACTTCTTACATTATGAAGTTTAAGACTGTAACAATCTTATTGAACTTTTAGAATCATAGAATCATAGAATCAGTCAGGGTTGGAAGGGACCACAAGGATCATCTAGTTCCAACCCCCTGCCATGGGCAGGGACACTCCACACTAGATCAGGCTGGCCAGAGAATTCATTATCTTATTGCAAAAGATGTGCTTAGATGTCTCTCTAGTCAGAATCCTCCCTCCCCCCACCATCTTTTTAATCATAGCCTACATCTACATAACCATAATTTTTCATTTCATTTTCATTTCTCCTACTTCTCGGTAAAACCTTACTAGTTTTTCTCCTTTGAGTCACAGTTTCATTATCCAAACTTGCAAAAATGAAATAAATAAAATGAAATAAATTAAAAAAAAATATATATATAAGAGAAGGGTGTGAGAGACAAAATCTTGTCTCTCTCAATGTCACTCAACAAAGATAAAATCACCTTTGCTGCTTGCCCAGACAATAGCTGATGTGTGTGGGGCAGTTGTCACTAGATAGCAACTCTGGAAGGTGCATAGGTAAAATTGCTCACCAGCTGCCCTGGAAATAATGGACAGAAGCCACTGCTATCGACACTGCCTCGAATATACATACCTTAAAAGTGTATAAAAGATCTGAGCAATTACTGGATCAGAAGAAAGGAAAACACAGGAAAAGAAAAACACAGAAGGAAGAGACCCGGACAATGCCGCTGAGAAGGAAAAGACGAGAGAAGGAAAAGACAAGGGCAATGTTGCTCTGAAGAAAAACAGAGAGAATACCAGGACAGAGACATCACCACGTAACCAAGAGGAACCCTTTCTCCATGTCCTAAGTTCTGCCTGCTGCAAATCATGAAGCTGAAGAGGCTGCTCAGAGGATAGCAAGCTGCAGCACACTTCCTCTACAGACCCAACATCTCCTCTACATCCAAAGTTGCAGCAGCTTTCCTCCACAAACTCTCTTGGGGGGGGGTGGGGTGAGGGATATGGTAATATAATTCCTTTCCTCTTCTCTCTCCCTCTCTATTTTCTCTCTCTCTCCTTCTGATCCATCCACTTTATTTGTGTAATAAATAGTCCAGCTGTTGATATTTTGGCCTCATTTGTGCCTCTAATTTCATAACATGGGAATATTCAAAAGAGCTGAGTCTCTTTCCCTCTCCGGACTGAGACGAGATGGCCCCCATCTGCTTCCCAAGGCAATGTATGAGCTTACCTGAGTAGGTCAACAGTTATTGTTTAAATATGGAATATAATGCAGAAGATGACATTACAATCACAGAATCACAGAATGTTAGGGGCTGGAAGGGACCTCAAGAGATCATCCAGTCCAACCCCCCTGCCAAAGCAGAATCACCTATACCAGATGACACAGGATAAACAGTCATTTGTTAACTCATCTGTATTCCAAGTTGCATGCAACACATTACCTGTTTCCTCAGAGGATGTGTATGTGTGCATATGTTTACATTCAAACTACCAGTCTGTTTCATTTGCCAGTAGTTAGGAGTATCAGTACATCTTATATTATTTATCCTATCACTACTAACTGATTTTCACAACAGATGGAGAGGAAATGCTACACAAATGGTGTTTTTACTGGGCAGGACAAGCAGGCTTTTTACTACATTGATGCATTAGGTGTGTTGAAAGAAACATTTAAAAAACCCACTTCAAATAAGTGAATCATAGAATCAAGGATTTGTCAGAGCTGGAAGCGACCTCAAAGATTACCTAGTTGCAAGCCCCTTGCCATGGGCAGGAGCACCTCACACTACATCAGGTTGCTCAGAGCCACATCCAGCCTGCCCTTAAAAACCTGCAGGGATGAGGTTTCTCCCACCTCCCTGGGCAATCTGTTCCAGTGTCTCTCCACCCTCATGATGAAGAATTTCTTCCTAACATCCAATCTGAATCTACCCATTTCTAGTTTTTTTCCCCGCTCCCCCTAGTCCTATCACTAGCTGACACTCTAAAAAGTTCCTCCCCAGCTTTCTTGTAGCCCCTTCAGATACTGGAAGGCCACAATAAGATCTCCCTAGAGACTTCTTGAAATAAGAATAAATAGTGTACATAAGGAATCTACTGAGAAAAGAAAAAGGTTGTAAAGAAATGTGAAGGATATTATTCTAAAGCACAATATCCAAAGTTCACATAGTTCTCAAGATGAGATTTGGATGTGAATAGGTATCTCTGAGAGCCTATTAGGAAAAAAATCACTCCTTAGAACAGTATTTTTGTCCAGAGATTTAAGTTGGTAATTATGAAAAAAGTGTTATTCTATTAGGGCTTTCCCCTCCCCACTCCTATTTTTCTTTTTTTCCCTTTTTTATTTTATTTCCCTTTATGGTTTTTTGCTGGTTTTGTTTGTGTTGTGGTTTGTGGGGGTTTTGTTTGTTTGTTTTTTGTTTTTCCCAGCAAATGATTACCAGGAGAGAATGTTTTACCCTTGCTTTCAGTAAGGATATATGGCATGTTAGGCTGGGTGCCTCCTGTTACTGCCACATAAGTTACACTTCCAGTGTCCTGAGTGTCCAACCCAATAAAGTGGACACAGGAAACAGAGTATTTCATACCCATAAATCCTGCACCTTATACATTCATCTGCAGAGTCATTCTTTTCCTCTTTCTTCCCTCTCTACTGCTGTGAGATGCTCCCTATCTGGTAACAGTGTCACTATGCTTTGTAGGTTTCTGTAAAACACCAATTGATTTTCCATTTAAACTTTGCAATTCATCAGAGGAGGGCCACAAGGATGATCAGAGGGCTGGAGCATCACTCCTGTGAAGACAGACTTGAGACAGTTGGGGCTATTCAGTCTGGAGAAGAGAAGGCTCCAAGGAGACTTCATTGTGGCCTTTCAGTATCTGAAGGGGGCCTACAAGAAAGTTGGTGAGGGACATTTTAGGGTGTCAGATAATGATTGGACCAAGGGAAATGGAAAAAAACTAGAAATGGGTAGATTCAGATTGGATGTTAGGAAGAAGTTCTTCCTCATGAGTGTGGTGAGACACTGGAACAGGTTGCCCAGGGAGGTGGTGGAAGCCTCATCCCTGGAGGATTTTAAGGCCAGGGTGGATGGGGTTCAGGGCAACTTGATTTAGTGTGAGGCATCCTTGCCCATGGCAGGGGAGCTGAAATAGATGATCCTTGAGGTCCCTTCCAACCCTGATGATTCTATGATTCTATGATAAGTTTAGGATAAGAACAGCCATCAGTGTTTCCTTTTGCAATAATATGAGACTGTGAAAGTAAGATAAAACAAGATGATGCTTTTGAGTACCTGACCAACCCAGATTTAACATGCATTTATTTCAAGATCCAATTTTCACCCAAACACACCTATTTTTGTTTTTCAAAACTCATGTGGTAGGGACATGGAATGTGCAGATGAATAAAACCACTGGCAATAAGCTCTTTAGCAAACATGAGCTTTCCAGAAATCGTGCAAATTATATGCAGAGCAGTAGACCTGGATAGCCAGCTGGCTTCACCAGTACACATTTTACATGGAATTGCATTTCCCACAGAAGTCTTTTTAGGTGATTTATATGGTCACTTCATATTTAGGGAAATAAACCATATGACTATCAGGAATAGAAATCCCTTTTAAATCCTTGGAAACACAAACCAGAAGGCTCAGAAGGTGAAGAAGGAGGCAACTTTCCATGCATGACTGCCTCACACCTGGCTATGAGAGGAAGCAAACAGATGAACAGGTGTTGGGATTTTTGGTTTAGTTTTGGGATTTTGGTTTGGTGGGGTTTTTTTGGTGAGGGGATGGGGTGTTTGGTTGTGTGTGTGTTTTGGTTGGTTGGCTGTTTTTTTTATGTGGTTTATTTTGTGCTTACTTTTGAAGAGAAACAATTGGGACTTCTGAATCTCTGCTATACCAGTAGTGATTTGGGACTAAAAACTTCTTGTGAAATCAAAAGGGCTGATTTCCCCACACCATAAAAATTAAAATACCTAATTTTCTCAGAGATTGTTCTAGTTTTTCTCTATAGCCATGCCATTCTTTTTATAACTTATAAAGTATTCAGACTTTATTATGTGCACCTAGTGTTGGATACCCATTATTTGAAAACAATAAATATAATGCATAAGGCAATTAATCTGCTTGCTTAGTCATCTTTGTACTTCAATAATGTACTAGATTTTTGGTTTTTTCAAGTCACTTTGACAATTGACTGTGATTATGAGCAAGGCCTTTTTCTCCATTCATGTTGTATCTGATTAATTTTCCTTTCATTTAATCTTTTTTTCTAATTTTTTTATTGTTTCCTTTCTATTAGCCCCTGCTGGTCCATTTCTTTCCCCATCTGCTTTCATGCCTTCTGTTCTCTCTTTCTTGTCAACATATTTTCTATGTTTTCCATATTTTATTTTTTTTTTAGTCAATAGTAAATTCTCCCCCCCCCCCCCCAAATAATATAATATTATTTAAACAATTCCTGAAGGCAGCTCTGTTTTAGTAAAGAACTGCCTCTTTAAAGAAAGATAGAAAGGCACTGTACTCAGCACTGGTTAGGCCACACCTTGAGTACTGTGTCCAGTTCTGGGCCCCTCAGTTTAAGAAAGATGTTGAGATGCTGGAACATGTCCAGAGAAAGGTAACAAAGCTGGTGAGGGGTCTCAAGCACAAGCCCTATGAAGAGAGGCTGAGGGAGCTGGGGTTGCTTAGCCTGAAGAAGAGGAGACTCAGGGGAGACCTGATAGCTCTCTACAACTATCTGAAAGGAGACTGTAGACATGTGGGGGTTGGTCTCTTCTCCCAGGCAGCCAGCAACAGAACAAGAGGACGCAGTCTCAAGCTGCACCAGGGGAGGTTTAGGCTGGATGTTAGGAAGAAATTCTTCACAGAACGAGAGATTGGCCATTTGGAATGTGCTGCCCAGGGAGGTCGTGCAGTTGTCATCACTGGAAGTGTGTAAGAAGAAACTGGATGAGGCACTTAGTTCCATGGTTTAGTTGATTAGATGGTGTTGGATGATAGGTTGGACTTGATGATCTCGAAGGTCTTTTCCAACCTGGTTAATTCTTTATTCTGTGAGTTGAAATAAAAATTTTAATACCTTAAATGTAAAGTATTTACTTGTCTTCAAAGTTGTTTCATACTAACTAAAATTAAGACATTGTAAATAAATAAATAAAAATATAAAACAAGCAAAACCCCAACATTTTGGTTAAGGAGTGAAGAATGTTTTGCCTGCTAAATAATAATAATCAAAATAACAATAATGGATACATTTGTAATTATTAGACTGTTGTTAAAGACTTAAAAGGCATGTTTTAAATTAAAGCATTATGAGGTTTCAGTGTAACAGCTTCACAGTTCATATTTTTCTTCTAGTATTTTAGAGTTTTGCATTTACCAAGGAACATCTTTTGCTTTCAGTTCAGTAAACAATTTGCTCTAAAATATGTATTCTCTGTTTTCCTGTGTTAAAAGTACCCCTGATAGTGCTAGCTCTGATTACATGATTGAATCTCAAAGGGTTTGAGATTTGTTTAGCCTCAACGACACCTCAATAATGACTGATTTTACTTGGCATTGAAATCTTCAGACAGCAAGGTAGCACCCTATCTTCCTCTGTAATTTCCCCTCCTGTGGACAAAAGCTTCAGAAGATAAATAACAGGAAGGTATTAGCAGACACGAGTAATAAGAAAACAAAGGATAAAGGTACTTTGCCTGAAATATACTTTGCTATTTATCTGAGCTTGGAAATATAAACTTTTTAGCCAGTGAACCTAGAAAAAGAGTCCCTAAGGAAGGATAAGCCCTGCATTCAGACTCTGAAAGAAAACAATCACAATTAACAGCACTTAAATCCCATTAGATTTGGAGAAGAGAGAATTTATGCAATTTTTTCCACTGGTTCATTTGAAGAGCTTCTTTATAAAGTGAAATCCATGCTGTGATAGCAGATTCTTCAGCATTCTCCTTAGTAGATAAGGAAACCTGTAATGGCAGTCCTCTATAGGAACAGTGTCACTGAACAACTATGAAAGACGAGTGCTCACTCCAAAGACCCTTGTCCCCTACATCTTAGAATCTGCTCCAGGAGCTCTAGAACTCTACTGGAAGTGTTTAAAAAGAGACTGGATGAGGCACTTGGTGCCACGGTTTAGTTGATTAGATGGTGTTGGGTGATAGGGTGGACTTGACGATCTCAAAGGTCTTTTCCAACCTGGTTAATTCTGTACTCTGTATTCTGTAAAGCACGTTTAGTTTAAGTTCAAGTTCATAACTTAAACTATGGTTATTCCCTTAGCTCCTCTCTTGCAGTCTTTTTGTTTTAAATTTTATTCTTAAAAAAAAATTTAAAAAATCTACCAAAATGTTGTCATTGTACTGATACATACTGTCAGTAGTTCTACTTTTATGAGGCTGAGATAAGGGACATGAAAGAGCCAGTGGTAGCCATGTCACACAGCTGGTGTGCTCTAGAAGGGTGTAGCCCTTAGCAAATGGATATGAGCCAAGAGAAGCCATCTGGCTTCAGGGCCAGAACTGCTCCCTGACCTTCCTTCTTTTAACAGTACATATATAATGATGCATAGCTCCAAATGCTGTCTTAGATCAGTGCCCGTGCACTGAGGCATACTCAGTATTAATCCATAATCATGGGTGCTTTGGGGATTCTTTCCATTATCTGTTGTACTGGGGAAAAAAAATAATAAAAAGATGCTTGGTATAATCTGAAAACAAACAAACAAAAAAATCCATCCGGTGCTTTATTTTCTTTCTTCATAATTTTGTCCAAAAGTAAAGGAAAAAAAAAAGGGAAAGCTCCAGAAATGTATTAGGTAAAATTTATATACGTAATTGGATGCAAAAATACTTTTAAAATCTATTTCTCTGAGTCACCTATGAAATAAATAAATAATTTTTTATGTTGAGAGGATGAAACAAAGTAATTTCTCTCCTGCATGAGCAATTAACAGAATCTCCTTGAATGCTTTTAAATAAATATTGTGTTGCAAAAACTGCTTGTGAGCCTGCTTCCAACAAAAAAACTGTCAACTGATGAGCTAAAGTTAGGGAGCATTTCCAGGGCTTTTGCTTTCCAAATTTCCCACCAGTTTAGACAAGTGCTCATCTGAAAACTAGACAGGCTTATTTTGCTCAAGACATGCAAATATAGTTCAAGAATTTGGCTCATTGTTTCTCAGGAATGTATAATTCATATTTAACAGGTTGCATCTCACTCAACTCCATGTAATCATCAGAAATAATTTTTGCTTCAGATATCCATGTTCTGTCTAGAATCAAGGAAACCAGGTAGTAGTTTTGTCCAGCTGATAAGGACACACACACACACACACACTGGTGGTGAACCCTCCTGGCCACCTGTTGCATGCCCTGGATATAGTAAAAGAGTACAGGACTTTGAAAGCACACAGTGGTGTAAAAAGGATGGGAATACTTGAAATGCCTTCTGACAACACCTGTTTTTTTAACTCAGAGAGGGATGCTAGGTTTGATTGAGCAACCAAAGGTACACACGGTATCTAGATTCCAGTAGATACTAGAGTCAAATCAAAGTTTGGTTTTAGATACAGCAGCACACATGGCACACAAATTCTCTAGCAACTGTGGAAATACTTCAGGAGATTATGTCAGGTTGCAGGTTTGTTTAAGGTTATTAAAGTGCCATGGAATTAGCCTAACCCCAAATGATAACAATTTAGTAAAACCATAAATGGTTTCACTTATTGTGCTAATATTACCTTGTGAGTTGTTAAAAAAATGGAAAGGGAAAGGGAAAGGAAAAAGAGGAAAATAAATGGGAAAAAAAAAGAAAAATAAAAAAGAAAGGGAAAAAGGAAAGAAGAAAAAATAAAAATGAAAAGGAAAAAGAGAAGTAAAACCAAAAGAGATAAAGAAAAATAAAAAAGGAAAAGGAAAAGGAAAAGGAAAAAGAAAAAGGAAAAGGAAAAAGAAAAAAAAAAAAAGAAAAAGAAAAAGAAAAAGAAAAAGAAAAAGAAAAAGAAAAAGAAAAAGAAAAAGAAAAAGAAAAAGAAAAAGAAAAAGAAAAAGAAAAAGAAAAAGAAAAAGAAAAAGAAAAAGAAAAAGAAAAAGAAAAAGAAAAAGAAAAAGAAAAGAAAAAGAAAAAGAAAAAGAAAAAGAAAAAGAAAAAGAAAAAGAAAAAGAATAGAAAAGGAAGAAGAAAAAAAGAATAGAACCTAATGGCAATGGCTGTAAAGTAAATAAAAACATTTAAAATTTTCTTGCATTTTACTCTAAATGTCATAGGTTATAATCAAAATAGAATTTCCTAACACTCAGGATGGAATACCTGAGAAATGTCAATATAAGTGTGATTTGAATTATTGCAGTGTAGTACTCTGTTCAGTGCTTTTGCTCTTTGATAATTGTCATATCCAAAATGTCACCTTGCTCTTATTGTTATTGCTCTCTGTAGTTTGTCTCTTCTGAGGTAGTTAGTTCAGCACAAGAGAACAAAGAATACCACATGCTTCTGCTGTAAATGTTACACAAAACTTATTTTGCTTCTCTGGAGAGTTTGCAAACTCCTTTCAAAAGCCACTTGAGCTACACTGCTTGGTCTGTGCCTTCTGCGCAGCTGTTTCATTAAAATACATAAAATACATGTGCAGATACATAACATGGCTCCAATCTCTTAAAATATCATTTGAGCTTAAGAATTCCAGAAACTTCCCAGTAGACTACTGTCTTTATCCAGCCATACACTGAAAGTTAAACCTGAGAAACTCTATGAACATCCAAACCTTATTTTTCATTTGTCTCAGTGAAGGAGGTTGGAGGTGATTCACAGCTTCCATTAAAAGAATTAAATGATATATTCCAAGTTCCTTTCTTTCCCCTGACACCACAAAATCATATTTCAATGAAAACCATTCTTTCATATTGCCTGTTGCAGTTCTTTCATTTTATACATATGTCCATTTATTTTTGTAATTCTGAGCATGAAATCCATGGGCTTTACCTTACCTGAATTTATATCCATTGTTCAATACATTGCATATAGTCATTTTCCCCACACTCGTGGAACTGACAGGGGGATGTAATTTTAATAAAGCAAGCAGTAAAATAGAATTTACTTCCTGTTGGTTTTGTGGCTATGTAAAACCAGGCTTCTGATTGGTAACAGAATGATATAAGCAGAACATTAAGCAGTCTGTTAACTTCGGTTTATTAATAAGTAGTCACTGAAGAGAGTTTTCTCCATTCAAAATTGGAATGGCGAGGTCCTGCAAGATTAAAAGGCTTTTAAAGAGAATTAAATGTGATCACAGAATCATATAATAGAATTGTTAGGGTTGGAAGGGACCTCAAGGATCATCTAGTTCAAACCATGCTGCCATGGGTAGGGGCACCTCACACTACATCAGATTGCTCAGAGCCACATCCAGCCTGGCCTTAAAAACCTCCAGGGATGAGGCTTCCACTACCAGCCTGGGCAACCTGTTCCAGTGTCTTACCACCCTGATGGTGAAAAACTTCTTCCTAACAGCCAATCTGAATCTACCCATTTCTAGTTTTTTTTCCATTCTCCTTGGTCCTATTATTACCTGACACCCTAAAAAGTCCCTCACCAGCTTTCTAGGAATCATTTGGACAGACTTACTTGTTTTATGGATTTTTAACATAATCACAGTATCACAGTATCACAGTATAACATAATACCATTTTAACATAATACCATTTTAGAAGTGATCTTTGGGTTGGTTTTTTTTATATATATAATAGAAGGTTTTGATTATTTAAAAAGAGATTTTGCACTTTTGATGTGCTGCTCCTGATGGACCCCTGCCTTTGGATTTTCTGGAGAACATAACGTGACACGTATTTAAGTCAACCTTATTTTTCATTCTTCCAACTGCTTTGTTCTGCTGGGCTCAGGGGGAGTGTTTGCTGTGGGTAGCCTGTAGTAACATGCATGAGCAGTCCCATGCTATATAATTTAAGTTGCCATCTGTTTAAAGAAAAACTTTTATGCACATGTTTTCTTTTTCATTTTTTTTTTCAAAGAAAAAGCTTCTGCATGATGCACTGCATTTAAAAACAGACAAAACAAGACAATACTGGAATTACAGATGGCCTTACATTCAGCTATTTAATTATGTAGCAAATGTGGACATTATTCTATTTGTGTTCTTTCATTAACAAGGTATGGTCCTTAGTCACAGAACGATTTTAATTTAGTTCAATTCCCCTGCCACGGGCAAGGACATCGTTCACCAGATCAGGTTGCTGAAACCCTTGTCCAACCTCACCTTGAACACTTCACAGAATCACAGAATATTATGGCTTGGAAGGCACCTCCAGAGATCATCAGGTCCAGCCTCCCTGCCAGAGCAGAATTACCTAGGGCAGGCTGCACAGGAATGTCCCCAGGTGGGTTTTGAAAGTCTCCAGAGGAGACTCCACAGTCTCTCTGGGCAGCCTGTTCCAGTAAAGAAGTGCCTCCTTGTGTTGATGTGGAATCTCCTGTGTTCTAGCGTGTACCTGTTGTTCATTGTCCCATCACTGGGCATCACTGAAAATAGCCTGACACATTCTTCTTGACATCCACCCCTCAGATATTTATAGACATTTAAATGATCACCACTCAGCCTTCTCAAGACTAATCTACCCCAGGTCTCTCTTTCCACAGGAGAAATATTGAAGTCTCACAATCATCCTTGTAGCTCTCCACTGGACTCCCTCCAGCAGATCTCTCTCTCTCTGGAATGGGGAAGCCCAAAACTGGACACAGTATTCCAGGTCTGGTCTCACCTGTCTCTCACCCTGCCATTTACAGTAGGCCCTGGTCAAAAGTCATTCTCCAACTTTCTCATATGCCCTCTTTATATATTGAAAGGCCTCAATAAGCTCTTCCAGAAATCTTCTCTTCTCAAACAAAACCAAACAAACAAAAAAACAAATTGTTTTTCATATCTGAATGTAGTTTTCACCATTTGACACTAGGAAAGTTGGGGTGGTGCTAGGTGCCTGCCAAGCTGCTTTTTCACTCCCTATCCATCAACAGGATGGTTCATCAGGCAGAGTAAGGACAATGAAAAGATAAGGACAGGGTGATTACTTATAATTGTTTTTTTAGGATTCTTTAGGATTTCAGATTGCTTTTAATCTTGATATGGTTTGTCTGTGTCATGGCTTGCATTGAATCTGCTGCTGTTATGCACACCATGCTGCAGTCATGCCAGCTTCAAAAACGAAAATACTGATTGAAGCAAAGTACTATGGGGCTTGAAGTTCAGATGGTAACATGGGAGACTTCCCATTCCAATTGCTGCTTCTGGGTTCTGCATTTTTGAGAGGGTGGCAGGACAAGGAGGCATGGGGAAGAGGTTTTCTGGTTTGGGTTTTTGGCTTACTTGCTTCTGCTTGCAGCTGCTTTGTGCTGTTCTTTTTCTGCAAATAGGATGAGGTAATTAAGGTAATTATGCATTTGGCATTATGCTTATCTGATTTTGATCAATAAACTCTCTTCTTTTATCAGTTGTGGTTGGGTTTTGTGGGGTTTTTGTCTTTGTTTGGGGTTTTTTTGTGGTGTTTTGGTTGTTAGGTTTTTTTTGTTGTTGTTTGTTTGTTTGTGTTTGGTTTTGGTTTTGTCTTAATCCTGAGGGTTTTTGTGTTACTTTTCCTTCACTTCTGTGTTGGGAAAATAGACAGGCTAACCCGCTGGTTCACTTTAACCCATTTTGTTCTGATTTAAACTATTACAGGCTGGCACCTCTTCAGGGAAAGGAACATGATAAGAAAGGTTTTTTGACTTACAGTGACTATACATGTTCTATTAGGTGTTTTAAAATGCTAATCTTGTAGCTTAATATGCATAATTTCCTAATACATTTAAACCAGGGAACACTACAGGAGGCACATTAGAGGCAAAAGCAGCATCAAAATAAGTTTACAGCTGTGTCCACTGCTCCTAGGTAAACTGCTTGGGTTTTGGCAAAAGCAGGATCAACTAAGAGGGCAAATGCTGTTACACAACAGCCATTTACAACCTGAATTTCCAATGGGGCTTAAATATTATTACTTTGGAGGAAAACATACTCTCAGTGGTCCTGGCTACTCCCTGCAAAAAAAAATGTTTGACCTTTGTTCAGCTGCAGATATCCTTACAGTTATTGAGGAATCTGTCTTTCATTTCAGCTGTTACCATTTTTGCAGTAGCTCTGAACTGTACCACTTCTCCTACATAACCTTTGCACTAGATTGGGAAGTGCAGTGACATTAGATTAATAAATTATAAGTTTATTAAAGATCTTCAGAAAGCTATCACAGTGATGACTCTTGGGGATATTTCTCAAGTCTTCCGTTCTGAGATCAGGGGAAACTGGCAGCAACAGACACAGAGATATAGAAGGCAATAGTCATCCTGTATTAAGTGACAACTTTTGCACCCATTATTTTTGATTTGCATCTGCTATAACTTTGATCTCATCTCTCTTATGAGTATATATTTCAATGATCCATAGGCATTTCCCTCCTGAGTCATCTCCTTAAATGTCTGTGCTGATGGTATCACAGGTCATCTCCATGGTAACAATTATGTTACTACATACAGTGAGTTCTCACATCACTAAGTGAATCAACCATTGAGGAGGAATGTTTGTAAACAGAAAACAAACTTTTATAAAACAATTTAGTAAATTATAGTGAGAAATACATAATATTGTCTAAATTGTAGATCTCTGTAGTAGTGTTTTAGGGTTTTTTTTCTAATAAGAAAGTTTGGTGTGTTTGGGGTGTTTTTTTAAGTTTGCTGGAATATGATGACAGTTCTGGAAAGTAAATCATTGTCAGTCTCTTTCAGCTGACAGTGTGAGCATATTTAAATAGCTTTATAGCTACAGTACCATATGTTGCAGTTAGAATGAAATGCAAATTTCTCAATAGAAGAAATTCTCTGTCTTAGGGTGAAGAGACAAAGTGACTTCGTTTCTGATACTGTTGTCTTTATTGTTGTAATGTCTGACATAATTAGATTCTATGAACCTGATAAAGACATTCCCTACTCGAGTTGCATTTCATGATGAAGTTTGCTGTAAGGAGTAAATATTTCAGTCTTTTTCATTTGTACCTTTGCCATTGTTGTGGGTTGGGTTGAAATTCCACCCACCCACCCCCCACATTAACTTTGCCAGACCAGCACAGTTGGAAGCAAATGAAAGCTGTACTGACAGGCAAAACTACAATCTACAATGGAATGCAATGAATATGTACAAAATAAGCAGCATTTACAATGTACAAAATAAACAGCATTTACAATATTTACAGGTATTTACAATTAATAAACAGCACAAGAACCCCCCTGGTCTTTGAGCAACTAGCAAGAAGCAACTAGCTTCTCTTTTTCTGCCCCACCCCCTGTACAAAAGAAGGGAGAAAGGAGTAGAAGAATGTTAATACCAAAACAATGCAGCCAAGGTCAAGCAGAAGCAAGTTAGTATCTCTTCAGAGTGAAGTAGTGAGAAGAGAATCAAGATTGTTTCGGTACAAGCACTCTTATGGTAATATCTCTCCAATGGGATTGTCTCTAATTATCTTTATTTTCCTTTTTACACCCAATAGTGATTTTTTTTACATTTTACTACTTTTCTGCTCAAGATCTGTGAAAAATTTTAAAGGCATAGCCTAAAACTAGCACAGCTTTCCTTTTTTGTTGCTCTTCACTGGATCCTTCATCCTCCATCACAGAAAAACAATGACACCATGGCAAATAAATTATTTTCTCATATTCTTCTGAACATCATCAGGCTCTTCTATGAGCATTGCATGTTTGTACTCTTACTCTTAACCTAATTAAGTAGGGCACTCTTTAGAAATTGACATTTTACCTTGTGAAGTTTTTAGAGCCAGACATATAGCATAAATGGTCAGTACCTCAATAATCATGTCATACATTTACTACTGTCTTGCACACAGTAAATCTTTTATTTATTTGCACTTGCACATGCCTGTCAGCTCTATCTGAAAGAGTAGCTTCTCATTTCAGTACCAAAGAATGTAAAATGTTCTTGGATTTTATTACTGACCCAAAGCATAGTCTAATTAAGGTTTGGCAATAGAATTGATGAAACCTACTTGAAATTCTACTCTAGAATAGTTCATCTGAATGTCCAGTTATGCATGCATACTTTTAAATCAGTATCAGTTGCCAAAGCACCCAAAACAGCCCAGACTGCCTTTTTGCTTAGTGTTGCAACCTTCAGTTTATTCCAGAATGCTGGCAAAAGATATGCAGCTGTACAAACTGAAGAAAATGTGCACAAATTCTTTAATCCTGTGTGTTTGCTATTTATAGCTCTAGAAAGGTTATTTAGAACCAACACAGGAATAAGCAGAGGCTTTTATTTCTACAGTTGTTTTGTAGATGTTTCTTGTGGCATTGTCTTTTCTGTACCAAACAAGTGGAAGAGGGGAATTCTGAAGAACCATAAAGTCAATATAAGCTGCACTAGCAGATATACCTATAAAACACTTTTGTTTGGTCAGTTCCTCTTTCGTGGACTTCCATCGGTTGTGCTTCTAAAAATGTTGTGACCTAAACCAAATGTAATATGCTGTCAGAAGTCTTATTTGGGACAAGCAGAACAGAACAACACACGTTTTCTATGCTCCTTATTCAACAACCCTACTCCAGATTAAGATCTTCCCTTTTGCATCATCTTGTTTTGCAAGCTCTTGTCGCACACACAATGTGTAATCCATTCTAAGTCCAATAGCATCTCAATTTCCTCTCTGTGGTCAGAGCTACATTTCTATTTGCCATTTTAACGATAACCTTCTACGTCCTAGTTCTTTGTACATTTCATATTGTTGATTTGGGGCATTTTCTCCAATTAAAGATGTTTTTGGATTTGAATGCTGCCCTCCATAGTGTTTGCAATTCATTAACAACAGCAGATGAAATGTATCTTCAACTTGGTCAGTAACAACAATATGCAGAGACTGCCCCATCACTAAATCCTTCAAAATGCAATTTCTGCACCTTGCTTGAAAATTACATGTAGATAATCTTTGAGTGTGATTTTTCATCTAATTTCATGCCTACTCTGGTAAATTCAGACACTTTCAACTCTTTTAATTCAAGAGATTGCTGTATATTACAATGCCAACAGCCTCTCTGAAGTGCTGATATCCCCCCTTATTGATTATTCTTTATCTAACACCATAGTTATCCTGTCAAGGAGAAAACTGACATGGTTTTCTACCATTTGGTCTGAATACAAAACTTTGATCTCTTTACCCCACCTGCAACGGTCTGTATTCCCTATAAGAGTATAATTAATTTCATAATTGATTTGGGTTTGGGGTTTTTTCTGGAACCAAATCAGACTCAGCAATGTATAATTCTACCAACCCTGCTTTTCTGGCCTTTTTAATATGAGTAACATATTTGCTTTCTCCAGTCCTCTGAGACCTTCCTACTATTCCATGAAATCCCAGTGCTAATCGCTAACAGTTCAGACACTGAATCAGTTTGCTCCCTCAGCACTCTAGGGGGTTTTCATCACAATCTGCCAACTTGAGTATCTCTAACTTTCCCCTGATTCTTCACACCTTATTTTCTTTTATTCTCACCTTTTGATAAAAAGATAATTTTGCTACATTTCCGATTACAGAGAATGTTTTTCCTTAAACAGAAACAAACCATTTATGTGCTAATATTTCTTATGTTGTCTGTTATTAGTTTGTGTCTGATCTATAATAGCTTATTTGGCAGTGAATTATTAGAAAAAGATTAACATTGAGAGAGTGATTGCCCATTGGAATGGGCTGCCAAGGGAGGTGGTGGAGTCACCATCACTGGAGGTGTTTAGGAAGAGGCTTGATAGGGTGCTTGGTGCCATGGTTTAGTTGATTAGATGGTGTTGGATGATGGATTGGACACGATGATCTCAAAGGTCTCTTCCTACCTGGTCCATTCCATTCCATTCCTGATGTTTTCAGGGTGCCCTGTTCCAGTATCAACACATATGTGATGAGTGGATTAGATTATGACAATTTGTAACAGGACTTGAAAACTTAGCTCAGTAGAGACTTTGAAAGCCCATTAAGTAGCATCTGTGTTATCTCTTTGGCTTATTTATTAACTGAAAATTTCACACTTTCTTCTCTTCTCATCTTTTGATGAAAAATAATTTTGCTAAATTTCTGATTACAGAAAATGTTTTTTCTTAAACAGAAACAAAACATTTACATGCTAATATTTTTAAATTTTGGTTGTTATTAATTTGTATCTGATCTATAATAGCTTATTTGGTAGTGAATTAACAGAAACAGAGTAACATTCCTGATATTTTCAGGATGCCCAGTTTCAGTATTAACACATATGTGATGAGTGGATTAGATTATGACAATTTGTAACAGGACAATTTGTAACAGGACTTGAAAACTTAGCTCAATAGAGATGTTGAAAGCCCATTAAGTAGCATCTCTTTTATCACTTTGGCTTATCTGTTATGAATATACTGGGGGTTCTGTGATTTGTGTTAAAGGTAGAGAATTCAGAGTGCACTGGGACTGGGGGTCAGGAGCTTGCAGGAGCCTGTTTTGAGGACAAAGGGGGAGCTGCATATTTCACAGACTTAAACAGAGACTGTGTGTGGCTAATTGGAGACACCAAGGCCGAAGAGAAGAACTGAGAATTGGTTGTCTTTAGATAAGAAGCCTGGGCAACTGAGCATGCGTGCAAGTGGATACTTTGACCCTTACCACACAGAATGTAGGGAGAAGGGATTTGATCACCTATCCTAAGACTCATTATCATATGCCTGCCTTCTATTTAGCATAAGTTTGTTTATGTAGATGATGTAACTATTTAAGATGAAGAAAGCTATTGTAAAGCTGCTGTGGAGGTGGAGTTTTGTCCCCTCTCAAGCCCAGTGTGCTGCTTTGCTTGCCTTTTATTGCTTTAATTGCCTTTTATTACCTTTTAAGATCTTTTAGTGCCAATAAAACTTACCAAAAAAATTTTACCCAGAGTCATCTATAACATGTCTATTAACAGAAAATTTCACCAAACCCATCAGAATACCAAGGAACTGTGCATCAGGTTACACTTTTTCTCTTTAGTCTGATTGTGTATTCTTGGTTGTGGATAGTAAATTGGTAATATGGGGGAAGGGGTTGTGTTTTGGGGTCCTGGGAGAAACATTGATGACATGCAGAATTAGAGACAAAATAATATAGACTGATAGAAGTTGGAAGGGACCTCTGCAGATTATCTGGCCCAATATGCTTGAAAAGATAAAGCTGCAATCCTTGGGGATTCAGTGTAGGTACTGAGTACCCAGTCAACATCCAGAGATGAGGGTTCTATGTTGTCATTTAGTTGCAATTACTCCTATCAGCTGCATTAACTAGCACCTTAAAACAAGACAGGAAATATGAAAAAAAGATTCAGGAAAACATTTTTTAACAGCTAATCTTTGTCATGTAGAATCATAGAATTGTTAGGGTTGGAAGGGACCTCAAGTTTCATCTAGTTCCAACCCCCCTGCCATGGACAGGGACACCTCACACTAGATCAGGTTGCTGGATCAGGCCACATCCACCTTGGCCTTGAAAAGCTCCAGGCACGAGGCTTCTCCCACATCCCTGAGCCACCTGCTCCAGTGTCTCACCACCCTGATGGTGAAGAACTTCTTCCTAGCATCCAATCTGAATCTACCCATTTCTATATGCTCAAATAACTTAGAAGTGTTAAGTCTGCCAGGGAAACTCAGTCAAAAGTAGTACTTTAAGAAACTTATTTTATCTTGTTTCTCTCTTTTTGTTCTGTTTTGGGCATATCTAGAACAGATCAAAAATTTATAACATATTAATGAATATAAGTTGTGAAATGCAGATCACTTTGGGGCAGGAATATATCCTAATGATCAATTTAGGTGATTAACAATTTTGTCATCTTGGTTGATTCAAGTGTAACCTAGGTTCTACTTAGTGAAAGTCTCCTGGAAATTTATCAGTGTAATTACAGTGAGGGAAAGACAGAAATGCTGAAGGTGGTGATAATGAGCTATCAGGAACATCTGGCAATTATTCTTAGCTTTAAAGATTTTTTAGCACTTGGATAGTATACCCCTTGCTGCTATAAAACAAAATGAACAAGTAGGCTCTAAAGATATGCTGAAAAGGGAAGCAAAAATGCAGATTCTCTTTTCACCAACTTGTTAAAAAATACTGAAGTTGTTTTAAGAGTTTCTCCCTAGATACATATGAGTTAAACATAGGCCTTGATGTAAATGAGATTCCCTAGAGTCATCCTCATTAACAGCACTAGACAGGCCGAGGTATTTCAGGTTATCAACATGCAGAGAAACTCTTCAATTGGTGAACAATATGCTGAATCATGACTTTTTGCTATGTAGTTTTCATCAGATGCAATACAATAGGAAAGGCTACGGTTAACAGGAAAGACTATACTGACCAGTGTTATGTTATGCTGATGATCTGCTGCTTTGCTTTCTTAACTGCTCTCCTGATATCCTTTGATAATTTTAGCAAAACAGTTCATAAAGAAAACATCATCATTTTAAACATTTTTTTTTAGTCATGATGCTTATTTTCTCTCAACAATGAACCTCTGTAAGTTTTCTTAGTCTATCTTAGGTCTGAATTTGTCAAAGGAAAATAATTCTCAGCTCACAAAAAGTTAAATCAGATTGGGACTGAAAGAGTTTCTTGAAAGGCTTTCTTCACCACGAGGGTGGTGAGACACTGGAACAAGTCACCCAGGGTGGTGGTAGAAGCCTAATCCCTGGAGGTTTGTAAGGACAAGCTGGATGTGGCTCTGAGCAATCTGATGTATTGTGAGGTGTCCCTCCCCAAGGCAGGAGGGTTGGAACTAGAGGTCCTTTCCAGCCCTGACAATTCTAAGATTCTGATTTCTTTTCCTCTAAGGCCATGTGAGGAATAGTGTTCTATTTGACTCACTCAAGGCGCGTTTGATGCTTAGATTTTGGATAAGATCAGGGCAGGGTGGATGGTTTCAGAAAGTTTAGTATAATGCACCTTCCTTTAAGGAAGAACCTATGAGTTTTCTTACTATTTCTTTAACTCTGTACTATTTTACAACATTCCGCCCCCATTTCTTTCACTTTCAGGCCCATGTGCATTAATTGCCACTTGGTACACTCCCATTCAGGAGCCAGGCAAGCTATCTGAATGCTGATCCTTTTTTACTGCATTGTTTTCCATTGTCTTCATTGTGAACCAGTGTCACCGACTCTGCCAGAACTTGCTTTGCTGAGATCACGCAATCTAATTTGCTGGGGCTTCGTTCTATTATTACAGTCATTACTTCTTAGCTAGTCCACCGCACTTAGAATAACTAATTAGCTGTGCTACCTAACAATTAAGTGAAAAGCTAACCATTCCACATCACTCATGGACAATGAAACAGCTTTACATCAAGTTGGTAATTTATTGCTTGTTTATTCCCCTTGTTTGCCTTAGTGTGCTTGTTTATCTTCGTGTAGTTTGAAATTCTTTACTTTGCTGTTTACACATGATTTTGGTTTTGAATCTTTTGACACTCACAGCCTTCTTCTTTTGAAAAGATTTTTTTTTAAACTACCAGAATTTTTACAAGCAAATTTTTTTTCTGGGGCCTAATAATTATACAGCTCTCTGTGATTCTGTGCTATGTAGTTTCTCCCAGGGAATATTTCTATGTATACGTATTACAAATTTATACCATAAACAAAATTTAACCATTGCTGTATTCTTTTTCTGCTTTGATGATAAATCACCTAAGGGAAGAAAGCATTGTTATGGGTTTAAGAACCATAGAGAAAAATAGTCCTCCAGAGAGTAGAAGGGGGTGGACACAAGAACGTGTCATCTTTGTCATTTCATTCCCATCATCTTGCATCTTCCTTCCCTATATAAATGGACTTCTGTTATGGGGTGCTCCAAACCCTCTTCCCCCACCTCCATCAGCAAAGATTTGAATGGGGAAAGACAAAAGCACAAAACTTCCTTCCAAGGTGAGAAATTGCCTTCCCCTGGGGACATACCATTCTTCACTGGTATGTACCAGTGGGGGAAGTCCTCTGGGTTTGGAAATTATTAACAGGATGTTTCATCCTCAGTATACATTGGCTTGGACACATTGTCTAGAAATGCCTTAAATATACCCTCATCTTGGTCTGGCTCTCATTTTCTGCTCTCATCTTGGACTTGCTCTGCATTCATGGCAAAACTGGGGAAACCAGCACTTGAACCTGGCTTCTGCCCGGATCTGCCTGCCCTGGAATCCCACTCCTTGCCTGCCATGAAACTGCAGCTTTCTAGCACTGTTCAGACAGTGCTACCACACAAGCTTCTCCTTGTTGCAGCCATGTCTATGGACACTTTGATTCTGGCAGGTCCCTTTCCTTCAGATTTGTGCTGTGTTATGCACAAATTGGATTATAAAACCTGCATTTCTGGATCCTGCCACTGAAGAAAGACCTAGGGACAATTGCCAAATTCCTGCACTGTCCTCGTGAATACAACCTGGAGTTCACATCCTTTTCCTTAAGGTCTTGTCTCTGATTTTGTAAGTGGGGTAAAGCTATTTTATGGCTTAGCCTTTTCCATTTTCTGAATTCTCTAAATTGTACTAAAGTTGCCCATAAGCACCCTGGTAGAATTCACGACTAAGTAGAACCTGTAAATAATTTAATCAGTTTTATACATCATTTTGGGGTGGGGTTTTTGGGTGATAGGTTGGACATGATAATCTCAAAGGTCTTTTCCAACCTGACTAATTCTGTATTTCTGTATGAAGGATGGGTATTCACTTGTCACAGTGTCCCTTTCTTAGTGATTCTTTCTGTAGAGAAGTGTGACTGAGATTTCCAAGCCAACCTGAACTTTTTTTTTAACTCTGCATTTGCCACCAGGAAACATAACCACAATGGAGAAGATGCAGTCTTTTTCTGCCTGTTCTTTATGAAATTTGTCTTGTGATTCATAAGAAGTGATTCTCACTTTCCAACCTGCCCCTCTTCCTGAGGGCTTCCTGTTCAGAGTTGATTGATAAGTGAATGCATTTTCCAGAGATGCGTTATTGCTTTTCTTCCTCCTTTCCTTCCTTATTTCTGAAAAGAAGCAGTGAGGGGAAAGAAATGATCTGCAAATGAGGCACAAAAGCCGAGATTTATTGAACAATGAGAGCAGACTCAAAGTGCCTGGAAAAAACACAGTGTAATTAGCATAACATCATAAGGCTAAACAGCTCCTTCTTCACCACCACCATTTTTGCACCCATCCCAGAGCCAGGGGCAAGACCCTCACTAGCCAAGAACCATACAGAGGAGCTCAGCCACAGTAAGGAGGCCCAGCCAGCACCTGTGGATGATACTGAAGGAGTCATCAATCATTACCCTACCTAGCCGGGGGCCACCAGGCCCCCCGGCCTTTGTTGTCACCACCACCATCACCCAGTGTGCACCATGAGGACTCACCAGTGATGAGAGGAGGATCCCTCAGCCCAGATGGGCTCAGCTTGGGGCTTCTGCCTTTCCTGGGTGAGGTTAAATAGGGAGTGGGTGGGGAGGGCAAAGTGGCCACACCTGGGATGGGAGGAGACTCCAACAGAGCCCAGGTGCTCTGGGATTTAAGGGGAAAAAGGGGGCAGGTGAGGGACTTTTAGGGTGTCAGGTAATGATAGGACATGGGGGAATGGAAAAGAAAAATATGAATGGGTAGATTCAGATTGGATGTTTGGAAGAAATTCTTCACACTGAGGGTGGTGAGATACTGGAACAGGTTGCCCAGGGAGGTGGAAGAAGCCTCATCCCTGGAGGTTTAGAAGGCCAGGCTGCATGTGGCTCTGAGCAACCTGATCTAGTGTGAGGTGTCCCTGCCCATGGCAGGGGGTTGGAACTGGATGATCCTTGACGTCCTTTCCAACCC
This sequence comes from Picus viridis, assembly GCA_033816785.1. Taxonomy (NCBI): domain Eukaryota; kingdom Metazoa; phylum Chordata; class Aves; order Piciformes; family Picidae; genus Picus; species Picus viridis. The sequence goes on along the minus strand of CM066570.1, from coordinate 26,406,174 downwards.
TAATAATTCTACGATTCTAACATCATTGGAGTCATTGAAGTCTAATCACAGGTTTGATTCATTTTTTTACAAGGTTGCTTTTTTTTTTTTTAAAGTCACTTGATCAGATATTCATAGAATCTTTTTTTTTTTTTTTTTTTTTTCCTGATAAACCCCCCCAGTGACTTTAAGGAAATGATGATTTAAAGAAATATATTAAAATGAGGATAGTTAAGAGCAAAATATCCCACCTATTTTCTCAAAAAATAGAGCATTATACTGAAAATTACTGTATCACAGAGAATACTTGTCTTGATGGTGAGCCCTGCAAGGTAAAACCACTCAGAAATACTTTTAAAGTCTTTATTATTAAGAATGATTTTGTATGAGATGTGACATGCACACTTCACAGGTTTGAAAGTTTGATTCACATAGAGATCAAATGCAGCTACCCCTACATCATTACACCAGTTTCTGTTTTCAAGAGTAGCAATAGCAACTAAATGTCTCTGTGGCTAATGCAATAGGCAACGTTAATTCCCCTGTAATTTTCCTCTCTTTGGTATGGATGTTTCAGTGACTTTTTACCATTGTATTCCCGGTGGAGCACGTACATTTCTTTATTGATAGAGTGCACAAGATATTCAAAAGAACTATTGACTGTGTATAGGCATAACTCTTATTTAAAGAGGGAATTTGATTATCCTATTCATCTTAAGTCACTGCCATTCTGTGCTGGAAGCTGGAAGCAAGTCCTGCTGGAGAGCTCATTTACACATACACCTCAGGTGCATAAACTCAGTCTGCAGGCATCAATTTATCTTCAGAGAAACTTTGTTCTGCAGGCACTAGTCTGCCAAAGCCCTTTGTTTTGTGATGTAGCACACAAGAGAAGCTACTTCTGAGAGATGGGAAAGAAAGTAAGAAGAATGTATCTTGGCTTAGGTTAATCAAAACTCCCTCCCTTCATCTCTGACAGAAAATCATCTGAATGAAAGGTTGTTCTGAAAGGTGGACAAAAGGATTTTGAATGTTAGAAGCCTACTGCCTCTGGTAGAGTTCTCTGTAAAGATTCCTGTGTGTAGAAAGCAGACTTATTTTTATCCTCATCTCTTTATTCTGTCCATTCTTTTAAATAAAAAGGGAAGTGTAAAACCATAGCTTAACAAGTATTTGGCCCTTGCTGGTTAATTTCAAAGTAGCCTTTTTTGAAATGAAACAGCAAAACAACAACCAAAACCCAAACCCAACCAACCAACTAACCAGCCAAAAAGCCCCAGAAATATTGCAAAGCATGAAGAGATTTACTTTGTGTTTTATTAAGAAGTCAATAAATGTACTTGCTATTTATACATGAGAAAATCTGTTTTAATTATAACTGCCACAAGTGAAATTGTGAAGAATAGACAGAATAATAATTATTACTGCTGCAGCTGTGGTTTCTTCATACCATTAAATATTATTATGTTTCTGGATGAAATTTTGGTAAGTCAACATTGCAAAGAAACACATTTGTGTTTAATGATTAATGTCTTTATAACTGAGATTCACTGGTGGTGAATGGTGCCACATCCAGCTGGTGGCCTGTCACTAGTGGTGTGCCCCAAGGATCAGTGCTGGGCCCCATGCTTTTCAACATCTTTATTGATGATCTGGATGAGGGCATTGAGTCCATCATCAGTAAATTTGCAGATGACACCAAGCTGGGGGCAGGAGTTGATCTGCTGGAGGGCAGAGAGGCTTTGCAGAGAGACCTCGACAGGCTGGACAGATGGGCAGAGTCCAATGGCATGAGATTTAACACATCCAAGTGCCGGGTTCTGCACATTGGCCATAACAACCCCAGGCAGCGCTACAGGCTGGGGTCAGAGTGGCTGGAGAGGGACCTGGGGGTACTGGTTGATGGGAAGCTGAACATGAGCCAGCAGTGTGCCCAGGCAGCCAAGAGGGCCAACCGCATCCTGGCCTGCATTAGGAATAGTATGGCCAGCAGGAGCAGGGAGGTCATTGTGCCCCTGTACTCTGCTTTGGTTAGGCCGCACCTTGAGTACTGTGTCCAGTTCTGGGCCCCTCAGTTTAAGAAGGACACTGAGACACTTGAACGTGTCCAGAGAAGGGCAACAAGGCTGGTGAGAGGCCTTGAGCACAAGCCCTATGAGGAGAGGCTGAGGGAGCTGGGGCTGTTTAGCCTGGAGAAGAGGAGGCTCAGGGGCGACCTCATTGCTCTCTACAACTACCTGAAGGGTGGTTGTAGCCAGGAAAGGGTTGGCCTCTTCTCCCTAGCAACCAGCACCAGAACAAGGGGACACAGTCTCAAGCTGCAACAGGGGAAGTTTAGGCTGGAGGTGAGGAGAAAGTTCTTTACCGAGAGAGTGATTCGTCATTGGAATGGGCTGCCCGGGGAGGTGGTTGAGTCTCCGTCCCTGGAGGCGTTCAGGAGGGGACTGGATGTGGCACTTGGTGCCATGGTCTAGTTGTGAGGTTATGGTTACAGGTTGGACTCGATGATCTTCAAGGTCTCTTCCAACCTTGGTAATTCTATTCTATTCTATTCTATTCTATTCTATTCTATTCTATTCTATTCTATTCTATTCTATTCTATTCTATTCTATTCTATTCTATTCTATTTTGTATCCCTTTCCTTTCCTTGCAGTGTTAATATCAGGCAATCTTTGTGACTTATGAACAGTGAAATGTTATGTTGTTGTCAAAGGAAAATAAATACTGTAAAAGAGAAGCAACTCACATCTGCAAGGACACCCAAGAACACCCCAAAAATGCCCTTTCCTTTCTAGTCTGTAGAAGTAACTATATACCAATACTTTCTCACTGACCTCATAAAAGGAATGACAAGGAGAAGTATTCAGAAAGAGAAAGAGAAGCTGGAACTACGAATAAGCACATACATAGTAATTATTAGCTAAGGAAAGACAAATTAGTGTTCTCAGAAGACATTTATCAAGAGAAAGAGATGACCTGCTGTTCACATTTCAGTGATATTAGTATCAGCTGTTCTTGAGAGACTGAAGAAGTACATCCCAACAGAGCAGACAGAAAGCACAGATTTTTACCTACTGAAAGACAGGACTAAATATTCTTTTGGAAAAACCAAAACACAACCTATTTTGTCAGACACAATTTGTGCTACAGGCAGCTGCTTATTTAAAAACCTGACTAAAGAATCACCAAGAACTTCAATAAAAATGAAGAAAATGTAGATATGCTGACAGGCAACACATGCACTCATTGCAATGCCTTGTTTGGTAGTTTTTATTATGCAACCTTGTTCATATACATTCCTGACACAAGCAGCATGCAGCAGCTGAAATTGATATGATTTTTTTCATTGTGTGTCCTAAATGAATACCTAAGTAGATACCAGCATTGGCTGTTGTGGAAATTCAATAAAATATGTTACCTTGGGTTCAATAATGTCAGCAGCTCAGCTGGAGACTGTGTTAGTTTTACAACACGGTATCTGGCTAATATTAACAGTAGCATAACTTTTTTCCAAGTTTGGCTGGGACAGATGGGGTTAACCAACTTGCTTTAATGTCACAGAGTGACACTGAATGAAGAGCACAGCACGTCTCCCCTGACTGCAGTGAGTTTGGCCCACTTTACCATATCTACAAGTCCAGGGAACCACTTGTGATGGTTACTTCCAGCTACATTTGGTGAAAAACACTAGCAAAGAATAGCTGTTCTGTGGGTGTATTGTACATGCATTGCATACTGATATTTTTGTAACAATTTTCCACTTTTCCCTTAGCAGTTACTCTTATGATTCAGGTTCACTTTGCCTTTGAGTCTCTTGGTTACATTTTGCTTTCATTCTGCCCTTAGCAGGTCACAAAGCCTTTGTTTTCCTTTAGGCAAACTACAAATAGAGGGAAGAGAGTTACACTCCTGTACCTGTTATGTACCAAGGTCTTTACGTGTAGGATTGACATGCAGCAGGGATAAGAAACCAGTTTCAGCCACTCTAAATTTCACCCAGGTTCAAGTATACACCTCATTACTGGTGTTGACCTTTTAGGCATGAGTTCCTCAAGTATCAGACCTTTAGCCTTTAGCTATTCATGGACTGATCTCATTAATTTCTACCTCTATGCTTTATGCCTGGTAACAGGAACTTGACACAGCAACCTCACTCAGGAAGCTTTTTCTTTTCTACTTTGTATGTTCATACCTTTTTCACATTAAACCAAACTTAAACTCTAAATCCACACCACAGTCAAGGTGTGTGATCTTCTTTTGGCTGAGTAATGCAAGGCCTCTCTGCTTTTGACCTTTATATTCACTTTAATCCTTATCAATTATATTTAGTCTTAGTAGGATGAGGACTGAACAGAGCCTGCAAACATTTGCTAGGGTGATGTTAACTTTCATATTCTTCCTTCACATCCCAGGTTATTTAACAGGGCTAACTAATCCAGATAACATACTCACAATGATGTCTGTAATTTTATCATCTAGCATGAGATGCAGCATTGCATAGCCAAGAAAGCAGTGGATCTGAAAAATAATCCATGTTCTTTACTCCTGGGAAAAGTTAGCTTCTCTTCTGGTTGTGTCTCCCCTAGTTCATGTGCTAATGTCTGGTGTTCAGTTTAGGTGCTTTTCACAGATCCATCTTAGAGCTAGGCCAGAGCTAGATAACAACTATATGTTTATAATATGGCTAACCTGATTACAATCAGAAATGAGGTGAGGCTGAGGTCACTCTAATAAACCAAATCTGCATATCCATGCTGCCCTTGCAAGGAATTTGCACTCTGCCTTTACTTATATATCACAAAATTAAAGAATGTTAGGGCTTGGAAGGGACCTCCAGAGATCATCGAATCCAATTCCCCCTGCCAACAGCATGATCACCTAAAGTAGTCCACACAGGAACGTATTATATATTTTTATATATATATATATATATATATATTTGTTTCCTTACTTTGTCCTTAAAAAAAGGATGTTTTCATTTCCTTAAACCAGGAAATTTTCATTTAGGTTTTTGCAAATATCGGTAAATATATCTTGTAAGGTGTGATATCATGATGGAATATATGGTTTTTAAAAAAGAGTGATTTGGAAATGACAATGATCCTAAACATAAATAAAGCATATGACTATATAAAAGAAAACATACAGGAAAGGTTTAAAGAATATGAAGTGTCAGATGCAATAGTTTCACAGAGAAAGAATGGATAAAACTCTAAGTAACATATTCTCATTTGGCTAGGTGTCTCAGCTGATATTAAGTGTCATCCTTTCAACAAAATCAATGAAGCTGGGTTAATCTGCATCCTTTCAGTTGAATGGAACTATACTAGTTTGTACCAGCTGGGATACCAGGCTGCTCCAGCAATGGCTTGTCCTTGGTTTTAGTCATTTACGGTCAGCAGATCTGCTTCAAGTTATGGTCATTCCAAGAAAGATGTTAACTCCTTTATGAAAAGAAGGCCAGAATTGTTTATGATGGAGAGACACATCAAAGTGCTCCGTGGCAGATAGCCTTTACAGAAGGATTTGCATGTGTAACTGAAAGCTAGGGATGTTAGAATGATGAAAATAACTCGAGGTAATGAACGCATAGCAAAAGTGGAGTAATATGAAATGACAGTGGAAATATGGATGGAAGAGGCCAAGTGAGTATCTGCCAGAAAACACATTTTATAATTCCAGGATTTCTGGGAAGCTAATACTGTTCAGTTGATGTGCTCACAAATGGACTGTAATTACTCTTCAGTAAGCAGAATGTAGAGAAAATGTCAGAAGGGACCACAGTGATGCATGCTCTTTCAGCACGAACTTTCATTATTTATTCCTTTTTTAAGTTTCTTAAAAATTAGTCATATTCTAGGGAATCTTATAATGTGACAGGAGCATTAGATTCAATTAATCAGGATTTGCATGTGTCTATATAGCATTTCATCTGTTGAAACCTAGGAACTGATTGTTTTTGCAACAGCACTGAGAATCCAATCTATCTCCTGGCTTGGCAGGCCTCTCACTGTAGCTCTCAGCAGGGGAAGTCGCTGAGCATGTTTTCATAGAAGTTACTCCTATTATTGGACCTTAGACTTCCCCTAGGGAGTTATTCACAGCATAATTAGTTTCTGAAACAAGAAGTGGTTTGGGTTGTTTTCATAGCAAACTTCAGTCTGGTGATTGATAGGAATATGAGATTTTGAGGAAAGCTTTAATTATGAGGGGAAAAAAATAACACGAGAGAAGGCTTTGAGCCATGTCTGTGCTTACTTTGTTCTAAAAAATGTCCTAAATTCTGCCTGCATTTCTTTCCTTTGGTTTAGACCCAGATTAGAAGTGTAAATAATATACCATTAGCATCCAGACCTCTGAGGCCTGATTTTAAGCTAAAGTGTGTTTTTCTCCATTTCTTCTCATCCTTGTTCACATTCAAATGTTTTCAGTCAAGCATCTATGAAAGCAATCTTGTACTTGATTACAAATGCTGGTTTATACATTTGCAAAGAGCCTCCCTTGTACACCTACTTTCTGTTTATCAATAGGGTTTGTTACACAATAAAGAAAAGATTTTAATTGGAATACTGTTCTCCTAATTATTTGATGACTAGGTGCAAACTTTGAACCTTTGAGTTGTATGCCAAGGATAATACTAGGTTAAATGCAAAGTACTGTTCTGTTAGTCCTCATTGAACATAAGTGAAGGGCTGGCTGAATTATATTTTCTGTTTCTTGTAGTGGCTTGCTCGATTGCTAGGAGTTAGAAAAATGTAACTCCTACATCTCTTGTTGAGAGACATAACACCCAAGGCTTTTTGTAAATGGAACAATAGGACTTCAAGGATAGTGAAACATTTAGTTACTGTTTACTGTGGGAAATGTTGCAGACTTCGAAGAAAGGTTATTTGTTTTATAGCAATAAGCACCCTAGAGCTAACAGTTACTTCTCTTCTTTTTGTCCTTTTGAAATAACAGCTAAATATTAAGAGAGAATATGTGCAGAGAAATCTCAGCAATTATAACCAAGATGCCTAGGTAGGCATAGGCTGTGGTATGAACTGCTAGACTTTGACTTTCTGTTACAACATCATTGCAGGAGTCAGAATGGGACCTCCACCATCATAATATTTGTTCAAATAAGTGTGGCCTGATCAGAAAGCAGGGGAACATGCTCCACCCTCAGCAGGTTTGCTGACAACACCAAGCTGTGTGGTGCAGCTGACAGGCTGCAGGGAAGGGATCCGCTCAGAGGAACCTTGACAGGCTGGAGAGCTGGGCCCATGACAGACTCATGAAGTTCAACAAGACCTAGTGCAAGGTCCTGCATCTGTGCTGGGGCAATCCCAAGCACTGATATAGGCTGGGCAGGGACTGGCTTGAGAGCAGCCCTGAAGAAAAGGACTTAGAGGTGCTGGTGGATGAGAAGCTCATCGTGAGCCATCAGTGTGCACTTGTAGCCCAGAAAGCCAATCACATCCTGGGCTGCATCAAGAGAAGCATAGCCAGAAGGTCGAGGGAGGTGATTCTCCCCCTCTACTCTGCTCTGGTGAGACCCCACCTGGAGTACTGTGTCCAGTTCTGGAGCCCCTAATACAAGAAGGATCTGGAGGTGCTGGAATGTGACCAGAGAAGGGGCATGATCAGAGGGCTGGAGCTGCCCTGCTATAAGGACAGACTGAGGGAGTTGGGGCTACTCAGTCTGGAGAAGACAAGCCTCTGAGGAGACCTTCTTGTGGCCTTCCAATATCTGAAGGGGGCTACAAGAAAGATGGGGAGGGACTTTTTAGGGCATCAGATAGTGATAGGACTAGGGGGAATGGAAAAAAAGTAGAAATGGTTAGATTCAGATTGGATGTTAGGAAGAAGTTCTGCACTTTGAGGGTGGTGATACGCTGGAACAGGTTGCCCAGGGAGGTGGTAGAAGCCCCATCCCTGGAGGTTTATAAGGCCTGGTTGAATGTGGCTGTGAGCAACCTGACGTAGTGTGAGGTGTCCCTGCCCATGGCAGGGGAGTTGGAAGTAGATGGTCCTTGAGGTCCCTTCCAACCCTAACAATTCTGTGATTCTATGTGTTGTCTTCAGGCACAATTAGGGAAAAGGATATGTGGACCATTTCCACCCTACCTAGCCATTGGGTGAGAAACACACCGTTGTTCAAAACTGGCTTACATAAAAGCCAATTTCTCTTCTGTTAGGTAGAAAATGAGCAAGGAATGTAGTGCATTGCCACCAAAGCTAAACCTTTTAGTTTCCAACTTCTTAATACAGTGATGCAGCTCACATATTGTTCTTATCTGTTAGGCTTAATCAGACATTGAATAATTCTACTCATGAAGAGTTTAATTTGCTCCTGGAGGAGAATGATCACAATCAAAAGTGCTGTAAGTGGTATAGACTGGTCTTCAATTTTCTGCAGACAAGCCTGCCTCCACTTTGTAGGTCAGAACTGCCTTTAAATATGACAAGTTTCAAAATACCTAAAATACATGGTGACAGAAAGCATTTCTGTTGTGATCTTTAAGGGAATATGGACTAGAGAATTAGAAATGTTAAATAGTACTGGGCTTTAAAAAAACCAGCTTTTGCACCAGATTTTGACTTCCACTTGCAATTAGGTTGTTGTATGCAGGAATACATGGAGAAAGACTTCTGCTTCTGAAGCAAAGCATTGCTCCCTGCCATAATATCCTGGCTGTCCATAGGACAGACCAGGTGGTGTAAAGACCCTTTGGCAGTAGCAATGGGTTTGTCAAGCCCTTAGAATTCCATCCCAGTCTTTCATCATTCTTCTGTTAATACATATCAAAGATACAGGTCAAGTTTTTATTTTTGCCTTAATTTTTGATCACATCAAAGAAAACTCAATTAATTATGACCTGAGAATTTGCCTTAACATATCAGACCTCAGGACAGAATCTTGCTGAAGCTGTATCTGTACCTCCTTCTTGTTTGTGCCACATGCCAAGCTAACATTTGGCCAAAGAGGCCCAGTACAAAGCAGTTTTGTGCAGCTGATATCAATGCAAGAGCAGAAATTGGCTGAGTCCTGCATTAAAGTGATTTCCCACTTTGAGGCACATCAAAGGAAGAATGTTAATTCTCTAAGATAAGGCAGGATGTTTAGGTGATTTGTTGGTGCTGTTTTCAAGTAAGGTGATTTAATGAGAGTAGACAGAAGGAAAATTGGTTTATGATTGTGTCTGTGGAAAGGGATGAATGAAAGGGTTTGCACCAAGACATCTTCCCTAAAGATGTGACACTGTATCTGAATATTAGAAAACAGAGATTGAAATACCAAACTGAACATATTTTCACTGAAAAGCAAGATGATATTTCCTCTCCCTTGTGATGAGAAGTGATTATTGTAGTAGGCACTCAGACTGTGCACATAAAGGTTTTGCCCTGTAGGGGAAGGGGAAAGGAAAGGGGAAAGAGAAAGGGAGGAAGAAGAGGTGAGGAGATGGGGCCCGAACCACCTCCCTGGACAACCCATTCCAGGGCATGAAGCCATGAATTCTCATGGTGAAGAGCTTCCTCCTCACGTCCAGCCTGAATCTCCCCACCTCCAGCTTCATTTCATTAAAGACTACTTTTCGACGAGGATGGGATTCGAACCCACGCGTGCAGAGCACAATGGATTAGCAGTCCATCGCCTTAACCACTCGGCCACCTCGTCACAGTAGGCACCATTGCCTGTCCACTGCAGGCTTGAAGCCACGACCCTGAGATTAAGAGTCTCATGCTCCACTGATTAAGCTGACTGACTATTGGCCACTTAAAAAATCAAAATAAACAACATCTCCCAGCTGTACTCTGAAAGAGCTTTACATTCCTCTGATATGCACTTAGCAGAAGCCAAATGAATATAACTCCACAAGAACAATAAAAAGAACGTAGAAAAGAAGGAGTAGGAGATGGCCCCGAAGGTGTTGCTTGATGGAAAAGAATGTGCTGAGTGTGTAGAACAGCACAAATGCATCCACAAGTAGGGATTTCTGTGCTTTCAGGGCCCTCCAGGAGTAGCCAACTAGATAATCAGTGGCAGGTGACAGCCCAACAGGACTCCAAATCTTTATCTGATGCCTGCTGTTCAGCAAAAGTTGATGAATTTGAGATATTTTAAGTGAAATATTTAGGGCCTTGGAATTTTTCATTTTCCAAGAAAACTTAATTTCTGCTAGAAAAATTCAACTGCCTGCATGTTCAGTACTTTTTCAAGCCAATAGGACTATATAATCTTGTCTTGGTCCGGAGAGGGAATGAGACTCAGTTCTTTTGAATATTCCTGTGTTGTGAAATTAGAGACACAAACGAGGCCAAAATATCAACAGCTAGACTATTTATTACATAAATAAAGTGGATGGATCAGAAGGGGAGAGAGAGAAAATAGAGAGGGAGAGAGAGAAGAGGGAGAGAGAGAAGAGAGAGAGAAGAGGAAAGGAATTATATTACCACACCCCTCACTCCCCCACCCCCAAGACAGTTTGAGTCTGTGGAGGAAAGGTGCTACAGGAGATGTTGGGTCTGTAGAGGAAGGGTGCTGAGGCTTTGTCTGTAGAAGAGATGTGGTCCTCTGAGCAGCCTCTTCAGCTCCATGAGTTGCAGCAGGTGGGACTTAGGACACGGAGAGAGGGTTCAGTCTGCTTCTTTCAGGCTCCATGGCCTCTTTGGAGCAGCATCGTCCCGGGCTTTTCCTTCTCTTGTGCTTTCCTTCTCAGCGGCATTGTCCTTCTCCCGTGTTTTTCTTCATCTGTGTTCTGTGTTTTTGGTTCCGTGTTTTTCTTCTTCTGAGCCAGTAGTTGCTCAAGTCTTTTATACAGTTTTTTAGTCCTTAGGTATGTGTCCAAGTATTGTCCCTCAGGAAACCAGGGGCCAGATGGTGAATCCATTGTCTCACCATCCTCCCTTTCCAGGGTACTTGATGGGTGGAGATTATCTTGTCTTATGCATATTCCCGAAGGTGGCCTCGGTAGTTGATTTTATCTTTGTTGAGTCACATCAGGAGAGACAAGCTTTTAGTCTCTCACAAATCTGAATTTAATTAAGTGTCATTTAAAATGCAGGGGGAGGGTGTTTGCCTTTTTGTTTTAAAATCAGTATTCTCTTACTGTATCTATCCTTTCATTGCTCATTACAGTACATTAGAGGTTTGAAGGGATCTCCAAAGATCATCCAATCCAACATCCCTGCCAAAGCAGGATCACTCAGGGTAGTCTGAACAGGAATGCATCCCGGTGGGTTTTGAAAGTCTCTGGAGAAGGAGACTCCACAACCTCTCTGGGCAGCCTGTTCTAGGGCTCCATCACCCTCACTGTAAAGAAATTTCTCTTCGTGTTGAGGTGAAATCTTCTATGTTCAAGCTTGAACCTGTTGCTTCTTGTCTTATTAGTGCACACCACCAAAAAGAGATTGGCTCCTTCCACTTGACACCCACCCCTCAGATATTTATAGACATTGATCAGATCCCCTCTCAGTCTTTTCTGCACTAAACAGCCCCAGGGATCTCAGTCTCTCTTCATAGGAGAATTGCCTAAATTGGTTTGCACACACTAGAAAATGCTTCGATTTGATAATAAAGAATTAGTAACCACTCCCTGAAATCCATCCCTCTGCAAGCATATTTTGTGATTAGAAACTTGATTTCCATCCCTCTAACATTCAAAGTAAAATAATTGTATTGTCACAAAAGAAAATACTCTAATGGATGTTTCTGCAGATACACTTTACAATTAGACAAAAAAAGAGGAAATCCTCTATTTGTGTGCATTGTAGACAAATATGTAGGAAGATTTTGAAACTCTTAGTAGCAGACTGATGGAGAAGTGTTTTTTAACCTGAACAGAGTACTGACACATGGAATAAAATAACAATCATAGTATGTGAAATCTCAGAAATAACTCCATAATGTAAGTGAACTTCATTGTAGTATCTGAATACAAATCGTACCATACCTCTCAAAGATATAAATTCAGCGACATTCAACAATGTGGTTCCATACTGCTGTGTCATTGCAACTACATTCACAGCTAAACCCCTACAATTTCTGTTCAAAACATTTCAGGCGGAGCTTTGATACACTTTCCCTGCAGCAGAGAGAAGAAATGAGCAGGGATCTAACAGTGCAGATCCTGACTGCCTAGCTTCAGCTGCTGTTGAAGAGTGTGTGTGTCTTAACACACTGGACATGGGGTCCAGGAGACACTTCTTCCCTTCTTCTGACTGCACTGTGAGGGCCCTGACCTCTGTCAGAAAGCCACCTCAAACTGCTGCAATAAGATTTGACAGTGTTAATCTGTCACAGCCAGGAGCTTGTTTTCACTTTCACAATAGCTCAGCTGTCCAACAATTCCAAGAGATTGAGCCTAAAGCTCTCTACCCCAGTCACCGGCAGAGTAATCACAAGGATGCATCTTTTCTTATCATTCTGAGTCTAAAGAACTAACTTTTTCTCTTGGTGAAGTAGCTTACACATTTTTAAATATGAATACATCTGAGCAGAACAATATACCAGACATACAAACTTGCTTTTATTCTCTTTTAAGACAACCTGTCAGCAAGTTCACGAAAGGTTTGTGTGTCTATGGATCAGCAGTTTCCATCAACAAAGCTCACCTATACCTCTTTGTGAATTATCTGCAGTTCTCTTCGAGGTCAAAGGGTTTAAATGTGCTTCTTGTGTTAGAACCAGGTGTCACCAGACTGTTCTTCTGAAGTTATGATTTCTTATTTTGTTTCACACTAAGCATTTTTCTGCTCAAATGGACTTTATCACCTAGGTACAACGTGTGTAAGAATGCGATTTCATTTACATCTCTGCAATAGTTTTAGGCTATGCCTTTAAAATTTTGTTACAGATTTCAAGCAGAAAAGTAGAGAAATAAATCACTATAGGGTGTAAAAAGGAAACCCAAAGATAATTCTAAACAATTTCATTGGAGAAAGATCTGCTATAAGATTGGATGCACCAAAACAATATTCTCTCTTCTGATCTCTTCTCTGCTCACTTCATGCTCTGAAGGGAGACTAATCTGCTTCTGCTTGACCTTGGCTGCATTGTTTTAGTGAAATCTAACTGCTACTTTTTCCTCTGCTCCTTTCTCCCTTTTGAACAGGGGGTGGGGGGTCAGGGAGAGAGATTCCCTGGTGTTCTTGACCAGGGGGACTCTCATGTTGCTTGTTAATTGTAAATATCTGTAAACGTTGTAAATGTTGTTTATTTTGTACATATTCATTGCATTCCATTGTAGATTGTAGTTTTGCCTGTAAATGCAGCTTTCATTTGCTTCCAACTGAGCTGATCTGGCAAAGTTAATGGGGGTGGTGGTGGAATTTCAAACCCCCATATCTCCAAGAATAAAGTTGATTTCAGAATGACCCTTATTGCAGCCATGATAGAAATCCATGAAAATAATTTCTTGTTCTTCAACTTAAAATGTGACTGAACTGGAATACTTACTCTATCCTTTTCAGAACACATTGCTCAAAGGATTGTTTCTGGGTGAACAAAAACACAGTTTTAGTAAGCATGGTTGCAATGCCATTGATTTAAACCAGTCGCTTCCTCATTCATCTCTGTGATGTATTCTCCAAGAGGCAAGAATTAAAGCAAAAGGCTTTGATTTTCTGGCAAACACCATTTTGTATACATCTGTATTTTTGAGACTCCTAACTGAATGAACATTCAGTCTTAAAGAATTATGTGTGCTGAAATATAATCCAGTAATTAAAGATCCACTGAACTTGTAGTAGTTTTAAGCTATGCCTTTAAATTTTTTTCACAGACCTTGAGCAGAAAAGTAATAAAATGTAAATAAATCACTATTGGGTGTGAAAAGGAAAAGAAAGATAATTCTAAACAGTTTCATTGGAGAGATATCTGCCATAAAATTGGTTCTACCAAAACAATTCCTTCTTCTCGTCTCTTCTGCTCTTGCTTCTTGGCTCTGGAGAGATACTGACTTGCTTCTACTTGACCTTGGCTGCATTGCTTTGGTTAAGTCTAACAGCAACTATCTCTGCTCTCTCGCTCTCCCTTCTTTGGCCAGGGGGTGTGAGTGGGCAGGGAAGTTGTGCTGTTTGTTAATTGTAAATACCTTTAAATATCTTAGATACCTGTAAATATTGTAAATCCTGTGTATTTTGTACATATTCATTGCATTCCACTGTAGATTGCAGTTTTGCCTGTAAATACAACTTTCATTTGCTTCCAGCTGAGCTGGTCTGGCAGAGCTAATGCTGGCAGGGGGGAGGAATTTCAACTCACTATCGAACTGAAGAAAAATTTAGATTGATCCTTCTCCTGTAAGCTATCAGGGTCATATATAGTACACAGTGATCATGAAGACAGTGTTTCATTAGGAGAATCAGGATGAGAGTCAATCTCTTCATCTTTATCAGATTTCTTGCATTAAGTTTTGAAGCCACAGATATTGGCATAATTCCTTTGTGTTTTTTTTCATGACAATGAATACACATATATTTTTGGCTAAAAAGCTTGAATTTTCATTAAACATTCTCCTGTCTGGATCATTTTCTCTAAGTTATTTTATTACCTTGGCTCCTTTTGGCTTCATTTGCATTCTGTATATGAAAAATGCTATATAGCCAGCTGTATGCCAGGGCTTCTAGTTCACGTGCTTGATTTCAAAGCTTTCTGGCTTGATTCTAACTTCTCATTTAAAGAAATGTCTGATTACATATTTCCCCAACTTAAGCTTATTATATATTTGTAACTTCTATGCATGTTAGCTGGGCCATATATGTGATAGTGTTAGGCTATGCCTTTAAAATTTTTTCACAGATCTTGAGCAGAAAAGTAGTAAAATACAAATAAATCACTATTGGGCATAAAAAGGAAAATAAAGATCATTCTGAACAATCCCATTGGAAGAGATAAGGAACTAAAACTAGTTGTACCAGAACAATTTCTCTTTTTTTTTTGCTTCTTTGCTCTTTGAGAAATGTTAACTGGCTTCTGCCTGACCTTGGCTGCATTGTTTTGGTTAAGTCTAACATCTCTCTGCTCCTTTATCTTTTCCCTTTTTAACAGGGGGTAAGGGGGGCAGAGAGAGAGAAGCTATTATCTTCCTCTGGTCTTTGACCAGGGAGGTTCTTGTGCTGTTCATTAATTGTAAATACCTGTACATATTGTAAATCCTGTAGATTTTGTACATATTCATTGCATTCCATTGTAGGCTGTAGTTTTGCCTGTAAACACAGCTTTCATTTTCTTCCAACTCAGCTGGTCTGGAAAATCTAGTTTTGGGGGGGGGGAATTTTCAATTCTACCACAACAACATAGTTCTCTGGTATATCCTAAAAGCTCAAAGGTAAATGTGTGTCTTAGTTTAGAGCAAGACAGAAGCTCTTCTACCTCTTCCAAAAGGGACAAAATAAAAATGCTCACACAAAGGATGGATAGGATGGGAAGTTTAAATGGAAGTGCTAATCATAACTAGCACAAAGCATATAAAATACACACAAAATCCATAGTCTGGGGTTAACACAGAACTTCTTTAAGCCAAAGCTTCACATAAGTCTCTCTTTAAACCAGGCAAACAAACCCAAACCTTCATGAGCCCTACCCTTCATACCACACCATTGTGATGCAGCAAAAAAAATGTGGCTTGCCAGCTCCAGGCCACTCCAGGACTCATTGGGAGCATTATCAAGGCTGACACCAGGCCTCCCCTACAAGAAATAACAGCCTGTGTGTCCTTCCCAGGAGGAGGGAGGGAGGGAGGGAAAAGGGAAGAAAAATGAAACTGCAGCCAGTTTTATAGGGATGCAAGACTTATGAGAATGAAATACACCTCCCAGTCCATCTCCCGGACCTCTCTAGACCTCATGGAGTCCTGTAGCTTGTGGTTCTTAAAGGCACCTAGTCTCTAAACCATCACAATATGTTCAAAAATGCTTTCAACATCAAGCCTAGTGTCTCAGCGTATTTGAAATCAGTCATGCCAAGGAAAGTCCATGTAGTTTAGTTCCAGATAACTTCGTGTCCTTAGTGAGGTGTCTTGTAGTTGTACTGACAATTGAGTGCTCTGACTATCAGCAGATGGCCCCACCTTATTTCATTAAGCCAGATGTGGGATGCCCACTTGAAGATGACTCAAAGGGTATGTTTCAGAGGATGGATGAAGGAATCCTGGAAAATGGAGCATTTTAAAAATGTTCTGTCAAAGCAATAGAAATCATCCATGTGTCCTGAAAATATAATTTATTTTGTTGTTGTGCTTTTGCTGGGTTTGTTAGATGAGAGAATTGAAGGAGACCTTGTTTTGAGACATGTTCTACTCCTTGAACACTTACAAATATGAATGTTCTCTTATTGAGGTCAGCTGAAGTTTTGCCATTCATTTCAGTGAAAGGAGATTTAAACACATATGTAACAGGCACATATTGGCCCTTTAAGAGTAAATCTTCACTGATCTGAAATTCTAATGCAATGCAGGACTTAAATGAATACATACCAGGACCGTGGCAAATTTCTCTCTGCCTTAAAGACTGACAAAATTCAGTATGCTAAAAATCAGGTTACAAGTTCAAATTATCAGCTTCACCTTGAGGCTTTCACAGCAATTGTATTATAATTGTGTTTGGTCTTAAGCAGCTGTGGCCTACATATGATGGATCCACTCTTTCTTCCATAGAACTGTGTCTGAGGTTAGCAGGAATGAAAGTCTCTATTTTTTTTTCCTTATGGAAAGCTCCTCTCTTCTTGTATTTTTCATAAAATCTGAATGTTCTAACCACTGACAAGCCCAACAAAGAGGATATACATCTAGAAAAACAAACCAACAAAGGCCTGGTGAAGTTAAGGTTGCTGTATCAATAGGTAAACAAAACCACAAAAGATGACAGAGCACCTTGCTTAAACAACTCCAAACTTCAAATGTCCTGGAACTCACAGTGGCTTTTATTCATTAATATTTCAGACAAAAAGATGGAAACTTTGGCTGTAATCCAGCCAGATGAGTGCTTTGAGTCTGTTTTGCACATCAGCTGAAAGTAATAATGTTTACAAAGGTAAAAATTGTTGTTTGCAAATTATGCACAACTCAGAACAACTAAGGTGTACTCACTGATTTTAATTGAATAGGATTTTTTTGCCCTTTAAAAATAAACAAATCAACTCTCTCAAAAAAAAGCTTGGAAACATTAATAATTTAGTTTTCCTTGTCATAGGACCATAGAATCATATAATTGTTTCAGTTAGAAATGACCTTCAAGGTCACTGAGTCCAACAATAATCTAACGCTACCAAGTTGGGTGCTAAACTATGTCCCTTAGCATCACGTCTATGTGTCTTTTAAACACCTCTAGGGATGGTGATTCAGCCACCTCCTCGGGAAGCTTATTCTAGTGTTTGATAACTCCTTCCATGAGGAATTTTCTTCTAATATCCAATCTAAACCTCCTGTGCTGCCACTTGAGGCCATTTTCTCTTGTCCTATCAAGTTGTTACTATGGAGAAGAGTTCAACAGGCACCTCATTGCAACCTTCAGGTAGTTGTGGAGAGCAATAAGGTCTCCCATCACCCTTCTTTTCTCCAGACTAAACAACCCCAGTTCCCTCAGCCACTCCTAATAAAGCCTGTTCTCCAGAGCCCTCACTAGCTTCATTGCCCTTCTCTGGACACAATTCAGCATCTCAATGTCTTTCACATTTTGAGGGCCCCAAAACTGAACACAATACTGAAGGTGTGGCCTTACTACTGCTGAGTATAGGGGGACAATCACTCATCTGGTTCTTCTTGCTACATTATTCCTGATCCAGGCCAGGATGCTGTTGGCCTTCTTGGCCACCTTGGCACACTGCTGGCTCATATTTAGCTGACTATTAATCTACACCCTCAGGTCTTTGACAAGCAGCTTTGCAGACGATGTTCCCTGAGCCTATAGCTTTGCATGGGGTTGTTGTGACTGAAGCACAAGACCCAGCATCTGTCTTTGTTGAATCTCATAGAACCACATAATCACAGAGGCTGCAAAAGACCTCTGAGATCACCAAATCCAGACTATGACCTAACACAACCACATCAGCTAAACCATCTCAATAAGTGCCACGTCCAATCTTTTCTTAAAGACCTCCAGTGATGGTGACTCCATCACCTCCCTGGGCAGTCCATGGCAGTGCCTAATCAGCCTTTCTGTGAAGAAGTGCCATGGTTTAGTCATGAGGTCTGTGGTGACAGGTTGTACTTGATGATCTTTGAGGTCTCTTCCAACATTGGTGATTCTGTGATTCTGTGAAGTGCTTCCTAATATCTAACCTAAACTTCCCCTGGTGCAGCTTCATACCATGCCCTCTTGTCCTGTCACAAATTGCCTGTGAGAAGAGCCTGACCCCCACTTGACTACAACTAGCAGTTTAGAGTGTGATACGATCCCCCTAAGTCTCTTCTTCTCCAGGCTGAAGACCCCCAGCTCCCTCAGCCTTTCCTCATACAACTTTCCCTCCAGCCCCCTTACCAGTCTGATCGTTCTCCTCTGGATGCACTCCAGCACCTCAGTATCCTTCATAGG
The DNA here is from genome assembly GCA_033816785.1 of Picus viridis. NCBI lineage: Eukaryota > Metazoa > Chordata > Aves > Piciformes > Picidae > Picus > Picus viridis. The sequence goes on along the minus strand of CM066570.1, from coordinate 26,387,679 downwards.
GTTGGCCTCGACACATCTATACAGCCTGTCCAGGTCTCTCTATAGAGCCTTCCTGCCCTCAAGCGGATCAACTCTCCTGTCCCAAATTAATACCCTCTCAAACTTACTCAGAGCTCATTCAATCCCCTTGTCCAGATCATTGATGAAGATATTTAAGTGAACCAGTCCCAGTGTTGAGCCTTGGGGAACATTGTTTGTGACTGTTTGCCAGCTGGATATAACTACATTCACTACCACTCTTTAGGCCCAGCCATCCAGCCAGTGTTTCATCCAGCAAACACCAAAGCCATTAGCGGCCAACCTGTGGGATATAAAGGAAAAGAGTGTTACTCCTTTCCATGACTGTAACTATCTTTACCAAGATCCTTACAAACAACCTAGGGCTGATTAGCCTGGAGAAGAGGAAGCTCAGGGGAGACTTTATTGCTTTCTGCAACTACCTGAAGGGAGGTTGTAGCCAGGTGACGGTTTGTCTCTTCTCCCAGGCAACCTGTGACAGAACAAGAGGACACAGTCTCAGGCTGCACCAGGGCAAGATTAGACTGGATGTTAGGAAGAAGTTCTTCACAGAAAGAGAGATTGGAATGGGCTGCTAGGGAGGTGGTGGAGTCACTGTCCCTGGAAGTGCTTAAAAAAGAATGGATGAGGCACTTAGTGCCATGGTTTAGTTGATTAGATGGTGTTGGGTGACAGGTTGGACTTGATGATCTCAAAGGTCTTTCCCAACCTGGTCAATTCTGTGATTCTGTAAAATGTAAGAAAGAAATAAAGTATGTAATGTGAGGTCAGTTTTCCAGCAGATTATCACCCTGTGTCCTAACCATACCTATATGTGCTTTTGTTCAGAAGAAATTTCTGTCATTATTTCATTTTTCCATATCTTCCTGGCACTATAATTAAAGGTGCCCTAATCAGAAGTGGAGCTATTTGATGCCAGAGCAATAATAATTATTAAACTAATGTACAAGGAAGGTTTTTCAGAGTCAAAAAAGTTATATCAAGGAGATCTTTAAAACCATTTAGGCATGCCAAAGGAATGGCTACAGAATGCTATTAATTCCATAACATTTAACATTTATACAATGCTATAATTAAATGAAGCTGGGGTTTTCATAGGCTAGATTAACATATGAATTAATCAATATGCCTAGTGTGCTAAAAGGCCTATTTTAATTTTTTTTTTTTGAGCATTTCACTGTTTAATCCATATGAATTCTCTTCAAGCCTTTAAAAATATTTTTATGAACTATTTTGGGGTTTTTTAGTTATTAAAAAGACAAAACATAAAGCTTTTATTGCATGGTCTTCAAACCATTTACAAGGTCCAGTGCCTGGGCCAGAGCAATCCTTGGTATCAGTACAGAGAGAGGAATGACAGGATTGAGAGCAACCTTGTGGAGAGGGAACTGATGATATTGCTGGATAAAAAGCTGAACACAAACCAGTGATGTGCACTTGCAGCCCAGGAGGTCAACCACTGCCTGGGCTGCATCAAAAGAAATCTGTTCAGCAGGTCAAAGGAGCTGATTCCTGCCACTCTGCTCTGGTGAGACCTCACTTGGAGTCCAGCCCTGGAGCCCTCAGCAGAATGAAGACACAGATTTGTTGGAGCAGGTCCAGAGGAAGGCCACATAAAAATGGTCAATGGAACACCTCTCCTATGAAGAACTTAATTTCAACACTGGTATTTCAGGTCATAGCTTTTCTGAACAAGATGCAGCAAAGCACTGAATTGACTTAAGGTAGTGCTGGAAGGAAAATATACTTTGCTTTGATTGTCACACTGTACTGCTTTGCTTCTTGTGGACAAAATGTTTCTGCCTTGCCCTTGAGCACCCGTATGGCCAGGAACCTCTCCTCTCCGAACCTCTCCTTGCTGAACCTCTCTTCTTCTCTTCTCTTGTCTTCCTTGGTGTTCAGAAGAAAAAAGTAGTATTTAACCTGTCACTTATCAAAGCCCAAGAAACTAGTTGAGTATTTTGAAAATGAAAAGACACAACATGCAAGCCAGGTTTTAGAATTATTTATGATTGATGCCAATGTGTATATGTGGGTAGCTTATGTAACTAGAAAACAACATACTGTCTTATTTCAATATGAATTGCAAGGAATGAAAAAAACACTCTTTGAGATAACAGAAGATTACTAATATAACTATAATATTCTTCTCCATGAAAGTCTGTTGTATTACCTCAGAGCACTTACATAAAACAGCAGTCCAGTTCATCAATAAATCTTCTCAGTATTATGACTTCAAGGTCAGGTCTATTACCAGGGAAAGAAATATTTTGTTTGTAGTGGAGTCTTCTACAAATCACCATATCTACCTCATATATAGTATAAATCTAGTTAATATTTCTGTTTGACCTGTTCCACTGAGAAGAATATTTTGGTTTGACAATGCAGTACACGTATAAGGTCATTGGACCTTTGCCTTCTCTTTTTCCTTAGAGCAGAAAACTCAAGCCATCTCATGCTCTAAGACATTCCTGAATTATGTTTGTTTAGTGCTTGCACTTTTCAGTCAGGATCAAGGTGTCCTTTTGAGGTAGTTTTAGCCTATGTCTTTAAAATTTTTCACAGACCTTGAGCAGAAGAGTAGTAAAATGTAAATAAATCACTATTGGGCTCAAAAAGGATAATAAAGATAATTCTAAACAATTACATTGAAGAGATATCTACCATAAGACTGCTTGTACCAAAACGATTCCTTCTTCTTGTCTTTTCTCTTCTTGCTTCTTTGCTCAGGGGAGAGATACTAACTTGCTTCTGCTTGACTTCGCCTCCATTGTTTTGGTATTAACATCCTTCTGCTTCTTCCTTTTTTGTACAGGGGTGTGGGGGCAGAAAAGGAGAAGCTAATATTTTCCCCTGGTCTTTGACCAGGGGGAGTTTGTGTTGTTTGTTAATTGTAAATACTTGTAAATCCTGTCTATTTTGTACATATTCATTGCATTCCATTGCAGATTGTAGTTTTGCCTGTAAATACAGCTTTCATTTGCTTCCAACTGAACTGATCAGGCAAAGTTCATGTTGGGGGGGGGGGAAATTTCAACCCACCACACCTTTGATCACTGATCAAAGAGCTTATGTGAATGATGCCCATGCCAGATTCTCAAAAGAGATTCAGGAAATGCTTATGCATTGGAGGCTCACACCTGAGACAATAGTAGATGGGGCTTTCAAGATTTGTACGCTTCTGTGTCACTTAGTAACTTACTTGCTGATCCAATTCCTGTTAAAGTTTGTTAGACAGAATGCCATTTATCAGTGGAATGAAATTACCTCAAGAAGGATCCTATACTCTACTGGCAAAAATAATATTAATAAAAAAATAATGTTTGAATGCATTCAGTAAGAGTCAGATCTAGAATGTTGTAGATTTGTTCTGGGGTCAACAGCCTGCAAAGTGGTGACACACAGCACTAAGCTGTCAATGGGTCCATGTCCCAGTGGAGGCCAGTGACAAGTGGAGTCCCTCAGGGATCAGTCCTGGGACCTGTCTTGTTCAACATCTTTGTCGATGACATGGACAGTGGCATCGAGTGCACCCTCAGCAAGTTTGCTGATGACACCAAGCTGTGTGGTGCAGTGGACATGCTGGAGAGAAGGGATGCCATCCAGAGGGACCTGGACAGGCTGGAGAGGTGGGCACAAGCCAACCTCATGAGCTTCAACAAGACCAAGTGCAGGGTCCTGCATCTGGGTCAAGGCAACCCCAGGCACAAATACAGGCTGGGCAGTGACTGGCTGGAGAGCAGCCCCGAGGAGAGAGACTTGGGGATGCTGGTGGACGAGAAGCTCAACATGAGCTCTCAGTGTGCATTTGCAGCCTGGAAAACCAATCAGATCCTGGGCTGCATCAGCACAAGTGTGGCCAGCAGGTCAAAGGAGGTGATTCTCCCCCTCTACTCAGCTCTGGTGAGATCCCACCTGGAGTACTGCATCCACTTCTGGAGCCCCTATTACAAGAGGGATATGGAGGTGCTGGTGTCCAGAGAAGGCTCAGAGGTGACCTAATTGTGGCCTTCCAGTATCTGAAGAGGGCCTACAAGAAGGCTGGGGAGGGACTTCTCAGGATATCAGGTAGTGATAGGACTAGGGAGAATGGAATGAAGCTGGAAGTGGGGAGATTCAGACTGGACATGAGGAAGAAGTTCTTCAAAATGAGAGTGGTGAAGCCCTGGAATGGGTTGCCCAGTGAGGTGGTTGAGGCCCCATCCCTGGAGGTGTTTAGGACCAGGCTGGATGAGGCTCTGGCCAGCCTGATCTAGTGTGGGGTGTCCCTGCCTATGGCAGGGGAGTTGGAACTAGATGATCCTTGTGGTCCCTTCCAACCCTGACTGATACTATGATACTATGATAATATGATTTGATACTATGATAAGAAATGAAAATATTGTGTTAGAAATCACATCAACTGACCTATTTATAATTTTTTCATGGTCAAATAATAAGACTGTATCTGCTAACAGTCCTTAAAACTAAACCAGGAAACTAACATTCCAGCTCTCATACCTGAATGCTCCCCCCAGTGTGGTGGGTTGACATTTTTCCCCCAACATTATCTTTGCCAGACTAACTCAGTTGGAAGCAAATGAAAACTGTATTTAGAATAGAATAGAATAGAATAGAATAGAATAGAATAGAATAGAATAGAATAGAATAGAATAGAATAGAATAACCAGGTTGGAAGAGATCTTTGCGATCGAGTCCAACCTATCACCCAACACTATCTAATCAACTAAACCATGCAACCAAGCACCCCATTCAGTCTTTTCCTAAACACCTCCAGTGATGGTGGCTCCACCACCTCCCTGGGCAGCACATTCCAATGGCCAATCACTCTTTCAATGAAGAACTTCTTCCTAACATCCAGCCTAACCTCCCCTGGTGCAGCTTGAGACTGTGTCCTCTTGTTCTGGTGCTGGTTGGCTAGGAGAAGAAGCCAGCCCCCACCTGGCTATAATCTCCCTTCAGGTAGTTGTAGACAGCAATAAGGTCTCCCCTGAGCCTCCTCTTCTCCAGGCTAAGCAACCTCAGCTCCCTCAGCCTCTCCTCATCGGGCTTGTGCTCCAAACCCCTCAGAAGCATTGTTGCCTTTCTCTGGACACATTCCAGCAACTCAGGCTAAACTATCATCTACAATGGAATGCAATAAATATGTACAAAATATACACAAAAAAAACTTAACCTTGCTTTTGGAATGTGGAAAATAACAGTCTGCAAGCCCTAAAAAAAGGAGGAAGGAATAATTGAAGCTTCTGATTTTCTCAGGAATAGTCTCACACTGTAAAATGTGCATTGAATGGGCGACATACACACAAAGGAGTTGATTTGGTACAACTTGATGCTAATGCCAGACAGAAACAAAACGTATTAATAAAATGTCAAGACCCCTAAATTCCCATTAAATAATATTTGCTTAAGTTTTTTTCTCCAATTCTCTTTCTGTGCTTATTAGGGGTTGATGTAAACAAATTATGTCAGCTGCAAATCTGATTAGAGATGTGAGAACAGCTAGTTTGGCAAATGGAGGAACAAATCAGATTTTGTAGCCTAAAACTCTGGGTTAAAGCAGAACAGTGTAATGACTTAGGGCAAAGTAAATGTAGTAAGTAATAATAAAACATGCATTCATACAGTATTTATTATATAAAGCAAGAGACAGTAGCAAGAGACAGTGAAAGAAGTGTTCACAAATAGATTACATGACCTGTGGAAAACAGCAAATACAATACAATACAACACAATACAATACAATACAATACAATACAATACAATACAATACAATACACCAGGTTGGAAGAGACCTTCAAGATCATCGCGTCCAACCCATCAAACAATCCAACCCACCCAACAACTAGACCATACAGCCAAGCACCCCATCAAGTCTTCTCCTGAACACCTCCAGTGAAGGTGACTCCACCACCTCCATGGGCAGCCGATTCCAATGGGCAATCACTCTCTCCGTGTAGAACTTCTTCCTAACATCCAGCCTAAACCTGCCCTGGCGCAGCCTGAGACTGTGTCCTCTTGTTCTGGTGCTGGCTGCCTGGGAGAAGAGGCCAACCTCTGCCTGGCTACAACCTCCCTTCAGGTAGTTGTAGAGAGCAATAAGGTCACCCCTCAGTCTCCTCTTCTCCAGGCTAAGCAACCCCAGCTCCCTCAGCCTTTCCTCATAGGGCTTGTGTTCCAAACCCCTCACCAGCTTTGTTGCCCTTCTCTGGACACGTTCCAGCAAGTCAACATCCTTCCTAAACTGAGGGGCCCAGAACTGGACACAGTACTCAAGGTGTGGCCTAACCAGTGCAGTGTACAGGGGGAGAATGACCTCCCTGCTCCTGCTGGCCACACTGTTCCTGATGCAAGCCAGGATGCCATTGGCCTTCTTGGCTGCCTGGGCACACTGCAGGCTCACGTTCAGCCTACAATCAACCAGTACCCCCAGGTCCCTCTCTGCCTGGCCACTCTCCAGCCACTCTGACCCCAGCCTGTAGCACTGCCTGGGGTTGTTGTGGCCAATGTGCAGAATCCGGCACTTGGATGTGTTAAATCTCATGCCATTGGACTCTGCCCATCTGTCCAGCCTGTCGAGGTCCCTCTGCAAAGCCTCTCTGCCCTCCAGCAAATCAACTGCTGCCCCCAGTTTGGTGTCATCTGCAAATTTACTGATGATGGACTCAATGCCCTCATCCAGATCATCAATAAAGATGTTGAAGAGCATGGGGCCCAGTACTGATCCCTGGGGCACACCACTAGTGACAGGCCGCCAGCTGGATGTGGTGCCATTCACCATTACTCTCTGGGCTCGGCCCTCCAGCCAGTTCCTAACCCAACGCAGTGTGCTCCTGTCCAAGCCATGGGCTGCCAGCTTGGCCAGGAGTTTGCTGTGGGGGACGGTGTCAAAGGCCTTGCTGAGGTCCAGGTAGACCACATCCACAGGCCTCCCCACATCCACCAGGCGGGTCACCTGATCATAGAAGGAGATCAGGTTGGTAATGACCTGTAAACCGGAAGTTGCACAGTACAAGATTTATCCTTCATCTCCCCAGCAGAATAATGAAATAGTGCATAAGACATTCAGCCAGCATTCCTTTCCAGCAGCTACACTTTGGCTGTGCTGACTCAGCTGCTATGGGGAGGATGGAAGCAGAAGATGGTAACATATATATTAAAACCAGAATGTGCTGCAGTTGTTGGAAAGTAGATAAAATATTCATTTTTTAAAAATTATTTTTTAAATTTAATCATATAAAGGCTTTACTTTTTAGTTGTGAGGTTAATGTGTGACTGCATACCTAAGCTTAATTTCAGTGAAGGAAATGTGAGCTCAGCTGACTGTCAAACTATGGAGGCTATCAAACCGAGAGTACATTACGTGAGAGACTAAAAGCTTGTCTCTCATGGTGTGACTCAACATAAGATAAAATCACTTGCTGCTTGCCCAGACAATAGCTGATGTATGTTGGGCAGAGCCACTGGAAGGACTCTTGGCAGGTGCAAAGATAACATTGTTCACTGGACTGCAGCTGGCCTACAACAACGGCTCAAGGGCCCAGCCATCACGCCTTCAGGACAAGATCATTTCCAGCCATCACATACCCCAGGAAGGGAGGATGGTGAGACAATGGACTCACTACCTGTTTCCTGATGTGTAATGAATGTGTGGGTAGGTAGATGGAGGAGGTGGAGGCGGAGGCCCCCCCCTCCTCCATCCAGACGGCTGCCCAAACTCACCTGAGTACACAGAAAGGTTTCCTGGGCAATGATACCTGGATACTTACCTAAGGATGATTTCCTGGCCCCTGTTTTCCTGAGGGACAATACTTGGACACATACCTAAGGACTAAAAAACTGTATAAAAGACTTGAGCAACTACTGGCTCAACAGAAGAAAAAATGGAGAAGAAAAATGGAGAACCAAAAACACAGATGAAGAAAAACACAGAAGGACAATGCCACTGAGAAGGAAAGCACAAGAGAAAGAAAAGCCCGGGACAATGCTGCTCCGAAGAAAAGAGGCCATGGAGCCTGGAAGAAGCAGACTGAACCCTCTCTCCATGTCCTAAGTCCTGCCTGCTGCAACTCATGGAGCTGAAGAGGCTGCTCAGAGGACCACATCTCTTCTACAGCCAAAGCCTCAGCACCCTTCCTCTACAGACCCAATATCTCCTGCAGCACATTTCCTCCACAGACTCAAACTGTCTTGGGGGTGGGTTGAGGGGTGTGGTAATATAATTCCTTTCCTCTTCTCTCTCTCCCTCTCTATCGTCCCTCTCTATTTTATGTAATAAATAGTCTAGCTGTTGATATCTTGGCCTCATTTGTGCCTCTCATTTCACAACATGGGAATATTCAAAAGAACTGAGTCTCTTTCCCTCTCTGGACCGAGACACATTAGAATCATAGAATCATAGAATCAGTCAGGGTTGGAAGGGACCACAAGGATCATCTAGTTCCAACCCCCCTGCCAATGGGCAGGAACACCCTACACTAGATCAGGCTGGCCAGAGCCTCATCCAGCCCGGTCTTAAACACCTCCAGGGATGGGGCCTCAACCACCTCCCTGCACAACCCATTCCAGGGCTTCACCACTCTCATGGTGAAGAACTTCCTCATGTCCAGTCTGAATCTCCCCACCTCCAGCTGAGTAGGGGTTTCCTACTCAGCTTTATTTGACTTCAACTAGTTAAATTTTTGGAAGTAATATCTCACTGATTCCCAGCAAGAGCTATGAATAGCAGTCTTATACTCTTATTTAGATACTTGGATATTTTTTCACAGTAGAGTTTTATTCCGTTATGTTAAACAATGGACCAAATTACCACAATACTTTGTTGTTCAGGTTTAGGTCTGGCTAAACTTATGACCTCTAGCCAAGCTGATTCTTTTGGGAACTCATTAACCTGTGTATTTGGAAATATCTTTTATAGCAGATGCAACCGATTTGTACATCCTATAATTTTCCATATACTTTCAAAGTCCCAGAAGTTAATGACAAAACATTTAGCAGAAAAGAGCCATGTGATTGGTATTTTCCATCACTGGCACTTATCTTTTCAAAGATAAGATGATGGAATTGCATAAATCTGCAGAAATTAGTGAACTGTAGGCTTTAGCAGGGGTATAAATTCAAGCAGGTAATTGTGCATTGTACTCTTACTGTATTTTTTCCTTCATAGTGTAGGGACTAGAGAGCACAGTGATTATACATTCATCTACTGGTTAAGTAGTGTGTTCATCAATACAATACAATACAATACAATACAATACAATACAATACAATATAATACACCAGGTTGGAAGAGACCTTCAAGATCATCACGTCCAACCTATCAACCAATCCAACCCACCCAAACAACTAGATTGTGGCACCAAGCACACCATCAAGTCTCCTCCTGAGCACCTCCAATGATGGTGACTCCACCACCTCCCTGGGCAGACCATTCCAATGGGCAATCACTCTCTCTGTATAGAACTTCTTCCTAACATCCAGTCTATCAATACCCTGCTTGAGCTGAACATGAATGGTTTCTTCAAAGATGAAGATAATACTTAAATGTCAAGAATAAAATAAAATATCTATTTGAAGATCAGTTTTAATATTAAAAATCAGGAAATCACACAACACCTGAAGAATACAGAACAAATTCAGTGATGCTGTACTTTGTTATAATGAGTGAGATGTGGTAAACTCAGCAGGATTAATTGACTTGAACTTAAGTAGGATGAAAAGTGGAAAGAAATCTGTAAGTCTAAAAAAGTGTTAAAGCCACAGAAAAGTTGTCATAAAAACATCTCCAGGTTATTAATTTTCATAAGATCAAATAAACTACCATAATGAGTTCTGTGAGAAAGAAATTCTAGGCTATTGATATCAAAACAAGCTCTCTGCTGAGGGCAGAGAGTCATATACATGGTCATAGTCAAGCCCCCTCACTGCTGCGTCATCTCCACCTGCTGCTGTGTCCTGCCTGGGGCTGAGCGTGAACTCCTAGGTACTAGTCTCTTTTCAGTGCTGTTCTGTGAGAGGACAAAGGACAATGGATACAAACTAGAACACAGAAAGTTCCACCTCAACAGGAGGAAACATTTCTTTACTGCAAGGGTGACAAAGCACTGGAAGAGGCTGCCTAGAGAGGTTGTTGAATAGTCTAGATAACACTGAACTGGATATTCTCTGCTCCTGCCTCAGCTTGATTCCATCACTAAATTCTTCACACACCTCCTTTCATTTCCTCTTTTTTACTCCCCATCCATCATATGCTTATGTCACCTGCAAGGTCTTGGCTTCTTTTCTGTATCCCTGCTCCAGCAGCAAAATGAGAGACAATGTCAACACCTTTAGACTGAATTTTGTTGGCCTTATATGGTAATAATCCATCAATAAGACTGTAAGCGGCATTTCTGGGTGAGTTGAATAGCTGTCTTGAACACAGCAGAACATGCTAACAGCATAAAAAACCCCCAACAAACCCAACAAACCCAAAACAAACAAAAAAATGTGTACAATGTGTAATACATATTAGACTTTTCAGTTCTTAATAGACAAATCATTCCTATTGAAGCCTCTGGAACTTTTGTTTATGCATATGACAAGTCTTTTAGTACCATCATGTCCAGCTGTAACATTGGTGGTTAGCATTAGCTCCAACTGCAATATTAGTGATATTTTTTTACACAAGGAGGCTTCCCACAGGTTCTGCTTTAGTTCTCACATACTTCATGCAACTAAGAGTGCAAATTAAGCAACATGCCTTACACCTGTAGGTGCTTCATTCTTCCCTTCCCTCCCCTCCCCTCCTATCACATCAATCATATAATATGATATGATATGATATGATGATCATATCATATCATATCATATCATATCATATCATATCATATCATATCATATCATATCATATCATATCATATCATATTTTGCAGGTTTTGTTGGGGTTTTTTGCTTGTGTGTTTGCTTTGTGTGGAGTTTCCCAGTCCAAGTCTTTGAACTTGATGAGTAGAACCATCAATGACAGTATTCATGTTGCTGTTTGTGATTTGTTACAAGTATCCTTTTAGAATAAGAAGACCTTGAGTGTCTTAATATGCACAGGCACTGATTTGAACATGATAGTTACATTGATGTGCTGGCAGTAGAGAGCAGTGTTTTTCTGTCTTGTAGAGAGAAACAGAAATCCTAGGACATACATTTTATTCACCTCTCTATTCCAGAGAAGGGCAACGAGGCTGGTGAGAGGTCTCAAGCACAAGCCCTATGAGGAGAGGCTGACGGAGTTGGGATTGTTTAGCCTGCAGGAATGGAGGCTCAGGGGAGACCTTATTGCTCTCTACAACTACCTGAAAGGAGGTTATAGCCAGGTGGGTGCTGGTCTCTTCTCCCAGGCAACCAGCACCAGAACAAGAGGACACAGTCTCAAGCTGTGCCAGCAGAAGTTTAGGCTGGAGGTGAGGAGAAAGTTCTTCACAGAAAGAGTAATTAACCAGTGGAATGTGCTGCCCAGGGAGGTGGTGTAGTCACCGTCCCTGGAGGTGTTCAAAAAGGCTTGGCCGTGGCACTTGAAGCCATGGTTTAGTTGTCATGAGGTGTTAGGTATTAGGTCATAGGTTGGACTTGATGATCTCTGAGGTCTTTTTCAACCTGGTTGATTCTATGATTCTATGAAATGAAAATAAAAAATACTGAGTTCCACGTATAAAATATCTTTATATAGAGCCATCTGTGCAAAAGAAAGGAATTACTTGGCTCACAGTCTGAGTGCCTGCAATAAATTCTGAATGATCATTACAAATTTACTCTCACAGATAATTTAGGAAGTTCAAAACAAGCAATGGCACTCACAGTCTTGCCCATAATGCAAGTACTAATTGAAGGGCCATGTGCAATTATGTAACAATATAGAATTGGACCATACATAGAGGGAGCTCAGAATTTTCTACTGCAACGATCTGTCAGCAGAAGATAACTTGAACATTTTAAATTTTCATTGAGGAAAATTGATTTTAACAGATAACAAATCCTGCAGAAAGCAACCAATAAGCTACTACTCTGGAAGTGCTTTTTTTTTGAAACATCCTTTCCATCAAACTGAAGAATAAATGAATTAAATATACCTGAATTCTGATCCTCATTTGGGATTGTTCCTGCAATATGTAACTGCTAGAGCAAAGAAACACATTGTTACCTCTAAAAGTTTATGATTGGCATCTTCACTTTCTTGTTAGAAAAATGTGCAATTGTTATCTACATATTGCTACCATTCTTCAAACATGTCTTGCAGAATCCCAGAATGGTAGAGATTGGAAGGGACCTCTGGGGATCACAGGATCACAGGATGTCAGGGGTTGGAAGGAACCCAAAGAGATAATTGAGTTCAACCCCCTGCCACAGCAGGACCATACAATCTAGCTCAGGTCACAGAGGGCCTTGAAAGACTCCAGAGAAGGAGACTCCACAACCTCTCTGGGAAGCCTGTTCCAGTGTTCTGTGACCCTTACAGTAAAGAAGATCCCCCTTGTGTTGAGGTGGCACCTCCTGTCCTGCAGTTTACATCCATTGCTCCTTGTCCTATCACAGGGAGCAAGTGAGAAGAGGGGTTATCTAGTGAGGGATCCCTCTAGTGAGAGAATATCTATTCCAAAACCTTTGCTAACTCAGGGAAAACTAAATACACCTAGATTAGTTTTGAATATCTTCCTCTCTTAATTTCTAGTTTTATTTTTTGGTTGGGTTTTTTTTTTGATAGGTTGTTCTCTGTTTGGTTTGGTGCTTTGTTGTGGGCTTTTATTGGTTTTAATTTTTCTTTAAATTGCCAGTATGGCTTCACAAAGTCATAAAATAATAGAATTGTTAAGTTTGGAAGGGACCTCTAGGATCATCTAGTTCCAACTCTCCTGCCATGGTCAGGGACACCTCACACTAGAGCAGGTTGCTCAGAGCCGCATCCAGCCTGGCCTTACAAAACCTCCAGGGATGAGGCTTCCACCACCTGCCGGGGCAAGTCATTTTTGTGACGCTTTGTGGTGACACAAAAATTAATCTAAAAAAAATAAAGCATGTCTAGACACTGGTTTATTCAGAGGCTGCTTTGTATTTCTATTTCTTTCTAAGACAAGTTGCATTAATGTAGAGGAACCAGATTTTGGGGTTTTTTTTTCCTGAGTATATCTTGAGGCAAATCAGTGTTCTGAGTAAGGGAAATAGATGGTTTTGATCTAACAAAATCGAACTTTTTTTCCACAGAAGTGAAGATGAGTATCTCAGTAACTGTGAGGGAATAACTTTAGAACAAAGGGCAAGATCTCATCATTTTTAGTCCTTGGGGAATATCAAGTCTCACTCACATGAGCTTTATGGACAAGCTCTGTAGCAAATTTGGGAATAAAGCAAAAAGGAAAATGTTTTCCTTCTGTGAAAAGGTCAGGACTTTTAACATAGGAGAAATAAAGGAAATAAAGGATGCATTATACTTTCCAGGGAAGCACAATTATTTTTAGTTCACGGTGTGATATGTCAGGTACATATCATCTTTTCTCACTCTGATTATTATTATAGTGTACCAGAAATGTGTAAGACAGCTCCATGGTTCTCCTGGTTACTGACAAGTTTTATTTCTTTATTTTACTTTATAGCAGTGTTCACCACATTGTGGTTCTTTGGGGAGACTGAAGATGCACACCTTAATAAGGCTGTGAGTTTTACTGGAAATATACCTCATCCCCTTCCAACTTAGGTGATATTTTCATTTATTTTGAATGCGTGACTCGGGCAGAAAATTAAGTGGTAAATGAAGACAAATGATCTCATCTAAGATACACCACCACAGAATCATGGAATTGTTAGGGTGGGAATGGACCTCAAGGATCATCTAGTTCCAACACCCCTGCCATGGGCAGGGACACTTCACACTACATCAGATTGCTCAGAGCCACATCCAGCCTGGCCTTAAAAACCTCCAGGGATGAGGCATCCACCACCTCCCTGGGCAACCTGTTCCAGTGTCTCACCACCTTCATGGAGAAATTCTTCCTAACATCCAATCTGAATCTAATAATTTCTATATTTTTTTTCCATTCCCTGTAGTCCTATCAATACCTGACAGCCTAAAAAGTCTCCCTCCAGCTTTCTTGTAGCCCCTTCAGATACTGGAAGGCCACAATAAGGTCTCCTTGGAACCTTCTCCAGACTGAATAGCCCCAACTCCCTCAGTCTGTCCTCATAGGAGAGGTGCTCCAGCCCTCTATCATGCTGTAGATTATTTATAGTATAATATTAAACATGTTCTAGCAAACCTAGGAGAGTCATAATAGAAAATGTGGAATGCAGTGGGCATATATATTCCATAGGAAAAAAAATAAATCTATGACTGTCAGCTGTAGTAACTTTTGAAAACATAAGTAGGTTGTTGTGGGATTTTTGTAATTGAATTTACATTTATTGCAGACTGTCATATCTGAGAGTACAGGAGAGACAATTCTACTTTATAACTTTCACAGGAAAAAAGCTTTTGAATTTACAGCTACCCATATTCTTTTCCTGGTTTTCATGGTTTTGACTGGTTTACCATAACAAATGCTTTAAAGAAAAACAGTAAGTGGAGGAGAGGGAAGGTTTGCTGTAGTTAATGTAGCCACAATGTTTCTTTTCAGAGAAGGAAAACTAGTAAAGCAGCTATTTTTAGATTTGAATTCAACTACTGGCAATGAGCTGGCTGAGAGATGAGTGTGGAAGGTAGCCTGAGTAAAAGTCATGAAAAAATATAAGAGAACATTTCTCTAAGAAGGGGGGAAAGTGAGAGAAGCATTGTGAGGACTCTTCAAAACAAGCTTCAGCAAACTCAGATATGGAAGATAATCTGAGGAACATTTTGAAGGGTAATGAATGCTAATTAATATATAAACCAGATTGTTCAAAGCACAGCACTAAACTAGCCTAATGTCGGACAAATGCAGGGACACTGAGAGAGACTCCTACAGCAGAAAGGAATTGCAGGGATGTTGGAAACTGCCACATGCCTAAGACTAATTCTGCAAAAGAATAGAGCAAATTTAAAGGTAAAATTAGAAAGGGAGGAAACCTACTTAAAATTAGTAAGAGACACAAAAAGCACCAGGAATAATTTCTTTATGTGCAGCAGAAAGAAAACTAATTCATTGCTCATTTCTGAACAGTTTGGAAATGTCCTTTAAGGCTGTGTAAATATGCATTTCTAAACATATTAGTTTGAGAAAAAAGTTGCTCTCTACCAAAATGGAAGTCTTTTAGATGAACTAGCTCTAAGAAGGGATGAAGATTTTCTTATATTTAGCCCTATCAGATTAGTGAGGATCTTATGCAATGAGCTTTTAAAACTGAGGCAAGTTGAGAAAGATCAAGGGAGGAGTGTCTTTTCCAAACAGTGAGACAACTCCTCTGACTGTATGATCTTATAATTCTTATACAATCAAATGATCTACAAAATTATTGAGAAATATTGTAGTGTAAAAGGCAGAGGTGCAAATATCAACACTTAAAAGTATCTGCATCTACCACATCAGGATTGCATTTTGCCTGGTCAATGGGTGCAGGAGAAGACAAAAAAAGATTCCTTTCTCCACAAAAGGACATTTTACCTTCTGCTTAGCCAAAATACTCAGTCATAGAACATCCAGCACATGGCGAAATATCTTCTTCAAGCACAAACTGTTAATAGCTGGCTCATGTCCCAAAAATGGAATTTTAAGTGCTTTATAAATATTAAATCCTACCTGATGTAAGTGTAGACAGACTTAATATCCATGTAACTGTCTAATCTTATTAAGAATCTTGCTAGACTTTTTGGTTTATTACATGTCTCTGGTTCCTTTTATCTTTGGACCTTCGTTTTCCCAGTAGAGTCATTAGAAGTAAAACGCAGATCCAAATATGAACTGTGGAAACTGTGTGTTTGAGCTTACAGTGGCTTGTTACCCATTTGGTATGAAGGTTCAACTGCACACTGTACACTTAGAATTTCATAGCACATTTCACTTGTTGATTGGCTTATAGACAAGGAAAAGACAAGAATGATTGTAGATCTTGTTCCAGTTCCTTTCAGAAATCAGAACTAATGCTCACAGCTCACATAACTTTTATTTACTTATTTTTAATGTATTTTTTCCCCCTGGAGTTAAAAGCACAATAGCAACAAAGATTCTTGAAGCCAGCTAATTACTATCCAAAATATCTTGAATTTTGCTGATGACTGATATGACTAAGCTAATAATTTGTTGTGTGTCTTATCCTAGAGAATAAAAATACAGCAAGTTTTGTCTTTGTGACCAGTACAAATGTATTGAAGACCAGCAGCAGTAGGCAAAATAGTCCTTCTAACAATGGTGCAAAATAATTTAATTCTAAATCATTAATATTACTTTCATTTAGTTTGTGATGGCACCCCAAAGCTGCTGTGAGTTTTGAGGCCAGTGTCTGCATTGGACTTCTAAGCACAGTGAAACTGCCATTGAGGCTTTAAGCTCAAAAATGTTTTTGTTTGAACAGATATAAGGCAGGATTTTTAAAAGAAGATGTGGAGAAATAAAAAGACAAGTTAGTGGATAAGATACAGGAGGAATGTTCTTGTATCTTGCAATCTCTTCTGAGTACTTGGAGGGAAGAAATTGCCCAGAGGCCTGGTTGTTAGAAGAGCTCTCTGCTTTCTGAAGTCTTCCCTTCTCATCTGGCTCCAGGTTAACTGTTATCAGCCACTTCCATGTTCAAATCTCTTTTCCTCTTTCTATCTGTTCCATCTCTGCCCTCTCAAAGCTTTCAGGTCAGGAACATGCTCACCTTCCCTGCAGGGAAGTCGCCTGCTGCTAGAAAGTGTCACCATCTCCAGAGAGGAGCAGTCAGGATAGGACAATTGTCAGCCTCATCCATTGCTTTCAACCCACATAATCTTAAAAGAGTATACCATGTGAAAACCACAACATATGTCACCCATCAGAGTTTGCTTTGCTATTCCTCCAGACATTAGTAGTATTCTAGTCAAAACAAGTTAAGAATTTCATACAATCAGAATGGCTTTGGTTGGAAGTAACCTTAAATATAATTTAGTTCCAGCCTCCCCACCACATGCAGGCGCACCTACTAGACCAGGTTATTCAAGGTCCCATCCAACTGGGCTTTGAACGCTTGCAGGATTGGAGCCTCCACAACTTCTCTGAGAAACCTGTTGCAGTGCCTCACCACCCTCACCAAGAAGATTGTCTAATCTAAGCCTAACTTCTTCCAGTTTGAAGCCATTACCTCTTGTCTTGTCATGACATGCTTTTGTAGAAAGTCCTTCTTCAGCTATCCTGTAGGAGCCCTTCAATTATAGGAAGCTTCTCTTCTCCAGGCTGAACCATCCCAACTCAAGGTGCACCAGCTCTCTGATCATCTTTGTGGCCCTCCTTAGAACTGACCCTCCCTAACAGTTACATGTCCTTCTTGTGCTGTAAACAGGGTTTCCCTGTATAAGCAGCAGAACCATCTTCATATATAGGTTAAATCCACTGTGGATTGCAAAAAGCTTGCAGTATTGATCAAACTTTAAAATACACTCATAGATGTATTCACTTCCCTTTGATCCCCTCTGTTGTTTTTTTTTTTTTCTATTACCTACAGCAGATTTAGGTTAGACTTTCAGTTGACAGAACAATTGTTTTCTCTTTCCCAGGCCAGCTTAACCAGGACATTTTAATAATATTTTTATAATACCTGTGCCTAACAAATTTTGCCAAGTGATTAAGATTTTTCTCTGTGAGCTGAAACAGACAAAAATTTTCATAGCATGTAATAACTGTAACGAGAATCCTGCTCTGTTTTACAGCTATTAGGAGAGCAGTAATTACAAGATTTATAACAACATCAGTGTTTGAGGCAAATGTCATTCTGAAGAAGAAACAAGGTTAGATGGAGCTCTGCTGGAAGTCCTTTTATTTGCTATGATGCCAAACATCAAAGTACAAAATAATTTTATTCTCTTTATTAACTTGTGCAAGAGATATACTGCTTTTCATTGAGCTGTTTTCAAGTCAGTGGGGAAAAAGGACAGATGACTTCATCAACAGAGAAGGCACCGAAAACAATTTCATGAGGTGTAAACAAAGCAGCAGTTGAGCTGGTGGGTGAACTGTAAATCACAACATGGAAGTGAGAAAGAGAACAATTTGCAAAAATAGCTTAAACCCCATTATATATCAAAGCAAACAACAGGATATTTTCAAAGCTTATTTAGAAATAAAGCTAAATTGGTATTTAAGTGAAATCCCCAAAATCATAGAAATCACAAAAACATTCAGGTTGGAAAAGACCCTCAGGATCACCAAGTCCATCCAATAACCCTGCTCTACAAGGTTTACCCCTAAACCATATCCCCAAGCACCACATCCAAATGACCTTTAAACACAACCAGGGTTGGTTACTCCACCACCTCCCTGGGCAGCACATTCCAATGCCTGACCACTCTTGCAGGGAAAAAAAATTTCCTACTGTCCAGTCTACACCTACTCAGTAATAGCTTGAGGCCATTTCCTCTTGTTCTATCACTAATTACCTGTGAGAAGAGACCAGCACCAGCCTCTTTACAACATCCTTCCAGGTACTTGCAGGCAGTGATGAGGTCTCCCCTCAGCCCTCTCTTTTCCAAACAACAGACAAAAAATCCTTCAACCTTCAAGCACTGTACATTTGCTTCCTCACACTGCCCACACACTGCTTCAGGGTTACCTATAGCATTGTGGTGAAGA
The DNA here is from genome assembly GCA_033816785.1 of Picus viridis. NCBI lineage: Eukaryota > Metazoa > Chordata > Aves > Piciformes > Picidae > Picus > Picus viridis. Next base: position 26,368,924 of record CM066570.1, on the reverse strand, counting down.
TTTTACAGTACTCTTGTTTTTAAAGGTGTAAAAATGGAGTTTGTGTATTTTAAGTGACTTCATCTAGGTTTTGAGTTATTAAAATGCGATTGGAAACAAATTGCTTGATGGATTTTTAGTACCTTGTAAATTTTGTTAGTTTTTGAAGGAACATAAATTGTAATAGCTTAAGTAGATGATTTACCTTGGTTTATGTAGGTGTGCTACTTGGTAGAACTGCCTAAGTAAAACAACATTTGAGTTTAGTTAGACTGACACAGTAAAGTTAAGCACTTTTGAAGATGAAAACTATTCTCTACGTCTGCATCAATTTTTGTTTTCCAAGTAAGTCTAAGTTGAGAAAAGCACATCATCCTGTAACTTACTTTTTCCCTCTTACCTGCAGGATGGCTGAAATCATATGCTATTATCTTCATATATATATACATGTGTGTGTGTAAAAATGGAGCTTATAAACATGTTTCTATTTATAGGCACTTTTGTGTGTAACTTACATAGCTGGAGAGGTGAGGTAATATTTTTAAGTCTTGATCCAAAGGCAGCTGATTTTCAAAAGAGCTACAGAGGCAACTCACCTTTGTGATGATGTATTTCAGCACACTAATATTCAAGGGATTTGAGAAAGTTCATAGGAGGTTCCATCTCAACACGAGGAGACACTTCTTTATGGTGAGGGTGATGGAGCCTTGGAACAGGCTGCCCAGAGAGGTTGTGGAGTCTCCTTCTCTGGAGACTCAAAAGTGGATGCATTCCTGTATGTCCTGGCCTAAGTGATCCTGCTTTGGCATGGGGGGTTGGATTCGATGATCTCTGGAGGTCCCTTTCAAGCCCTAACAGTCTGTGATTCTGTGATTCAGTGTAATATGGAGACAAAAAAAGAAAACAAAAAAAAGTAGTTGAATATACAGTCTAATTTAGACATGAAAAAGGACACTTTGGTTCAAATGGAGTGGCTTCTGTAGATCTACCATTTGCAGAGTCACTTTACTCGTCTTTTTCCAACATAAGCTTAGACACTTTTCTGTTGCAGTGGACCATAATTTTTCCAGTGTGTCCCAGCTCCTGAAACATCAGAAGCAGCTTTACAAAGATATTCAGATTCCTCTTTGACAAATCCTAACAGTCTTTACCTATAAATCTCTCAATTTTTCTCCTTATTTTTCCATAACTTTAGGAGCATTCCCACTTCCAAAAAGATAAGACACTCTTTCAAATCTGGAATAGCAGAAACTATTGCCAGAATGCTGTTTTTAAGATATCAAGTAGAGCAGTAACAGTGGTGCTCCTGCCCATGAGGCACAATAAGGGCCTAAGCTTTTAAATTCAAGACAGTCTGATGTAACCCTTGATAACAACTGTGATGTAGTAGTAGTTACAGGCATGTCCAATGGCAGTGGCAATTAGTGGAAAAACAGATAAGGGAGCAGGATCTTTAACTACATGCCAAGTCACATGTAAGCACAGATGAGGCTCATCTTTGTATCTTTTTCAAACTACACATCTCAGTCTCCCAAATTAGGATCCTAAACTCGTGCTTTTCTATGTCCTCACCTTTCTATTGTACCACTACCTCAGTCTACCCTTCAAACTGCAAGCTAAGGAACTCTATCAGTTCCTTAGCATCACATTTCGTGTCTCCAGCCATAGCGGTTTTGATGGAGTACATGGGCAGAATAGGGAAGAGATAAATCAGTTCCCTACACTCCAAAGAAGTGAGACAAATATTTACTTTTTTTCTTGTTCAGGATGCCAGGGGTTGGAAGGGACCCAAAGAGATCATCAAGTTCAACCCCTCTGCCACAGCAGGGCCATGCAATCTAGCACAGATCACACAGGAACACATCCAGATGGGCCTTGAAAGTCTCCAGAGAAGAAGATTCCACAACCTCTCAGGGGAGCCTGTTCCAGTGCTCTGTGACCCTTACAGTAAAGAAGTTCCCTACCATGTTGAGGTGGACCCTCCTGTGCTGCAGCTTGCATCCATTTCTCCTTGTCCTATCACAAGGAGTGAGCAGAGCCTGTCCCCTCCCTCCTGCCCCCAGCCCTCAGATATTTATAAACATTTATTAAATCCCCTCTCAGTCTTCTCTTTTCCAGACTAAAATCCCCAAGTCTTTCAGCCTCTCCTCATCAGGCAGTACTCCAGTCCCCTAATCATCCTTGTAGCCCTCTGCTAGACCCTCTCCAGCAGATCTCTCTCCCTCTTAAACTGGGGAAGCTTCACTTCTTACCAAATGCCAAAATTACTTTGGCTACGCATTGACCTGTTGGAATGCAGAGGGGCATGTGTTCCCCTGTAGATCTGATCCCATAACGTTGTGCCAAAAATAATTCCAGACTGATTGGAAAAGGAAAGACAGAAAAGACCATGATTTATTAGTCTAGTACTGAAGGCATTCAGCTGTCAGGGGGCAATTGTTAACTGCAGTTTCTGCTCACAGGGATGCATTTTACTCAGAGATGGAATAATTTAAATATAGATAGAGCTGTAGAAACAAGGGCCAGAAATTCCCTCTCACAGAGAAGGCAGTGAAAAGTCACACTTTATATTTATCTCTGTATACTCTCTAACATCAGATCTGTGCTTGCACAGCAGCATAGCTTGGAGGACTTCAGTATGGCCTATACATTGATGATAGGGTGCTTTTGAGAGATATGTGGGCTGGATCCCTGTTAGGTTTTTTTGATTGAACTGAACTCCTACTCCTAGACAAATTCCTTAAGGTATTACATAAAAGATAGACAGTGGCACTATGACACCTTTTCAGATAAAGGGAGGAAAAAAGAGCAGTCACAGCTGCATTTTACAGGAGGCCCTAAATACGTTCAGCAGTCTCACAGCTTACCAGGATGGGGTTCTCAAGACACTTCAGCAGGAAAAGGCAAAATTTTCAAACTCACAACATGCTCACACAGGAAATATAGTTTGTTTTTTTTCATTACTTATGCACAGGCACAGAGGCAAAACTCAAAGAGATAAGAGAAATTTAGTTTCAGCACATACTTTTGAACAATAGTCTACTAAATTCCATCCAATGGCTGGTTTACATACTTAAGACAGATGTGCAGAGATATTTATGAGCCTAAAATCTCTCTGGGAGTCTGATTTCCCTTTGATTTGAGTTGAAATTGTGTTGCACATAAACGGGGGTAGGGCACTTAAAAGTCTTTGTGGATTTGGTCTTTTTTTGTCCTTTGTAGCATAACTCGAAAAATGTAAATAACAGCATTTCTTTGCAATGGTATACTCAGCTTTGAAATGTTTCAAGCTCAATTCTCTCACTGTTACAGGATTTGATGCTTTCAGATTACAGTGGAAAGTGTGTTTTAGTAGCTGCCAGCTTTGTTTATTCAGTCTTTTTTCTCAGATGCAGCTGAAACCTGCACATCACTAGACAGTTCAGCACTTGGAGACCTCACACCAAAGCTCGATTGCACTAACAAAGGAGTGTTTGGAGGGGAATATATTTTACCTATCCCAGAACACTGAATGTTGTAGAAGCTGAGGGGTCTTTTCTCACACATTACTTACTGTAGTGTAAATCACTCTAGTCTCTGGGAGTATCTCTGCCTTTTTTTTGTAATAACCAGCTGCTTCCAATGACTATCAGTGTTTTGCCACTGCCTGCAGACATGTGGAGCTACATGGTCTTGAAACCAACCAAGCACCAGCCTTTCAGCCTTTCAGTTGTGCAGCTCAGACGAGACTGAAATTGCTCTTTAGCAATGAATTAGAGATATGATTCAGAACAAAATGAGAAGTAGATGAGTAAGTGTGTGCCAATTTTTCATAGCCCCCATTCTGAGGAACACACAAGTGTCAAGTGAGTGAAATTAAGAAGAGATTTTGCTTTTTTACCCAAAGGGTCAAGTATTTTAATATGGGCTTGTCTTGGGAATTAATTTAGTGTAGCACATGCTCTTTCTACCTCTCCTTTTTGCAGCACTCTAGTTCCTGAAATATATATGATGATGCATGCAGCACAAATAACTGGTTACCATAGGAACAACTGTAATAGTGATCCCAAAGCAGGGTTGGGTTGGTTTCTTCTCAGAACTTTTTTTTTTATATATAGATTTTTTTTTTTTGTTTGCTTGTTTTTTTAAGTAGCATACTTTGTATTTTCATGAAGCTCCTAGCCTTCTTTCATTTACAAATACTCTGGGAAAATCTTCTCTTATTTGACATGATTTGACTAAAAATCTATCAAAATTTTCAGTGTCTGTGAGGTAGTCTTCAGTCTTTGTGTGATTTTTTTGCTGCTAGAAAGATGAGCATTAAAAAAATGTCAGGAGAGGAATTTGGTCTCCATGCCATTGTAAATGACAGCCTTTTGATAAGCATTGTGGTTTTACACATTGCTATGATGTGATTACTGACCTAAGCTAGTATTTTTTACTTATTTTATCTTACTTATTTATCTCTTTATTATATTTTACTTACAATATCTTTCTCTTCTTATTCCCCATCATAATTTGCCCTCTCACCACATTGTGGCGTGCAAAAATAAGAAAACACAAATACTTGCATGCATGAATAAAGCAAAACAACAGGTAAATTTTGATTCTTCTAAATGTAACTATAACCATCTAGGTCTGCATGTGTTTTTTTCTTCTGAACCATAAACTAGGTTTCAGACATGTGCTAATGTATTGCCACAACTCTATGTATACATTGATAGGAAAGTAATCAAGGATAAGATATAGGAAGGACATGGACCTGATGGAGAGGGTCCAGAGGGGGCCACAAAAATGATCAGGCATTTGGTGCACCTCTGCTATGAGGACAGGCTGAGGGAGCTGGGGGTGTTCAGCCTGGAGAAGAGAAGGCTCTGGGGAGACCTAGTAGCAGCCTTCCAGTACCTGAGGAGGGGCTGAGGTGACAGGACAAGGGTCAATGGCTTCAAACTAGAAAAGGGAGTATTTAGATTGGATATCAGGAAGTTCTTCACTATGAGGGTGGTACCTCCCTGGAACAGGTTGCCCAGGGAGGTGGATGAGGCCCCTTCCCTGTAAATACTCAAAGTGTGGTTCAACAAGGCCCTGGGCAACCTGATCTAGTTGAGGATGTCCCTGTTGACTGTGGGGGGGCTGGTCTAGGTGATGTTTGGAGGACCCTTCCGGCCTGGACCATTCTATGATTCTATGATACTATGATTCAATGATTTGATAAGTCTAAGTCTGCCTTGAAGATGCTCCTCCCCTCACTTTCCCCAGGGAATTAGAGGGAGCCCTGTTTTTCAACAGTGAGGCCACTGTGAACAAAACAGAGATACGATGACAGATTGTTCTGAAGCACATGGCCAGCTCTGGGCTGTTCTTAGCTTCAAGTCATTTCACATTTTAGACCATAAGGCTACAATCTACATTGGCATGGCTATCACAAAAGTTCTATATCAAATTTACTCGCAGTCTTGTGTCTTTATTCTACACACTTATGTTTTCGTCTTATCCACTTATGTTTTTATCCTATCCACTTATATTTTTATCCTATCATTAACCTCCAATCTGAGTAGCACAAGTGAGCGGGAGAACTGTAAGGCAATATTGCCTACAGCTTCCTTGGAGAGTAAGAATTTCAGTTTAAAACAAATAAGAGCTTCTTTCTCTTGGTCGTGCATGTTGTAGTGCACAGCTTAAAAAAAGAAAGAAAGGGGGAATTAGAAGGAGGTGTAAAATCTCCCTGTCTAGACAATGTGAACTATGTGTGATTGGAGATACCCGAGTGCACTGTTGTATTTGAGTATGAGGGATAGGACATTAGGGTTCATCCATGCTGCAGATGGAGGAGGTTATATGGAGTTTTAAGTTGTTACAAGTCTGGTGTTAATAGTAGATCTGGCTAGCTTAGCATGAGCTGTACACTACACTGCAGTCACCAAAACACCTGAAGTACTGACCTACATGTTTTGACAAGCTGTAATTTTCTGACCAAAACCACATTTTAGGGGAAAATTCCTACATCAGATATATTCCAAAACTTTCTTCTCCTACTTAGCTAAAAATACTATTCAGTCAACATATTTTAAACCAATAGTTGCTATTAAAAGCTTCCACTTTGAAGAACTGATTCTTTTTTTCCACAGTCAGTAGGGCTGTATCGCTTTACATCAGCTGAGAAACTAAGTCATAATTCAAGTGGTCTCTGTTCCATAGCTTGGCCTTTGTGAAGTGGTACCTCACATAATTTTAAGTAATTGTGTTGTTTACTGAGACTTTCCCATCCACTGACAGAGCTACAGTAAATTTCTAGTTACTGCAGGTTTAGAGTCTTGGGGGTTTTGCGTTGTTTTGTCTTGTTCTTCCATGCAAACTATTTCAACAGTCAGTCAACATATTTTAAACCAATAGCTGCTATTAAAAGCTTCCACTTTGAAGAACTGATTCTTTTTTTCCACAGTCAGTAGGGCTGTATTGCTTTACATCAGTGTGGTGGAGTAGGAAGGTTCCCCCCACACACACAAAATAATTCCACAGCTAACTCAGCAGGAGAAGCAGATGAAAGCTGTATTTTACAAGCAGATATGGAATGCAATGAATATGTACAAAAACATACAATATTTACAATATATACAGAAATATACAGCAATGTATGTAATACAGGAAACCTTTCCCCACCCCCTGCGGCCAGGGGGGTTTGGCCTGCCCCTCCCTTCTCCCTCCCTACCTCCCCTTTTTCCCAAAAGGGTCAGAGAGAGAGAGAAAGGAAGGTAATTAAAAGGGGAAAACTTTGTTAAAGCTCAAAGCGAATGCACAAGTTAGTTTTCTCTTATCTGGTTAGCAAGAATCGTTCCTGCGTAGCAAGCTGTTGCTTCAGAGAGAAAAGCAGGCCAGCTCACAGTACAGGGGGAAGAAAAAGACCAACTGCCCCCCCCTGACTGAAAGACCAAGCTAGAGCTTACAGCCGGGTTCCACCAATGAAATTGGATTAGCATATCGTTGTTTTTCATGTATATACCAAAACATTCAGCCAGAGTGTTCAGAAAGTGTCCTTCTTTTAAAGGCACAGCCTAAACCGGTCACAATCAGCTGAGAAACTAAGTCATAATTCAAGTGGTCTCTGTTCCATAGCTTGGCCTTTGTGAAGTGGTACCTCACATAATTTTAAGTAATTGTGTTGCTTACTGAGACTTTCCCATCCACTGACAGAGCTACAGTAAATTTCTAGTTACTGCAGGTTTAGAGTCTTGGGGGTTTTGCGTTGTTTTGTCTTGTTCTTCCATGCAAACTATTTCATCTAGTTGCAAAAGAGATTCACTTATTTAATTATTTTTTTCTCAATCAGGTATATAGAATTTAATTATAGCAGAGATTTGACATTAATTAGATGGTGGGTTTAGAGGACCTGATCTAATTTATTAAATTTGGACATTTAATTGCAGTACAGTCAGTGGGTAAACATGTTTTGAGGTATAAATACTATAAAATAATAATTAAATTACATGGTGCTTGCTCCTTCAGTAATCTATGTGCTTGGACACCTATAAATGTAAGGCAGAGTATATATTTTATTAGACAATGAAAAGGAACAAATTATTTTTCATGTAAGAGAAAACAGAGCTTTTGCCAAGGAATTAAAATACGATGACCTTCCAAAGACAAAATAGAACTCACAGATGTTCTTTCCCTTCTTCCTGTAGGACTTGGTGCACTCTCTCATTCCTCAATGGATCACAGACAGCATGTAAGGTACTATTTGTACTGTTCTGGTGGTTGAAGATCATGAGGTTAACTATTGTTGCCTTATGTCATCAAGTGTCTATTTCTGCCTCCTTCAGCATGTTTCTGCATATGGTTGTCCTAACCTAGACTGTCAAAATGACACAGACGAGGGAAACAGCCAAACTATCATTTCAGAAACAACTTAAGGAGATCTGTCCTTGGTACCAACCTCCAGCAGCAGGAGGGGAAATGAGAAGCAGTGAAATTCTGCAGAGCTGATCCCTGGTGTGCAGAGTGGTACGATGATGTAGAACTGCAGGATGTCATCAGCATCTGAACTAACAGCCTGGTTATACCCTGCTCAAAAATTCTGTCAGCGTAGGAAATTCACAATATTAAATTTGTTGGCTTTTCTTTACTGCTTCTGCTGTCCCCTGGTAAAACTGAATCACTTAGATGAATAATAGGAAAAGTGTAAATAGGACATTCTGGAGAACTTGGAACCCTTTTCTATGAATTTTATTCCCAAGGATGTATTAATTTCTGGAGTGAAGAAAAAAATTTCCACAAAATATTCTTTTTTTGGTGGAAAATGAGTATTACTGCTGCTGATTCTTCTTTTGTTTCAGGAAAAAAACCCACTTTTTTTTAAAAATTCTGAAAACACAATATCTAACTAAGACAAAAAGTGCTTGTGACTAAATATATAATGGAGAAAATTTTAAAATTATTTTCAGTTTCAAATGAAGCTGTCATAGGAAAATGAAAACTTTGTGGAGTTCAACAAGGTCAAGTACAAGGTCCTGTATCTGAGTCAAAGCAATCCTTAGTGCCAATAAAGGCTGGAGAATGGTGGGAGAGCAACCCTGCAGAGAAGGATTTGAGGGTACTGGTGGATAGAAAACAATATGAAATGGCAATGTCTGCTTGCAGCTTGGAGAGCCAATTGCATCCTGTATTGATTCAAAAGAAGTATGGACAGCACATCAAGGGAGGTGTTTTTCCACCTCTACTCCACTCCTGTCAAATCCCACCTGGAGTGTTGTGTTTGACTCTGGAGTCCTCAGTGTAAGAAAGACACGGACCTTTTGGAGCAGGTCTAGGGGAGGGTCACTAAAATGATCAGAGGGCTGGAACACTTCTCCTGTAAGAAAGACTGAGAGAGTTGGGAATGTCAGCCTGGAGGAGAGTTCCAGGGAGACCTTATAGCAGCCTTCTAGTATTTAAAGAGGGCCTACAGGAAAGATGGGGTAGGACTCTTTCATCAGGGATTGAAGTGATAAAATGTGGGGGCAATGGTTTTAAACAGAAAGAATGTAGATTTAAATCAGATAAAACGAACAATATTTTTTTACAATGAGGATGGTGAAACACTGGAACAGCTTGCCCAGGGAAGTTGTAGATCCTCACAAGTTGCTCATGGAAGCTGTGGATCCTCCATTCCTTAGGGCCAGGCTAGATGGGACTATGAGCAATCCTGTCTAGTAGAAGTTGTCCCTGCTTATAGCAGGGGGGTTGAACTAGACAACCTTTAAAAGGTCCCTTATGATCCAAACCAAAATAAAAAGGTTTAAAAAAAAACCCAACAATTACATTGTTTTGGACTGATCATATTTTTAAACTGGGCTCAGGATTCTTATTAAATGCCAAGTATTTTCTTCTGAAAGTTCCATTTTACAATGTGCAAATTAATCAGTACAAAAAGAAAAGCAGAGAAAAGTAGAAGTGTACAGAATTCACATAGCAACAGAGATAGATTTTAATAGACTTGGTTATGAAGTAGATGGAGGGGTGTGTGCATGTTGGGGAAGAACTGCAATTATTTTTAATTTGGAATGAAAACCCAAGAATTTTCAAAAAGAGTCAGAAATAGGCAAGCAAGATATAAAAAGAACTGGAAAATGAGAGTAGTAGATAAAATAAAACTCATTTGTCCCTCCTGTCCTATGCATACACTTAACACAGTTTTCTTCTCTCCTGTAGATTTAATGAAGTGCTAATGATTTCAGAGTTGTCTTCTTATTTTATGCTGCAGGTTCAGAAAGAGGTCTGAAGTTTTAGTAAGTGCCTAGAGAATAATAAGGCTTGTTTGGGGATCTTTTTATGCTTAAAACCAAGCTGTTGAACAGTTATTCAGAAGTGTAGTCACCGGTACTGGGAAAGAACTTCATTACGGCTCTGAATATCGCGTTTGAGGATGCCTCTGCAAAGATCAAGCCTGTGGTCTGAACAGTCTTCACCTTCTACATGAATGGGAAGCTCAAGTTCCATTGTCTTAAGAACAGGCATGACATTAATTACCATTTGATTTATGTGTCTTCTGTGTTTATTTGTTTATGAAATTGTCCTGCCTCTTCACAGTAATCCAGATCCTATGTTGTAGCAGTTTCTATGGCAACTATGCATTTTTTATTGAATCAAGAAAGAATTCTGTAAACTAAAACCATACATAAATTATCAATGCATAAATTGCTGCTATCCTAATTTCTCAGGCCACTTCTCTATAGTCTGTATACCAGCAAGTAAGCAAGATATTAATTCAACCTTTTTTCTCTTACCCTGGTGTACTACAACAATACAAGAAATCAAAAGTAGAATATTACACTCAGCCTTTTATTCAAGAACATTATTGAGCCAACTGTCTAGAAATTCTGATAATATCTGTCTCAAAGGATTCAGGAACTGCGAGTCATTCCCTTAAAGTCATGAATAAGGTTTTTCTAAAACAACCTTCAGACTGAAACAAACCAAACCAACAAACCAACACCAAAACACAAAACCTTCACATTTTTTATTTGGTTTGTACTATGGAAGTAGATTATCAGTTCTGAAGATTTTTTAATGTAGCCTAGTTGGGCTACAAGGAATAGAATTTAAAGGTGGAAACTTAGATCCTGAATCAATTTTTTGTATTCCAATAACACCTCCTGATATTCAACAGTTCTGATCGCAGTCCTTTTAAAGCTGAAAGTTGTATTCATACATGCAGACCTATACCTCTAATTAACTCTCCCATTATTTGACTCTATCACTGTAAAACAAGACCTAAAAATCTCATTTGTAGCTAGACTTAGTTGAAATGAAACAAGACTTGCTAAGACTTCACCCTTTTATTTCTGGATGCCAACTGAAGAGTCAAAATCTTGAAATATTTCATGACATTCAAGAAAAAAAAAAAAAAAAGCCAAATTCCTCCAAAATTTTACTGCAAGAGTCCAATTTTGAGAGTGAAAAATGTTGAAATAAAACATTTTGACATTTGCTGCAATTTAATGTTTTGAGACTCCCAGTTGAAAATAGTTGAAATGTTTCTCCTATGAATCAGAAGAAAATTGCTCTGTCATGGAAATTTTTGCCCAAAATTGCAAATCCACTCATAACAGCTGCCAAAGTTTCTGAGGCAGACAGCAAGATCTGAACTCAAGAATTCTCATACATGTAGCTATGCTGAGCATAACTTGTCAACAAAAAAACACAACTTGCTGCTTGTTATTCTAGGCTTCCCACATTCTTAACTATTTAATACTTTCATTCATCAGTGTAGCCTCTATCAAGACTGTATCTTGCCAAGAGAATAACAACTCACCAAACTCACTGTGGTGGGTTGAAATTGCCCCCAACAGCAACTTTGCCAGACCAGCTCAGTTGGAAACAAATGAAAGCTGTACTCACAGGCAAAATTGCAATCTACAATGGAATGCAATGAATATGTACAAAATATACAGGATGTACAATATTTTACAGGGATTTACAATTAACAAACAACAGAACCCCTGGTCAGAGATCAGGGAAGCTGTCTCTCTGCTGCCCCCCCCCCCCCCCATCCAAAAGGGAGAAAAGAGCAGAGAGAAAGTAGTAGTTAGACTTCACCAAAACAATGCAGATTAGTAATCCCTTCAGCATGAAGACATCAGAAGAAGAAAGATTGTTTTGGTACAGCCAATCTTACAGCAGATATTTCTCCAATGGAATAGCTTAGAATTATCTTTATTTTCTTTTTCACACCCAATAGTGATTTATTTACATTTTTCTACTTTTCTGCTTGAAGTCTGTAACAAAATTTTAAAGGCATAGCCTAAAACTACCACACTCACATAAAATCTGTCCTGTTATTTTAATATGAAACCAGAAGAATGTACAGTGGACAAGGTTGTCTCCTCGAGAAGTGCAGTGCAAGATGACTGTCTACATGTGACATTTTTCTTCATAAAGTCATACAATTACCTTCACTTATGAAAGCAATGGAGTATGCAAAACAACATAGCATATAATTGTTGCCATTTAAGTCTTTGACTAAGAAACAAAAGTTTCTATTTACCACCATGATTAATCTCATTATCTCATTGGGGTATATGTTTTTTTACAGTACTCTTGAAGCTGTTCAAAGACAGAAGCCTGAGCACAAATCCAGATATATGCCATATGTAAAGTACAAGATGAAATTAGAACTTGTGTGGAGTGAAAACTGCATCACAATCTATTTCATGATTTGTTTTGTCTATTCAAGGATATATTTTTATTGAGAAAATTCAAACTAGAGAAGGGCCACAAGGATGATCAGAGGGCTGAAGCACTTCTCCCATGAGGACAGGCTGAGAGTTGGGGTTGTTCGGTTTGGGGAAGGCTCCAAGAAGACCTCATTGTGGCCTTCCAGTGTCTGAAGGGGGCCTACAAGAAAGCTGGTGAGCGACTCTTTAGGGTGTCAGGTAATGATAGGACTAGGAGGAAGGGATCCAAACTAGAGGAGGGGAGATTTAGATTATACATTAGGAAGAAGTTCATCACCTTAAAGGTGGTGATACACTGGAATAGGTTGCCAAGGGTGGTGGTGGAAGCCTCATCCCTGGATGTTTTTAAGGCCAGGGTGGATTTGGCTCTGGGTAACCTGATCTAATGGAGGATGTCCCTGCCCATGGCAGGGATGTTGGAGCTAGATGACCCTTGATATTCCTTCCAACCCTGACAATTCTGTGAAACTAACTCGAAATCTTATTGTAGTTTTCTTTGGGATTTAAAATAACCTTTAGTGTATTACACACTCAAATATTTTTGAATTTAATGTGCAAATATTATGTAACTACATAATTCTTTTGGGTGATGCTGAAAGTCTCTCCAAATGGAAAAGTCTGATGGAAAATTCCAAACATTTTATTCATATTATATTGGTAGAAAATAATAAATGCATCATGTGTTACAAACATAAATAACTTGCATTATACTCCCCTCCCTACAAGCATGCTGAGAATAATTTGTGTGCCAAATACTGGGGAAAAGCCACTATTCTGTGTCGCCCAGTGAATGTGTTGGTTTGAAAGTCCACATGAAATGTGGTACCTCATAAAATACCCCATTTTATTTGTTTGAATCCTTGAGATATTGTGAAATAACTATAAGAAATGTTCTATCTCTACAAAAGCAAAAGGTATATGAAATGCAGATGTGACAAATTGTCAGTTCTTAGGTTTTGACTCAAGTGTTGTGACACTGTAGAATTTTTGTACTGGAGAAAATCTTTAGCATCTATTGTGGACTCTGATTTTAAAAAAAGAAAACATATAAAAACAACAAAACAAAACAAAAACCACCTCTGAAAACTTTAAAAGCAATTATATTTTATTTAGCTATTTTTTTATTGTTTTATTTAATTAGTTTTTTGTTGTTCTCACCAACAGGGAAGGGCTGATGAGGAATGTGAAGCTCATAGGCAGCCTTGGCCATGACATGGTGGAGTTTAAGATCCCTAGGGCAGTGAAGAAGGGGGCTCTCAGCAAGCTTGAAACAACCAAATTCAGAAGACCTGACTTTGGTCTCTTCAGGAACCTCCTTGGCAAAGTACCATGGAACAAAGTCTTGGAAGGATTGGGAGCCCACAAAACTAGTTGACTTTCAAGGATCACCTCTTCCAAACTCAAAAGCAATGCATTCCTAAAAAGAGGAAATCAGGCAAAAATGCCAGGAAGCCTATATGGATGAACAAGGAATTTCTGGTCAAAATCAAACACAAGGCAACTCACAAAGGGTGGAAGCAAGGATGGGTAAACTGGCATGAATACAAAAAAATTATGAAAGCAGAAAGCAGATTAGGAAGCCTTCTTATAAAGTTTTTTTTCCCCCTATTTTCTTTCCATAGGGTTGATACTGCAAAATCACTGACTTGATTTGCACTCTTGAATAAACTGGGGAAGACAGCCTACTTTTCCTGAAAGAAAAATCTGAATGCAGATTGACTTTTTGTAAGGGGAAATGGGTCATGATTTGAAGAGATTATATTTTAAGTATTCAGCATGGTCTCAAAACGAGCAAACAACTGAGTTCTTTTCTATGTTTACTTTTGGGTTTCACCTTGGAAGGAATGAAGAACCTGAATGTATGAATACCATCTGGGAGTAAAGCATTCAAATAACTCAGAGTTATGAAACAGTCTGTATGTTTTCCATGTGTTCAATGATTAGATTAAAGTCAATCTTTCTATTATATGAATGGTTCCCTAGATGATGGTACTGTAAGTTTCATTTTTATTAACAATGTCTGGTTATCTTGATAACAACTGCACAACTCAAACCTAGGGGATTAATAATAAGGCATTTCAACTACTGACTGCTCTTATCAGCATTTGTAGTAGCAACTTTCATTTTTCTTGTTTTTTTTTTTTTTTTTTTTTTTTTTTCCAGCTATAACTGTCCTCAAAGTTGTTTCTGCAAACACTGATCCAGCAACCATTTCCCTTATATGACTGAATAGATTGAAGTGTGAAAAAGCTGGAAATGACCCTAATGTGCACTACTTGATATACATTGGCAACAGTTCAGCTGTGTTTTAATTTTCCTTTTGTGAAAAGCAGAGAGAAGCACATGAAAGTACAGTAAAATGTAAATGAAGTAACAGATTCCTATGCTGCTGTATTTCAAAAAACCCCACATCGTTAGAACCTAACCTTTTGCATTTTAATAGCAGGTCCTTACCTCAGGGGAGTCACAGAGGAAGCCTTTTCTATTTTAAACTAGAAACTTCAACTTTTTAAGCTGAATGGTTATGAGATATTTGTGGCCATTTAGAACTGGCATACAGACTGCTTAATGTTTCTCTTGGTACATCAAGATATTTTCTTTGGTTCCCCGAAGCAGAATGCACTTTGGGTGAGCTTTCTAGATAGATTGCGTACTTTGTAGATCATTGCTACTTCAGACTGAAGCTCTGCTCATATAGGATACCAGTTGTCCTCTTTCATGACACAGATACAGTGAGGTTTGATTTTCCACTGCCGCAACCAGTAGGACTTCTATTAATGTTTCAGAGCAGGCAAAACTGAGACCGTTGGCTGAACTTTAGTACCCAAGTAAAGCCTTTTAAAGGTATTTGCACCATTTATCTTATGAAACTTGAAGTTAGGCAGCTAAGCACTCTTGCTAATCAAAGCAGGCTCCAGGGAGACCTTTAGCAGCCTTCCAGTAGACGTTTAGCAGCCTTCCAGTAGCTGAAGGAGGCCTACAAGAAAGCTGGAGAGGGACTTTTTACAAGGGCTCATAGTGATAGGACAAGGAGGGATGGCTTTAAATTGGAAAAGGGTAGATTTACACTGGATAGTAGGAAGAAATTCTTTACAGTGAGGGTGGTGAGACACTGGAACAAGTTGCCCAAGGAAACTGAGGGCACCCCCTCCCTAGATGGATGGATGGATGGATGGATGGATGGATGGATGGATGGAAGGCCATTTTAGATGGGGCCTTGAGCAACTTGGTTTAGTGGAAGGTGTCCCTGCTTGTTGCAGGGGAGTTGGATATTTAAGGTCCCTTCCAACTTGAATCATCCATGACTCTATGAAGGCTAACTTTACAGAACCCTGAAGTCATGGAGCTAACTGGAATTTTAAGGAGTTCATCATTAGAATTAAAGAAAATCCTTGTACCTTAATGTGCTGGATAAATTGGCTTTTCTTCTATTCTTTACGTGTTTTGTCATAGTATCTGTATTTATATCCGTGTTGGTGGTTAAACTGTAGCTGTTACTCTTTTATGTAATGATGCCTCCCTAGCACAGAAGGGGAATCCAGAAGAGGACACCCATGGGTTGAAATGAAAACAGATTTAATGAAACAGTCAAATGTACTAATGCGAATATAAAATGTACAAAGTTCTACTCAGCCCAGAGAATGTATGGTGGCCATAATAAAAGGGAAAGCAGGAGGAGCCCAGGCAGGAGGTCCCCTAGCCTCAATAATATTGTGGCCTTCCAGTATCTGAAGGGGGCCTAGAAGAAGGCTGGGGAGGGACTTCTCAGGATATCGGGTAGTGATAGGACTAGGGGGAATGGAATGAAGCTGGAGGTGGGGAGATTCAGGCTGGACATGAGGAGGAAGTTCTTCACCATGAGAGTGGTGAAGCCCTGGAATGGGTTGTCCAGGGAGGTGGTTGAGGCCCTGTCCCTGGAGGTGTTTAAGCCCAGGCTGGATGAGGTTCTGGCCAGCCTGATCTAGTGTGGGGTGCCCCTGCCCATGGCAGGGGAGTTGGAACTAGATGATCATTGAGGTCCTTTCCAACCCTGACTGATACTATGATACTATGATAAAGTTCCTCCTTTATAATGAGTGTAACATTTATGACATGGGACACACCTGTAGCATAGCCAGCTTGGGTCAGCTGTTCTGGCTGACTTAAAACTGCTAAAGGTCTGCACACCATTGCCTGCCTGTGATTCTCTCCCAGTGAAACCAGGACAGAAGGCCAGGGCTTTATCTTATGAAGTAGTGTAGTGGTTCCAGTCAGGCCTTTAAGCATAATTCATAACAAAATTAATATTCATGTTGAAAATACGCTTAGATATCTGAAGTATAAAAAAGCCTGCTGCACTTATGCATTGTTTTCCTCCAAAAAGAAAGTACCCAAGGAACATTTGCAAGTGTTCTGTGAGGTTAGATTGAAATCTGTGACTGGTTAGATTTGTCTTTCAAGGATTCATCCTATCATGATAAGATGTACAAATCACAATGCATTGAATTGTATCTCTTTTATTTGCATATAGGATCTGGACCTTAAGCATGTTACTGTAATGTATTTCTTTGAGACACATTAATCAATACAAAATTAAAGTTAATTATGGTAATTAAATCTTCTCAAAGTAAAAGGTGGCTGCAGTAATACTCAGCTCTAGCACAAGAAAAATAAAAGGGGGCAGGGGGCAACTTACTACCATCTTCTTCATTAGTTAGGTATTAATGAGCCTTCCTAGTGCCTCTGCTAAAATCTGAATTTTAAATGAAAAGCAGAATTTGCTTTTCATTGACATTAGATTTAAATGAAGGCCATGGCTGTATCTGCACTGTCACTGTTGATCTTTCTCTTTTTCATGGCTCCTCTTCAATTTTTGAAACTCTCACTCCATAAAACATTAACTAGCCACAAATTGAGGATGCATATATAGTGTCCTTCAGTTTAATCTTCCAGCAGTTTTGTCTGCATCAGGCATTAAGGAGATGGTCTTGCACTAATGATGTTTTGCTTTGATCTTGCTATTACAGTGGCCAGGCTCTCAGCAGACCTCATTGCAGCCCCTCTTGGATGTCAGGTCTCTGTCATAAATTTGTAGTTACAAAAACCTCCGTTTAACTTTTCTCTGAACAGGTCTGGCTGTGCTGTTCTTTTCTGATTCAATGCTGAAAGAAACTAATAAATCTGCACTTCAGCACTCATTAAAATAGAGATCGATTTGGTAAGCACCAACATGGAAACAAAACGGCCCTTTATAGCTATTAATAAAGGAGTATAACTGCTGGCATTAGTCACGGCATTTAATTCCACCAGAGTGGTAGCTGGACAGTTTTGCTTTCCTCAAGGTGAGGATTTTCCGAGGCATTTTCAAGCACCACAGCTCATGTTTTATAAACAAGCAAAGCTTTCCTTCAAATAATAAATAAATAAATAGATAAATAAATAAACATATTCCCCATCCCTCCAAAGTCTCCCTCTCCTTCCTCAGCAACATGTTGAAAATGCTTCTGGTTTGCAACAAACCATATGCATAAAAGATTGAAGCGTGGTAACATCTAACAGTTTGAAAGTGACACCACAATACTAGGTTATGGTTTTGAATAAGTGTGCATTTCTTCCTGGGGGAGAATATGGCTTTCTGTTTTTTTGGGTGGGTTTTTTTTTGGTGTTTTGTTTGTTTGTTTGTTTTGTTTAGGGCTTTTTGATTTTTACTGTTTTTTGGTGTGGTTTTTTTTTTTTTTAATAGTTTGTTAATCTGCTCAGAAGATAGTCATAATTGCAGGAGAGCAGAAAAATGAAAACAGAAGATAAATGAAAAACAGCTCGATGAGTCAGTAGCCTTTATTGTATGTCAGGAAGATAGATGTTTACCTTTATTCTCACTTAAGCTCTTTGCTGTCATTGCAAAGCTAACTGTTCCAGGCAATGCTCCATTTCCTTACCAAAGATATAATCCTTTTTCATAATGTCTGAAACACAAAGGAAGACCTACTTCCTATACAGCCAAACTCTGTTATATCCAAATGAACACGTGGAGCTAAGAAGCTACTAGTATGACCAACATATAATAGGAAACTTCAAAGAATTTTTGGATGCTACATACAAAACAAGGAATTATAGACAAAAAATGTATAGTTACAGTATCACCAAAACCAGGATATGCTTTGGCTTTTGGTTTTGTTTTTTTTTTTTGCTGCTGAGATTGGGTTGATAGACTGTGTGACAGAGCACTAGAATGGTCTGCCCAAGGGGTTCATGGAATCTCCCTCTCTGCAGATATTCAAAACCTGCCTGGGTGCGTTACTGTGTGTTCCTGCTCTGGAAGGAGGATCGGTCTGGATGATCTTTTGAGGTCCATTCCAACCCCTAATAGTCTATGATTCTGTGATTCATGAAAAAAATATGGTGGATTCATGAAAATGTGGATTCATAAAAATATGGATTCATTGAAACCTTGGTGTTTCAAAGCTCCAAAATTTGTATACATATTTGGCCATGGCCTAGGCTCAGATCCCCACTCACCTCCCTACTCCATAACCTGCCTTTGTAAGAATTCCAATATACTCACAGCATATCTTTTACTTGAAATGGTGAGGTTTATCTCTTTTCTTCCTTCTATATTAATCACTCCCATTGACAAAGAAACAAGTATTTCTATTATCACTTCATCCCCCAGTTTACAAATTCAAGGATCTGGAATATGAATATAGCATGCTTCACTTATTTGGAAGAATTGTACAAAAGTACCACATACATCAGAAGAAGGGCCATCAAGAAAAATGTATTGTTCACAACCAATGATATTCTGTTCTTAGAACCTCTGAGTTAAAATCTATCTGGTAAAGGAAATGCGTAGAGTTTCACGTTTTCCTACCACTATGCTTATCAAAGGGAACTAAATTATCACGTAATATTTGCTTTTGTTTTCCAAAAGATATGGTCCCTTGTAGGCCTCATTCAATTCTGGTCAGAATTAAGTGGTGTTTGCTTTGGGTATCGAGACACTGGTTAGGCCACACCTTGAGTATTGTGTCCAGTTCTAGGCCCCTCAGTTTAGGAAAGATGTTGACTTGCTGAAATGTGTCCAGTGAAGGGCAACAAAGCTGGGGAGGGTTTGGAACACAAGCCCTATGAGGAGAGGCTGAGGGAGCTGGGGTTGGTTAGCTTGGAGAAGAGGAGGCTCAGGGGAGACCTTATTGCCAGCTACAACTACCTGAAGGGTGGTTGTAGCTAGGTGGGTGTTGGCTTCTTCTCC
The DNA here is from genome assembly GCA_033816785.1 of Picus viridis. Taxonomy (NCBI): domain Eukaryota; kingdom Metazoa; phylum Chordata; class Aves; order Piciformes; family Picidae; genus Picus; species Picus viridis. Next base: position 26,349,523 of record CM066570.1, on the reverse strand, counting down.
CAGGCAACCAGGACCAGAACAAGAGGACACAGTCTCAAGCTGCACCAGGGGAGATTTAGGCTGGATGTTAGGAAGAAATTCTTCACAGAAAGAATTGCCATTGGAATCGGCTGTGTGGGGAGGTGGTTAAAAAGAGACTGGATGAAGCACTTATTGCTGTGGTATATAGTTGATTAGATGGTGTTGGGTGATAGGTTGGACTTGATGATCTTGAAGGTCTTTTCCAACCTGGTTAATTCTGTATTCTGTAAGATTTGTAGGGAAATAAAGGACAACAAGGTCACATATAACTTCAATTTAATGCTGACTCAGACTATTCAACTCTTATAGACACTACTGTCAATTCAGGAGATATTGGCAGCTCAGAGCAATAAAGAAAAAGTTTCAACACTGCAGATCTTTCTCTTGGCAAGAAATGCTATGGTACTAAGAGCAAAACAACTGTGTGCTTGCATTAATTAAAATGGCTATCACTTGAACAGAAATCTGAAAGGGTATACATCTGAAATACTTTGGTTTCTTGTATCACCAAATCTAGTCCCAAAGGTTTGATTTATCATATATAAAAGGCACAAGGACTTTCCTGGATTTTAGCAATGCAATCTTTTTTTTCTTTTTTTTCCCTTTTTTTGGTAAAATTATTAAAGAAGAAATTGAGACTAATTTGTGTGGAAATAACCCCATTCCCCAGCAATAAAATACAAAGTCTACTTGAACTTCTAATAAATTTGTGGGTTTGTCAGGGTCCCTGACAGAAAATTAGGAGCCAACATTTAAAATTCCTGTGCTGTGTCAGTTGTGTATAGGAAAAGAAATAAAAGAAATCCCTTTGTATCAGAAAGCACTTGATGCTTTATTTATGAATAAAACATTTCAATTACAGGAAAGAATGAGTCATAAGTCTTCACTATGTGTTTAACTTGAATAGTATGTTATTCAAGATGATCTGCAAAATCACAAGTACTTTGTGAAAAACCCATTCCATTTATTTATTGCTTAAAAGTAAATTTATTGGTTTGAAGAGTACCCACAGGAAATAATTTAAATTTTATATCTATAACCAGTAATATATTTTACTTTAGTATAGTATTTAGAAAGATTTCATGCCATGAGAAAACCATTATCATCGCTTCTGTGCTTTTGTGCAGCATCTATATGACAGTGCTGGAGTCATAGTTTGTCATGATTTCTCTGGCATACACTCACCAAACAGGAAAGAAATAATAAATAAAACTTTATACCTCTCTCTTCTACCTGATTATTTGGAATCATCACAAGGAGTATTGCACTGTTAGAGAGCATACACTGTTCCAAATATATTAATGAGATTGTTGTCGAATTAATCCCTGAGATTCCTGCAGAAAAGCAAGAACAATTTATTCTTATTTTATCACTACTTGTTTTCAGCTCTGATAGTGATCAAATCTTCTACAACTCACAATGAAGATGTAACATAGAATCATAGACTCATAGAATTGTTAGGGTTGGAAGGGACCTCAAGGGTCATCCAGTTCCAACTCCCCTGCCGTGGACAGGGACACCTCACACTACATCAGGTTGCTCAGAGCCACATCCAGCCTGACCTTAAAAACCTCCAGGGATGGGGCTTCTACCACTTCCTTGGGCAACCAGTTCCAGTGTTTTACCACCTTCGTTGTCCTATCACCACCTGACACTCTAAAAGTCCCTCCCCAGCTTTCTTGTAGCCCCCTCCAGATACTGGAAGGCCACAATTAGGTCTCCTCAGAGCCTTCTCTTCTCCAGACTGAATAGTCCCAACTCCTTTAGTTTGTGCTCATAGGAAAGGTGCTCCAGTGCGCTAATCATCCTCATGGCCCTTCTCTGGACACGCTCCAGCATGAAAGAGCTGTAGGAGCTTTATTGATAAATTTCATAGCAAAAAGTCACTGATTGTGGACTTTAACTCTGTTCAGGGTGTCTAAGGCAGTAGGTACCTGAGGAAATAAGCATGTCCAGCTGCTGACTTGGCTTAGCTCATAACTCAGCTGGCTCTACTTAGTGGGGGAAAGTGGCTATGCTGCTATAGAGCTAAATTAAAGATTGCTGAGTGATGTGGAATTTAGAAGTTTAGTAAAGAGGAAACACAGACATGATTGTGATGCTTTTGCATGGGTTTTTTTTTGGTGTTTATTTTGGTTGTTTGTTTGTTTTTTTATGTTAGCAGTAAGAGTATTATATGTACCAATAGTTTAATATCTTCTACCTAAATGACAATATATACAGGATCTAAAATATTCCCATAATAGAGATATTTCTCTGTCTCAAGGTCTTTTTCAGAGGTGCAATGCTTTCAATCTAAGAAAATAATTACAAAACTAAAGCATTACCAAATAACAAAGAAAGTTCACAATACATAAGCGTAATACCAGATCTTTCTAGTGAAGTTGCTGTTTCATGCTGAAACTTAGCTTTTGACTACTAGGCTAGCTTTTGGTGTTTGGAGCATATCTTTGGGTCTTCCAACATAGTGACTGGCTGGATGCCATTATACATAGACATCTGCTGCACTACAGTCCTCCTCCTTTGCCTCTTGTACTTTGGAATACATTGGAAATACTGCAAAGCATGCAACAGCAAGATTAAGGTTCTGAACTTTTGTTCAGGAAGTGATAAGCTGCAAAGGATGAGCAGGTATGGTTCTAGTCTTTCATTTAGGACAGGTTATAGCTATTGAATTTCTCTCTGCTTTCTGTTACTAAAGAGGTGACTGTTTGCCAGCTTTGCCTCTGTATTTTTAGGTCTCTTCCATTTGCATCTAAACTGTATCTTATTTTGGGCAGCCCATGACCCTCCTTCTCCCTCACTTCAATGCACAATATTCACTTCTTACTTGTATTCATAGTAAGTAGGATGATATATCAAATACTATATATATATAGATAGTATACTGTATATATTTATATATATATATTTGCTTACATACATATATGCTTATTGTAATATACACTATGTGGAAAAGATCATTACCCATGTCAAATGCCTGGAAGAGATTTAAACTATAGATACCTATGGTCAGTTGTTCCTTTCTATTCTCAGACATTCAATGTTTATTTTCCCTGCATTTTGTATTTGTGCAAAGGTATCTCCCTCCTTACAAATCAGAACACCTCCAGACCCAGAATCTCAGAAGTACTTGTGATTCATAGTCTGGTCATGGTCACTGACTACTGAGCGTTTTCCCCTCTGTCACTTTGCAGCCAGGTGAGAATCAGTGCTCCTTCTGGCCTTCTGCTTCTGCATTTGGCAAGGGAGCTTCATCTTGCTGACATGAAGCAGGCACAACCTAAGGTTCTAGGGGGTGTAATTTGTATTTGAAATATGAAGAACAGCTTTGGGAATAACTGTATCCAAGTTTGGGAATAGTTGTATCCAAACAGAAAGTATAACCAACAGCTGTCTGTTTCTGGTGATACAGAATACAGAATTAATCAGGTTCGAAAAGATCTTCAGGATCATCAAGTTCAGCTTATCACCAAACACCATCTAATCAACAAAACCATGACACTAAATGCCTCATCCAGTCTCTTTTTGAACACCTCCAGTGATGGTGACTCCACCATCTCCCTAGGCAGTACATTCCAATGGCCACAGTACTCAAGGTGTGGCCTAAGCAGTGCTAAGTCCAGGGGCAGAATGACTTCCCTACTCCTGCTGGCCACACAATTCCTGATACTGCCCAGGAAGCCATTGGCCTTCTTGGCCACTTGGGCACTCTGCTGGCTCATATTCAGCCTACTGTCCACCAGTACCCCAAATATCTTTCTGCCTGGCCGCTCTCCAGCCACTCTGACCCCAGCCTGTAGCACTGCATGGGGTTGTTGTGGCCAATGTGTAGAACCCGGCACTTAGGTATGTTAAATATCATGCCATTGGACTCTGCCCATTTATCCAGCTTGTCAAGGTACCTCTGCAGTAGTCAGAGCCTCTTTTAATCTTCTGCTAAAATGATATCATTCTAACCTAGAATCATTACAGTATCTCTTCTCTGAACTCTCAAATGGATTTCAGCATCCTTCACAAAGATATGAATGAAGTTATATTTCAGTAGGTGTGTCACTGAGATCACTTCTGTTCCACATTCATACTATTGTAAAATGCAAAATGCAATGTGTGTAGTATCCCATGTTTAGTTTCATAGAGATTTATAACCACCTGATTTTAAATGTATGAACTCTGCTGGATAGTTATGGGTCTCATATGGCAGCTGATGGTGATATTCCTGCCAGATGAATATATCACAGAATATTAGGGGCTGGAAGCGACCTCAAAAGATCCTCTATTCTAGCCAGAGCAGGATCACCTAGAGCAGGTCACACAGGAACATATCCAGGTGGGTGGGGAATGTCTCCAGAGAGGGAGAACCCACAACCCCTCTGGGCAGCCTGTTCCAGTGCTCTGACACCCTCACAGTGAAAAAGCTTTTCCTCATGTTTCCATGGAACTTCCTATGCCTTAACTACCACCCATTACCTCTTGTCCTATCATTGGGCACCACCAAGCAGAGCCTGACTCCATCCTCTTGGCACTCACCCTTTATATCTTTATAAATATTAATGAGGTCACCCCTTAGTCTCCTTCTCTCTAAGCTAAAGAGCCCTAGATCTCTCAGCCTCATAAGGCTCTGGCTCTGTGATGTACACTTTCAAACAGCTCCCTACCCTTCCGGCCCAGAACTGGACAGAATACTCCAGATGGAGCCTCACCAGGGCAAAGTACCTGTTTTGGTACACTGGCCTCCTGAAGGGTTAATCTGTAAAAAAGAATTTCTTGTAAATGCTCCACACCAGGCATAAACTTTTAAAAAAAATCTGTTTAATTGGATTGCATAATGAAGAAAAATACCAGGTCCTTTAAAACTCTGTTGATTTAACCAAATGAGACCTCCTTGCCACACATTTAATTGAAGAAGGGAAAGACCTCAAGGTTTTCTTTCTGCTTCATTTCCTTCTCATTTTTTCTGTGTGGGGAAAAAAAAAGAAATAAATAGAAAGAGACCATGCTTCAGAGATCTCAGCACAGAGATTACAGTTTGTATAAAAGAGGTACTCAAGGGCAGGTTGTTTGCCAAACATCACCCTTCGTAAAACCAACAGTATTTAATCTTTTCTGAACTTAGGATGCTCGTTTGACCCGAAAGTTCCCTCTCAAATTCTTTCAAGAGAAATTTATAACCACAACAGATAAGAAGAGGAGTCACAGGGCTTTTAGTGCTGTGTCACAAAATGTACATAGGTAATGAGAAATGCAAATGAATTGATTTTAAGAGTGGGACACTTAATATTCACAGTAGAAAGAACTGTTCTTCCATTCTTTTCTGAGGCAAAGACAATTAATGTTCCCAGCATTTTGCTCCTCATTTGAATTTAATGACAATGGAGTTGGTTTAAACCTTTCTAGAGGACATATATTAGGTGCAAATGGTATCCTGACTCTTGGAATTTAAATTCAGTTCATCATACAATGTTTGAGAAAACTTTCATTTGCTGATGGGAGCCCTATAAAATGGTACCCAGAGTATTAGGGGCTGGATGAGGCACTTAGTGCCATGGTTTAGCTGATGAGATGGTGTTGGGTGATAGGCTGGACTTGATGAGCTCAAAGGTCTTTTCCAACCTGATTAACGTCATATTCTGTATTATGGCTGAACACAAAATGACAGATTTCCTGTAACTGAAAAATGGGGGATATAATTAGTAAGCTATCAGAGTACAGTGCTTTTTGGCATGTGCTGTAGAATAAACCCAAAATACTGACATAATATAAAAGCTTCCTTTTGACATTTGGACAAGTCTTGTCTCACCCAGGCTGCTCTGATGTTGTCTTTTCCAAATACAAAATATTAAGAAAAATATTCAGAGTATAACAATGTGAAAAAGCTTTAAATATGTCATAAATGATGCAAACATTCAAAACAAAGTACTAGCTTTATGGGAATAATATACTAAGGGTTTGTTTGTTTATCTGCTTGCTTAAATAGGAAACAGAACAGCCTCAAGCTGCAATTGGGTAGGTTTAGACTGGACATTAGGAAAAAAAACATCATGGAAAGAGTGGTCAGGCATTGGAATGTGCTGCCCAGGGAGGTGGCTGAGTCACCAACCCTGGGTGTGTTTAAAGGTGGTTTGGATGCGACACTTGGGCATATAGTTTAGGGGTGAACCTCACGGAGTAGGGTTCTGGGTTGGACTTGGTGATCCTGATGGTCTTTTCCAACCTGAATCATTCTGTGATAACCCTTCCGTTAGAACCCTTCCAACTCAGGCACAGATAACCATTCATTCCCTCTTTCTGATACAAGATGAACCCTGATATACTACTGGATGTGGACATAGTATCAGAAGAAATTACAAACTGTAAGATAATCCTTTTTTGATCATTTCTAAACAAAGGGGGTTTAGTGAATGTTTTATTAGGTAAAAATAATAATATGTTTTTAAAAAGTTACCTTTGCAGAAAGTTAATAATTGACCAGGTTGGAAAAGACCTTTGAGATCATCGAGTCCAGCCTATCACTCAACACCATCTAATCAACTAAAACATGGCACCAAGTGCCTCATCCAGTCTCTTCTTAAACACTTCCAGTGATGCCAATGAGAAGATCCTCATCATGGATACACCAGGTTTTGGGAGAGTTCATTGCATTTAATGATTGTAAGCTTGCATAAGCCATCACAGTAACAAGGGAGGTGTACATAAATATGTAACTTTCAGAACACTGAACACAATTTTGAAAGTTATATTCAAGATATGACTTGCACAGAATGGAAATTAAGTGGTGTGTTTTCATGAATGTTGGAAAATCAGCTTGTGGAACTGCAAGGAAGACAAAGAAGTTGCTGTACTCCTAGGGACTGTGCTGCCTGTAGACTTAATGGAATATGTATTTTGCTTATTTTCATGAGTTTTCTGACTTTTTTACATTCAGAATTTCCTGGGAAAAATAATTCCTAGATTACATGAAGTATTTATGACTAATTTTGATTCTGCAAAACAGTTTTTCTTCCTTCATTAAGAACAAATATGTCCAAAATTTTCCTTTCATATATAATACCCATGGTTAAGAAAAATCAGATGTAACTCTAGATGTGCTATCAGGATCAAGACTTAACTAGTATAAATCAGCATAACTCTGATGGAAAGAGGAACACTGCAAGTTCTGATTCCCGCTCATCTGATTCCTACTGATCAGTCCATGCTAGTTTATCCTGTTTCTAGAGAACCTGCTTGTTTTACTGAAGCCATTTGTTTGTCACCTTTATATAAATTGAGTTACACCAGAACACAGAATAGCTGTAAAAGTGGAATGACATTTCTAAAATTGGAGATAATGTTTTTTAACATTTTCTGACTATATTTTTATTTTATGTTTATAAAATGGAAACTCAACCTACAAGCACTAATTGCTTGAGCAATGATTACCTGCTTCTTGCTGCTTCTTATGAACTGCCGTTGCAGTTGGTTGGGAGATGCAGTTTAACCCCAGCTGGCATCTCAGACCCACACAACTGCTTGTTCACTCCCCTACAGTGAGATAGGGAGAGAACTAGGAGAGTAAAAGTAAAAAAACTTGTGCATTGAGAAAAAAACAGGCCCCTCAGCAGGCAAGTGTTCAGCCATCTCCAGGGAAGCAGGGCTCCAGCATGCATGATGGAAACTTGGAAAGAAGAATGCCATCACTTCAAATGGTCCCACTTCCTCCCTCTCCCTCCAGCTTTTATTGCTGAGCACAATTAAATGTGGTATTTGACATCCCCTTTGGTCATTTGAGGTATCACTTCCAATTTCTTGTGCATCCCCAGCCTACTCAACGGTTGGGCGTGCTAGAATCATAGAATGGTCCAGGTCAGAAGGGACCTCCAAAGGTCATCCAGTCCAACCTTCCTGCAGTCAGCAGGGACATCCCCAACCAGATCAGGATGCCCAGGACCTCATTGAGCCTCACCATGAATATCTCCAGGGAAGGGGCCTCGACCACCTCCCTGGGCAACCTGTTCCAGTGTTCCACCACCTTCATAGTGAAGAACATCTTCCTGATATCCAATATAAATCTGCCCTTCTCTAGTTTGAAGCCATTGCCCCTTGTCTTGTCACTGCAAGCCTTTGTAAACAGTCTCTCCCTGTCCTTCCTGTAGGCCCCCCTTCAGATACTGCAAAGCTGCTATCAGGTCTCCCCAGAGCCTCCTCTTCTCCAGGCTGAGCAACCCCAGTTCCCTCAGCGTGTCCTCATGACACTGATGCCATGCAAGTACTGCTCAACAGTAGTTCAAACATCCCTGTATTATCAATACTATTTTGGTCACAAATCCGAAAGTTAGCACCATATGGGCTGATAGAAAGAGAATTAATTCTATCTTGGTCAAAATTAGAGCATAAGGAAACATAACAGTTTGTGCATGCAGTAGCAAGCACTGGAAAAGATGCACTCCCAATGGAATTGTGACTGAGACTAGGCTACATTTGTTTCCAGGGACAGAAAAATTTTAATGGTTTAGTGAGAATTCATGAAATGATAGATACAGCCTTTTAATTAGCAGTTTTGCCAGTGTGGAGGAGTCTTAGCACACACAAAAATGAAAGAAAGCCCTGTTTTGGTCTGAGAGTTTCAGAATTATGTTTTTTCCTGATAATTAATAATATTATAAGTCTAAAACTGGATAGAATTTTCTAGAAAATACATTGGATATTTGCAGAAAATACAGGAAAATAGAATAGAATAGAATAGAATAGAATAGAATAGAATAGAATAGAATAGAATAGAATAGAATAGAATAGAATAGAATACAATTAACCAGGTTGGAAAAGACCTTCAAGGTCATCGAGTCCAACTTATCATCCAACACCATCTAATCAACTAAACCATGGCACCAAATGCCCCATCCAGTCTCTTTTTAAACACCTCCAGTGATGGTGACTCGACCATCTCTCTGGGCAGCCCATTCCAATGGCCAATCACTCTTTCTGTGAAGAACTTCTTCCTTACATGCAGCCTAAACCTCCTGTGTCCTCTTATTCTGGTGCTGGTTACCTGGAAGAAGAGACCAACCCCCCCCTGGCTACAACCTCCCGTCAGGTAGTTGTAGAGAGCAACAAGGTCTCCCCTGAGCCTCCTCTTCTCCAGGCTAAGCAACCCCAGCTCCCTCAGCCTCTCATGGGACTTGTGCTCCAGGCCCCTCACCAGTTTTGTTGCACTTCTCTGGACATGTTCCAGCATCTCAACATCTTTCCTATACTGAGGGGCCCAGAACTGGACAAAGCACTCAATTTTTCTATTCCGTCTATGTCTATGTTTACTATAAGTATCTGACAACTACCTGCCACTACAGGGTTAATAGGTCTGAGAGTCTGTTTCTAAACATATTTGCTTTAAATATGCAATATACTTGCTTTCAACAAATTTATAGCATAAGTTACTTACATTCTCATCTATTTAATGTCGAAATATATCTCCATATTTGAGCAGATTAGGCTATTTTTAAAGACACAGAACTTTTTTTCATCAGAAACAGGAATTGTATGAGAACTGATCTCCTTGTCATGAAGAACCAGGAGGGCTTGATAGTGTCTCTAATAAAAAATCAAATTTAAACTGTGAAGGCAAAGGATGGGCCTTGTAATAGGAAAATAAAAGACAGGAAAAAAATGAGGGCAAACTGCTTTATAAATACATAATGGAAGATACATTTAGAAGCTGTGAAGTGGGGAGTTTCCACCCTCTTTGTCACTATTATTCAAAATGGTTTTGATTATTTACTACTGAAGTGTTCTCCTCAGAATTCAGTTAGAATATCCGTTTCTTGATTTCATTCACTGTTTTCAAGAAATGTGACTCTAAGCTAAGTAACTGGAGCTGTTAAAGACCAGCTGCTCAGGTAACAGTAATATTTTTTTGAGGTAACTACCATTGTTTTATGTCAGTGGGCAAAATATTCAAAAGCAAGTGACCAATCTCTTCCCAAAACTTCTAAGAAGCAATATCTAACTAAATCACCATTTTTCATCTTTATTACAAAGAGAAATACTTAATTGTGCACACATTTTTATTCAGCACACCACCTTACACATGCTTTAATTTATATTAATACTGAAGTTCAACTGGTTTCAGTAGGGCCAAGCAGATGTTTAGAGCTATTCATGCACAAGAATCTCTATTTAGATTTTCTAAGTTGATTATTCCTACTCCTTTTCCTATTCTTTTTTCTGTTTCTTGCATTACAATTTTACTCTATAAAGTCTTCATTAAATTCAGCTGCATTATGAAAATGATTGTTGATATTTTAAAATGTTTATATTAATGAAACCACACAGAATCACAAAAATTAACCTGGTTGGAAAAGACCTTTGAGATCATCAAGTCCAACCCACCACCCAACACCATCTAATCAACTAAAACATGGCACTAAGTGCCTCACCCAGTCTTACTTCAAACACTTCCAGAGATGGTGACTCCACCACCTCCCTGGGCAGCCCATTCCAATGGCAAATCATTCTTTAGTCCTTGGGAAGTGGTAAAATAGCTTTTCTGTCCTTCAGCCCTGGGCAGCTCATGACTCAAAACCAGGACAGCATGGAAAAGTTCAGGGTGTTGGATTATTTATTTTTTCCTGAACTTTTTATTTCAAAACATACTTTTATCCCAGTTTAGATCAAAACTCAAAATATCTCAAGGAGACAAATTCTTCTATAAAAGCTATTAGAAATTATCTCAATATTATATATTAATATTTAATAATTTCAACAGTGTCATTAACCCTCATCAAGTTTGCTGACGACACCAAGCTGTGTGGTGCAGCAGACACACAGGAGGGAAGGCATCCATCCAGAGGGGCCTGGACAGGCTGGAGAGCTGGGCCCATGGCAACCTCATGAGGTTCAACAAGATCAAATGCAAGGTCCTGCATCTGGATCAGGGCAATCCTAAGCACCAATATAGACTGGGCAGGGACTGCCTTGAGAGCAGCCCTGAAGGAAAGGACTTGGGGGTGCTGCTGGATAAGAAGCTCAGCATGAGCCAGCAGTGTGCACTTGCACACTGCAGCCCAGAAAGCCAATCACATCCTCGGCTGCATCAAGAGAAGAATAGCCAGAAGGTCGAGGGAGGTGATTCTCCCCCTCTGCTCTGGTGAGACCCTACCTGGAGCACTGTGTCCAGTTCGGGAGCCTCTATTACTGCAAACATCTGGATGTACAGGAATGTGTCCAGAGAAGGGCCACGAGGATGATCATAAGGCTGGAGCTGTTCTGCTATGAGAACAGACTGAGAGAGTTGGGGCTGTTCAGTCTGGAGAAGAGAAGGCTCCGAGGAAACCTAATTTTAGCCTTCCAGTATCTGAAGGGGGCCTACAAGAAAGCTGGGTAATGATAGGACTGGGGAGAATGGAAAAAACCTAGAAATTATTAGATTCAGATTGGATGTTAGGAAGAAGTTCTTCCCCATGAGGGTGGTGAGACACTGGAACAGGTTGGCCAGGGAGGTGTTAGAAGCCTCATCTCTGGAGGTTTTTAAGGACAGGCTGGATGTGGCTCTGAGCAACCCCATGTAGTGTGAGGCATCCTTGTCTACAGCAGGGGAGTTGAAACTAGATGATCCTTGAGGTTCCTTCCAACCCTGACAATTCCATGATTCTATATTCAAATATAAGCTTGAAAACTAGGATACATATCAGTGTAACAGAAATAAATTGTTACAGCACCATCCTATGGAAAATATAGCCAAACTCAAAACATTAGAAGTTTTGATCTGAGAAAAATTAAGGACTTTTAGTTTTGTGTGTGTTAAATATATTTTATCAATTATTCTTTGATAAATTCTGCTTGCAACAAGCTCACTTTTAGGCAATTTAACCTTCAGCTTCAATACTGCATGGAGTTTGGGCTGCCTGTTGAGGTGTTTCGTTAATAGCAATGGGAAAACTGCCTTTGTAGTACTCTGGCTCTCTTTTGTTATTTTCTCCCTAACACAGATATCACTGGCTAGGAATAGGTTAACAGCAATTAGGCAAATCAATATTTGTCCTTAAATTCTCTTCACCCTTTCTCCCATATTATTATTCATGGCAGGTGTCACAGTTTGCATTCACTCATTTTTCTTCTCTGCTCTTTAACCTTTTCCCAATTTAATGTGTTTCCTACTTCCATTATTGCTGCTTTTTAAACACAAGATTGGGAAACTCATAGCTGTGTTCTTGAGTTGCTCATTACATCATTTTGCAAGTTAAACAAAGTACTTCTGCGCAGAGGAAACAAACATGACGAGAGGGGCTCCTTGCCACATTTCAGTTATTGCAGCTTTGTTGTTTGCTTCTGTGCTCTAGCATTAGAAGGGGATGCTGTGGTATTGAGGTAAAGCCTTCTCATAAGGTAGCCTAGTTTGTAAATACATTTCCTCTGGCATCCTTGGGCTTTCCTGTCTCATGCATGATGTGCAGGTTTTCTGCTCATTCGGTATAACCTCAGGCATACTCTGAAAATGAGCTTTCAGCAGAAGCCGTGCTGTTTAGTCAAATTCAAGAAGCCTCAAACTGTGAATATTCTGGTCCTCTGTTGTCTGCCAGAATTTGCATTCTCAAATGCCATCCTCAGCCAACAATTTTCCTGAGTAATACTCATTCATATGGCAGTTATTTTTCTTCTCTTTTCTGTGGCAGAATAAAGGTGCCTTTGTTTGCATGCACAGAAGCACGGCTCTCTCCTCTGCCTGAGCATTAAAAAAATTACCATTCTGTCATCTGCTCTGCCCAGTTTCTGCTTATTGATATACAAATTATAACACATCTATTTTGCAGCTTTCCACCTGGGCTTTCCACAGTTCCTTTTCCCTCATTTATCTTAGAATGAAACCACTGAACTGGCAAGAGCCCCTGTATATGAAATAAAATGTGGGGATTTGTCCTGTCTTTCTTTTTTGTTGTTTTGGTCAGGTATGTAGAAAATAGATTTGAGACCATTTGCCTAGGAAAGTGGAATGACAATTTTAAGTTTTTGGTTACCCTAATTCAAAATTATAGACTTTGGCTGAAATTTTTTACAATGAAACAAGGAGAGAGATGATACAAACATGCACTCTGAATTAGTTGTCTCCCCTGCTCACCTCAAGTTTCTTGCAAATGTAAAGAAAAAAAGATGCCTCAACACTATACCAAGACTGTCAAATATGCTCTAGTCACAATGTCATGGTTTTAGACATCCTTCAACTACAAAAGAAAAGCATCATATATGTAGCCCTTGGGGGCTCTAGCTGATTCCAGTCCATATATCACTTAAGGCATCCCCTAGGGCTCCCTTCATTCAGCCTACACTCCAGGACCCCATGTCAGACTCCCGGCTCCATCAGCCCCTGCCACAGTGGTGCTGCTCCAGGGACAGTATCTAGCCCTGTCCCTGACGTGCTGGTTGGTCCCTCTGAACTAAGCATGGACCCAGATGCTGCCTGATGCTCACATGTGCTTCCTGGGTGCAGATGCTGCCCAGCCAACCCTGCAGACACTAACAGCTCCTGCTCCTGTACCACTCCTTGACAACTTTTTGTGACTTCATTTGTCTTCCTTTTTAACCCTCCCCAAAGAAAACTTCATGAAGATTCCTTTAGTTAAACAATTAATAAATTGTAGGTAATAAAAGATTCCAAACAGCACTATTTTACAACAATAACACCTTAATTTAATCTTTTTCAGTTTGCCTCAATATGAGTTACAGAAGGAGAATCAAACACTTTTTTAGTAGCCCTGATGAGGGCCCTGAGGCTTTCCAGCAGCTCTAAGATATATGGCACAGGTAAAGAAAACAAATATTCATAGAATCATAGAGTTGTTAGGGTTGGAAGGGACGTCAAGGATCATCTAGGTCCAATCCTCTTGCCATGGGTAGGGACTCCTCACACTAGATCAAGCTACTCAGAGCCGCATCCAGCCTGGCCTTAAAAACCTCCAGGGATGAGGCTTCTACCACCTCCCTGGACAACCTGTTCCAGTGTCTCATCACCCTCATGGTGAAGAACTTCTTCCTAACATCCAACCTGGACTTGTTTCATGGGAAGTGATAGTTGTCTCTACAGTAAATTGTTTCAGGGATCATTCAGAAGTAAGAAGCTATTAAGAAGTTTTAGTTCCTGGAAACATTCCCTGAGACTCATTAATTTACTACTATAGAAGTACCTGTTCTTCCTGTTCACAAGATCTATTGTACCTCTGTGCAGGTTGTCTTATCATCTTTTTAAATGAAACCTTCACACAACGTTTCACATGTAGCATGTAATAACAATTTCAGTTTACACTAAACCAAATTATTGTCTGTCAAATAATAGATCATCTAGGAGAGGTGAAAACAAATTGTGCATCCATGGTATGCAAGAAAGTACTTTGAGACTGTATAATATACAGTCAGGTTCTGAAACCTTTGCACATAATAAGACCGAATTTTTTTACTCACAAAGCAAACTCAATTAATGAAGCTGTTTTAAGATATAGAATCATAGAATCATAGAATTGTTAAGGTTGGAAGGATCCTCAAGGATCATCTGGTTCCAACCCCCATCCATGGGCAGGGACTCCTCACACTAGATCAGGTTGCTCACAGCCACATGCAGCCTGGTCTTAAAAACCTCCAGGGGTGGGGATTCCACCACCTCCCTGGGCAACCTGTTCCAGTGTCTCGCCACCCTTACGGGAAGAACTTCTTCCTAACATCCAATCTGAATCTACCCATTTCTAGTTTTGTTCCATTCCCTGTCATTACCTGACACCCTAAAAAGTCCCTCCACAGCTTTCTGGTAGGCCTCCTTAAGATACTGGAAGGTCACAGTGATACCACTCAAAGTGAAAACAAGATGAAGATTTGTGTAATAAATGACAAAACCCATAGGTTTAGGTCCTTCTCCTTTTAAAATCTGATGAGTAAATTCCAGGCAATTGATATTTAAGGAAAAATGAGATTTCTAAGGCAATATTAGTGTGTATGACTTTGCAATGATATTAATAAATTTTCAACCAGACTCTTTTATGTCTCTACAGGATCAAGTGCTCCCTCATCACATTTGCAGGTGATACAAAGTTAGGATTTGTTGATGCACCAGATGGATTTGTTGCCATTCAAAAGATCATAGAATCATAGAATTGTCAGGGTTGGAAGGGACATCAAGGATCATCTAGTTCCAACCCCTGTGCCGTGGGCAGAGACACCTTACACTAATTCAGGTTGCTCAGAGCCACGTCCAGCCTGCCCTTCAAAACCTCCATGGCTAGGGCTTCTACCACCTCCCTGGGCAACCTGTTCCAGTGTCTCCAGTGACTCCTTGACAGGCTGTAGAAAAAAAGATGAGGAGAAACACCATAAAAATAAACAAAGGTGAGTATCAAGTCCTACACCTGGGAACTACTACATGCTGGGTGAAGAGTAGCTTTTCAGAGGATGTGGATGGCCTGATGGACACCATGTTGAGTTAGTACTGTGCTCATGCAGCACTGAGGGTGGACAGTATCCTGTCTTGCATTAGGTAGAGCACTATTCTCAAGCTGAGAGAAATAATCCTTCCTGTCTACTCAGCCCTGATGAGGCACATCTGATTCCAGTGATGGCTTCTCAGAACAAGATGGGCAGGGATATTCTGGAGAGAGTACAGCTGAGGGTTACAAAGTTGATTAGGGGACTAGAATATCTTTTTTTATGGGGAAAGACTAAGAGACCTGGATCTATTTAGCATGGAGAAGAGAAGACTGAGATGGGATCTTATCAATGCTTGTAAACATCTAAAGGGCAAGTGTCAAGAGGATGAAATCAGACTCTTTCCAGGGGTGCCCAGTGACTGGACAAAAATCAACAGCAATAAACTGCAACACAGGAAATTCCATCTAAGCATGAGGAAAAAACTTCTTTAAGGGTGGCAGAGCACTGAAACAGGCTGCACAGGAAGCTTGTGGAGTCTCTTTCTCTGGAGTCTCCTCTGGAGTCTGTCAACAGATTCTAAGGTCACATTAAAGTTTGTTTCCATCAGGTACTACTGGGAAATTAATATATTTTGCTGAGGTCCTTTAACCTTTTTTTTTTTTTTTTTTTTTTTTCATTTCATCTCACCAAAGAAATTTAGTAGCCACTTTTGTTTCATTGTTTGTTGATTTTTTGGTTGTTTTGCATAAAAGAATTCTCAGCAGTAGATGTCTAAGCCTTGCATCAGCCCACTAAGAAGCTACACTTAAAAAATTCCACAAGCTATCCATGGCTACCTAAACTCTATTCACAGTTCTGCTGTAAGCCTAATAATAAGAGAATCAGAGGTTAAGTATCCTCCTGAACACTTACACAAGAGTGGAAAAACCCATCCATTATCCAGGAGGACATGCAAGATACTCCTGAACACGACCCGCAAAACAATCATTTCATTGATTATTGCAAAAGATGTCTTAAAAACATGTGTTCACTTCTGTTGGTAATGTATTATCTGACTTCCTCAGGTCCCTAGGTGAAAGTGTATTGAATATTTCTGGTCAGAGAGATTCAGCCTGTAGTGACAAGAGTCTGTGGAGGCAATTGAATAGAGATAGTAACTTCAGGGCCTATGCAAATAGATGACATTTATTGAGCCTGACATATCTAATAACAGGAACCCTTGAATGTGTCTTACAGTTATTGAAGCCCTTAACAAAATATTCTTTCCATTGGTTGCTCTTATTTTATCTCTGTAGTTTTAAATGCAAATTGTTGAAACAGAGAAAACATGCAAGGAGTCTCATTAGACAAGCTAAATGAATCAAGTCAAGAGAGCATGGGGAAAAATAAATGTCCTCTCTATTGGAATTTGTCTACAAGAGACTCTAAGAGCACCAGGATACTAACTTACAATGCACAGAGTGCTTTGTACTCTCTCTGCATGTATATGCTTATGCTGCATTCTAAGGCAAGGAAAGTTTCTTGAAGAAAAAACAAACAGATGTCTAAAGATCTGAATGTATTAACTCTGCAATTTGTTCTAATACATTGTGTTTTCAATCTGTCTAGACATCTCCTCAACACCACCACCTTTTAAGACAGGACTTAAAAATCCCAAACCAGAGGACACACAGAACATTCACACTTTCCTATTCTGTTGTGTGGTAGTGAGAGAAGTTCAATGCTCCCCCCACACAAACCACAGCTAACTCAGTCAGAGAAGCAAAATGGAAAAGGGCTGTATTTACAAGTAGAATGAAATGCAATGAATATATACACAATAGACAGTGTTTACAGTATATTCAAAAATATACAGGAAAGAATGTAACACAGAAAACTTCCCCCTCCCCCCGATGGAGGAGGGTTTCCCCCAAAACCCCTTTTCCCCCTTCCTCCTTTCTTCCAAAAAAGTAATTATTAAGGGAAATTCTGTTAGTTCAAAGCCGCTGTTAAGGGAAGACAAGAATTAGTTTCTTATCTCATTAGTTCAAGGTCAGAACTGCCAGGAACAGAAGAAAGCAGCTGTACAGACTGAGACACAGACTGACTGAACAGACAGAAGCTGGAGGTGGGGAGATTCAGGCTGGACATGAGGAGGAAGTTCTTCACCATGAGTGTGGTGAAGCCCTGGAATGGGTTGTCCAGGGAGGTGGTTGAGGCCCCATCCCTGGAGGTGTTTAAGACCAGGCTGGATGAGGCTCTGGCCGGCCCGATCTAGTGTGGGGTGTCCCTGCCCGTGGTAAGGAGGTTGGAACTAGATGATCCTTGTGGTCCCTTCCAACCCTGACTGATACTATGATACTATGAACTCAGAGTAAAACCTTAAAGTTACATTCCCACTGATCTACCAATGGAATTCATTTAGAATTATCGTTGTTTTCCTTTTTACACCAAAACATTCAGCTAGAGTGGTCAGTAGCTGACCTTTTCTTTAAAGGCACAGCCTAAAACTGTCACATGTTGCTTAGCTTGTTTCCCTGTAATAAGTAGCTTTCATTTCAAACATTTACTCTATAAATCTCCCTAAAATCATATTGAGTATGTTTTTGCAAACATTGACTCAGGCTTACAGTTATCCATTTTTTTCTCTTGTCTAAAATCTGTAAAATCAGATTTTCAGGTGTTATCCACACCATTCCCCTTGCTTTACTCCTGTCTTCAACATGATTTAATTGCACTACATAAAAAATATGGATATGATGTATCTATTTTAAATTATATTGTTATCTTTCTCCTATGAATATGTACACAAGTGGATTCCAGTCCCTTCTTTTGGCAGCTAGAGTCTACAATATTTTCCTGTGTGTGATTCATGTGTATAAAAGTTAATAAGGAAAAACAGATTTAGCAAACATATTTGCCTCTCAGTGGCACATGTATGAGTTTGTTCTCTTGCTTTGCTTAATTTAACTGTGATATTAGGCAACTCTCTACAAATTAAGAAAACCTTTGGAGTTTAAAAAAGAACAATTTGAACTTTGCAGCTATTAGGAAAAGAAAGAAGGGATGGCAACCACAATGATTTCTTCCTCTCTGAGGACTTTATCACAGTCACTGGCATTACCACAGTACTTCATAGAATCATAGAATTGTTAGGCTTAGAAGGGACCTCAAGGAGCATCTAGTTCAAACCCCCCTGCCATGGACAGGGACACCTCACACTAAATCAGGTTGCTCAGAGCCACATCCAGCCTGGACTTAAAAACCTCCAGGGATGAGGCTTCCACCACTTTCCTGGGCAACCTGTTCCAGTGTCTCACCAGCCTCATGGGGAAGAACTTCTTCCTAACATCCAATCTGAATCTACCCATTTCTATTTTTTTTTCTATATCCCCTAGTCCTATCATTACCTGGCACCCTAAAGGTCCCTCATCAGCTTTCTTGTAGGCCTCCTTCAGATACTAGAAGATCTTCTTGAAGCCTTCTCTCCTCCATACTGAACATTCTCAACTCCCTCAGTCTGTCCTCATAGGAGCGAAGCACCAGCCCTCTGATCATACTCGTGACTCTTCTCTGGACACACTCTAGCATGTCCAGATCCTTCCTGTAATAGGGGCTTCAAAACTGGACACAATACTCCAGAGTGGAGAAGAGTGGGAGAATCAGCACTGGCCTCAAGCTTTGAGGCAACACAAAATAATACAGAGTTTCTTGAAACATCAGGTGGAACTTGATCATCCTGTTTGATCTTCTAAATATTGGGGATGCTAGGCAGAATGAGGGGGCATAAATCTTGTTATGGATTTAGCAAGGGTATTCTTTCACAGACTGTGTACATTTGAATTCCATTATTGTGTTTAACCAAAATAAAACAAATTAGAAAAGAAAACCTACAAGTGCTTCTGCTCCAGTTAAATTTTCAGCTTGAAATTCAGATCAAAGAATGTTATCCTCGAGCAGCTTTATTCTACTTCTGAAAGTTATCCAAAGGAAAAGAAAACCAATTTCCCAAACCTATTCAGAGCTGGCCTTTGATATTTTGGATCCTGTTTTCTTTCACAGGATCTTAGAGGAGAAGACATTTTCAAGAGCTGATGTAGAGAAAGAAGATAGTTTAGAATGATAATAATTTAAAATATGCATGACTGCTATTCATCCAGATGTAGATTCACTTTTCTTAAATGTATGCCTATATAAGTGGTGATGCATTGTAACAGCTTTCCATGGCTGAATATTTTCTACACTAGTCTTGATAACTGCCATAGTTGAGATGTGGACCCTTCCAAAGCAGCACAATCCCTTCAATTAACCATTCATCTATACTTAAACGTTTCGTCTACTGTGAATACCTATATAGGCCATTCAGTGCAGTAAAGGCATGTGTTATAAAACTCTGATAAGTATAGCTTGCTTTATTTTCTTACCTGACTAGACACAGGAGTGGATAGCAAAAGCAAAGTCTCTAAAATGAGATATTTAATAAGCTACACCTTTAACAAGGCATATATACCTACATATATATACACACTCATATATATATATGCACACACACATATATATATACACTCATGCACACACACACACATATATACATACACACACACACTTTTAGTCTGCTTATAACCGTCAATTACAATGGAGCAACATCTAAGCTATCACAGCACACATCTTGAAGAACTAGTGGAGTGACTGAAAGTCAAATTTGCTGTTCCTCTGACTTGTTGCAAGCATATTTTTGTGCTTATAAAATTTTAATTGCATGCCAACTGTGTCTGAATTCTCCTTTCCAGTGAAGAATATTTGCCTTGATTGCAGGAAGGCAGCACTTTATATCCTTTATTTCAGATTAAAATTATCTCTCAAGCAAATGTCATTATTTGATTTCTAGTTGACACTCCTTCCTTACACCTGACTTTTATGAAGTTAATTTTGCACTCTGAATGAAGTAAGTGTTACATTTCACTTTTATTTTTATTGCACGCTTATGAAGGAGAAAATAATTAATGTAACCAAATTCTGATTGAAACAGAGAGCTACTCCTTGACAGAGACCTCTGTCTGAGGATAACACTTGGTCTGTTTCTAACTTGAAATATATGAGTCATTTCCACTGACAAATTTCAAATTTGCTGAAGTGTAGTGTTGCTTCAGATCCATTATTCTTAAGACTTATAATCCTTTAAGGTACAGTGAGCGTGAAATATTATCTTCACATTTGATTGTGGAGTAAATATAGATTGGCTCCCCAACATAATGCTGAAACTGTATTGTACTTGTCCTTTTAGCATAGTAGATTTATAATTCATAAGCAAGCAAATTAAATAGGACAACATCACCACCTTCTTGGACAGGGTGATTTTAAGTATCCTTTGGTGACTCATTGTATCCTATTTTATAATAAACTTCTTTTATGTAATCCTTTCCTTGAATGTTCCATTAAAGGAGGATGACAGAAGGTAGGAGGTGAGAATGACTAGATGAGTATTCAGCACCAGATTGGTATTCCATTAATACAAACTACCATTTCCTTATCATCACAGAAAGACATTTGCTTGGATATCCATTAAAAGGTTTTATTTTTTACTAGAGTCTCACATTAAAGTAACTCTGCATCCTAGTATTTGATTTCTCTAAACTGATAAATGATTTACTTAATGTTGTCAGAGATTCAAACAGAAACATTGTCTTTTCTCACCAAAGGTGCTATAAAAAGTGTATTTCTCTGTTCTGCACAGAATATAGAGTATTCTGTATGCTTCCTTGTCTCTCCTCCTAACACCCAATAAGGGGAAAAAAAGCCATCACCATGCCAAATCTTGTATTAGTGACATCAAATTTTATTACATATAAAAGTGATGCTTGTAGGTACACAGCCAGAAAAAAAAAATAATAAATTGCCATAATTGCCAGTAATTATAAATGCACAATGAAAACATGCTGCTAAAGTTTTGCTCCCTGTAGACTGTAAAGACAAATAACCTTTTAACTGGCCATGCTGTCACAGTAAAAAACCTTAAAATAACGTTTTGCTGTGGGTTCTTTCATACAAACTTAGCATCTATAGTAGCTATAGTGAGAACGAGATTTCACACAGCGGGTATTTTTCTCCAGATTAAATCACAGAGACTGAAGGGACAAAGTTTTCTCTTTTTAAAAAACTGGTGAGATTTGAATGTGTTTTCCAGGCAAGTTTGTGGAAGTACAGAGAGAGAGATCAAACCAAGACTGAGCTGTAACTTATTTACTTTTTTTTTTTTTTTTTTTCAAGATAGGTAAGATGGCAACAAGGCTGGTGAGAGGGCTCGAGCACAAGCTCTATGAGGAGAGGCTGAAGGAGCTGGGGGTGTTTAGCCTGGAGAAGAGGAGGCTGAAGGGAGACCATATTGATGTCTACAATTACCTGAAAGGAAGCTGTAGACAGGCATGGGTTGTTCTCTTCTTCCAGGCAACCAGCAACAGAACAGGAGGACAAAAGGTGAGGAGAAAGATCTTCATAGAAAGAGTAATTGGCCATTGGAATGTGCTGCCCAGTGAGGTGGTGGAGTCCCTGTCTGTGGAGGTGTTCAAAAAAGGATTGGATGTAGTACTTGAAGCCTTGGTTTAGTTGTCATGAGGTATTAGGAAATAGGTTGGTCTTGATGATCTCTGAGGGCTTTTCCAACCTGGTTGATTCTATGATTCTGTGATTCTGTGAAGATGTTCTTGCAGTTTGGTTTTGATACTTGCAAGACAATTTAAATAAACAAACAAACAATAATTAGCAGATTAATCACTTGAACTAGCCACTACTACCTGCAAGGTACCAACCTCCAACATTTCAATTTACTGAGATTCAATATCTGTACTGTAACAACCTTTCTATTGCTGTACTTTATCCTCTCCACTGTCCTAATCCTCTAAAAGAGAAAGCAGGAAATTGTCTTCTGGTTTTGCGTGTTTATTTAGTATGCTTCTAGTGCATTTTATGTATGACTGCAATCCAGTTGTTATCTCCAAGCCAACTGGTCAGTAGCTTGGCTGAATTTATGTTCCTGGAATGGAGAACAAAGGAATGATGGAAAAAGAAAATAAAAAAAAAAAGAAAAGAAAAAGACCCACCAGGGTTTCTCCTGCTTTGTATCACACAGGTGCATGGAGAGAGGGAGAAGGAGAGAGGAAGGGAAGAAGATCTAATCAGAGACCTTGTCATCAAGGTGTCTAGAGGATGGTGTCAGACATTTTTCAGTGTTGCCCAGTGATGATAAGACAAGGGGCAACAGGCCCAAATTAGAACACAAGAAGTTTTACCACTTATTGGACTTGGTGATCTCTGAGGTCTTTTCCAACCTGCTTGATTCCATGATTCTAGGATTCTATGATAGGAAAGGGGCAGTGGTCGTACACTGGAACAGAGTAGATTTAGGTTGGACATAAGGAGGAATTTCCTTACAATGAGAGTGGTAAAACACTGGCACAGGCTGCCCAGGGATGTGGTTGAGGCCCCATTCCTGAAGACATTCAAGATCAGACTGCATGTGGCCCTGGGCAACCTGATTTAGTTGAACGTGTCCTTGCTCACTGCAGAGGGGTCAAACAAGATGACCTTTGAGGAGCCCTTCCAAGCCGATACAATGATCTGTTCTTGTCATTTGCCTCTTTGATTTCCAACTTTTACATGCCTTACCCTCAAGTCTACTCTAAATATAAAGGCCAAAACTTGACAGACTTCATTATTTCTTTCAGTTTTAATGTAAACTGAAACAAATATGACAGCAACAGCTGAGGCTTTATGAAACTGAAATATCCTTAGACTTAAAACAGGTCGGAAATGTTTAAAAAGAAAGTACTTGCTTTACTTTCAGTGGATTTGCTTCCTCAGTCGTCTTCTGTGCTAATGGCAGTAGCAGTGACATAGAAACTGAAGAGGAATCAAGTTTTGTTTGCTTGCCTAAAGATTCAGCAGTTGCAACTACAGATCAGATATTCACAACAGAAGCAGGCAAACCCTCATCTCATCAAGGCTTTAACTTAGTCCAAAAATGAGTCTAATATTCCCTTCATTAGCATTTTGTGCACAGCTTTTTTTCGTAGGTGGATCTCAAGTCAAATGCAAGGTCTCATTATCAAGGAGATAACTTCTTTAGTGTTTTGATAGCTTTTATTCTGTGTGTGATGCAGCAATGTGCTCTTGTGGCCAGGAAGGCCAATGCCAGTCTGGGGTGGATTGGAAGGGCTGTGACCAGCAGGTTGAGAGAGGTTCTCCTCCCCCTCTACTCTGCACTGGTGAGGCTGCATCTGGAATATTTTCTCCAGTCCAGTGCAGAGCCACGAGGATGATTAAGGGAATGGAACATCTTCTGTACGAGGAGAGAGTGAGGGAGCTGAGGGCTCTTTAACTTGGAGAAGAGGAGACTGAGAGGTGACCTCATCAATGTTTATAAATATGTGCAGGGTGAGTGTTGAGAGGATGGAGCCAGGCTCTGTTCAGTGGTGCCCAATGCCAGGACCAGGGACAACGGGTGGAAGTTGAGGCATTGGAACTTTCATGTAAATAAGAGGGAAATTTTTTTCCCTGTGAGGGTAACAGAGCACTGGCACAGGCTGCCCAGGGGGTTGTGGAGTTTCCCTCTCTGAAGATATTCCAAACTCACCTGGATGCGTTCCTGTGTAATCTGGTGTAGGTGATCCTGCTCTGGCAGGGGAGTTGGACTGGGTGATCTTTTGAGGTCCCTTCCAGCCCCTGAAATTCTGTGATTCTGTGATGCAAACTTGCTGAGTGCACAATGGTTCCACATTGTGTAGGCTTACCTGGATTCCCCTTTTTTTTTTTTTTTTTTTAAATTTGATGGTAACATTAAACTTCAAGAAGCTATAACCTGAAAGCTGACTGTTCCGTTTACAAAGTAGTGTATCCAAGCACCAAGGAGCTGATGCAACATCCTTCACTGTGAGATTTGCAGCTCAAATTCTGAAATGATTTGAGAAGTAAAGTTTCATTAAGGTATAGAATCATAGAATCATAGTCCAACCTGTCACCCAAGACCTCATGACTACTAAACCATGGCACCAAGTGCCACATCCAGTCCTCTCTTGAACGCCTCCAGGGCCAGTGACTCCACCACCTCTTAGCACATTCCAATGGCTAACAACTCTCTCTGTGAAGAACTTTCTCCTCACCTCAAGCCTAAACTTCCCCTGGCACAGCTTGAGACAGTGTCCTCTTGTTCTGGTGCTGGTTGCCTGGCAGAAGAGACCAACCCCCTCCTGGCCACAACCACCCTTCAGGTAGTTGTAGAGAGAGCAATAAGATCTCCCCTGAGCCTCCTCTTCTCCAGGCTAAACAATCCCAGCTCCCTCAACCTCTCCTCATAGGGCTTGTGCTCCAGACCTCTCACCAGCCTCATTGCCCTTCTGTGGACACGTTCCAGCAACTCAATGTCCTTCTTAAATTGAGGGGCCCAGAACTGGACACAGTACTCACTAATATGGTAGTGTAAAAGCAAAATCAATGTGTAAATATTTGTGAATTTGCATGCAGAGAAAATGGCATTTGCAATGTGTTTCATAGGGATTTTGAAAGTGCAGGAAAGACACAGAAGATCTAGAAGCAGTACTTTCAGAAGATTTCCATTTGAAGTTAGTGAAAATTTGTGCTTTTAAACTTGTTTTATATCTATCTATATAATGTATATCTATCTATACAATGTATATCTATACAATGTATATCTATCTATGTAATTTATATATATATATATATATATATAAAATATATATATTTCACATAACTGTATTACAGTTACTTTATTGCAAACAAGGATGTCAAATTCCACATTTGTCATCAGTCTCACACTGACACCTATCTTATGATCTGAGAAAGTTATTTGGGTTGTAAAATCAATGTTTACAATAAAATTACTCTTTTCTTTCCCAGAACATTTGAAAATACCTTATGTAATACCTTTAGAAATCTGATTGGTGGTCCATGGTGTTCACAGCATTTCCAAATGCTTATTGATTAAGATAATTCACTGTAAATATTACTTCACAGTCAGAGTACATCAGAAGTTGGAAGGGACCTCCAGAGATCATCAGGTCCAGCTCCTGCCAAAAGCAGGATCACCCAGGATAGTCCACACAGGAATTCATCCAGGAGGGTTTTGAAAGTTTCCAGAGAAGGAGACTCCACAACTTCTCTGGGCAGCCTCCTCCAGTGCTCCATCACCTTCACTGTAAGGAAGTTTCTCCTTATGTTGAGGTGAAACCTTCTATGTTCAAGCTTGAACCTCTTGTTCCTTTTCTCATTACTGTGCACTACTGAAAAGAGCTTGGCCCCCTCCACTTGACACCCACCCCTCAGATATTTATACACATTGATGAGTTCCCCTCTCAGTCTTTTCTTCTAAACACTAAACAGCCTCAGAGTCTCTCTTCATAAGAGAGAAGCTTAAGTCCCCTAACCATCCTTATGGGTCTGTGTTGAGGTCTCCCCAGCAGGTCTCTGTCTCTCTTGAACCAGGGAGCCCAAAATTGGAAACAGTATTCCAGGTGTGGTCTCACCAGGGCAGAGTAGATGGGGAGAAAACTTCCCTAGCCCTGCTGGACACACTTTTCTTGGTGTACCCCAGAATACCATTTGCTTTCTTGGCCACAAGGGCACATTGCTGTCCCATGGTGAAATTGCTGTCCACAAGGACTCCAAGGTCTTTCTCCATGGAGCTGATAAATCATCATGATAATCTTATTTAATGTATACATAATATCCGTAGTGTAATGAGCAACAGAAAGACAAGAGTTTCCCACACATTTTAAAATTCAATGATTTAGTGCAAAGGAAGAATGATTTATTTATCCACAAATCATTACAATAGCAGAGTCCAGCACCAGTGAATTTGCATAACAGTTCTATCACGAGTCTTTGCTGCACATCTTTGTGACTGGAGGTACATGGTTGCATAAGGAACCTCAGTTCTTCATTTTTGTCCCAGTTTGAATGAAGGATAAATATATAATTTAAACATATTTGAATGTATCCTTGTGGTGGGTTGAAATTCCCACCCCCAACATTAAATTTGCCAGACCATCTCAGTTGGAAGCAAATGAAAGCTGTATTTGCAGGCAAAACTACAATTTACTATGGAGTACAATGAATATGTACAAAACCTACAGTATTTACAATATTTACAGATATTAACAATTAATGAACAGCACAAGAACCTCCCTGGTCACAGACCCAGGGAAGCTACTAGCTTTTCCCTCTCTGCCCCCACTTATCCCCCTGTGCAAAAGGGAGAAGAGACAGAAGCAGAGAAGTTAATACCAAAACAATGCAGCCAAGGTCAAGCAGAAGTGAGTTAGTATCTCTCCCAGAGCGAAGAAGCAAGAGAAGAAATAAATTGCTTTGGTACAACTAGTTTTAGTCCCTTATCTCTTCCAATGGGATTGTTCAGAATTTTCTTTATTTTCTTTTTTACATCCAACAGTGATTTATTTACATTTTACTACTTTTCTGCCTAAGATCTGTGAAAAAAAAAATTAAGAGCATAGCCTAAAACTGCTTATTTGAATGTACGCTGTTATTGGTTAAAGCCTCACTCATTGAATTCCATAGCAAAATGTACATTGATTTAAATCAAATGTTAGTGTATTTCAGGCTTTTAAAACAAGCAAATAAACAAAATATCAAGGTGCTGAGTTATTCTGAGGAAATTAATCTAGTCTATTATTCTATAGAGTGACTTGTGACAAGCCGTGGAGCACTTGTGGCAACACTGAAGCTTAATATGTAGAATCTTAAAGCAGTTATCTTGAAACCAGAGTTGAGTGACAGGGAAGCAAGGTGAAGGGAGATAATTTAGACAGGCCATGACATATTAAGTAACAGATCCCCTTACACTTAATCTGAAGTATTCTCTCTTGGTTTACTTTATAACCCATGTAACCCAATGTGTAGGTCATGCTCGGACCCACAGGACTGCTGCTCTGTTCTGGCAGCAAGTAGAGGAATGAGCAGAGGCAAATAGAAACCAGAAGATGAAACTCTCTTATAATTGCTTTGTACAACATGAATACCCAGGATTCAGATGAAAAATAATTGTCTCCTACAACTGTGTTAGAGGTCCATGTCTGCTCTTCCCCCTGTAAAATTTACTTACATTGGGGTTTGAATTTTGTTAGCAACAAATTATCGTACAAGGGCACACACAGTTGTCACATTTAATGCATATAAAACTAAGTTGTATAGATTGTATTTGTCAAGCAAATATAGAAAATTATTGTCTACCATTTTTTGTAGGGCTTCTGAAACAATCATGTGCAGGGTAGGTCACAAATTGCCTTCTGCAAAGTGTGAGCATGAATATTAGATTTGCAGCTAGAAATAATTAGGTGATACAATGGAAGTGCTAAGACACAATGAAGGCATCTTGGTATATTTTTTCTCCAAAACATTCCCATGATTTATGTTTTTAAACAAGTCACTCCTCATTAATATACCATAATTAATTTCAGACATGTGTAATTATTTGAATAATTGAAGGAGAATACTGAAAACTAAAAGTTCCCTCAATCCAAAAGGTTATTGTTTTGCTTTTGACCACAGACATTCTGTAAACTTTCCTTTTTTAGATACATAAATTCTGATCCAGACACAGGACACAAAAATCCCTGAAAGAAAAACTTTTACTCTAATCCTTCCATTTTCTGGCTGCCTTTATGCACTGCAGTGTTCTGGAAACATGGCATCTGACCAGCAGTTTAAATTCCCACCAGAAATTTACCAGCATAATTTAATGGAACTCAGAACTGAATGATCAGAAGCTGATTGATAATAAGACTTATTGATTGTATTACTTAAATACCTCTGTTACTGCTAATCACTGCTACCAGTCAGTGTGCTATGACAGCTCACATCTGCAGTCAGTTGAGTAAGATGCTTCTGAACAAGAATTACCACTGATTTCAATACAAATGAGAATTATTTAATGTCAGTTATCTTACATGGAGTCAAACACTTGGAGTAGGGATAATCACTGCCATTATAAGCCAACAGATGCTATTGTTTCCTGTTTAGAGCCCATCCTTTCTCATGGAAATGTCTTCTGCCTTTCATATTACAGAATCACAGAATCAGCCAGGTTGGAAGAGACCTCCAAGATCATCAAGTCTAACCAATCACCCAAGCCTAATTCATCAACTAGACCATGGCTCCAAGTGCCTCATCCAGTCTCTTCTTAAAGACCTCCAGGGACATCGACCCCACCACCTCCCTGGGCAGCCCATTCCAATGGCCAATCTCTCTTTCTGTGAAGAACTTCTTTCTAAGATCAAGCCTAAACTTCCCCCTGCACAGCTTGAGTCTGTGTCCTTGTGTTCTGGTGCTGGTTGCCTGGGAGAAGAGACCAACCCCCACCTGGGTACAACCACCTTTCAGGTAGTTGTAGACAGCAATAAGGTCTTTCCTGAGCCTTCACGTTAGAGTTCTTTGCCTTAATGACATATTATATATCTGCTAAAGGTCTGAAAATGTTTTGTGTCACACTTTTGATTTACTCACACAGTAGGTCTCTTAAAATTTGTGTTTCTGTGCTGGGGACCACTCAAACCTTTTGGATTAGTACAAGCAAGAAAGCTTGCAGCAAACCTTTTTTAGATCTTAATGGTGACTACTTTTGCAGGAGTGACTCAGAGAGCAGGTCTCTCAAACATTTATTCCCACATTAAATGAAGTGTGCTAATCCTAACCCTTCAAATGCTAAGCTGCAGTGTGGTAGCACAGTACAAGCAGGTGTTAGCCTACCTGTGACTGGAAGGGAAACTTCCATCCTCTCATCCCTGCCACATGTTTTTGGTCTCTGAGCTTTTTCCAAAGCAGTGTATAAGAATCAGGATTGGCTCCTTGAAATTGCTGAGCAGAGAAAAAAAGAGAAAAAGAAGATTAATAGACTCATTTGATGGCTGGCTGAGCACTCATGTTGCTGCAACAGTGAGTGGCTAAAGGGGGAAGGTCCACTGCTTTTGGTTAGGACTTGCAGCAAATTCAACGGCAATGCAAGCCAGAGAAAATTATGTTCATATCACCCCAGAAAGACAGCTTTCTTCTCAGTTCAGAGACCATTAATCTGCACAACAAGGGGGTGATGTAGGACATTGTGAGAAGTCTGTGCTTGGGTTGTGGGACTTCCTAAGGTATGGCATCACCTCTTCCCCTTTCCATACACTCTAGGAAGACATCCTACTGCTAGTCCTGTAGCAGAAAGACATCTCCCTCCATCTGCAACATGGAGGCTGAAGGGTTGCTGCTTGATAACCCCCATATTTGGCACCACTATTTGAAGTGTTCAGATGCCCCCATCACATTTCATTTGAAATGGAGGAGGAGCTGTTCACAGAAATAGTTTATCTGGCAGAAGGGCAAAGATGGTCACTTCCACCAGGGAGGCAGGAAAGATCAACTGGGAGTGAGTTGGCACGACTCCACTTCAGTCTGCACAGCTGCAGCAGGAGGATGTTTCTCCACCCATTGTACTTCAAATTAGAGGTAGACTAATTTCAAATCTAATAAGTAGCTTTCAGTAGTCTCACAGGATGAATTTGGGGCTTGATGAAGCATGAGTCATATCCCATGAAGGAGGTCAGAAATACTGCTGCTGATGTTTACTTCATGGAAATAATATGGGAGAGACAAGTTCAGAAGTCCTGGTTCTAAAGCATTTGCATCTCAGTACTTTTCTTGTTGTATGCCTTAGCTGAGTGAAGGCAGCAAGTCTGCTGCTTTGTGTGAACTTCTGCAGGGCCAAAAATAGTGAATAACTTCATATAGGAGCACAGGATACTCTCTTACTATTTTATCCTCTATTATTGACAGATAGTTTTGTACAAGGATAAATGAAATATATACAGAAGACTGATTGTAACTCAAATATTGTCTATATCCCTTTTATATTCTCTTCAATGCAGGAAAATTAACACTTGAAATTAACTTACTTCAGCTTTAAGAATCAACTACTGGAATTGAAAATGGAATGATTTCATACTCTATTTAGTGTTAAGTTAAAGAGAACACTTGTAGTTATCAGGTTGGACTCGATCTTCGAGGTCTTTTCCAACCTTAAGGATACTGTGATACTTGTAGTTATGATTCCCTATAGTCCAAGAAAAGTTTTTTAATGTTTGTGTATATTTTTTTTAACAATGTGCAGTTTAAAACAAATGTTTCTGGATTGTATTTGACTTTATTACCCTCTAGCAAAATATGATTTCTTTTTCTTTTTGCTTATATTCATTCTTTTTCCAGTCATCATCAAATTCTCTGTTTCTCTTCTTAATGCTGACATAAGGAAGGCATAAAATTGGAAGAGCAACACTTAATCCAGATAAAACCTTCACTATTAATACAGCCTGGGGGATGAGGTGATAGAAAGCAGCCCTGTGGAAAAGGACTTGGGGGAGCTGATGGATGAGAAGCTGGACATGAGCAGACAGTGTGAGCTTGTAGCCCTGAAGCCCAATCACATATTGGGTTTCATCGAAAGATGCATTGCCAGCAGATCCAGCGAGGTGATTCTGCCACTTTGCTCTGGTGAGACCTCACCTGGAGTGCTGTGTACAGGTCTGGAGCCCTCAATATAGGAAGGACATGGACCTTATGGAAAGGGTCCAGAGGAGGGCCATGAAAATGGTCAGGGAGTTGGAGTACCTCTGCTGTGAGGACAGGCTGAGGGAGTTGGGGGTGTTCAGCCTAGAGAAGAGAAGGCTCTGGGGAGACCTAATAGGAGCTTTCCAGTATCTGAAGGGGGCTACAGGAAGGATGGAGAAAGACTGTTTACAAAGGCTTGCAGTGACAGGACAAGGTACAATGGCTTCAAACTAGAGAAGGGCAGATTCATATTGGCTATCAGGAAGAGGTTCTTCACTATGAGAGTGGTGGAATGCTGGAACAGGTTGCCCAGGGAGGTGATTGGGGCCCCTTCTCTGGAGATATTCACGGTGAGGCTCAACGAGGCCCTGGGTAACCTGATCTAGTTGAGGATGTCCCTGCTGACTGCAGGGAGGTTGGACTGGATGACCTTTGGAGGTCCCTTCTGACCTGGACCATTCTATGAATCTCTGATTCTATAAATACAGGCAGCATAATATATCTGGCTGTGCCTTTCACTGTCCATATTTTGTTGTATCAGTATTCTCTGCAGGTCAGCCATCTAAGCATTTACAAAATGTTAGCTTTCAACATCAGACAACAGTGGGTATAGTCTGTCTGACACAGCCTTAGGCAAAAGTCAATCAGGAGATCATAAATGTTTTGAAATGGTTTTGAAGGGCTCAGTAATTGTGTGTTGAATGTTACTCAGATATCGGTTGCTCTTTCTTTCACAAGGCAAATCCACATGCATCATCCTCTGATGGGAAAAGAAGAATAAAATGGAAACAAAGAAAAGTAATCTGTAATAGTATATTTAATACTGTGATAGTACAAAGAACTTGAATTACAAGAAATTTACCTTACTTTAAATGCATTAGCCCTAAATCACTATAAGGCTTTCAGAAAACCTGTTATATTACACACACACAAAACCAAAGCAAAACTCTACCCAAAATAATTAGCTTTTCTTCATTCCTTTTTATGATATTATCCTTTCCCCCCCCTTAATTGCAACATTTTTTAATACCAATAATCACACTGTTAGGAGTCATATAGAAAAAAAATAAAAGAAAAATATATTACAAATATTTCATTCTGCCATTGTCACAACAGAAGTAAATGCTTATGTGCCATGAATTTATGGCACACACAATTTGAAAGGAGGGAGGGGATCAAAGGGCAAGGAAAAATCTATAAATAGCACAGAAACAAAGTCCAAGGGATTTTTAAGATGGGGTTCCTTTTCTGATAGGTGGCACTGATACTATAAAGACATACATGGAATGGAATGGAATGGAATGGAATGGAATGGAATGGAATGGAATGGAATGGAATGGAATGGAATAGAATAGAATAGAATAGAATAGAATAGAATAGAATAGAATAGAATAGAATAGAATAGAATAGAATAGAACAGAACAGGTTGGAAGAGACCTTCAAGATCATCGCATCCAACCTATCATCCAACCCCACCTAATCAACTAAACCATGCAACCAAGCACCCTATCAAGTCTCCTACTAAACACCTCCAATAACATATATTATACCTTATAGCATAAAGACATACAGAAATAGTCAGCATGCTGTATGATTTTATACTAGAAGTCTTAAATGTAATTCATGTTAGACTGATCATTAGCCAAACATAACAAGGAAGAAAATCTTTAAAACAATAGAACATCCCAAAATATTCAGATATGCCTGAGTACAGACATATAACATGACTATCCGAAGACTCTTTCCTCAGACTTGGAATCATTTTTCACCTGGGGCTCTGCAGAAAAAGATCCTGGGACAGAGACATGCACAAGTTTTGGTCTACTGCAGTTTTAGGATATACCTTTAAAACATTCCACAGATCTTGAATAGAAAGTGGTAGAATGTAAATAAATCACTACTGGGTGTAAAAAGGCACTAAGGGAGGACCTTACTGCTCTCTACAGCTACCCAAAAGGAGGTTGTAGACATATGATTGGCTTTCTGGGCTGCAAGTGCACACTGCTGGCACATGCTGAGCTTCTCATTCACCAGCACCCCCATGTCCTTTTCTTCAGGGCTGCTCTCAAGCCAGTCACTGCCAAGCCTGTATCAGCGCTTGAGATTGCTCCAACCCAGATGCAGGACCTTGCACTTGGTCTTTTTGAACCTCATGAAGTTGTCATGGGCTCACCTCTCCAGCCTGTCAAGGTCCCTTCGGATGGCATCCCTTCCTTCCAATGTGTCTGCTGTACTACACAGCTCAGTGTCATCTGCAAACTTGCAGAGGGTGCATTCAATGCCTCTGTCCATGTCACCAGCAAAGATATTAAAGAAGACTGGTCCCAGAAGTTCTTCACCATGTGACTGTGGTGAAACACAGGAACAGGTTGCCCAGGGAGGTGGTAGAAGCCCCATTCCTGGAGGTTTTTAAGGCCAGACTGGATGTGGCTCTGAGCTACCTGATCAAGTATGAGGAGTCCCTGCCCATGGCAGTAGGGTTGGAACTAGATGATCCTTGAGGTTCCTTCCAACCCTAACAATTCTATGATTCTATGATTCTATGACCATGTGTAGGATGCTAATGACCTGTTGAACATGTTAAATAGGATTTAACTCCTCCTAGCCTCATATAAAAATGCCAGGTAGTTTCAAAGTCCTATTAAAAGTTTGCCATTGACATCTGCCTAGTTTGCATAGGCCCATATGAAGATGATCCATTTGGGACACGTTTCCTTTTTCAGACTATGACTTCCCTGTACATGAAAAAAGAGAATAATGCATTTAGACAAAGTTCAGCTACCTGACTGCTTGTTATACATGAAATAAATTTCTCTTGTGGTTTCTCAGCTTTCCTTTATGAACTTGGTTAAATGTAAATAGCCCATTAAACTAAGGATTTAGCTTGCTTTCAAAGACAGACACCACTGGAAAATGTTAGGGGTTTTTTTTATTATTGAATACACATGATCTAATCCAAACCAAATCACTAGCTTTTCCTTTATCTTGACAGAACTGAAATTATAATATACACTATCTCAGAAATGTTATTCCCTTAGCTACTGGGAATCAGCACATCTTTCAACAAATGTGATAATTTGCACTTTCAGAAAATAATTTCATTAAAGAGCTTCTCAGCTAAAGATACAATTTTCACTCCTTTGTAATTGTTCATTATTCCTTTTAATCACTGAAATATTATTCATTACGCAGGGAGAAAAGAAGTTAATCTAGAACAATAAGAATAGATACTTCAAATACAGTTTGAGCTAGGAATATTTTATTCCATCGTATAAAAATATTCAGAAAGTGGCTCTAGAAGAAAAAGAACGAGGCAAATTGTTTTTAAGATCTCGTTTTGTCCTCCCAGATGTGGGTAGTGTTAGGTGGGTCCAGAGGCTTGTGATTTAATTTGATTTTCTGTAAAGGGATTCATCTCACAAGAGATTTCTCTCCATCATCTTGGTGTAAAAATCTTATACTGCTCTACTTAGATGCGCCTTTCAAGAGCATACATTGGAAGGATGGGAAAGGAAAAGGAAGGGCAGTATGGAAGAGGAGTAGACATCTCAATGCCCTTTGGAGATGATTGTAGAACAGGAATGTGACAGTGCAAACTCAGGGTATACTTTTGTGTTCACCACAGAATCATAGAATCATAGAATTGTTAGGGTTGGAAGGGACCTCAAGGATCATCTAGTTCCAACCCCCTTCTGCCATGGGCAGGGACACTTTCCACTAGATCAGAGAGCTCACTGCCACATCCAACCTGGCCTTAAAAACCACCAGGGATGAGGCTTCCACCACCTTTCTGGGCAACCTGTGCCAGTGTCTCACCACCCTCATGGGGAAGAACTTCTTCCTAACATCCAATCTGAATCTACCCATTTTTATTTTTTTTTTTCTATTTCCCCTAGTCCTATCACTACCTGACACCCTTAAAAGTCCCTCCACAGCTTTCTGGTAGGCCCTCTTAAGATACTGGAAGGCCACAATTAGGTCTCCTCAGAGCCTTCTCTTCTCCAGACTGAATAGCCCCAACTCTTTCAGTCTGTCCTCGTAGGACAGGTGCTTCCTCCAACTGTCTATTCATCCCTGTGGCCCTCCTCTGGACACATTCCAGGATGAAATAATCATAAACAATCTTAACTACTTCAAACTTTGTTTAGTGCAGTTTTATTCTATGTAGCAGGGTTTTGTCTTTGTTTGGGTCTAGCTTTTCGTTTGTTTTGTCTTTGGTTGGTTTGGTTTTGTGTTTGTTTTATTTTTGGTTTGGTTTGGTTTTGGTTTTGAACTGCAAATGATACTTTTAGTAGTTACGATGACAGTAACAGGATCTAGTCATATTGCTTTCCACCAGACTCATGAGGTACATTAACTACAGCTCTACAAAAAAGTACTTAAAATCTACAAGCATGAGGGAAATACACTGTTACCACATTCATAAAACATATTTTTGCTTTTAAACAGCATATGAAGGAACAGACCAACAGCAGGAGAAAGCATTAAGGATACTGGGGGCATCATTCTCTGGAGACTTTCAAAACCCACCTGGATGCATTCCTGCGTGGCCTGCCCAAAACAATTGGGCTTGCTCCCAAAACAATTTGACCTCTCTTCTTGCTTCTTCGCTCTGGAGAGATACTATCTTGCTTCTGCTTGATCTTGACCGCATTGTTTTCATATTAACATCCCTCTGCTCCTTTTTCCCTTCTTTTGCACAGGGGTGTCGGGGGTAGGCAGAAAGGGAGAAGCTAGTAGCTTCCCTGGTCTTTGGCCAGGGGGATTCTTGTGCTGTTTATTAATTATATATATCTGTAAATATTGTAAATCCTGTATATTTTGTATACCTTTATCGCATTCCATTGTAGATTTCGGTTCTGCTTGTAAATACAGCTTTCATTTGCTTCCACCTGGGCTGGGCTGGCAAAGTTAATGTTGGGGGAAATTTTCAACCCACCACATTACAGTGATGCTGCTTTTGGCAGGAGAGTTGGACTCGATGATCTCTGGAGGTCCCTTCCAACCCCTAACATTCTGTGATTCTGTGATCATCTGATAAACCAACCTGCCTAGGGAACAGTCGTGAAAAAGAAATCACAATGGTGTTGGCAAAGGCAACTTGTCTTTAAGTACACACTTACATCGCTGCTGCAAGTACAGACAAGCAATAGCATCATTACTGGATGTTAAATGGCTCTTGAACCCACAGGCCCTAGCTTATGAATGCAGAGAGAGGTCTGAAGTGTCTGGGTTGGCCTCTTTCAGTTCACCTTTATACATATGTGCTACGCTACAGCAATGCTTTGAAGCAAGGGCAAAAAGGGGGAAAATCTCCAGTAGCTGCAGGGAGAAGAGAAACAGCTGGCGATTATTAGAGTCGCCTTTTATCATAAGAGGTTGTTTAGTGCCAAAGCTTCATCCTTATTGCTCTGATTTCCTCAATTTACATTTAAATGAGAG
Organism: Picus viridis; assembly: GCA_033816785.1. Taxonomy (NCBI): domain Eukaryota; kingdom Metazoa; phylum Chordata; class Aves; order Piciformes; family Picidae; genus Picus; species Picus viridis. Next base: position 26,313,091 of record CM066570.1, on the reverse strand, counting down.
ATATGTGGGTCTCTACCATGAAAAGATGTCTTCATTGGAGGGAGGTTGCAATTTGCTAGCATTTTACTAATTATCTCACTTGTGGCTTTCAGTGCTCTTCAAGTCCTAGTTTTAATCTTACTGATTGTTAGCTGCAAACAGAATGAAGTTACACAGCTTGCACAAGGAGTCCCAAAGAGTTCAAAATTTGCTTTGCACAATAGATCCAAACTGGATCTTAAGGAACAAGAAATAATGGAATACAAGACCTAATGCAGTGACAATGAAAGGAAAGAACTGTTGTTACTATACATATAATAGTTATTTTTTTTCACTTCCTTATGATTTTCTGTTAAAGTATCTTCAAATGCTTAATTACTTTGTTTATTTATCTATTTATCTATATTTAAATCTATTTATTTATCTATATATTTATTTATCAATCTATTTCTTCATTTATCTATACATTCATTTATCTATATATTTAATATTAGGTTATATTTATCTTCTTAGTGTTGGTTGGCTACAACTCATTTGCATCACAATGATGGTTTTCTGTATTAGAAACATTCATTTTGACATTGCAAATTTCATTTTTTAGAAACATCTGGCATGGGAAACAGCTGCATTGGAGAGTTCTAACATATGAAGCAGTACTCACATTCCTGATAATGTCTGGAAAACATAATGTTGCAGAAATACTTGCAAGCATGTTGTGTGGGCACAGCTGGAGAGGTCTGGGTCACAGTCTCCTAGAGCTCGCTCCTTAATATGACTTCATTGCACTTCTGTACATAGATTGCCCCAATCCATGTTTCTGAAAGCTTTTCTACATCTGAATAAATCCAGAGTGCTTTCTCAGTTTTGGCCTGTCATTTTTCCCTGGGCATACCATCACTGCTTGTAATGCCATCATGGAAATGGACTTTATTGCCCTGTCTTAAAGTTTCATCTCTAGCACAGGTCACACACAGAGACACACAAATATGCAGATGGAGACACACAAACATGCAGACACACACACACACAGAGTGAAAACCAGTGGAACTTTTTATAGAACCCTTCTAATGACAAATCTGAATTTAGAGTTCATCTTTTCAGGATGTATGGCAGCTGAAAAAAATGGAAATATTTATTTTACAAATACTCTAAAGCAAGTGTTTCTGATGATAATTGATAAAACAATAGAGCAGAATAAACCTAATATTTTAAATGGCTTCCCTATTCTGCCCTTTTTTGTGTGATTGGGGTCAAGAGACTGTCAAGAGTACTGTGTTCAGTTTTGGGCTCCCCAGTTTAAGAGGGACAGGGATCTGCTGGAGAGAGTCCAGTGGAGGGCTACAAGGAAGATTAGGGGACTGGAGCACTGCCTGATGAGGAGGGGCTGAGGGACCTGGGGCTCTTTAGTCTGGAAAAGAAAAGACTGAGAGGGGATTTAATAATGTATCTGAGGGCTGGGTGTCAGGAGGGAGGGAACAGGGTCTGCTCACTTGCTCCCTGGGATAGGACAAGGAGCAATGGATGTAAGCTGCAGCACAGGAGGTTCCACCTCAACATGGGGGTTGAACTTCTTTACTGTAAGGGTCACAGACCACTGGAATAAGCTCCCTTGAGAGGCTGTGGAGTCTCTTTCTCTGGAGACTTTCAAGGCCTGCCTGGATGTGTTCCTATGTGACCTGAGCTAGATTGTATGGTCCTGCTGTGGTGGGGGGGTTGGACTTGATGATCTCTTTGAGACTCTTCCAACCCCTAACATCCTGTGATCCTGTTAAGGCATGGCTCTCTTATGTCTAATGAGTTTCTACCTTGTGTGGTTCACCAGACTCCTGGTATAGCAATGAAAGCACAAATGACTATTTTTTGTCCCTCCTGAGCGCTCTCCAACTTTCCTTTCTCTTCAAACTTCTGTCATTTTTAACAAATTATTATTATTTTTTGTTTTAAATATAGACTTACTCTGCTTGTTCATATTCTGGAAAATTCCAACTCCCTCTTAGGCAACACACTTCCCTGGACAGAGTCTTTAAAGATTCAGCATCCTGATCTAGAGCTGTTCTTTCTGAAGGTGTAGGGCTTTCACGCCTCAGATACCGCATGTGGATAAAGGCATATTTTTGCTGTAAAGAACAGGGTTTAAAGGGCTTCCAGCTTTTATTTAGTTTTGTTTTTTTTTTTTTTTTTTTTTTAGGAAAATCGTTCATTTATGTCTTCTGCAAAGTATTTTAAGCACAGACACTTGGAAAGAAATGCTCTTTCCCTTCATAGTCTAAAAGCACAAAACAGAGAAATGGCAGGAAAAGAGCAAAAATAAAATCTTTGTGTTTTTTTTTTTTCTTCTTAGGGATATTTCCATTCCCCTTCAGAAATCTGATATACATTCTGATGGCAGAGCATTATGTTCAGAACTGATAAATGTGAGATGTGCTTCAAGACTTTTTTTCTGAGCTGCCTTTCTCTATAATTATTCAACTAACATAGTTCCTCAGAAGGAGAACAGACGGATTAAACAAGCAAGCTGATTGAAAGTAATGGATGATATAATAAAGTATAAAAGAATATTGGACTTAAATAATGAGAATAATTTGCTTTCAAATTGCAGTGCCTTTTTTTTTTTTTTTTTTTTTTTTTACAAAGGCAAAATAAAGCCTTTAACATTTAATTTCAGAATATTGTAGATGAGAAAAATTCTGTAACTGTTCCTCATAGCACATCAGATCAAAACAATACAAATCAACCATGAGGTTAATTTTCAGTTAGCAGCTAAAACTGTGGAGCTGTAGATGAAACAGATATTCTAATATACACAACAGATATGCTGATATACACAACAGATATTCTAATATACACAACAGATATTCTAATATTATAAAGCATAGCCTGTGTGCTGCTTGCCACATGGTGAAATAATTAGCTAAAGTTCTACTGAATCTTTTCAAAATACCTGATTAAAGTTTGATTTTACCAAAGGTGGTTGTTTTGATAAGCTTAACAAAGTGTTACTTGAGTATGAAGGGGGTGGATTCTGCTACAGTTGTGGCATGACTAAGGGATTATGATCCCCTGAGTCCATTTGCTAAACCTAAAAGCTTTATTAGGAGGCAATTTAGTAGATTAAGACCATTCAACTCAGAAATAGAAAATGAAGGACTTAATAAAACCCCCATTGCAACAGATGAATATCTACTCATTTGGCATTCTGAATAGGATAATCCCTTCATCTGTAAGGTTATAATCAGGTGTTCACTCTCATGGGTCAGTGACAGTCATCTGAAAGGCAATGCCCTCATTTAACTTTTGCTATTGCAGCAGTTTACCCTTGGGGCCAATACTTCTGTTCCTTACCCTTTTCACAGATCAAACTTAACAAATTTCTCTGTGTGTGTGTGTAAAAGTTAGATCTGAAGTGTAAGCCTTTAAAATTATTTCAAAGCAGGAATAACATCGTAAGAGGATACAAAAAAGCCTCTCAAACATTAAAATGATAAAGGAAAATCCTCTCAAATGGAATTTCAGTGGGCTTCAGCAACAAAGTGAATAAATTTCTTGCCAACTACTTGCCTGTATTTGGAAGCAAAACAAGGTGTCATCTTCTCTTATCTGAAGATTTCCTAGATGCCTAACTCTTTGCTCATTATTGTCTGAGCTAACTCCTGCCTGCATCACATTTGGATCTCTGAATTGGGTGCTATGGCAATTCTTAACAGTAAGTCTTAAACGTGAATATGGCTAACTACCCTCTTTCTGAGGGAATTCCCTTGTATGGGAAGATTCCATCACACTCTTGATAAATCTTCAAGATGTCAGCTAAACTACAGGACCAAATGGTGGAAAGTGTCATCTGAGCATCTACTATTTGTGTAGAGAGAGTAGCTCAGAGACAGCTGCGTTTCACTGAGGCAGGTGGTTTCAATGCTTGACTCAGCATGTCAGCTTTTGGATTTATCTTCTAGAGGCAGATGAGGTGAATCTGGGCCTCCTGTAGAGAGGTGAAATACCTAAAGGAAACATTGCAATACTTCATTTATAAAAGCCTAAGGGCTTTACTCAATTTGGCACGTGTATCTCACCATGCCAAAATGGCAATAAAGCTTAAAGAACAGTATTGGCCACAGGGATAGTGGAAGAAGGGAAGGAAGTAGTTGAAAGCACAGAAAACCAAAGAAGTTCAGGTAGCTCCACTGATTACCTGTCTTTGCCAGGTAGGCCTACCCCACACATATCACCCTTCACTATTTCATGTGATTCAGTGGAGTCACCACCACTGGAAGTGTTTAAGACTGGATGAGGCACTTAGTTCCATGGTTTAGTTGATTAGGTAGCATTGAGTGACAGGTTGGACTTGATAATCTCGAAGGGCTTTTCTAACTTGTTCCTTTTTTTTTCCTCACCCATTCACAAAGCCACAACCATTCCCAGCCCTCTCCTCAGTCCCCTGCCTCCACTGCTTTCCTTCAGAGGGTTAACTAATCCTATTTCTTAAGACCAAATAAAATGCATAAGGACAATGCGTGTCGAGTACAATTTGTACAAGTTGTCCAGTGCTCCTTGGTTTGACTAGTTTAAGAAAAAAAATCTGTTTTTCATAAGCTACTATATATTTTCTAGAACTTGCTCAATTGAAGATAATCATATAGTACTCCAAGTTCACAAGGACTTGAATGATATTATTAAGGCAGGGCAACACAAACACAGGTAGAAAACTAGGGCTGGACTATAACAGATATTCTCTCATCCAATGACCCCTCCTCAGAAGTGAAGAGGAATCAGGAAAAGGAGAGAGGACTGACAGGTTGAAATGAAAACTGATTAAATGAAGTAGCCAAACTGGTACCAACTTCAATACAAAGTTTATAACCAGCCCAGCAAAAGTGCAGCAGTCACAATATTCAGGAATACAGTCCTGAAGAGGAGAAAAGGAATTAATAGGAGACAAAGCGAAAAGCCCTTTCTCCTCCTGAGCAAACTTCCTCCTTTATACTGAGTGTGATGTTCATAGCCTGGAATAAACCTGTGATCCAACTCCAGCCAGTTGTCCTGGCTGACTTGGAACTGCTAATGGTTTTCAGCCTGTTAATACTATCCCAGCAAAGCCAGGACTTTAGTGAAGCTATAATCTTGCTCCTTCTCCTTCCTCAATTAATGTTAACCTCACATGTCTGTGTATCAACAGCTTACCAACAGGCACTTCACTAATGCTGAAATTTGCTTTGGTGTAGAGGTTCATCATTAAATGTATGGAAAATTTAATCTATCTTCCCACCCAATTTAGAAGCCCTAGTACTGGAGTCAGATTAACATAGAAGTACTACCAGAAAGCCAATTACAAATATCTGTTACATAAAATTTTGACCTGTGAAATCAGTCATGAATAAATTGAGTGCATATTCACAGGTATTGGTTTGTGAACAAAGGTGTTTAAAAATAAACAATTTCTAAATCATAAGAAATATTCAGTCTTTTCTGATGAATTTGGCTATAGAAGTTATTTTATCTTTTTCCTAGAGGTGGCTCAGAACATTGGCTAGAAATTAGAGATCACTAAACTTCAGTTCCAAGCCATCAGTCATATCTTATAATTACTAAGAAATGTACTGAACTTAATGTGAAATAATTAGTGATCCCACCATTTTGGATACAAATCAACTCCATGGTCAAAGGGACTATTTAGTTTTATCTCACATCATTTAAATTGCTTTATTTAAGTGCACATTCAACAAATGTTTTAGAAACAAGTATTAATACCTTTGGAAAAAAAAAACCCAAAACATTGTTGTGAAAACATTTTAAAGAAATTGCTTAAATGCTACCATTTTGCCTGAAATTGCTGTTTAATATATGCTGAACTATCCTAATATCTCAGCCCACATTTGGAGTGGGTTCCTTTCTATGTTATTAACAGACATTTATTCTGATATCTTGCTATGCACATTCTGTTTATTACAGAAGGAATGTGCATCAATATCTGGGTGGGTATCAAGGGGTGGGGGCCAAGCACTTTTTGGTGGTGCACAGTAATAAGCAAAGAATGATCAGTACAAACCTGAACATAGAAGGTTTCACCTCAATATGAGAAGAAACTTCTTTACAGCAAGAGTGACAGAGCACTGGAACAAGCTGCCCAGAGAGGTTGTGGAGTCTCCTCCTCTGGAGACTTAAAAAACCCAGCTGGATGCATTCCTGTGCAGATTACCCTAAGTGATCCTGCTTTGGCAGGGGGTTGGACTCGATGATCTCTGGAGGTCCCTTCCAACCTCTAACGTTCTATGATTCTGTGATTCTATGAATGTGTTTATGTTGCAGAAGGAAAGCATATGGATGGAAGCAGGTTTGTAGGATGTAATTTTTATTTCACATTATGACAGGTTTTTGTATTAATGATATTACTATATTTGTCTAACCCTGGTATTGACTTTACCATTACAAGACTTCATAAAGGCTTCTTTCTTTTCAGCTGAAAATATTGGTGATTTCTTATTTTATTTTTACATAATAGTACAATTTGTAAAGATCATAATAGCTCTTTTGTTGGTTGGATTCAGTTGAAAGCATAGACAAAAATCACAGAACTTTGTTTGCTATATGCTGTCCTTAAACACAATTAAGTTAAACCAAAATTTTCACTGAGATGATTCAGAAATTAGAAGTGACAGGAAATGGTTCCAAGCTGCACCATGGGAGGTTCAGGATGGATGTTAGGAAATATTTCTTCACTGAAAGGGTTATCAAACTCTGGAATAGTCTGCCCAGGGCAGCGGTAGAGTCATCATCCCTGGAGGTGTTCAAGCTGCACGTGGACCTGGTACTTACCCCCAACCTGTCTACAACCTCTCTTCAGGTAGTTGTAGAGAACAATAAGGTCTCCCTGAGCCTCCTCTTCTCCAGGCTAAACAATCCCATCTCCTTCAGCCTCTCCTCATAGGATCTATACTTGTGATCTCTCACCAGCCTCGTTGCTCTTCTCAGGAAGCGTTCAAGTGTCTCAATGTCCTTCTTTAATTGAAAAGCCCAGATCTGGACACAGTACTCAAGGTACTGGACACAGTAATTCATAATTCTCAGGACTTATTCAGAGTGGTATAGTTGGTTCTGAGATACAGTCTACCTCAACAGCTTTCCCTTCAAAGCAAAAAACCTATTGGAATATGTTATTTTCAGGATGTCAGGATATACTCTGCCACTTGTTCATTCTTTCAGTTCTTATTTAAATCAGTGAAGTCACAATGTCAAATAATTTCATTTAGTGAGTCCTGCAATACAGAGTGATATCTGTATCTAGTGTATTCATAAAAATCTGGCAAGGTAGAGAGAAACATCAAACCACATTGCTATCACTTGCACTGTGTTAGAACACTGAAATCTTTACTGTAGCAGTGGCCACTTGTCTTGTTAATAACTAAACTCACAATAAATGACAATCCTCGTCAAAGAGAACAGTAAACTATGCCTTTTCAACACACAGGATAAGTGGTTTCCTGATGTTTTTTCTAACAACTGACCAGGTGTTTCACTAATCATCATTGGTATCTAATTGTTAGTAGGACTTCATAGGTGTTGCACTTCATAGTGAGCCTAACCAGAAAAGCCTTTTACACTGAGCAGACACTGACAGCCAGTTGTCACTGTATAGCCAGCAAGTCAAGGGAGGTGATTCTCCCCCTCAACTCTGCTCTGGTGAGATCCCACCTGGAATACTGCATCCAATTCTGGAGCTTCTATTACAGGAAGGATCTGGATCTTCTGGAGCATGTTCAGAGGAGGGGCATGAGGATGATTAGAGGGCTGGAGCGCCTCTTCTTTGAGGACAGACTGAGGGAGTTAGGGCTGTTCAGTCTGGAGAAGAGAAGGCTCCGAGGACACCTTATTATGGCCTTCCAGTATCTGAAGGGGGCTACAAGAAAGCTGGGGAGGGACTTTTAGAGTGTCAGGGAGTGATAGGACTAGGGGGAATGGAAAAAAACTAGAAATGGTTAGATTTAGATTGGCTGTTAGGAAAAAGTTCTTCCCCATGAGGGTGGTGAGATACTGGCACAGGTTGCCCAGGGAGGTGGTGGAAGCCTCATCCCTGGTGGTTTTTAAGGCCAGGTTGGATGTGGCTGTGAGCAACCAGATCTAGTGTGAGGTGTCCCTGCCCATTGCAGGGTGTTTGGAACTAGATGATCCTTGAGGTCCCTTCCAACTCTAACAATTCTATGATTCTATGAATTAGTGGGACAACCAGTGCAGGATCCTCACCTTGGGATGGTAGATTATTTATATTATTTTCTCCTCTTTTATGCTATTGTCTCTAATAAATAAGACTCTAAATGATACTTTACCAAGCTTGAATGCCTTTCTTAATGAGGTCACCATGGACCACCACCTCTGGAGCAAAACACATGCCTGGAATGAAAAGTGGATAAACGTATTACTCCTATAATAAAATAAAACAAGTTGAACCCTTCTGTGCTACTTTTGTGTTGTTGTTGCAATTAATAATAATAATAGTAATAATAATAATTGTTATTATTATTATATATTTACACCAAACTATTTGAGAACCAAGGCTCCTGGAGGCAGAGGAATTTAAGGCACTGGGCTGTATAAGCAGAATTATGAATGCAAATATCTTTCCAGTTTTTCAGATAGCCACCCTATGCATGGATCTACAGAGAAGAGGCTGAAGGAGAAAAGGAAAATTAACCTTTCTGCTGCCATCTTGCTCTATTGTGGATAGGATTTCCATTCCCATTGCAGCACTGTAGATGCTCTGTAGTAGGAACAATTTGCTACTGAGACAGCAGTAGAGACACAGAAATTATAACAGATAAGTATCTTCCCAAGTCTGTTGAAGACATGAGAAAGCATAACCATTTCTGTTTAGGGAAGTTCCCTCAGGCAGCTTCTACTGCATGCAGACATTTTGAAATCAGGAGACACTCAGATTCAGAGTATAAAGTAATTGTTTCTTGTCTGATACAAGCAACATATAAGGGAAGGATAAGCCACTAGAATGAACACTAACATGGCTCCCCAAACCTATCACAGTACAAACAGTTATGATCTCCAGGCAGTTGTCACTCACATAGAGATGAGTCAATATGAGCATATCCTCAGTGTTGCTGTGTTACACTCTTTCAGGTCCCCGTTGTATTTCTTTACTGCTATAGGTATTTTTTCTCTGTTAGTATTTTTTTGAACCCTTGGCTGGAGACCTGTGCCTTTTTCAGTAGTCTGTCCTCTATCTACCACTATCACTGTCTTTTCTTGGCCTTTTCTTGCTCCACTCTGCAGACTTTCTTGCAGCTCTTTTTCAAGATTTGCTAGCATTCTCAGAAGTGGAAACCCTGGCTGCACAGATATGCTGCATGGAAATTAGACCTTGGGGTCAGAGGGCCATATCCTTGACATGTGGGAAACATGGAAAGGTATGTGGCAGCTTGTGGCTGGGGAACATCTTATAATCAGGAGAGAGAGAGATCCCTGGGAAACATATCTCAGGGCTTTCAGCCTGCAGGACTCCTTTCCCTCCTACTTTTTCCCCACCAGCCAGCAAGACCCTTGCCAGTATGATTGGATTATAAAAAGCATCTGACAGAAATTGTTCTTGGACAAAGAAAGTGACAGAATCAACAAGATATACATTATGCGACTGCAAGGTCAGACAAAAATTGGGCCTTTTCAAAATGAAACCAGGGACTACTAATTGTGAGATTTTCTTTTCTTCTTTTCTAAGAAGAATGTCATAAAATGTGCAAGTCAAGAAAGCTGCATTTTTCCTCACATTTTTCTTCACTAAGATTCTCCACATCAAATGGAGAGAGGCAAGATTATTGGCAGGAGCCAATCCCCAACAGTAGAACAAAAAAATACACCGTTTTTCTAACTTCTTTTGGACTTAATATCTTTTTCTTCCTCTGTTTATTCTGCCAATACATTGTAGTAGTTTGGGCTGGGTGCCCTCTGCTACAGGGGGTGTTTCCTGTGTCCAGAAGTCCAGCCCAGTGGGTGGACACAGGAAACTAGGTATTTCCTACCATAATTCTCTGCACCAGTATAAGATCCATCGTGGGGTCTAGCACCTCCTCTTTCTTCTCCTTCCCGTCACCTGGTAACTGGGGGAGATGTTTCCTGGCCATGGGAGTGGCTAGGCCCAAGGCCAAGGTGGGATAGGCAGTCTCAGATCTGGCCAGCTGAGATTAGCCTAGCAGTGGGGGGGTGGGGGGAAGAAGGAGCCCTGGGGGTCTTGGGTGTACCCTCAGGTGGGGATGGGATGTTTCTGGGTTTGCTTTGGGGTTTCTTTTGTCACTGCACTTCTGGCTCTCTGTACACACTCACCGCTTTCCATTTAAACATTCCATCACTTTTGCAATCCGTTTGTCTGAGTCGTTGCTTCTGCTCGTGGTGGGGAGGGGGTCTGCCTCAACCCACGACATATATGTAGGCTTTTCCCAGAAATTTCAAAATATGGGTGCATTTTTTTTAATGAAAACAAACCAGAAAAAAAAATCAAAGATTAATGTTAAAATCAGAGATTGTGGTCACCAGATTTACTTCATCAGAATTTATGCAAACAAAGGGACATTAGTGCAAATCAAGCAGTTAGAGGACTTTCAACTAAACCAAAATAACATAACCAGAGAACTTAAGTCTCTTGTGCTCCTGTTGTGAATGCCCCTCAATAATTCAAATTCCTGAACAATATCTTTGTGAGAGTATTGCTATTTTGCTGCTTGGTTCTTAACAGAATGACCCACAAGCTGAACTGTTTGGGAGTCTCTATGTTACTCAGCCAAATTCTTCCTGAAAACAGCTTTTCAGGAATTATATCTGACCATGATTTATAACCAAGAAAGAAAAAATGTTAGAGCAAATAATAAATTTTATGGGACCATCTGAAGTGATTGCAGAAGAAAACAGTCACACAAGTTCTCTTTTATGTCAGAAAAGATTGCCTGTTGTTTATCTCTTCAAAAAGATCAATTTGTCATAGAAAAGATATTACCTGTACTACAAACTTTGTTATATTTGTATCCTTTAACCTATCATTGTCACATCAAAACTATTCGTGCCAAAAAGAGTGTAAAAATTATGATCTTTTATTCTGTGTTGTTCTGTCTGGCTGCATCTGAACTCTTTAGCAGAGATCCAGGATATGATGCTATTGATGAATATATAAAGACTATATTTTGTAAATTATCCTTGGAAGGTTGATATCTTTGAAGCAATAGTCATCCATGACATGGACTTGAAGGTTGATATCCTTGAAACAATATTCTTCCATGACATGGAGCCATTTTCTCATATTCATAATGGCTTCTATTTTTTTGTTATCAACCTTCTGCAAAACAAAACAAAACAAAACAAAACACCCATTTTTTCTTCAAAACCCAGTTTTTCTCCAAGTCGGTTATCCTCCCTGAAAAGATAAGTACTCCTGAGTTGTAAGAGTGGACAGGGGTATTACGAAAAGATAGAAACTGGCTTGAGAGCATCCCTGGCTGGCTTGAGAGCAGCCCTGAAGTAAAGGACTTGGGGGTGCTGGTGGATAAGAAGCTCAACATGAGCCAGCAGTGTGCACTTGCAGCCCAGAAAGCCAATCACATCCTGGGCTGCATCAAGAGAAGCACAGCCAGCAGGTCAAAGGAGGTGATTCTCCCCCTCTACTCCACTCTGGTGAGACCCCACCTGGAGCATTATGCCCAGTTCTGGAGCCTCTATTACAGAAAGGATGTGGACATGCTGAACTGTGTCCAGAGAAGGGCCACAAGGATGGTCAGCAGGCTGGAGCTGTTCAGTCTGGAGGAGAGAAGGCTCCAAGGAGAACTTATTGTGACCTTCCAGTATCTGAAGGGGGCTACAAGAAAGCTGGGAAGGGACTTTTCAAGGTGTCAGGTAGTGATAGGACTAGGGGCAATGGAAAAATAAATAGAAGTGGTTAGATTCAGATTGGCTGTTAAGAAGAAGTTTTTCCCCATGAGGCTGGTGAGACACTATGCATCAAGAATAGTGTGGCCAGCAGAAGCAGGGATGTCATTGTGCCCCTGTACTCAGACTGGTTAGGCCACACCTTGAGTACTGTGTCCAGTTCTGGGCCCCTCAGTTTAAGAAGAACATTGAGACACTTGAACATGTCCAGAGAAGGGCAATGAGGCCGGGGAGAGGCCTCGAGCATAAGCCCTACGAGGAGAGGCTGAGTGAGCAGGGGTTGTTTAGCCTGGAGAAGAGGAGGCTCAGGGGAGACCTTATTGCCGTCTACAACTACCTGAAGGGAGGTTGCAGCCAGGTGGGGGTTGGTCTCTTCTTCCAGGGAACCAGCACCAGAACAAGAGGACACAGTCTCAAGCTGTGCCAGGGGAGGTTTAGGCTGGATGTTAGGAACAAATTCTCAGAAAGATAGATTGGCCATTGGAATGTGCTGCCCAGGGAGGTGGTGGGGTCACCATCACTGGAAGTGTTTAGATAGAGACTGCATGAGGCACTTATTTCCATGGTTTAGTTGATTAGATGGTGTTGGGTGATAGGTTGGACTTGATGATACCAAAGGTCTCTTCCAACCTAGTTAGTTCTGTATTCTGCCCATGGCAGGGTCGTTGGAACTAGATGATCTTTAGGGTCCCTTTCATCCCAAGCCATTCTGTGAATCTGTGAACCCCGTTTTCCAACATATGGGCAAGAGTGCTCACTATGACTGCTAGTAGACAGGTCTCTGTTGTCCAACAGGTATCCTTGCTCAGAAGGATCTCTCTGCTCTGCCATTGCCTTGCTCCAAGACTTTGAGCATGTGGTCTGTGATGCAGATACCAACGGCAGATGATATGCTTGATGCTGATGCTGTAATTACAGTACCAAAAAAACCCAAACAACTCAACGACATTACTCAGAATAAAATACCAAAGTGTCCCATGTCTTTAGTGAGAGAATCTCTGAGGGTTTATAACTTTGCATTGTGCTCCCAAAGCCAGGAAGAAATTAGCAACTGACTTCAGTGAGAACAAGAACAGGGTTTAAATGAGATCAGTTGCTAAAAGCTATTGCTGTTATTAAAACAATAGTTCAAATTATTTAATTTTCAGTAGGCATATAAAATTAAGTATGTGGGTACTTGCTAAGTGAGGTCATAAGTCAAGGAGCTA